>CATQJL010000326.1:5655951-6255951 GCA_958299035.1 Cylicocyclus nassatus | reverse complement strand
GATAGATAAAAACAATACTTTTTCGTTTTAAAGAGTCTTGGATTGTATGAAGATTTTTTTATGAATAATAGCTCTAGATTGTAAAAAATTCTGTAGGATTGAATTGCTGAATTGAGAAAATCTTTTATTGTAATTTCTAGATTGTAAAGTTTTTTTTGATTGTCTAGGACACAGGTAGTCGATATTTTTGATGAAAATGTGAAGTTTCAACGATCCAATCAAATGATACTCCGCCGTTGTTTTTTATTTTTATTTTTATTCAAGCTACACAAAAACTTATGTTGGAATAGCCATTGCCACTAGACCGCGTTTTATTTTTAGATTTTTCTGTTTTTTTTTTGAGTTTTATTTGGTTCCGGCGCAGGTGCCATATTTAATAAGATATAACCCATGCTTTACATCAATACTTAATATTTTTACATGTATATTAACTCCAAATGAAAAAAAATAAATGACAGAAAAAAATCACTGACACTCCTATCGAGAATCTTTCGAATGTTTGCCATTTTCGCATGTCTTCAACAGAAAACGTTTTTTTCAACTCACGCTCGAGCATGTTATATGAGAGCTATACTAAAGTGCACTCGTCAACGAACGAACGAATGCTTAGCCGCTCGTGGCGGCACGAGTATTCCAAATTTAATTTGTAGAAGTTTTTCTACTAGGGTTTTTATGTACGGTAGAGGAGGATGTGATTTTTTAGCAGATTCTCATGCTATCTGTTTAGGACATGCGTTAAAGAGGAGTGGATGAACATTTTTGGAAGACTGGGAAAAGGTAAGATAATGAAAAGTGACTTTGCGTGATTACTTCAAGAAAACGAGAGATCGACGAGGCAAAGATTCGAAAAAACGAGCTGCAGCTAGATCGGATTTCGCCATCGTCGTCGTCGCCGAAGCCGAAGCCCTCCCCCAAACACCTTTTCTCTAAATCGGGCTAGCAAGAATATTTGTGAAAATCAACGCTAAGAATACTATAAAAAATTTAACAAACCCTCACAATATAAAGCAAAAAAATGGAAATTTTTGCACCACCGTGACAAGCAGAAAAAGACGCAGAAAATCTCCAAAAAAATGTATTTTCTAATCTTGTAAAGCCAAAATAAGAGCTTGACATAATCACATCAAGTCACAACTTTATTTTGACATCAGAAACTGCACATACAATTCCGAATTATATACTCCCAAAGTGACATTACTCACCGATATGATCAGATATTACTTTAAAAAAGAAAAGCGTAAGGGCAAACAACCTACGCCACCATGACCTTAATGAAATCTTCACGAAAGGAGATCAATTACATAGAGTTTGTGACTTAGTTACTGAAGTCTTGTTTCTATCTGAAAGAAGTAAATGTACTGTCCATTTTTGGCCATTTCTTCGATAAAATCTTTGAAAATGTAAATTTTTTCGCAGGGGAAATCCGAAAAACTAAGAATGGCAAAGAATTCCTGAGCACTGCGCTTATCTGCAACCTGGAAAATTTTCATCAAAAGCCTTAGTTCATGACGATATCCAGAAAAGAGGCAGGCAAAGGATCAAGTGAGCCTCATTCAGAAACCTTCTGGGTTTGTGGTAATTTTCCAAACTTTTCCCAAAAAGAGCATGCATAAATAGAAATTTTGATTTTATTCGTGAAAAGCTAGTTCCATTCGAAGATCAGACAAATTGTTTTGAGAATCTTGATGATTACTGTCTCAGCCGTTTTTCCAAAAATTTTTGAAGAGCGTTTTTCATTTGCAAATTAGTAATGAAAAGAAATGAATTTCTTTCGCTGACTGACTATAGAACACTGTCTTGTTCCTGTCCTCAAAAGGAGTAATAGAAATCACAGACCTTCTCCAAAACTCCGAAGGAAGAAGGTCTGTAGACCTTATTATCTGAGTCGTCTGAAATAACCGTTAGAAATATTATATTTCAAATACTTAGAGTTAGTTTAGTCAAAATCAGAAAGGTGTATAACCAATAAGGTGAAAAACTAAAGGGTTTTGAAAAAGAATTAGATAAGCACCCGCAATTTCTCCCGTTTAGAGGTAGTGTCCTTCTAGATTCTAAATCATCATTATAGTAATAATTCGGGTGACTGTAGCCTCTGTAGAAACTACTGCCAGCTCACTTATGGTAATGTTGTTTGAAAATCCATCAATGCAAATTCTTCGAGTAAATTAAAACTGCTGAAGGTAGTGCATACGTCACACCAGAGCATACCGTTCTCAAAGCAATAAGATCAGGGAAGCAAAAATTATTGAGCATGTCGTTATATATGTTCATATGCAAATTGAATGGAGAGAAAGTCCATCAAAACATCACTGCACTACTATTCAAGGAAACCAGAGGATTCTGCTTGAGTTTTCTACTTTCTTATATTTTATATCATTTACCAAATTTGCCTCAACTTTAGGCGAGCGCTCGAATTTCTTGCTCGGAAAAGCAGGCGTGAGTTTTACTCTGCTCGTCGAGCATCTCACTCTGCCCGTGCTCGCGCCATACCGTAGTGGAGCTAATCCGAGCCGAGTTGCGCGCGCGCGGCACTTCTTTTTCATGTTACTTCAGCACGTCAGCACGCACGCATAGAGAAAAGTTCAACGAAGTCATGGAAGGAATGCGAAGGAGGAGAGTTTCAACTCGGCTTCGACTTTAGTTGCATTTCCCGCGGGACATCTGAGCACGAAAAAAAACGAGGCGAGTGCAACGATTATGTGTGTGAGCTCTTCTTCACTCGAATCGCCGCGATGGCGCTAAGGTCGGGATTGATACTTGCCAATTTTGTGAGCTACGGTAGGGCAGAATCCCTCTCAGTTATTACAAATAGGATAAAGATAAAGGATTCGTCGTCTTCAAAATCATCTGCGGGTTTGGGTCAAACACACTTACTTCATAGTCGAAGAGGCTACTGAATGCATGGGAGCCTATTACAATGATGGAGGGGTGGGGGGGGGGGGGGCAGCCATTCAGCAAAGTGCTTTTATGCTTGTGCAGTGCTTTTATCCCCCCAGATTACTCTGGTACCAATTTGCCAGCACCGGAGGGTAGAGGGCTTGGTTGGCCCAGGGGCGGGATCGAACATAGGTCCGATCTGGTCATAGCGGCGCCTCATACCACTAAGCCACTCATCCCCCTCTACTTACTATCCATCTACAGAACCAATTAACAAGAGATGAAATAGCTCCAACTCCACCCTTTCTCCTTCCCCCCCCCCCCCCTCCCCCTCCTAATATGAACTGCCTTGAACTCCATCAATCACAATGATTTCTGATCCGCTCCACCGTCACAATGGCGCTAGTGTTCTCAGATCTTGTGGGCGACCGCACCCATTCGGCGTAACCTGCAAGGTAGTTCTGGTCGTCGTGGCTATAAATAACATTCATCATTTTCCAGCTTGGGGAGCTAGCAACACAAAAAGGGGAGGGGTGTGAGGGGTCCTGAGATGATTTGGCAGCGCCTAGTTTGGTACTTTTTTCATATGTTAGAATCGAACTGCTCACTCTTCTACTCTCTCTTCTTTGCACATTTTATGCCAGAACGCTGTGCTTTAATTTTGCTCTCCTAGCTCGACAGAGACGAGCACACGAAGAGTTGCGGACGAACGAAGTAGAAACAAAAAACAGCTTCAAAGTGCATGACTCGCGGATGAGGGAGCACTCGCATCCGTTTTACGCTCTCCGCTGTTCGATTTCTCCCTCTCTTTCCCTATTTCCTAGGGCTCCCACAGGGACCACGTCATTTCTCTAGTTTTAGAAAGGAGGAATTATGTAAAGGGTTTGATGAGAGGTTTAGCCAAGTAGGGTAACCTGCATAAATTCTCAGTGAGTCAAAGAAAAATAGATTGTGTAGAAAATTAGTAGCAAATCCGTGAATATACGTCGTCGCTGGCTGCACAAGATGCGAGATTAAACTTTTCCATTGGAAGGGGTACTGTAATCGACCAACGCTCATTTTTGGCTGAAACTGTAGATAATGAGACCAGCCACGAAGTATATAGAAAGACACTGTTAAGAATCTCATTGTACAGGACTCAGAAAATAAAGAGTTTTTTTTTCTGGCAGCTCGTAGAGAAGAAATGTAATAGATTCTTGAAAACTGCCACATCCTATTTCAGAAGCTACTGGTTCAAGGTAATTCTAAGAAAAAAAACTCAGAAAAAATACAATAAGAGTACCGGAAGAGTTGCCCAACGAACAGGGCTCGGCACGAGGTGGCTTTCCGAAAATGCAAAAAATGAGCCCCCCTGACTTTCGCAAAATTTCAAGGTCCTCTTTGTCTTTATCCGAGATATCCAAATTGACAGGGAAAACGAAATGTTTACTAAAAAAAGAAAAAAACCTATTTCGGACCCACAAACGATATCCCCTTTGCTTCTTGTCCTAAAAAACGATATCCAGCTGCGTATAAACCACTGTGGCAGCCCTGACAACAGAAAAATCGAGAAAAGGGAGATGCTAAAAAATGCAGAAAAAATGGAATACGGGTTGAGTCGTAGACAGAGTTGATTATGAAAGTGATTAATACCATGGTACAGACAAAATCGTTGTCATTTTGGTTCTGAAATATGTATTGGCAAATATCTAACATACTTTTGAACATTATTAGCAATATCATATAATCCACCTAGTTCCCAAACTCCCCCCTACCCCCCCCCCCTGGATATTGTTTTTGGACAAAAAGCAAAGGAGATATCGTTTTTTGTAGCCTGTGGCCGAAAAGGCACAAAGATTGTAAGTTTTTTATTCGACGTTTCGTTTTTAGAGTCTTTTGCGTTCAAGGTTCAGGTACAAAGGGGACTTTGTACGAAATTTCGAAAAATAAAAGGGACTTCGTTTTGAAATTTTCCTGGCGCCAGTTCGTGCCAAGCCCTGACCCTCCCCCCCTCAGGTCCGATAATGTGGTGGCCCGCGAGCAAAGCTCTGAATTACTGCAGTATCCCAATATTTTCTCCTCCCACCCCCTAAATCTAACTATAAGAGATGTGTGAGTGTGTGTGTGATGTGTGTGAGTGTCTCTGTACCTGCGAAAATCGAATAGCGAACACAAATATCTATCACTGGTTACACAACCAGTTAGATTGCTTCCTCAATTCGAGCTCTGCACCTCTCAAGACGAACGAGGTTGAACGAATCAAAAAGTGTCAACAAAGTACAAACATACAAAGTTTTTTGTAAAATGAGTAGGATGATGTGGTGTGGTGTGTGCGGCACACACACTGACTGAGTCATTTAGGTGTATGAGGTGAATGCTAGGGTTTTATTTCGTATGATAGAAGTTTTGAGGAAAGGATACTGTAGTACAAAAGAGACGTTCTGTGACGATGATAGCACCTACATCTACTACATATTTGGACTAGATGACCAAAATGAAAGCTTTTTTTGGATTTTTGCCAAGAGCAGATTGAAAATGACTCAGTCAAAATTTCATAGTTATACTAGTAAAACCTACTATTATTCTGAGCATAGCATAAAGAGAGTTGAATGATCAATGTACATCAATTGTAAAATTGTCGGGGGGCGATGCTGAATGAGACCACGCCTGTGCACAGCGGTTTATGCATGCATGCGTACAATCGAAAAAAAGATAGGAAAAGAAAATCACAGATTTTTCGACGTTTTCTTGAGTAGACAACTAGTCAAATCATATGGCGAACTAGGGTCGAAAAACCCTATGGAATTTCAGTAATAAGAGCTTCGTAACTTCTAGCGTAAAAGCGGAATTTTTCCAAACTTCCAAGCGAGTCTGTGAATTTTTGCTGCACATCAAGCTTATTTAACAGCCCTACTTTTCCAATATGCATTGAAAAAAAGGAAATTAGGATCCGTATGCGAATAATTTCATACTTTATATGTGTTTTGTGAGTGTTTCTTCTCGTCGACATAATCATTGCCGATCGGACACACCCAAACACGTATACGCACGTAGCAGTAGCACAGCAAAATCTTTCATTCTGGTCAAGTTAATTTTAGAAAACTCCCTGATTATAGTAAAAATAGATGGTAGCATTCGTCAGGTAAGTTAGAGAATTTTCGCGAAATTGCCCTGCAAATTTTCTCCATTTTTTCGCCTTTCTTGCATCTTTTTTCGCACATTTTTGAGCTAAATTTCAACATTATTTTTTCCAAATTTTTATACTGACAATTTCTCTAATACCACAACAATGCTGAACGCTTAAATTCACTGAACTGCACCACGAACACATTTAGATTCGCCCCGAAAAATTCTATGACGTCGCTTACAGTGCGATAACATCGATCAAGTTGGGCGTGGCGCGCGATAAACAACCCGAGAGTTGACGAGTTTTGTCCTACTCATTCAACGTATGGAACGCTGGCCTTGCAGAGCTGGATTCTGCTGGATTTTTGTCTCGTTTCATCCAGAAACTTCCAGCTAGAATCTATGAGGCTGCAAAAATAAACTGCAGGCATCTTTGAGTTGCTGATGGTGGAAAGAGTCAAATTTCAGTTTCACGTTTTTCTAAAATGGCCATCTAATTTTGAAACGTAATGAGGTGAGAGAGTGTCACATGCAGCACAGCTGTGATAGTTTTGGATATTAGCAATGCGTTCGAGTCGGAAAAAGAGTTCTTGGGTTACCTAGAGTCCTAGTAGATTTTTAGGCTTTCACAAAAAACTAAAAGGCTCTACAGCTAACGAAATTTCTATACGTTCATACTTGTTATTCGTATTATAGATTCCAGATAGCGTATCTTTAGTACAAGAAATATTGAAGAAGAATCTCCATTTGAGAATTTTTCAGGTTTCCAAAAGAACCAAAAGAATTTTTAAATTTGAAAATACTAGCACTGTTTTCAGGTAGAATAAAATTCGCAGAATTTACCGGATTCAAACAAACTTCCCTGCTATCTGAGAAAGCTTTGAAGACCAATACTTTGGCACGGAAAATATCGGAAAATATCGGAATGAGTCATGCAACTGTAGAGAATTCCGTATTTTTTTTTTGTTATTTTCCAAAAAAAAGAATTGAAACTTCTATGCACACTTCTGCTTTTCATTAGAATAAGTATGTCATAGAATTTTTCCAAGAATTGCTTTTGCTGTTAGAGTCTTAAGCCACTATCATAAAAAATACAAGCAAGAAATACACAGCTCCAAAATCCACATGGAAGCAGCCATGGCCTAGAAGCATATAAGGCTATGCAAACATATAAAATATGTGCAGAAAGTTTACACAGCGAGATAAAAATACAATAATTTGAGAAATGAATATATGAGCGTATTTGGTGAACTCTCACAGCTTCAAAATCGTTGTGCCTGTTACAGATTTGAATTTGATTGGAGTGGTCGAATGTAAAGATAGTGTTGAACTTTTTACTAAATCATAAGTGTGAGCTAGAACTGTTTCCGAAAAGATTACTGTATTTGCAAGTTTTGCAACTGTGACTGAAGACGATTAATAAATACCTAGAACGTGTTCACATAACTATGCGAAATATATAAAAATGGGCGGGAGAAGTGGTTGCCGGTCTTGCATCAGCTGTTTAACCAAGTAGAAAAGCTGAGGGACTCAAAAAGAAATGCATTGCACGATGGTGACAAATTTAAGTTTCGAAATATTCTACTGCCATCTACAATATTTCAGATTCATCTTTATTTAGTGATGCTGCCAAGGCTGAGGGTTTAACCAGTTTTTTTTTGAATTAGTTCGCAAAAATGCTGGTTAATGTAGCTCCTCAGCTTGAATGAGGCAAATCAAGAAAAAACCAAAAGATTAGAAGAACCAAAGATTTTGAAAATTTATCACTTCGTCCACGACATCCAAAAGACCTATAATACCATGGCCCCCATTGCTCGACTACTGATCTTTACACCATGTTCGTATCAATTATAACTAGAAAGTAGAACGTACATGTGCGTTGCTGCAGCAGAAACGTGACAACCTTGCCACAGAGCAGAAATTCTCCATGTAGCGCAAGACAAGCATCTACAGTATACCGCGATGAGAAACTGCGCATCTCAACCTTTGCATTACTTCTGGGTTTTTTGAAAGCTCATAGTATTAATTTGTCCCAAAAGTAAATTCCATTCTCAAATGAATTGAGTTGTTTCTATTTTCCCAACAGACTTAGGGTACCATTCGATAGAGCGGAGCAAGCTCCATAAAAAGACCGCCGAGTATCCACCTAAGTCGTAATCTAGGCAAATTTTGGAGCCAAAACTCAAAATTTTTCAGCTACCTTGAATCGGATATCCTTCAAAAAATTCCTACAAACTTCCAATTTGGTTTTTGTATAATAGACAAAGAGTAGTACCCAAAAATTTTTTAGTAGTTCCCAGAAATGTTTTTGATGGATTTCCGGATTCAAAACTGAGAAATAAATGTGGCCCGAAAATGCAAAAATGCTGTTTTCTTGTTCTGATTTTATGTGTAAAACTTGTTATTTCTCGATCATAAGAGCACATAAGAGGCAAAATTTTACGATTATACTTAGTAAGGCTTGTAGTATACAATGACATACGTGGGAGAGGCTGAGGGCGAAGTTTGCCATTTTTGGACCACCTTCAATTTATAACCTTACATGCGCGGATAAAATCCAGTAAAGGCATATGTGAGTATTACTATCTGTCTAATATATAATGACAAAGTTGGCGGTCCGTAGGGTTTTTCCTCGCAAAAATACAATTTTAACAAAATTTATTTTGATTTTGGCTTCAAACTTTATACGGGGTGCGAGATAGGCAAAACTTTGGTGACCATTTTGTAGAGCTTGATCTGCTCTATCGAATGTTACCCTAAGTCTATTGAAAAGCAAAAATTGCTTAGATTATTTGAAAAACGAGCGTACTTTTGAAACAACTTAATATTATCAGCACGGTACTAAAACAGTAAAGTGAAAATGCTTTACTTATGCTATGTATTGCTTCAATATTATCAAAACCATGCTCTATTCGCTATAGTCAGTCAGTACTTCAGTTATGAGATACTTGGAATGATAAACGAATTCTCCACTTGCCTGATTTCAGTTTTTTTTTCAGAATATGTGTAACTCCGATGCAAAACTACTTTTTCTTTGTCTTAACTTCGTTCTTACCCCGGAATAATTGCGCGCAGCTTAGAAACATTCTGGCAAACTTACTCAAAATTGAACATGTGTTGATAGCATGAAAGAGGAAGAAAAACTTTGATGTTATCTAAAAATTCAGCTGAAATGCTAAAATTCGGTACTGAAGCAGTGTTAACGCTTATCGGATGTTTGCAGCGCTCATTTCATGGCACTAGTTACGCGAAACAGGTTCGCTGAACTCAGCTGTTATGACGATGTAATTGTTCCGTAGCATGGACTTTGCTCCAAAGAAAATGAATACAAAAGACGAAGAGCATCGAGAATCTAGAAAATGTGTTTCGGTAGAAGCAACTTCTAGCAGAGTTTGTAGAGGGGTCT
This sequence comes from Cylicocyclus nassatus, assembly GCA_958299035.1. Taxonomy (NCBI): domain Eukaryota; kingdom Metazoa; phylum Nematoda; class Chromadorea; order Rhabditida; family Strongylidae; genus Cylicocyclus; species Cylicocyclus nassatus. The sequence goes on along the minus strand of CATQJL010000326.1, from coordinate 6,246,563 downwards.
TATGAATTCGAATCTTTGCTTTTATCAGTTCTAAAAAATGAGATCATCTTTGTAGCTATTGGACTCATTAGTTCCGGGAGTACCATTAACTCGGTTCCAGCTGTGTGTTTTTTTTTACTTATTTCCAGAAAGATCATATTCCGAATGGTAGACCCAGTGTCCCATATTCGATGATGTTACTAACCCTTATTTTTGAGCTCGTTGAAATGGACGCTTCAAATTCTCATTTGCTGTAGCACACTTTATGCGCACAAAATAAATTAGAGATAAAAAAAATTAGCAGATCAAAGCATTCAAGTAAATTAGTATGATCGAAACCTCAAGAACCCTCCAATATCAACCCGAAACAGTTGTGAATGGCAGTTCATCGAAGAAAAATAGGATAGGAATCAAACTTTGTCCTCGTTGCTGATAGCAGCGCCTTTTGCCGCTGCATCAAACGATTTCTATGAAATACATGGACAGATTCGGTGAGAACTTTTTCAAATTTCAAAATAATCAAGCTGTTGTGCGAATTGGTCAAAAACCTTTGCGTTCGAGTCATACACAGAAGATTTCGTTTAATCATATTGTCAAGCCGATGCAATTTTCTAAAACAGAAAGGTACGCTCATTAGTCTACTCCATCATTAGTTTCATTAGCCAGATGACAATCTGAAATTGTAGACAAAGTCTTCGATTTTTTCTTCGTTTCACGCGAAAGTATAAAAAATGTCTGTTGACTTGAATGAAAAAAAATGCAAGCGTTATTTCTTTACAAAAACGTTGAGCAAAGGCTAAAAAGAGTTCAAATGAAATCTTCACTTGCACTGCTGGCTGAATAGTACGGCATCGAGATTTTTTTGAAAACGTGCCCCAAAACATATATCAAAAGGTATAATTATAGAGTGTGGGAGATTTTTGCGATAGGGCAAGCTACATGGAAAGCTGAATATTAAAAGTCTTTGGTTTACATGAAATACAAATATTAGACTGATGCAAAAGATTTGTCGCATCATTATTGGAAACATATTTTCAATAAGCGATACATAACAGCAAAATTGATTTCTTGACACTTTTTCTCGAAAATCATAACTCTTCACAAATCAGCTCTTTTGATATAGACTTTGCACTGTTGAAAACTGCGGATAAAAAAACTTATTATATTACTTGCTCGGAATTTTATCGCAAGCCTCAAATTTTTAGCAGCCCAATTCAAAACGACCGAAGTTAAAGTCATTTTATTCTCCTGCTTCCATCTCAAAAGCTGCTCCTTATTAGAAAGCAAAGGCACTCCCACAAAGTGAATGGTTTCCTTTATTTAGAGAAATTAAGTATGTGCAAATACGTCTAGAAAATAAGAAGTTATGATTTTTCAAAAATGGTGCGTCAGAAATTCTGCATCAACCCTATATTAGGTTGTCCCGAAAGTTTTGTTCGTTTTTCCAGACCACTATAAAACCATGCACAATGAAGAGCTGAATGAGCTTCAATATGTAACCGATGAAGCTTTTCCTTCTCTTTCTTATGGATGCATTTTCGAGCTATAATTTTGTATATTTTTTTGATAACTGCCAAAATTTTCCATCAGTCAATTCTACCTGCTCAAAGTTTAGCTAATTTTCAAAAAATTTCGTTCCAAAGGTTCGAAAAGGTCAAGTATGGAGAAAATAGAGCAGTCCTCGGACTAAAGAGCGATGTTTTTAGACTCTCCAAATCTGTTGTTTTTAAATAACTTCAAAAAATTGTTTTTTTTTGAAGCCTCAATTTTCGGCAAAGTCATGGAACACGCAACTGCAGCAGATACACTAAAGCTTTTGAAGTTTCTGCGAATTGAAACATGACTCTTATTAAAAATCATTTATGCAACATAACCAAGTTTGATTTGCTTTGAAAAAGCAGTTTTTGGAATTATCGGTACTTTTAGGTGATAAACGCAAACAAAAAGCTGCGGTTTTTACTAGACAAATAATTATTACGGACTTGGTATACGTGGCCTATGTAATCTTAAATGGTTACAATGTAGCCAAAGGCTTACTCTACATAACAGTTACCAGCGCTTTTTGAAAACCTCAGGATAAAAATTTTTTGAATTCAGGAAAAATTAGGCGTTTTTGCTGAGGTGCTCAAAAAGTCATGACGATAGCATTGCAAAGACACTAGATCAGAAAGCAAGTGTAGCTATAAGAAAGAGTATAAAAATCTGAATCAATTGGTGCCTAAGCCGCCCGTGGATTGGTGTTCCGTGAATCTTAGTAAGCGATGAAAGAAACGGACAAAACTTTCGGGACAGCCTAATAACATATCAAAACCCAAGAACTCAAATGCAAATAATCTTGTGGTACCCGCACACTCAGCTCTTTTTTCTAAGGGGATTATTATACGATTGTATCCAAACAACAGTATCGACACTAAGATCCACGGATCCTACGATTACAATATAAACTTTAATTTTTGAGATTTAATTCCATTGATATCGTCACGCTTACGCGTGAATTAGTATTTATTATCAAAACTACTTCGAACACAAAACTAGTAGCCCTAAATGATAGATATCGATCGACACACACAGAGCGTTAATTGTCGCATTGTGTTCGAGCAGGTTCGAAATTTTTCGGAAAAGTTTGCTGTTGTGTTGTGTGTTTATGTGCTAACAGCGCAGTAGCTGAGGAGCTGGCAAGCACGTGCAGGACTATCGCAGAGGGGTTCGAGAGAATTAGAAATTTTCAAACGAAACTTTTTAGCCCTAGAAAGTAGGAGTTTATTAAATGCTGGCAACAATATTTAGCAATGATCTAAGTGATCCCGATTCGCTAGCAATGTACAAAGACAATTCACGGAAGAGCATAAACGGATGGCACTGATGTATGGCGCTGTGTAGGATTCGCTTCAGAAAAACGATAGAGTCGGATGCAACATGCGAACGGGCATGTGTGTATGTGTGTGTATTGTGTATTTGTGTGATTTCCATGGAACTGCACAGCATGGTTGCAAAAAGTCACCGGCTCCCTCTTCTTACTTCAACTTCCCAACTACCCTATTTTCCGGAGTATAAGCCGCACCTTGTATAAGCCGACCCGCCGCAGCGAACAATGGCGCGAAAGAGCCTTTGAAAAGTGCTATACAGCAAATTAAAAACTCGGTGCGTTCTAGTACGGATAGTCATCTCTTCACTTTTTTTCTTGTTTCATATGACTTTGCGGGTGTTTAGGTTGTGTTTTCTTTCCTAAATGATACTACTGGTTGACTGTGCTTTCCTTTTTCAATGATGTTACTGGTGCTGAAGTTGTGCTTTCTTTTAATTTGATTTACCGGTTAGAAGCTTATCACCTCTCAATTCTAAGTTACTACTGGCATTCAAACGTTTTTTATTGTTCAGCGGGTTCTTGAAGAATAAATGAGAAGGTAGAGAATTTTGTTACAAACAAATACACTTGCGAAGAAACCAAATAAAGAGAAAGCAGAAAGTCCGTATTAGATTACCAGGCGAAATAGATAGTAGTTGCTGCTTATGCGGCTTCACGCATCGCGAACGACATCGCATTTCAGCCCGTGCGCGGTGAAAAGAAATGCGGCTTTTACTCCGGAAAATAGGATAGTATCAAATATTGTAAGAATTTTTCTATGGTCTGTTATTGGGGCACATTAAAGGCGCCTCCAATCAGATTCTCGACTTTCATTGGTGGTTCCGCGGCCTTCTCATGCTCCTAATTCCGAATCTGAAGACTAGAATCTGCGAAAACCTTGACAATCATGATTGGATGGGCGCACACCGCAAGGATGGGCGGGCATTACTGGAGGGGGCGGTGCCGACTTGGGGTCCTCACCTCTCGCTGTTCCAAAGCAATTTTCTCGCTTCCGAAAAAAATTTGAGATGGACATTGGCTTGATAGAGGTCCTATTATTGTAAGCTAATTTTGGTTGGACGTTTGACACATTCATGACAAAGCGACCCACCGGTGAGTCGTACGTGTTCTGCCGTTTCGGACAATACGACGGTCGTTGGGAAGGTATTGGGATTTTAGACGGCACTAACCCCTCCCCTCCCCCCCCCCCTCCCCCGCTCACTATACATCAGTGAAGCCTTTGCAGAGGCGCCTAAAATTCGCTACATACCCAGACTCCGCCTACACTCCTCATCTCGCCCACATCGAATCCCACCAGTAGTGGGATCCCATATCGCACATACTTATTGTTAGACCACATGGTCCCACGACGACAGTTGTTCGTCACGAAGTTTAGCTGGCTTTACTCCAAGATTTTAAATCTTACAATTTTGGCTGAACGGTGGAGATGGAGTCTCTGCGATGAGCGCGAAATTATGGAGTTCCGTCCACAGTCATCTTTAATGAAAAACCCGGTGGTAAAAGCGATGTCAGATCGCAGGCGGCACAACCTCGTGATCCAAGGATCAACAGAAGAGATATATCGGAAGTTTTATTTCTTTAATATTCTTGCGCCCGTGTTGTGTAGAATGCGGCCTGCACGCCATTACCAAATGTGAGATGTAATTGCACCAAAACAAGAGATATCCTCCAGTTAAAGTCACTTTAAGAACCAGAAAGCTAGCTTTTGAAGGTGGAGAAGCTTCTGAAATACAAAGAATGCCAAATTGAGCTCTTGCCAGCTTTGCGCGAGTAGGTTGCGAAAGGGGGAGCAATGGTTCCTACCCCCTCACGTTTGAGCCAGAACCCGGATGACTTCCTTCACCTGAGGTTGATTTGAGAAGATAATTTGGAGCGAATCATGATCAAAAAGTTATTGGAGATTCACCTCATCGTGAAACAGAACAACCACGGTTCCATGAAAAGAAGTATATCTATCAATTATAATGAGATTTATCAGAGTAGTAGCTTCTTTTCGCATCAATAGCATAGAAAACTCAACTAAATTTGAGAAGTAAAGTAAAAACAAAAAATAAACAATAAGTAATACAAAAATAATAATACTTGGAAATATAAACACTCCAAATACGAATATAATGATCGTAAAACATTAGAATTTTTTCTCAAGAACCTCAGAGTTGATGTGTGTTTGCTGCCTCTTTCTTCCACGTTTTTTAAAAGTAAACTTATTTATTTTCAAGCCTTGAAGTTTTCTAAGGCTTGTCACAGTTTTGAGGCTGATTAAGACGTCTTTGCTTGTAAGAGGAGCAAGAAATAAGAGTAATAAGTAAGTCTGTATCTATGGTAAGCCTATATTTAGGTTGTCGGTGCTCACAAAGACCCAAAACTGTTAAAGAGTGCAAAACAGCTCAATGTGATATGCAGTGATCACATTGAATATCAAATGTCACGTTAGTAAGATTACTTTTCTTATGAAAAAAGAGAATTAATAGTATTTTTTGTCAGCTAAAGCGAATCAGTTTATATATCGGTCAGATAAATCTCTCACGTCTGACTTCTAAGAAGAGTTAGAAAAAATCGACGATCGATCCATGATCTCAGCTTTCGAATGATATGTAACTTGTTAGGGCATTTTGCTTTCAGCGCTCACTTACCCCCTTCACCCTACAAGGATGGAAGTAGCGGAGACCCCCTTCACCTGGAGAGGGCCGGATCCCCCTATCGCCCCTATGCATATTATGAATTAAACCTTAAAGTTTTTCTACCACAATGAGTGAAACATTTTATTTTATGACTGATTTTCGTTCCACTTCCATTTGCAGTCTCACCAGCATGATTTCAGCTAACTGTGATCGAGGTCTTATCCTCTTACACATCTGTTACGGGCACGATCAAAAATTAACAGATATAAATGGTTTGATAACTCCGAATATGCAGAGCTGATGAGCAATAACATAGAGGATTTTTTTTTGCTACGGCTCTTTATCCATTGAAATTCTCGGCTATTTTCCACAGTCGTTCTTATAATGATATGACAAAGCCCTAAAAAATCTTCTTTTATGTGTTGCTATTTTGAATGTTACTCGCTGACTCAATAATACCTTATTAATATGTTTATGCCGCGATGCAAATCAACATTAAGAAAAACAGCTTTTTTTCAATGGTTACGCTATCAACACAAAAAAAACAGGTCCACATTATGGGTTCATTTCGGGTTGTTTCTGATCCTATTCGAAGGTATGGAACTCGCACAAAGTTAGCAATCTTTCTTTTCGCAATCTCGGTCTACTTGATGATTGAAAGCGATTTTTATACTCTCTTGATTGTAGCAACTAAGCACAACTTGAGGTGTACTTAAAAACCTCTAATTAATTAACCTCCAATATATTCATCAGTCGATACAAAACCAACCACCTCAAGGTTAGCAGCTTTTCCATTCGGCTGTGATGAATGTTGTTTGGAAGTAAGTGTTCTACATATAAGTTCGACAAAAAGTCACAGCAGTTACCGCTGGGATCCTACTTAACTTCGCTATTTACAAATCTGTCACTATAGATTTATAATCTAAAGTGTATATACCATGACTCATCATGCTGCTTTTCTTCGCCGACTCTTTAGAGAAACAAAATTTTGGAGATTGTCGAAAATGCTTGCTTCAAATTGGAGAATCACTGATTTCCTATTTTTTATCATGATTCGACCAAATCTTTCTCGTTTGTTGCTCAAGCAATGAGGACATGCCGGATAGAATTTCTTGTAGGAGCTCCTAAAATTCGCTTTTCTATGTTCAAAAAATTGAGATTCAAGACCTATAAAATGCAGACTAAAATACAATTTATAAAGGAGCTGAGCCGAAGGTGAATGAGAGATCGTGTGAACGCAGAAAATATCAGGCTGGAACGAAATTTCTGTCGCACCAATTGCAAAAATCCATAGATTCTTGATTTCTCAACGGGTTTTCATGTGCTTGATTTTTTTTAGAAGAAAAAATTATGCGCTTCATAATTGCATGTAAGCCCGCCTTCGATTACGCACACATTGCGCAGACAGAAAAGATAGGAGAAATTAGTCAAATTTTGATTTTCCTGGGTTTTCATCAAAAACTTTGAACCTGCAATAAAAATCAGAGCAGTCGGTACCATTGATTTCTTGACCTGTGTCTTCTAAGTGAGCAAAATTTGAGCTGATCAAATATCTCTACAAAAAGTTATGCTTCTAGAAAAGCGCCAAAAGACATCAAATTTGCTTTTTTGTATTGCTTGCCCAGGAATTATAACTTTCCAGAAACACTCAATCAGCTCAAACTTCGCCCAGTTAGAAGGAGTAAGTCAAAAAACTCATAACACCGTCTGCTCCGATTATTGCAGGTTTCACATTTTTTATGACCAAACTCAGGAATATCAGAATTTGAGTGCTTAGGAAAAAAAATTTGTGTGCTTTTTTCTACCTTTTTATCTGCGCAATGTGTGCGAATGGAAAGCCGGCTACATGCAGTTATAGAAAGCATGATTTCTGCTTTTAGGGGAATTGAAGTGAAAGCCTTTTGAGATGTCAGGAAGCTATGAATTTCTAAAACTGGCACGACAGAAATTTCGTTCCGTCTTAATAAAAGCAATCGCCAAGATGATTTACAGGCTATTTTTGGAACCTTTTTTTACTTTTTGGGAAAGCAGTGCTAGAGCATCATACAAGCGCACACGGTCTTTTGGTAGAGAAATGTGAATTGCCCGAATAATGACACCTCAAACTCTATTTTTCCGGAAATGCTGACCTCATAGCAAAGAGGAAGGAAAATCGAAGTGAGGAAAGATTTGACGATGCTCCCCATGTGCGTGAAGATCTTCGGTGCTAAGTACTTCTCGATGAGAGCGCTTGTACAACCAACAGTAAACCTCAAACGACGTTTGTACATTTTAAAAAACTTCTGCTTGCGCAATGTTTGATTAAAACACGTTTCTTTTGTAGGAGACACACGTGATGACACATACGCGACCAAAGTTCGATCGAGTTTCAAAAAGGACCGCAGAGAAGAGACTCGTTAAGAAAAGTGGGAAAAGTATGTTTTGTGAAATTCCCAGTGTTGCCGTCCTGAACTTCATTCACTTCAGGTTTACGGAATTTCTAGCGCAAGATGAGTTTGAACAGAACTGTTCTTGTCAAAATGAAGCTGAACTTCGCCGTCAAGAAGCTATTTGCCCCGGAATTTTTGTCCTTTTTTTATCGCTCACTAAACTCAAAAAACAACAATCCATGGGTGACTTAAGTCCAAGACTGTGTTTTGCAGCTTCAAGAGATATTAATAGCCCGCTTTTCAAGAATTGAAAAGTGCTATTTGGGCGGACGGCGTATGCCTGTCCTTGAGCGCGATTGGCTCTTGGGGAGGGGCTCGTCCCGGAGAACCCAGAACGATAAATAACCCAAAGTTGTCATTCTGCCGAGCCGCTGCCTTTGAGTACCATTTGATTCAGAATTTCATCCTCTTTCTCGAAGCTAGATTTGCTCTCTGACCTACACTTCCATTGCAATGTTATCGCCATGGCTTGTTGAGCAGCTCAGCAGTAACGCCAAATCTTTCCTGAATTTTGAAAATTTTTATCCTGATGTTTTCAAAGAGGGCTGGTAAATGTTACGTAGAGCAAACCTTTGGCTATATTGTGCTCATTTTAGAACATAGCCACGTTTATCAAGTCCGTTATGATCTTATTTAATAAAAACCGCGGCTTTTTGGTTATGTTTACCACTACCAAAAATTTCAAAAAGCTGATTTTTCAAAGCAAATCAGACTTCGTTATGTTGCATAAATAATATCTTGTTTCGTGACTTGGCCAAAAATCGAGACCTCCCAAAAGTAATTTTTTGAAGCCAAAAACAGCATATTACGAGAATCTAAAAACATTAGCTTGTAGTCCGAGAATTGATCTATTCGATCTATACTTAACCTTTCTCGAAACTTTGGAATGAAATTTTTGAAAATTAGCCCGACTTTAGGCAGATAAGATTGACGGGTGGAAAATTTTGACATTATAAAAAAACATACAAGATTATGGTTCGAAAAGGTATTCATAAAAAAGAGAAGGAAAAGCTGCATCGAATGCATGTTGAAACTCATTTAGGTCTTTATTGTGCGGAGTTCTATAATGGTTTGAAAAAACGGACAAAACTTTCGGGACAGCCTAATATAATCTATTTCAGTCACTTTATCAACCCTGAGGGTATGTCCACATCAGTGGCAGTCAGAGGAAATCAAAGGTGGGAAGGGAGGGGGGCGTAAGTATCTGATAATGCATTGAATGAACATGGTTTTAGCTATAATCTCCGAAATCTTTTTTTTTTTTTTGAGATGGTCCCTGATTTTTTAGCGAGCTCATAAACCGAACTTTCAATTTTTCAACCCGCTTTGAAAAGTTGTGCAAATTTGGTTTGAAATCGAACAGAAATAAAAACAACGACATTTCCAAATATCGATAAATAGAAGTAAGCCAATTGCAGGTTCTGCAAATTGCGTAATTTGTCGGTCCATTCTCCTAAATCATATGGCTCTTCGTGAAACGCTGATATTTTTAAACAGAGATCTTCGAAACAGCAGTTACATATCTCAAAATTGATTGTAACATCTTTGCCATTCTATTTTCGATTTATCTCTACTTTGCAAATTGTTGCAGAATCTCTTTGGCAGAAACAATGATGTCCCAACGCTTTTCATAAGTCAGGGGGCCTCACAAAAGCTCAGACTTCTATTACTTTCTTCCAGTACCTTTCATTGTTAAACTGCAGTCCAGCCCTCGGAGGAGTTTTTGATATAAGGTTCGAGCTTCCACAGTTTTGCCTGACCATCTCGGATTTTATCACTGGCTTATCGGATGCTTTGATGAATGACGGATGTGGAACAAGTTCTATTAGGTTGGTGCAAAAGTAATGCGCGTTTTTCTACCCCTTGCTTTAGGACAACTTTTCTCCATCAAACTTTCTTGTTTGGAGAAAACTTAACACGTTTCCAAGAAGCTCCTTTCATCCTCTATCCAAAGGTGGTTGAAACGGGCTTCTAACTTCATTAGTCAAAAAATAATAGAGCTTCACACAATCGCACTTGAAACCAGAATTTCATTTCATTTACTTTTCTGGCCAGAAATCAAGCCCGAATATAGGCAAACTTTTGAAACTCTGGCTACTGTACTTAACGGAAATTGTTTACATTATGCACATTTTACTATTTTCTCAGAAATTACCTAGACTGAGATTTCGGTGCTTCAACATGGGCAGCCGTTTTGATCATTCTGTGTCCCATAAATTTCCTTTGAAGAGGGCAATCGCCAAAGCTTTGCTCGTTTCTGTAAGCGTAATGGTGGGCCTCCTACTGACAGTTTTTACAGAATTGTGTAGCTGTTCATCACGCAGAAAATCGACAAAACTCCATATTTTGGGATTTTTAGGCCTGCGAAAAAATGTTCAAAAAAGCGGACATTTTGGATTTTAATTTTTCTCTTTCTGTAAACCTTTTTCGTTCAAGCCTTTTCCAGCTTTATTTGTACAATTTACTTACGGCTACAAGGTAGTCTGCTTTTCATTTGCATTAACAAATTTTGAAGGGAGTTATAACTAGTTGAAAACGAGGTTTTAGAAAAAAAGTTTTTCTGCTTATCAATCCATATTTTTCTGTCTATTGGAGACATGCGTGTAGGGAGATGTGCGCTGTATTTCGGAAGGTTTGGTGCTTCTAATGTTTTTTACCGCATTAAAAAGTATAGATTTTTAGAAAGTTATAGCACGCCAAAGTGAGAAGTCGCAAAACGCGCATTACTTTTGCACCAACCTAATACTATGTCTATGACGCATTTTAACTCCTCCGGGCCCTAAAATTTCGAAGATGTGGATTATGCTTGAACTTGATTAATGGGGTTATTGGCCATAAAGATCACGAATATCACACCCGTTTTGCACAGAAACGTCATTCGGTGGGGCTACTGTAGGATTACGGTAGGGGCCAAAATCACAGATCTAGCTGAAATTTGGCCTAGAATGGTTTCTGGAATGCTGACTTTTCTGACATGAAAACTACTATTTCTACCAGTTTAAAAACATCATAATCTAAACAGTATCAAAATAATGAGCGGATCAGAGCGAAACGTTACAGCATCAGAATGCAAAACTCATTATTTGACACTATCGCACTGACTTACTCAACATGTTTAGATAAGCACTTTGCCTGATTTCTCGACGACCATACAATTTTCAAGATCTCTCGATTTACAAATGATACTTGGACTGCATCATTCTGGGTGCTTACAAGCGACAAAAACATGCAACACTCAAATTAGAGACGGAGAGTTCCTTATCAGACAACTAGAAATTCCAACTCAAATTTTCAGAGGCTGAGTTATGTACTCAAGCAGGGCTCGGCACGGGTGGCTTACACGGCAAGTCGCATATCGTTGTGGGGTCAGAAGCAAAGGTGATATCGTTTTTGAGGAATTTGGAGTGGATGCCAGAAAAAAGATATGTATCAGCCTAGCCTAGTATGATGTGTATGAAGAAATGGTCAAAGCAGGATTGGAGTCCCTGGAATGGTATACATCTTCCAAAATACTTGATCACGCAAGATCTAACTGATTTTATATAAAATTGACCAATAAAAAGCCAGAGAAGTTGGGCAGTTTCACGCTCGTCGAACCAACAAATTTTAGCTGTCCCTCTAATAAAATTACTCACACTAAAGACTGTTATCACTTAGGGCCGCATGCACTAATATCCCCGCGGGGAGGGGATCGCAGCTTCAGAAGGAAGCTTCATATCCTGAAGCTCCGGATATCTGGATTTCACGCTGTCTACCTATCCGTAAGTATTCCTACTACCCTTCACTATGAACATGTTGAACAGGAGCGAGAAGCTGTACATACCGCATTTTCCAGCTTTTGTATGATCCCTGATGATCCCCGGCGCTTTTCTTTAAAGTCATTTTTCTTCCTCCGAAGTTAACGAAAACCTTCCAAAGTTGTACTGAACATCTAACACAATACTGCTAAGCATGTTGCTGATGAGAACAAATGACTTTTTGAAAAGTCGAATTTTTCGGTAAGCCTCAAATTTCGACCTGTGGATCATCGCAAATTTCGTGACTTCAAAACATCATTTGTTCTCATCAGCAACATGCTTAGCACTGTTGTGTTAGATGTTCAGTACAACTTTGGATGGTATTCGTTAACTTCGGAGAAAGAAAAACGACTTCAAAGAAAAGCGCCGGGGATCATCAGGGATCATACAAAAGTTGGAAAATGCGGTTCGTACAGCTTCTCGCTCCTCTTCAACATGTTCATAGTGAAGGGTAATAGGAATGCTTACGGATAGGTACACATCGTGAAATCCAGGTATCTGGAGTTTCGAAATATAAAGCTTTCTTTTAAGCTGCGATCCCCTCCCCGCGGGGATGTTAGTGCATGCGGCCCTTACACATACATATTCCCAACTCTCATCAACCACCCCAACAATCATCTCCCCCCCCCCCTCTTTTATCTCACCTCGTCATATTCTGGAGACGTATTTGTTGCGAAGTCAACGGCGACTTCGTTTTCGAAAACTTGTAAAAGCCACCTCGTGCAGAGCTCTGTCCTGAAGCTTTCTGTCGTGTTTTCATCCTTATTGGATAAAACCAGGTTCTTGCACTTCATACGATTTAAGTACATATCACCCTGGAACCACGGTATCAATCATTTTTTTTTTCGCGGATTGTAGACATCATATACTCCTGTTCAAGCAGTGAACTGCAAATGATACTAGAGCTTTCAGCAAAAACGAGCTTTTGTGTGAGATCAGACAGATCTTCTTTAGAATACATTAGGTTCTTTATACTTTTCAAGGTTTGTAGTATTGTCTTGAACATAACTTTCATCTTCTCAACTTCTAGCTATGGAAGAAATACATCAAGTATACACATGAGAAATTGATGCTATAAGCAACTTTCTTGAACAAGTTGAAGGTTTGCAGAAATTTTTTGAACAGAAATTCGATTTTCAGCATCCAGTATTTTTTCGATTTTTCTTACAAACTTGCCACGTACCCTTTGCGATTGTTTGAACACCATATTGTGCCTTGCTTTGCTCTATCGAGTAATAAGTCAAACAAATCTATATTTTCCTTTTCTACAGGGCATGCACATGTGATTTTGCATCACCCTGATACATAAGTTTTTTCTACTCAACGAGAAATTCTTCATAAATTCAACAAAAGGTTCCCGTAATTTTCTGGAATGTTGTGGATTTTTGATATATACATTTCACAGATAATGGATACATTTCTGGTTCAGGCAAAATCCAACTCGCGTTATCAAAGAGCTTTAACCTCCGAGTTGCTTTCGTAGTACTACTGATGCACCTGGAAGTGCATGAAAAATCTTAGAATATGAAAAAAGAAGAAGGAGAAAGTTTTGAGAAATCAAGAAAAATGGAGGTCGGAGTACTTACAAGGGTACTCGATGTCCGTGGCCTTTTGAGATGAGTTGTATACCATTACACTTGTCTTGGAACGCTGAATCTGACTTCCGCTTTTGCTAATCGTTTTTCTTAGAAAAGTTATGAAGAATTCCCGCGCAAAAGGAAATATGGTCGGAATGCCAAAACAGTCGCTACGATGTGGTGTACTGGCTAGTACGATGACCTCACAAGTCAAAGCAGGACGAGTACTTTTGTGTTCTTCAGTTTTGCATTGCCTCAATCAAGCTAATTTTTGAAAGTCAGGCATTCTCGACCGTTGACAAGAAGATCCTTCATAACCTCCTTCTAAAGAAACATTTAGCAGAAAAGAAAGTCAGATGCGGAATCAGCATTCCTCAGCATTCCAGTCCAAGTGTGATGGTGTACGTTTCATCTCAAAAGGCCATGGACACCGAGTATCGTTCCCTTGTTAGAGAACTGCATCCATAATTACCCTAACTCAAACCCGTAAAGGCGAAAATGATACCATCGGATAGCTCTTCACCCCTTTCTCATATACAGGGTGTCCCAAAAATATGTATCGAACGTTTGATCGTTGATATCTCTCTTCTAAAAAAGTCTTTTCCCTTGCTTCAGGTACCAATTTGTAGAGTTGGCTTCAACTTAGATTGGCATTATAGAACGAATCACTCATCTCTCTTCATTACTGTAGGATTACGGTAGAAACTTGAAAGAGGGTTTTAAGCAATGAAAGGCCATATTTTGTCCCAGAAAGGAAACACAGCCTGAAAACTTTTACACTAGGCTAATTAGAGTTGCTGATTATAATTGTAAAGTTACAACTTATTATGATGCTTCATTGAAGAGTTATGCCAGGTAAGAGGTGGCGGCCATTTTTTCAATGTTCTCAAAAAGTGCGATTACACCGTTTAGAAAGCCTCGTAATCTTGTGAATAGTTGAGTATTGAACTCAGCGTCCATAAAAACCCTATTACACAAGTTTTCACATTTTTTTTTTGAAAAATTTTGAAACGGCAGCTTTTTCCACATTGACACCATAAGTTTCAAGTTTCTACCGTAATCCTACAGTAATGAAGAGAGATGGGTGATTCGTTTTATAATGCAAATCTAAGTTGAAGCCAGCTCTACGAAACGGTATCTGAATTAAGGAAAAGACTTCTTGGGAAGAGAGATATTAACGATCAAACGTTCGATACATTTTTTTGCGACACCCTGTATATCCTATAAGATTGCCGAATTCTTTTAAAGACGAAGAAGGTGTAACAATTATGAAACAACTAATTTATGAGGCACTTCAGTGTGCTGTTTTCAGAGACGATTTTAGCTTCACCTCGTCCATGCTCCAACAATTTCCTATATTACCCTTGATATCATGGAAAGCATAAAGAAAACTAGTCAAATAGTAAGATTAGAGATGATCTCCGTTGTAATGCCACTAAAGCATAAATCTATATAACCTAACCATTTAGCGCTTGACCTTGTCCGTTGACCGATGCTCACGGTAACAGGAACTTGAATGCATTTCAGTTGAACGGACTAAATGATGACGGTTGATGCTCGAAATAAATGGAAATGGTTCGTGAATGAAATGATATTCGAAAACAAACTGGATAGACGTCCACCAGCAGCCACTCAACGTCCTTCTGCTTCTTATTGAGAATATCTGATGAAGGATATTTTTAGTGATGGTTTTATTGAAATTCAAAAATTTCAATGTCTGGTTAGGGCATGTTTTTTGTATATATAAAAAATGTCCTACACTCAGATATTTGTCTAAATAACCACATAAACTTCCACAACGATGCATCGCATCTATTCCAATTTTAGCAAAATTTCCTTTGCTGTAACGAATCTGAAATTTGCAAAAAAAAATTTCGTATTGTTTCCACTTCAGTGGAGTTGTAAACAGACTGTAGAGAAGTATAATCAGATTCGAGATCAACGAATTCACACATTACAATACCTCCAAAATTCCACTTGGGGAGCGATTACAGTTTATTGATATGCGATATCATCAAGGACGATATCATTTCGAACACATCATACATGGCTAGCTTTGCATGATATGATCAATCGCTAAATGGTTTTTATGACGTATTTGTCACTTGGAAGGTTGTAATAATTTTTAAGAGCGGTCTGGATGAGTTTTTACTAAGCTTTCTAGGAAAGCGAGAGTCAATCAAGGCGGCGTTCCAAATTTTCTGTCGCTATATTAGACGTCCTTCATGTTTTTCACGCATTCGACAAGCTGAATGTTTATGTTACAACAATCCGCTTTTTCAGGAGAGCTAACTAGCAGTTTACCAGTCAGTCTTTCCCATTTGGTGCGTAAAAATCTTGAGAAATTCCTTTTAAGAAAACAAAACAGTGTGTGGAGATTACGCTGCTCAGAGGATCACACACTCCGCATACTCAACACCTGAAACCTGCGAATCCCTAGAGATATATTTATATGGCAGGTTAAACAGAAATTTTTTGACAAGAATTTGTAGCACAAATGTCTTTTTTGTTGTTCATGTCTTTTTTTAAACTGTTTGAAAACATAGAAATGAAGAAGTTGTACGCTCAAAAGCATATTTTCAGATTTTATAAACAATATCCATCATGTCTTCGATGTCAGCAAACCGGACCCGAATAAACAAATCCATGCACGTAATAGTCAATTGAAAAGAGCCTTTCATCTTTAAAGTCTACAAAAAATAATAGTTTTTGTACGGTTTTATTCAATAAAATGCATTCGATATGATTACTATGTTGTCATGTTCATGAATATATGTGTTACGTCAAACAGCATAACATAGCGCTAGTTGGTAAGTCTTACGAAAACTTGTTTCTGAGGGCAGCTTCTATGGCTAAGTGCTTGCGAAATTACATTTGGATTTCGTTTTCTATTTGTAAGAAAAACACGTGCGACAAAATGAATCTTTGCGGATTGGATGGGTCAGCACCTATATGAAATTATGATTGGAATTACAGTTGGTTCAAATGCCCTATATCAGAATAAATCAAGTACTTCACCTTGCTTACCTTGCTACTTTACCTAACTTCAACTTTACCTTACTTGCAGGAGGGAATCTCAAATGTTATTAATGGAGAAATGCCCAATAACGTTTAAGGGTCGTTGTTTGTTGAACCTATGGGCTATTTCGAAATGAGTTCAAAAATTTTAATGGGTGAAGTTGAGAAAGCACAGAAATTGTTCCTCGCCCAAAATTAGCTTTGAATAAATTAGCCAAGTATAGAACTGTAAAATATTAACTTTTCTCAATATTTGTGAGAAACAAGGGGGCCAAGACTTAATTGCTTGTCATGAAGTGAAGTTGTGCTAATCTAAAGCTATTGGGTTGGAACATAAGTCTTGCGCCAAAGATTATAAAAAATTTGTCTGAAAATGATCAGAGCAACGTCTTAATCTGTTTAATATTTTTTATTGTATGTGATCATTGCAGTATTTTAACGTGTACATCAGATATTTTATTTCAAACAATATCAAAACACGAAGTCAAAATTTCGGAAAACACAACTTCTTGTAGAGACGTCCTATCAGCACACGTATCTTGGTTGGAAAGCGTAGGTCAAAAACTTAGATAAGAAGAATTCAGAAATTTCTTTGCCTTTCAGCATCTTTTGGTGATTAAAAGTTGAAAAAACGAGATCTGAGTGTTTGCATTCAACAGGTTCTATTGCCTCGATGTGACAATGATGATTCTTGCTTCAGGGAGATTCAGAAAGACAAAGGTCTCTCTAATATCTTGAATAGATTCATTGACCCTGGAGGAGATTATGAAATCTGAAAAACTGTAGTGCAGGACTTATTGCAACCTAATACAGTACGGTACATAGTAACACTGATGACAGCTTGAGCCACCGGTGTCCCACAACTCTTCGGAAATTGTTTCAATATTATTTTTTTTGTAGAGTCTTACGGGTGGGACAAATGTTTAATAAACAATTCCACAAGCCTTGGCTGCTGGCTGAAAGCAAGTCATTTTAGGTAATTTCGGTATCAATAAGGTCAAGCAGTGAAGCGAGCTGGTTCATTTGTACACGGCTTTCATTGAGAAAAATGCACTGTACTTTTTATAACAATTCCTACTTGTAAGGAGGACATCTATGATATGGAAGTATTGTTGATCTCAAAATGTAAATATTTGAGAAAAGCAAGTCATTTAAGGTAATTTTCTTTTGAATAATTGTCTAGAATCCCTAGCCTTAAGTAGCTCAGTTTGCCTCTTTGATTCTTCTCGCGCGATTAGGCTCTAAAAGCGCATGTTTCAAATGGCTAACATTCCTCTTCGCTAGCAGAAAACCACTAACGTGTAGTTGCCCTTAATTGGGGGGAAAAGAAAAGGCTTTTGCTTTAAGAGGGTGGAAGGGAACGTGGGTGTGAGAGAGAGAGCGGTTTTTGGTGGGCGGTCGGACAGCCCGGTCTCGCTTAGTGTTCACATCGCACTTGACGATGTATCGACGACGCTACAACGACTTCTACATCTTAGCCGTCATCTGTGCTCTGATACCGTTATCAGCTCAAGTTTTGAACGATAATAATCAAAAGCTCGAGTGGATCCTTGGAAAATGGCGGTCCGAATTCTCTGGAAAGGTGAGACATTCCACCCTCCCTTTCTCTCAACTTTTTCCACTAAATCTTCAATTTTTGCAAGGTCTTCTGGCCTACCGTCCCAACCATGACATTCGGAGAAGAGCTAATGATCTACGAAGCCCCAGTCGCTAAATCTGCAAATGTTCAGTTTTTGAACTTCTCGTGAGTCGAACCTGTTCAAGAGTATGACACTGAGCGAACACTTCCCATAGCAATTCTCTCTCTCTCTCCTTCTCTTCAACATAACCGTGTTCATTCACGCAAAACTGAAAATAAGTGTTCCTAGCGAAAACCTGACTTCATCTGACTCTACCACAGCATTTCTATCCGTCAATAATTTGCATCCGACTAATTATCTGCAAAAGAGACAAGTGAAGTGGAACCAATTTTGTGTTTTTAGCGCTAGAGCATGGTCTCACTCAACTAAGGACCATTTCCATGATGAATGGGGATATATGACTGTAGACAATGGTGGTAATGCTACTTTGATGACAACCGGAAATAATGGTGAGTTTGCTAGAGATGATTATTTTCTTATTTGTTACTCTTTCTTTCCATCTTTTTATACTAATTTGTTCAAATTGCGCCCTCGTAAAAGTCTTATTTCTGAAGTTTGAGCTCTCATTTCTTAAATTCAAAGTAAATAGAATAAAGAATAAATAAATTTGAAAAAATAAGAGTAAATTTTAATAGATCGCAGTTTATCTTCCGATTTTTGAGATATGACTATTCACTCCTTCTGAAACTTCCATCTACCTTCCTCTTGCGTTTTACATCCGAATCTCTTTTGCAAATTTTTTTAAGCTTGGTTCCTTCAATCAAGTCGTCAGTTAAGCAACGAAGACGAAAATCAAAGAAAATGATTAAAGAAAAGCCATTCACTGCTCTCCTATTCAGACTTGTCTAGCCTTCTGGTTTACCCTGTAAGAACAACAGCAATTGGCAGTTGCATCATACCTTTACTTTGCACTGGCCCTCTCCCTCTACACTTATTTATTTATTTATTTATTGCGCACAAGGCGTGCGATAACTAAAATAAAGTACTGAGAACGTAACCAGCAGCATGTACAACAAACAAAAAAATATCTAATAAGTCAGCTCAAGTCCAGTCACCAAATAGTTTTGAAGAAAAATAAGGAATAAAGCTTGTATAGACTAATTATGGAATCATTCTCTTCACTTCTTCAATTTTCTCTTCCGGTTCGCCTATGGTAACAACAAATTGATACATGAGTGGACAGTTTGTTGCAAAGCGAAGCCTCGTGCCTCCGTTTTCTACAAATGGTACCTGTTCTAGATATAGACACAACATAAAAAGCACAGCTACGTCAGAATCTGGCTGCGCAAGCTTTGTCCGAAATGCGCATTAGATTTTTCGTGACCATAAAGCCGTGAAACACGCGCCTAGTGAATTGGTTAAGAAACGGCATTTTCCTCTTTCTTTCTTCTTCTCCTTTTTCCCAGTGTTCTTCAGAGTTTCGTCTCACTAACAATGAAAACTCTGAATGAACCGGCTGTTTAGCGATGAAAGTGGTGAGAAGCCGTGTGTAGGAATAGCGATCTGAGCTAATGATCCAGTTCTCTACATGCCTCAATGCTACGTAATAAGTTCACACATTACAGCGCTAAGACGCTACACATCTTGCTTATTTGATCGAAAACAACATGCTCAGCTTTTTTTTATATTGCTACATTTGTACGATTGTAAGCATTACAGGCTTTACGACCTATGAGGTGGGCCAGGTGGCGCACCACAAACTCGTTCTCACACTCAAGGATATAGGACGAATTTCGTTTTCGCGCGATTTGCCCGTTGAGGATGTGAGCCACTTTCAACTTTTAAAAGAACATCTGGCGTTCTTGACCTTGGAACAGCTTCCTTCTTTTGCTTCAGAACGGCTTTGTGCTTTTCAGTTACGTCGAACTTTTATCAAACACGATGATCGGTACATGGAACAAGTGCTCGAAATGCGCACTGCTACACATCCCAAATCTGGTTACTTGGAGCATACGAGAGTGATATACACAAAGCAAAAAGACGATTGATACCGTATATTTACCCTCTACCAACTGCCCATGAAAAAACGAGTAGACTATGTACAGAGTATTAATTATTTTAATAAATAATTAGAGCCCATTTGTCGATGCTTGCCATTTCCCTGTCTGCAGCTTTTGTCGGGTGTGTATCTCCTATATATAAAAACAGTTCCGGTTTCACCAAAGCTTTTGCATGCTACGAACAGACACGTTTCTTTACATATGAAACATTGCATGTTGAAGGTGTGACTACAACCATGACTTGTGTTTGCCACCGTGACGGATTGAATGTCGAAATAAATTGTCACTGCTTGTTAGGATCTTGTGAAGATTTATGCTATATGCTTGATAACTACCTGAAAAAAAGTGAAATTATTGACACAAACAACTTGATCCTTTAAAAACGGCGACATTTTGACGACTGCTAAGAGGCGAACGGCGCTGAGGGTCCTCATTTCATCAAGATACTTTCTTTTTGAACACATTGAATGATGATTGAACGCACAAACCAGTAAACGATAGGCTTCCAAGTTTCCGCTAGAAATCGCCGTGCATAGCTATGCCCGGATGGCTGGGGGAGGAAGGAGGGGGGGAGGGGGGGGGGGGAGGACATTACACCTCCGAAAGGGGAGTTCCCGCGCGGATATTTGCAACGGACCACGCGCCTTCACCATGACTGCTCAGACATTCGCGGTTGACGACCGCCGGTGAAAGGGAGTTCGACTCATTGACAACCTGCGGTACACATCCTTTTGTTTCGGGATAATCCGGCTATTGGTTCGGGACAAGACTGCCGGAGAAACGCCGGTCGAACAGGTTTCACCTGCGTTTGGTTCGGGATTCACCTGCAGCACATGTTCGGGTCGAACGCAGGTGAAACGGCGGTGAAATGCAGGAGTCCCGAACCGACCATGGGGCGTGGAATTAGCCGTAGAGCGCACTTGATATTGTTCAAATTTCTCGCATACATTGTATACTATGTAAACAACAGAGACTGAATCAACAGAGATTTATTCATCTTAGGTTAACTCAACGACAAAACCATAACAAATGATAAGAAAACTCGTAACAACAGAATCGCAGCAGCAAAATAATACATTCCTGAGCAAAAAGAGAAAAATCTAGTGTCAAGAACAGAATCGCAACAAGAAAATCATACATAACATAAGGAATGCATTGAATTTCCATTCAATGAGTGAACACAACAGCGAGAATAAGCTATTGCTATGGACTGAACATCATGATATAAGTAGATAAAAGCAAGTTTTGTTACATTGTTTGTGACATGGATGATTGTGAGGCAACTTCATACTCTCAACAACAAAATCACAACAAGAAAATTACACATTCCTGAGCACAAGGTAGCATTCGATAAAGTAAAAAAAAGACTAAAAGAAATGGCTAGAGTTTAGTGAAGAGATCTCTCTGTTATTCAAAGGTAAAAAAGGTATATACTTCACTTGAAAAGGGAAAAAATTTAAGCACCGGCACTTTCAACCATACTGGAAACAGTTGAGACAGTTGCGATGGCATTACCCAGAGAGGAAAGGATAGCGATAGCCGATAGGGATAACGCATAACGATAGATTTAGCGATAGCAACAGCGCTAGCGCATCAAAACAATTTCTTCTTTGAAACACATTCTTCCCCAAATCAGCTCAATATCTAAACTTGCACTGAATATGATATCTTCTGCAATTTCCATGGTGAAATTTACCTTCTGTAAATTCTGCAGGCGATAAAAGCAATTCACCGCCAAATAATCCGAGTGCTACAAGCACGAAATCTGAGATTTGAATTCAACTCCTTTAACTGGTCTTAAGAAAACTTGCCTATGAAATAGGTGACTAGTGACTCAGGAAGGTCCTTCAGCCTTTTATCCTTCTACGCAGAAAAATAGACTTATTTTTGGAATTATGGTACTTTGCTCTCTGCACTTGTTTTTCTTAATCTCTCACTCTGCTCATGACTACGCCCATCTGTAAATCGACGTTGAGTATGTGGAAGCATTAAACTGATTTGGGGAAGAACGTGTTTCAAAGAAGAAAATAGTTTAATGCGCTATCAAAACCGCGAGCAGACTACCCAATACATGCGCAATACCCCTTTGCAAATCTTTGTAGAGGCCGCAATCCTTTTGCGAGCTTTTGTATTGCTATCGAAGAGAGTCGGCATGTCGCTACCAAAATACTAAAGGCCATCAAAATCCATGTCAAAAAGAGTGATTCTGATTCAGCAGATGGAAGAGAAACCAAGTTTCAGAAGTACAACAGTTAAGAAAGAAGTACAACAAAGAAAATGACGTGCTTCAAAAATCAGTAAGCCATAAGCAAGGCTGGCTGTATTACCATCATAAGCTGCCACAAATATATCGCTGCCTTATTCCAGCTCTGATGCAAAGAGAATTGCTAGGAGTAGCTTGAAACCCTTTCAATACTCACAGCTTAGTTATTCTTGTGTTTTGTCCAGTTTGAACAGCGTAATGCAACGGAGTATAACCATCTTTATCGGTTGCATTCACATCTTTTCGCCAACCTCCAGTATTGTCCCTAAGCAAGATATACTCATTTACAGTCATAAAAATAGCACGAGTAAACAACAGGAAAACTCACTGAGAAGCTTAGTCTGGGAAGCCATAGCTGCGTAGTGTCTTACAGTTCTCCCACATGAGTCCCATACTTTGAGATTTGCTCAAAGTATCTCTCAGGTCTCTACAGCCCGATTGAAATGCAGCAGAAGGGGGAACCAGCTGAAAACAGATGGGTGTCAACCAGAGAAGTAATCACAGAAATTATCTATGATAAGGGAGTATGGCGAGACAAGTTAAAAAAAGAACAGTGCAGAAAGGTTTGCAAAATACCTCTCTATCTGATGATGCAGAAGCTCGATGAAGTTCATGAATGCCGTTCACTGCGTTACCGTTCCAACTGAGACGCCTGAATAGTGCGAGAATTGTCTAACATACGTCTGAATAAATATCAAAGAAGTTAATGTATACTACTTTAGGAACATAAACCGAAATCATGACTAAAGTTGAAGATGTGAGCTTACTTGACTGCTTCGCCTGGCTACAGTCGTAGCAAACGGCATTGGGAAAGCCAGATTTATACCATATTGATTTGCACTCATCATTTGCGTAAAGTATTGTTGCATCACTTTCTGGTAGTGAGCTGGCGAGAAGAAAAAAGCCGCCATGCCTGTCGTATCAGCAGCGGCAAGGCCAATGTTTGAGCCTTCGGGTATGATTCCTTGCGTGAACTGGGACATGAACAGATTTGTGAAAAATGGCATCTCTGTAAGCAAAATAATCGAAAACTTGGATCCAATCTTTGTTGGAGCCAGGGTCAAGCGTGTGAAGCTACTGTCGCAACGGGGGGTCGTAAAGGGGGCCTACGGTGAGGGGAGGGTTCATAATGGGGGGTAGTTTGGGTAAAAAACCGTACAACTGAAAGCAAATCAGATAGCAAGTAATTATTGTAAAGA
The DNA here is from genome assembly GCA_958299035.1 of Cylicocyclus nassatus. Taxonomy (NCBI): domain Eukaryota; kingdom Metazoa; phylum Nematoda; class Chromadorea; order Rhabditida; family Strongylidae; genus Cylicocyclus; species Cylicocyclus nassatus. Next base: position 6,223,174 of record CATQJL010000326.1, on the reverse strand, counting down.
ACATAACTAACTATCTGATTTTTGATTCCCTTTTAGGCTTAGAGTATTTTAGCCCAAGTACCTCCTCTTAGGGGGGGGGGTCGTACAAATGGGTACCTTCAAGGGGGGGGGGTCGTAAATAAGGGTCCAGGATCGCATCAATAGGCTTGACTCTGGTTGAAGCGTGTCTCAATGGAGCGCGCAGCTCGACAACTCTAGGCTTACTATTCGAATTCGAGGTCAGAAAGAATGCTGCAGGATGCCGGGTTTGATTAGCTCTCTAGCAGATGCATTTCGCACAGATGCACAGATGCACATGCAATGCCTATGTATGGAATGAAACTTAATAAGTATCACACTTTTTTAGACGACCGGTCGATAGTAAGTATAACTTTGAAGAAGGGCAAAGTTCTTGGACAAAAAAGTCGTTTCAAACAGTGCAATTTAGTCAAAGAAGAGAAAGGCTCCTGTGACAGCGGAAATTTGAATATGTTCATTGTAATCATCAAGTTTCTAAAAAATAAAAGAAATAGCGGCAATGCATGGAACAGTGGATCAGCGAAATAGCCGAGAAATCACATCATGCAGCCATATGTGTTGAAGTTGAAAGAATAATAGATATTATTCTGACTTACATTCAGCCGAGTCTTTTAATTTCAGAAACAAAAAAGCAACCCGGATTGCGCAAGAAAACGAGGTTTCCTTCGCAAACAAGAAAAACCGATCAACCAAGCGAGTTGAAAACAACAGAAACACAATGGCGATAAGTCAGCAAACCCTCAAAGTGTATTTTTTCAGCTAGGTGGGGCGATTAGAAGTAGTCACAGGAAAAGATGATGATTGCAAAGAAGGACGAACTGTTCCAGAAAGCTCTACCTTCATTAACCAAAGATCTACAGGCTTGCTAAAGCTCTAGACTTTGATTTTGAAACAGTATAAGAGATCGGAGAAAAAAGAGATTATGCAGATGGAGCACGGATGTCAATATGGTCATTATGCTGTCTAAGCGTGCGTGCGGCAACAAAATCCATGAATCCTGATTAGCATATAAGCTGCGATGTCTTGAGTTTGAAAACAAATTGAGTTTATTTACTTGACTTTTGTTTATTACACTTCAAAGTGCATCAAAATAAATCGAAACAGCGGAGACTAGAGATTAGGAGACACTGAATGAATTCGGAGAAGGGAAAGAGTTATGAAAAAGGTGCGCAGCTTGCCACAATGCATTCCTATCATTTGACTAATTATGCCTTCAAATTCGAATGTAGAAAAAGTTCTTGGCTTATTACCCTATGGCAAAGAGATTGTCAAGAGGCAAAAATTCAATATTCTGTGGGACAAGGCTAACACTCAAAGCAGATGCTCAAAACTTTGCCCTCCTTCTTGTCTACTCAGATACTTAGGTCCGGAGCAGGTACATCCCCGCTGGGAAGGGGAGGGGTCGGAGAGGGGATGCGTCATATCTCGCTACTCTGCGCATCTTTCTTCTTCTTTCTCTATCTTGCTCATGAAGGTTTTCACACATTTATATCTATTTTTTTTATTTTGTGTGATCCCCAGGGTATCAGGGGATCACACAAAATAATGACGGTCTAATCAATCACGTAGTAACCAGGCATCCGTTATGCGTAAATAGATGTATGACAACCTTCATAAGCAAGATAGAGAAAGAAGAAGAAAGATGCGCAGAGTAGCGAGATATGACGCATGCCCTCTCCGATCCCTCCCCTCCCTAGCGGGGATGTATTACGTGCACACAGACAATAGTGATCAGTTAATGTTAAATAAAGGAAATGAAAATAACAACAAAAATCACCTTTAAAAGATATAAAAGATAAAAAACAAATATTTGTCAACTTACATCTTCCTCATTATCCTCACTCTTAGATCCTTGGTTGGAGGCTCAATCGTATCAAAGACGTTGAAAAAGCGATTGGTCTTGACTTAAAATTTATGCACTTGGTTAATAATCAAGGAAAAATGAGGCTCTGAGTGAAGCTACACACCGTTTTTGTCATAAACTTTCCCAGCGTTGGCCCCTTCTTCAGATTCTTTTTCACAAAGTTTTTAGTGATAATTCTGGCTTCATTCCACTGGATCGTGTCGCTGCAAACAGTTCGTGCGTCCAGTGTCTACAAGGCACTCATCAAATTAACACACCTAACAGCCCGAGTAACAGAAGGCCCACCAAAACCAGAATGATCCTCTGCATTAGACTTAATTTCCATAAAATATCTTCTTCTTCAATAATCTTCAATACAGCGTTTGTGAAGTACTCATTAGGAGAGAAATGGAAGTAAGTAGTGAAACCCTGAAAAGAAATATGAAAAGAAAGATGAACCTGAAGGATATGAAAGACTTACATGTGGGTTAACTTCAATAGAAGTGGTAATATTGGTCAGATGTTTCAAGATAGTTGATAGTTGATAATTTGAACCCAAAAAGAATCCACCATACAAAACAAGACCCAAAACTAGTATTCACTGAACAGATAAAAAAAATCAGCGAGTTGAAAAATCCCTAAAAATGCAAAAAGAAAGAGCATGGAACTTGAGGAAGAAACTCTATGACAAACAAAGAAAATTTGTATGCAAAAACCGTTCAGTCCAAGGAAAACAAGTACCAGACTTTGCGTTATGGGCGCTGAACATGCAGATACAGCAAACTCTGCCTTTAGCAATTCTTCTGAAAGTGTGCAAACAAATCGTGTACAAACAAATCCCCCTTAACAACTGTCAACACTTGACGCGAAGAAGCAAAGCTCTTGTACTAAGAAGGATGACTGATCTGAGCTCAAACTTCAGAAGCAGAAGGTTGCAGTCCGAAATCCGATAATCTGAACTTGAAATCAAAGAAGACGCCGATGAACGCTGGGAATATACGAAGCTTTAGGAAACAGGCGGAACACTTGAACGTGTGCTTGAAGCCGGCTATCCTCGCTGCATGCAGGCGATCGATTGTATTGATACGCGTCGGGACAATCCCGACGCAATTGCCGGTGAATCGGGACAACCGCAGGACACAACTTTGTCCCGAAACAAAGCGAAAGTGGGCGGATCTCCGGCGGTCGTCAACCGCGAATGTCTGAGTGCCTCATGCTAGCTGTCCCCATGGGTGGAACCTGTCGGCGACCTAATGTCCTCCACCCTGGTTGGAGTTGACCGATGATGTCTGCAACTACAGACCATACGTCAAATGTTCGAAGCTTCTTTACAAAGATTATTACGATCAAATTATACTCAGTTGAGCGAAAAAAACGAAGGAAATTTAGTGAAAGTAGTAGTGTCCCTATCTTGCTTTTGATAAATCCTTTAAAGGCACCGTCCACCCTAAGTTGAGGGTGTTGAGCACTTGGCAGCATATAACAGTAGGGCCTCCTATCAAGCCAATGCCCAAGTCGCGGCGCAAAATGCCGCTTCGGAAGCGAGAAAATCGCTTGGGAATAGCGAAGATGCACGAGGACCCCCATCCACGCCCGCCCTCCCCATCCATGCCCGCCCATTTGTGCGCGCTCATCCAATCACCGTTCTGGAAAGCCGGTTTGTGTGTTCTCCGGAATGGGGATTTTTGGGATTTTCGCGGATTCTCGACTTCATATTTGGAATCAGGGACATGAGAAAGGTCCGAAACGACAAAAACCTGGAAGTCGAGAATCTGGGTGGACGGTGCCTTTAAGCTTGTTCGGCATGAAAGAGTGATGTCCGCAACAGTACCAATGACTGCAGCTATACATGTGTGTTGTCTCGGTAAACCATGGATCTTATCATTAGTTCATTCGTTGATCTCGAGAAGGGACGGTAGACCTCAGTGAGATCTGCCTGCTCAAAGAATCGGTATAAATTGTGGCGTTCAAAGATGCGGTCTCAGTGTTGGGTGGTGATGGTGCAATTGCACAAACCGTAACTACTCAGGACGATTACAACTCGAACACTATTATGCAAAGGAATGCTGCGATATTGGCAAAGATACAAACCGCTCGTGACAAACGACACTATACAGGGTATCCCAGAAAATGTCCTTACTGTTTGATTCTTGATAGCTCCAGTACTATAATTTTTCGCCGCTAGTAGGGTACCATTCAGAACTGGCTTGAACTTGAATTCAAGGTATGGGGCGAATTACCAAACTCCCTTCAGTACTGTAGGATTACGGTAGGAGCTCGCAACATATGGCGCCGTTGTAAGATAGATTGGGAAGAAATAACCAAAAATTCTGGGAAGTTGTATAACATGCTTTTCGTGATGCTGATTTTACTGCACAACTTTTCTTGAGTTTTCAGAGCTTTTTAAATTGTGTAATCGAACTTTCGAGATTATCAAAAATAAGTTGTTACGGTATATCCGGCTTAACTTATGGGAGAAGCACTAATCTGATGTGCGAGTCGTATTTGTAATCAGCGACTTTGATTAACCCAGTGTAAGAGTTTTCAGGTTATTTGGTTCCCTTTCAGGCATAAGATATGGTTAACCCAATAACCTAGTCAAAATTCCAACCGTAATCTTACAGCAACGGAAAGAGATGTCTAATTTGCTCCGTACTGTAAATCTCATGTAAGTTGATGCCAACCCTACAAATCATACCTCACTTGCGGTGAAAGACAATGAAGCAGGAGAGTTATCAATATTCAAAAAGAAGCGACTTCTGAAACATTCCATAGGTTGCAACTGTTGCTTACATAGGTACTTACGAGACTCACAAGAGCGAAACAGCATGCTTCCGCGCGCAATCATTTGCTCCGCCTTTGCTCTCGCCTGCTCGGAGTCTGACCAATCGCAGCCTATACGCTGACCAATCGTAGTCGCGTCGCTATGAAAGGCGGTTCAGGTTGACCGTAATTCTCACCCACATTACCTTGTAAACCGTAACCTCATAAGAAGGAGGACGCCTATAAGCGAAACAAGCTATGCTTACAAAATTACAAAATTTCTTTTCGACGAACTTACCTAAAGACCTAGCATATAAGGCCGCTTTTGACCTAGATAAGGCTGTTTTCATTACGGTCCGCCCAAGTCATTTCTTTCCATTATAACTACTCTAAAATCTTGTCAGATAAGCCGGAAGAGGAATTATCTGTATCGGACTTATCTTCAGGCGGATTTTTCTGCGTGAAAGCCCTATATGTCAAATTTTAGGGTAACGACACATCCAAAAAAAAGTCTCTAGTATAATTTGAACACAATGAAACTCAAGCATTTTAAGGATTATTGTCACTTAAAAATCTACGCCTTGATCTTGTCAGACAGCCGATGGTTCACTAAAAGAATGTCAGTCCATAATTCAAAATTTCTACTTTTGTTTGATGATATAAGGCTTTCCAAAGAGAATTTCACCGTTTTATCGTTTAGAAATTGGTAAGTCTACTGTATTACTCTGGCCTTGTGCTACTTAAAGGCCACAAGACGCATAAAACGTTCAAAACAGATAATGAAAGCCATGATTCGAGAAAGGTGGCTTAGTTTTTCCACGCAGATCATTCTCTTCAAGTCAGCATTTTCGTGAGAAAGAGAAAATACTTGAAAATTGCCATTTTGGAAATATGATTTTGAAAATAGGGAGAAGTTACTAAATACAAAAGAATTGGGCCTGTGGAAGAGCTGGGACAAGCGTTTGAGATTTTAGCCAGGCAGCTACAGTAGTTTGACTTGGACGCCACTTCAGCAAATTCAGAAAAGGCCCAAAAGCTTCTGAATGAATACGTTCACAATTCATAAATCAGTTTTCCAAAATTACAATCAAATTTACGACATGGCCCCAAAATCGTCGTGCAAAAGTTTCTGTGTAAAGTCTAGATTTACTCCAGTAGCCGCCTCTTTGTGATGGCACACATTATCCTTCGAAAACTCGTTCCGAAAAAAGAAATAGACAATCACTGCTAATTTTGCGCTTTTATGGCAAGATTCACCCACTTCCCTATTTTTATAAGAACGGAAAATGCTACAAATACCAACTACGATTTCTGTATCAACTATTGAATATCTCAGTCGTTAGACGGATGCTGCATACCACGTATGTAAATTCTTTTGCTAATGAATTTTAAAAAATTAATTAATAAAAAATAAATAATAGTAGATAAAAGATTGATCAATCAATAATCAAAAATAATAAATTAATGATTAATAAATTAAATAAATAAATTCTTCTTACTGCCTATAAGCTCACTAAAGAAGAACGAAGCACTTAAGCGATATGATATTTCCAGATTACAATGGTTTGGTCTCAGCACTGAATAAACATGCGGCCCTGACTTAACACGCTAACGACCGAGCCATTTTAGACATCAAATTGAACGGAATAACTAAATCTGCAGTTTAGACTCCTCAGCAGCTACCGCGATGCCTTGTATTGTTTATGGAAACCAGACCACTAGTATTACTACTGTATGGAAGTTACCTAGGAACTTTTCGTTTACACATGAAAAACTAATCCACGAAAGTCTAAACGGGAGTCGAGGCGTGCATACGCCCGTATGCACACGGTCGGCAAAGTGTTAAATCGAGAACCAAGGCGGCCACCTTCATTCATGTCTGGGAAAGAAGTATCATGGAGAACGTAAAGATTACTGCGAATGGCAAGTCTTCCTTCGGAGATCTTCTTCATCTGTCTTCACATTTTATACGGTTTCGAACAAATCCACATACTAGTGAAGATAGTATAGTGTCTCTGCGGTGCCGAAACACTTACGCGAGAACAAAGTTGCCAAACGCGCGCACAACTTTGCGTCCCTCGACGACCTTCTACGCGCAAATCTTGCCACTGTCGCAGAAGTACCATATCGAGTCTCTACTAAGGGCATAGAGCGATGTTAGCGGTCTTTGCAAAGTGCTGAGGAATTGAGCATCCACGTCCCAAGAAGAAGAAACTAGACTGACGCTCCCTCGATTCAACCAAAAAAAGCATCGCCGTCGAAGAGACTTCACTTATGAATATTTTCTCGAGTTGTGACAAATTTTCAAGGAGGACGTAAGATTCTCTGTAGAAAGTGCCGAGATGGAAGCTGAACGTAAGGTAATCAACTGCCACACAGTTTCACGGTTTGGAGTCCTCTCTTTACAGCTTCACGGAGTGTTTGAAGAAATATGAAATGAGCGGCTTCAAGTCTCAAGTCACGGGCAAAATAACTTGAAAAAAAGGCATTATGTGAAGACAAAAATGGCTTTGAGTAATACACGTGGACCACCTTGCAAAGCATATCTGCTTGATAAACTGCACAATTCAAAGCGGGAGACAGTATGTCGAAGATAAAGTCCGCCTGCGCGACCTGGGACAAGGCTGTAATGAGTATAGTCGAGGTTTTCCGCTTAGTATGGGAACGGCCATAGGTTCGCAGTGTTCGCGGTGTTCGTGGTGTTCGCAGTTCGCGGTGTTCGCAGTGTTCGCGGGGGAATAGTATGGCACAGTATGGTAATACTATCATAGTATCATAATAGTATAGTATCGAATAGTATCATCTGGAATAGTATGACCGATATCGACACACCGACAACACCGCGAACACCGCGAACACCACGAACACCACGAACACTGCGAACCTATGGCCGTTCCCTATAGTGTGCTTGCACTGCAGGTGGAATGCGGTAAAATTAACGCGTAAACAGATAGCTACGCCTGTGACGCCGGTCAACGCGCAAAATTCTCGCATTACTGTCGTGGCTAATCTTATATATAAAGCTGAATGTCTGTTTGTCTGTCTGTCTGTATGTCTGTCTGTATGTCTGTCTGTCTGTATGTATGTACGTATGTTCCGAATACAAATTTTTATTTCTGAACCGATCGGGACCAAACTTGGCACACATATACTTCAGGGCAGGGAGCGTGTCATAGGCTACTTTTCGTTATCGATCGATATCGATTTTATTGATTTTTTGCAAAATTCGAGCTAGAGGGCTGGGATTTGGCAGAGGGGGGTAATCGAGCATGCTGATCACCCCGAAGGGGTGATCAGCATGCTCGATTACCCCCCTGTGCAAAATCCTAGCCCCCTAGCTCAAATTTTGCAAAAAATCGGTAAAATCGACATCGATCGATAACGAAAAGTGGGCTGTGACACGCTCCCTGCCCCGAAGTGTATGTGTGCAAAGTTCGGTCCCAATCGGTTCAGAGATAAAAATTTCTATTCGGAACATACGTACACGGGTCTAGCTGGCAGGCCCGGCGGAGCCGGGCAAGCCAGCTAGTTAACCATGCGCAAATTTCACCGCATCTCACCTGCAATGCGAGCACACTATATTAACACGTTTCGGACCGCGAAATCGCGCGCGGCGAAAAAGGGTGCACTTTCGGCCGTTAGCCAGCAAAGGAACCTTATATCGCAGATTGTGGACTACCTATGTAATCAGCGTGCCAGATAAATTCCATACCCAGAGTTCTGGTTGAATTCAAAGCGTTTGAATTGTGTCGCTTGAGAGGGACTTTTGTGCCTTCTTCAAAGATAGGAGCAAGAACTCAGTTTCAAATTATCTAAAAGTATCTATGTTGTACAGTTCTCGTCACTATTGAAACTACGGTTTATCTCTTTGAAATCGGAGCAAAGGATGCGACGTCGCACGCGTCGTTCGCGTTGCCGCACCTCGTTGCGACTGTTGTTCGATTTGTCCTTATATCTCGTAAGCAAATATTGGCGGCACAGCTCTACAGAGTCAGTTGAAAAGTAAGAGCTTAGACCTTTGACTCAATAACTTCGGACTTAGAGAAAACCTCCTGCAGACGTCAGAAAGAACCTTCAAAGCAGCGTGCTGCACCATGTGCAGCACCTGTCCGAAACGTGTTAAGCGGAAATTCTACTTGACTGTAGGGGTGCGCGGTGTGTTGCAGATGTGTGCGCGGAAACTTCCTCTTCGTCGGCCGTTCTCTAGATAGCAATTTGTTACCCCAGTCTTTGCCGCATTTCGGTGTTCTATAATGTAGTACACATGATGCTGTCCACCATTGTCACTGAAGTCAGAACCCACCGGTAACACCAATCAAACAAACCTGCACTGATGAATCAACAGCGAAGATACAGAAATGTTTCATTCTCTTCGCAAGTTTCCTCAAATACTCACTTTGTCAACAAGTTCACATTTCACCACGCTTTCGGACTATAGTATGGAGACTAATGCACAAATTCTATTCCGCTCATGCAAGTGAAAGGTCAAAAATCATAATTCCATTCGTAGTAGACGCAGTCCGAGCGCAGTTTTGATATGCTCATGCAGCATTCTTGCAGCAACAATATCCCATTAGAGGAAAGAGTTAGAAGGACTAAATGCCACGGAAACATATTTAAAACACCTTACAAAGACATAGTTGTGTAGAATCTTTAATGGATCGACATGAACTGGGTATTTTGCAAAATGAGGTAGTGTATCTCAACAAGACTTTCCTAGATTTTAGTGGGAGAACCAATTACAAGGAAATAGTATGTACCATCTCCCTTGATCAAGGGTGCATTTTCATAATTTTAGTTGAAAACCGCTCGCGTCGCCGCGCTTTCTTCGCGTTTCTGATTGGTGACGTGTACCCCGCATCGATTCCCTTTCACGATATTTCTATTACACGTCGACAAGATGAGGGAATTGCAAAGAGATTCAAAATTGGATAATTTATGTTTTCCACGGTGCCGTCACGTTGAAGTGCACATTTTCCACCTCCCTTTTACTAATTTTCATGTTCAAATATTCTGTCCATTCTTATTCTGGACGTACATCTTTTTAATTCTGATGTGACTCTGGCTTCTTTGCTCATCCGCATCAATTATTTTGTATTGAAATTCAAATTGCAGAGCGAGATGATCCCATCATTATCATTTCGTCGTTTCTTTTTGGGTTTGGTAATCTGCGCCTGTCTGTTCGTCTATACAGGTATGAATTTCATTTATGGTAGAAGCAGGTTTTTGAATAATCGGTTACAGATGGCGCACTTGCGGCGATGTCCATTGACCTGGGTTCGGAATTCATCAAAATAGCCATAGTAAAACCTGGAGTGCCTATGGAAATCGTTCTCAACAAGGAAAGCCGTCGAAAAACTCCACATACTCTAGTCATTAGGAATAATGAGCGATTTTTCGCCGAAGCTGCAGCAGCTATGGTATGTTTGACAAGAATCAAATTTTGATTAGGATACGGTAGTGAATTTCCAATTCTAGGCTGTCAAATACCCGCAAGCTGGATATCAACATATTCTTTCACTTTTGGCCAAACAGAATGGGGATCCTAGTGTTGAGCTGTATAAGAAAAGGTTCCCGTTCGTGGCGTTGGGCTTTGACGAAGTGAGAAAAACCGTTGTATTTCCGTCAGAGTTAGTTTACCTCTACCTTGTCATCGCTAATTTTTTGATATTCCTCTCTTTACATTCCGGCTTTACCAAAAATGTTTACCGCTCTTCATGTGCTTTTGCAGTAACGCTACATACAATGTGGAAACTCTGCTTGCCATGATCCTTTGGTCGGCCAGACAGGCAACCGAAGCTTATGCTATGCAGAGGGTTAAGGTAATGTTGAATCAAGCTCATCGTATCCGCGCAAAGCTTCGAATTCAGGATTGTGTGATTACGGTACCAATATATTTCAACCAAGCTGAGCGTCGTGCACTCGTTACCGCAGCTGATATTGCCGGTTTGAATTTGCTTCAAGTAAGTTGATGTGTCAGTGTTTACGGATACCAAGCGCAGAAAATCACTCTAGCTCCTGAATGACGGAACTGCTGCTGCTCTCAATTACGGAGTATTTCGCAGAAAGCAAATCACCGATAAGCCCCAAACGATGATGATCTATGACATGGGGGCAACAAAGGTTCGTAATGTTTTTCTTGTGGAGGAGGTGCATCGTTAATTTTTTTTTTTGAAAATTTGTTGTCACACTATTGCTTTGTGGTTATGGCACTGTCTGGAAGACATACTCTGCAAGAATGTGTGATTCAAGCGTTCTGAAATTAGTCATTTCATTCTTTGTTCCTAACCTTTAAGATGATTTTTCAATAATTTTTTGATTGTTTTTTATCGCCATCCATCGAACACTTTTATTCTTCAGACTACAGCCACCATTGTCGAGTACGTCCTTGAGCCTGACAAGACCAGTAAAGTTGCAAAGACATCAAATCCTGTTGTGAAAACCATTGGGGTTGGCTACGATAGGACTTTGGGAGGATACGAAATCTCGCTTAGATTGAGAGATCATCTGGTGAAGGTCAGCTCTTCAAGCATCGCTTGTGTTATGTAAAAAATTCTTACTTGGTTAGGTCGTCCGTGAAACCATGAAAACATCTACAGACATCACGGAAAGCCCGAGAAGCATGGCGAAGTTGTTGAAAGAAGCTGATCGTGTAAAGCAGGTTTGCTGTTGTCTATATAGCTGTGTCCTCAGACAAGCTTATTATTTCAGGTACTATCTGCCAACAAGTATCATTTCGCACAAGTAGAAGGCCTCCACGAGGAACAAAACTTCCGTGCTAAGGTAGAGCGTCCCGTAATCAGTTTTCTTTCCTTTTTCTCAATCATTATAAACTTCGTATAATAGAGTATTCTTTTTTTTTTCAATTATTGTGATGATTGGTCCTAGATCTTATCCACATAGATTAGTTCATGAAATTCAATGCCAAATTGTAGGTTACGCGTGAGGAGTTGGAGGAACTGATCTCTGATTTGGAGCCTCGTTTTATCCAGCCCATCAAAGATGCTTTGGCTATGGCTGATAAGAAGATGGAACAGGTAAATTACTTCTGCATGGTCTCATCTGCGTAGGATAATGTAAGATTTATAGATAGATCAGTTCGTATTGATGGGAGGCGGAACTCGCATACCAAAAATCCAGGAGGTGTTGAAAACTGTGCTGAATGGAAAGGTGGGTTTTTCCCGCTTATATCCTCACTGCAAGAAATACTCTGATCCAGGAAGTTGGACATTTTCTCAATACTGATGAGGCAATCGCTCTGGGAGCCGTATATCAAGCTGCTGATCTTTCCAAATCATTCAGAGTCCTACCGTTTGGTGTCAAAGAAATGGTGTTGTATCCGATCCAGGTCAGGCAACTAAACTCTGCTTCCATGCGTTTTCGTGTAATATTGTCCTTCAGGTCGCTTTCAAGACGAAGTCTGAGGATGGAACATACAAGGATGTTGCCCGCCAGATCTTCGGACACAAGTCTTTCTATCCTACAAGCAAGAAAATCATAACTTTCCAGTCCTACACTGATGATTTTGAGGTTTGGTGTAAAGTGAATAAAACGTATGTTTTTTGATCTGAATTATTTCTATAGGTCGACCTTCGATATGGAGCTCTGGAGCACATGAACGATGAACAGAAAAAGTTAGCTTGGCTAAAACTGATTCCATTCTCTTTAATAATAATCGTTTCTTAGGCAGTTTGGATCAGTTGAATTGGCGCAAATTTCTGTCAAAGGACTCGCATCAGCAATCGAAAATAATGGATCCTGTGCTGAGTGTGAAATCAAGGTAGGTATATGGATAACCTTTTGACGGGAATGTACTCAGTATTACCATCACCAGGGTGTGAAAACGATTTTTGGCGTTGATCTCTCTGGTATCGTTTATGTCACAAAGACGGATTTTGTTGTGGATCAAAAACCGTCAGCAGAAGGTGAGTTACGGTGTCTCATTGCTGATGTTGCCTTAATTGAACGTTCCTCTAACTCTTGCTTTTTAGAGTTGTCTGCGTATGAGCAGGCTTTGAAGGACTACGAAGAAGCCAAAAGAATCCGAAAGGAGAAGGAAGAGGCCGAGAAAAAGTTGAGAGAAGAGAAAGAAGCAGAGGAACGTAAAAAGAAGGCTGAAGAGGAAGCCAGAAAGAACGAAACAGATGAAGAAGAAAAGGCTCATGACGAGGGTGAAAGCGCGAGCTCCGAAAATAAAACGGAAGATGCTGAGTCGACTACTGCTAACGCTGAGAAAGCAGAAACTACAGAACAGCCTAAAGAAGAGAAGAAAGTATGCATTTTCTCTTTTTACCTTCCTTTTCAACTTCTCTTTTTCAGGTAGAAGTAGAAAAACCTTTGAAAGCTCCAGTTGAACCCAAAACTAAGACACTGAAAATACGTTTGAACACTACTGTGATCTTCAAGGATCTTCTCGATTTGAACGAAGAGCAGATTGCTGAAGCCAAGAAAATGTATGTATCATATTGACCGTGTCGGTAATACGATAACTAATGCTTCTTTTGTAGTCTGGGTGATTTCCATGATGCCGAGCATCAAAAGCACAGACGAGAAGAAGCTATGAATGCACTTGAAGGACTGGTAAGATTTTTTTTAGCTTCCTCATTGCTGCTGGTTTTGAAATACTATGTATTGTCATATAAATGCAGATCTACGATCTTGCTGTGAAGATTGAAGATGGTGAAGAGTTTGCAGAGTATTTGACGGCGGAGGATAAAGAAAAGATTGCTGAAGAGGTTGTAATCTTATCTATAATACCGACATTCTGTTTTGAAACAGAAACTCCTTTTTAGCTGAAAAGACTGCGTGTTTGGATGGAGGACGATGTAGGCATCGAGACCCCCACTGAGGACTTCATCTCCAATAAGGCTATACTTGATAAACTTACTGCTGCTGCACATAACCGCAAGAAGGAGAGACTGGTGCGTTGAAGATTATTTTTTTATTTCGTGCAAAAGCTGGGCATTTACTACTCTCAGCTTAGGCTTTCTTTTTGTACTTATAGTGTTTTATTACTGTCGGAATTCTGTCGCGAGGTTCATGATGCCATTGTATTGCTCTTTAATAAGTGTTTTAGATGTACCCGAAAATGGTTGAAGCCATGAAGAGCATTTTCAATGAGTCGCAAACATTCTATAAATTTGCACTCAACTTAACGACTGCAGATGACCCTATCTTTACAGAGACAGAGCTTGAGGTTAGCTACCGTAATTTCTACGAACGAATTGCTTCAAACATCTTTTTTCTTCCAGGTTTTGTCCAAACTAATCAACACAACGACGGAATGGTGGGAAGAGAAGAGCGTTGCATACGAGAAGCAGGCAAAGAGTGAAGAACCCGTCATGACTGCTGAAGAAGTAGCCACAAAGGTAAACTAGCCCACAAATTGATGAGTTACCTATTCTCCCGCCATAACAGATTCGAGATCTTGATCGCGAGGTGAAATACCTGTTGAACAAGATGAAGAACTTTAAACCGAAAAAGAAGGTGGAGCCTAAAGAAGCGGAGAAGACCAATGTTACTGATGAAGATAGTACGACGGAACGCGCCGAATCTAGCGTTGAGGAACCGAAAACGACCGAAGATGTTGCCAATGTATGTTAAATCGAAGTCTATAGTCACCATGCTCGAAATGTGGATCGAAATTTTTTTACAGGAAACTAAACCCGAAGAAGAAAAGCCCGAAACTAAATCTGAAGAAGAAAAGGCTGAAAAAGTCGAGAAGGAAGAGAAAGATCACGATCCTTCTGAGCTATAGACATAGCAGTCTACTTAGGATTTCTTAATGAATACGGGATAATTTATTGAATTTTTGTGAAATTTAGTCATTTAATGATGTCAAGTATGTACATGTTAGGCGTGTGATCTTTGCCGTTGTTTTCTCAATCAATACATCTCTTTGACTCTAACATCTAGAAAAATCTATCGGTCATTTTGGATGCGGTTTGCAATCACTTTGAGCTTTGTTGTTGTCGTTTCTCTCATTCCGAGCATTTATTTCCGGTCAAGAGAGTTGTTGTTCTGTTTATTAGGCATGTTCTGTGAATGTTAATTGGGTGAATAAATCTGTTTTCGCTGTGATTTGAAGTTTTTGTGGTGGGGCGGAGAATATATTTTGGTTCAAAAAAAGGTGCGCATTCCAGGTCGGTTTTTTTTTCTTTGTGGAAACTACACAATGGGGAATGATGGACAAGGGTTTTGTGAGAAACTTCAGCTTGAAGACCTCATCCACACTTCTGCTTTCGTGTTTTTATCATACTCGGAGCTCTTCATTGCCTCTGCTTCGAACAAAAATTGGAAAATACGTACTAGTTTCGGCAGCCTGCTTTTTGACGGACAATTTATGCAAGGGTGGACGAGTACAAGTTTTGGCAATAGCCGTCGTATGTAACAGGTATGAAGGAGCACAGTTTGCGTTTTGGTTCTGACTGCCTTGTCAGGACGCGTTAGGAAGTAATCCTTGTGCAGGCGGAGCCTGATCGGAGGGCGGGGCGTGTAGCAGCCTTGTAGACTGCATGTCCACTTTCTCTTTTTGAAAGCCAGGACCAGTCGAAGATGCTTCACTCCTAAAGCCTGCTTTGTATTTATAGTAAATTGGAGCATGGGTTTTGCATTGACGCTGCCTCCTCCGTAACCCAACAAAATGCGAAGTATGCAAGTGTAGATGGAATACCGTTTGGGGCACTTTCAATGAGTACCTGATTCCATTTTAGAATATAACCAAAGAAATATCCTCTATATGTGTTAGTGTACTGCGGCTAAAAATTCAGCAATCTTTTCTCATGTTCAATAACCTACAACTCTGATTTCTTGCATCATGCGCAACCATTGAAACTCTGCTGATTCTTGTATAATTTTTGTGTAGCAGAAAGTCTTTTATCCGGACCTCCCTACAGTCTCTACCACAATACAATCTGCAGTAATCATCTTCTTTGGGGGATGACAATTCTCTTTAACTGCGCAGGCATAGCGTTCACACCTTTCGCAAAATGTTTAGGTTGCTTTTAAAAGTTTTTGCGAGCTTGAAACCCTGAAATTTTGGACAAGGGGAGAGCAGCCACCCCCGCGAGTATTTGAAATCAAAAACTTTCATCGAATATTTTTATCACTTGCAAACAAGCCTATTGGCTGTTCCATATATTTTCCGATTTTAACATTGAAATCAATATATCATGACAGCGAGAGAATCTACAATGGCACAAATACATGTTCGTAATTCTCAATACATAGATAATCACATGTGGGAGGAGAACCCAGGAAAGGTCAAATTTTTCTTCATTTCTACGAGGAGAGAAATGCGGGACTTGTTAAATAAATTTTCTGATGTATCAAGTGTTTGTTTGGGCGGATTGGGGATCTTTAGGATGTTTCGGAACGGATTGATTGATTGATTGATTGATTGACTGATTGATTGATTTAAGCTAAATTCCGTTTTTGAGTACTATCAAATTTGGCTATGAACTTTATGCGGAATACGATCTAGGTGAATGCTTGGTGACCATCTTGTAGATCTTGCTTTGTTCTATCGTACGGTAACTCAAGCTGCACAAAGTGACAGAAAGACGACTTTTTTGTAAAATTGGAAAAAATTATGGGACGCCCTAACATGTAGCTACTTTGAAAAATTTCGCGACCCATTCCCGGGGGGGGGGGGGGGAGCACCCTCCGTCGCTCGGTCTCCGCCGCTGTTCTCTACTCGGTTTGCACAATGAATAATGATCTTTCTTGAATTTTTAATTTGAAATTTCAAATATCTAGATGGCAACAATTCGATGAATTCTTCTCGTAATGGATTATACAAGCCGAGGCCGCAATTCTTCTTTAGTCTTGTTAAAGTCTACGGTTACGAAAGCTTTGACCAGGATGTGGATTCGATAGGTGAGCTCGCTCATTTCTTCATTAAAAAGGAACAATCTGTCATTCTTTTCATGCCCTACCAAAATTTCAGTAAAAGGGCTGGACTGTGTGATCTGGAGGTGGAGGAGCTTTTCTACTTTGGTTTTCAATTCTAATATCAGCATCGACGACATTTAGGCTAAACAGCTAAACGATATCCCTGCAGGTTGAGTAGGAATGTTCCAGAATGATTGTTTGACCGGTAAGTAACTTCAAAGTAAAACCTTGTAGTAATTTGTCGTTTCTTTAGTCGACCATGTTATTTCGGATGCAAGGAGCGCGGAGTTTATCGCGCTCCAATGCCATGATCGCGCCCGCGAAAGCATAAACTTCATTTTTGTCCTCGAGAAAATCAGTCGTTTCTTCTTGTTCACCTTTTTGTGTTAATGTCGCGCTTTGAAATGATCAGATATATTGGTGAAGTGTTCGTCTACCGTTTTGAACTCAGTATTGCGCAAAAAGTATTTCCTGTCGGTTTCTTTGACTGTGGAAACTTTTAACAAACTTCCACTCAAAGACTCCGCAGTTCTTTTCATCCAATTCTAGTTTCAGAGGGTAAGCGGCAACCTTAGCAGATTACGTGGTGCATCAAAATTTTTGCAAACATTGCTTTAAGATCATTTTTTAATTTCCCAAGATGCGTTAAGATCATGTTTTAGTTTTTCGAAAAAGGCCGTTGATTAAGAACGATGGATCGTCTTGAAACCGCCATTGACGTGCTTGTAAAAGAAACTTGCGAAGGCTTGCTCAAACCAAGACATATTCGGAAGGCGGTCAGTTTCAAATAGTCGTGAACATCATGCTGTTCATCTTTGCTTCTTAAGATGTGGGCTATTCCACATTGTGAAGCTAAGATTTCTGTCTTACCTTGTGAATGTAATATTGCTTTACTCCAGGCAAAGGAATGTGGATTAAAATTGGACAAAAAGGATGCTGATGAGGCCACCATGAGACTCGTGAAACTTTTCGAAGAGAAGTTTCGTGCAGGCATCGATAAGGTCATCGACGATTCAAAGGTGATACCTTAACTAAGGTGATTCTTTCTGAGTTCATGTATGTTTTGTGGTTGAGATAGAGGAGAAATTGGCAAACTTGGAAGTACTGGCCAAGGAGTGCAAGGAGAAGTGTGAAGAATATGGAGTTGAAGACGGATACCGTCCGCTCGGAGTAAGCTTCCTTTACTTGTTATACGAATGTAAATTGTCCCATTCGCTGTTACGCAACTTCTATAACCTTTTCACTTATATGGAACGCTGCTTTGTGCATAAGGGAACCAAAACTTTTTGCGCTAAAAAATAGCTGTCGATGTTGAGAACCCAACAACTAAGAATTTCATGCGAAAGCATAGGGCATGAATGTCATTTGAATGGTAGTTTAAGAATGTTTACCTCTTTTTGGGTTCTTAGTAGTTAGCTGCATTTAGCGAATGTATTTACAGTATCTATACAGGTCGACGAAGATTTAGAAGGTCATATTTATCCCATCGTTGCCGCATATCAAGAGGCGTTGACAACGAAAAATGAGGAGCTAGAACAAGAGATAGAGGTTTGTTGATTTGACAAAGTACGTCAACCCCTTTTTACTTTATAGGAAACTCGCGAGCTATTGAAGGAAGTGACTGAGGAAGTGAATCAGTTGGCCAAAAAAGCCGAGGCATTGATGGCCGAGAAGTAAGATTTTCATTTCGTTCTGCTTCTATCTCTATTTCCTGATCTACCATCTGCTAAATTACTACCTCTATTTCTTGTTAGATGAGGCAGCTTAACAGTCTGTTTTCTTCATTCCTTCTACTAACTAAGCAAACTGATGCGAGTTGCAAAATCTGCATTCGATTTGACACTTTTTAGCAAAAGTCCACACATTTTGATTTCAGGGACGAGTGATTCGTGCTCTCAGGAAGTCTGGCTGAATTTACCGGTGCTATTACTTTTTTTCATTGTCCTATTGCGGGTTTTGATTTCGGTGTTGTTCTTGTACAAACCATCTTTCTTTTTTTGTGGAGGTAATCTGCCGATCTATCCATCTATTTAGTAAATGAACATTATTCAAAATATTTTTTCGCAACATCATCTATCGTACTGTTCCCAAACTCAAATGATTTCTCGGACGCGCTGCAGGCGCGAGCTCAACGAGCCCAAACCTCTGGTCGCGACACGCCCTATCAAATAATTGTAGCCCGATCTGTTGGGTGCATCCTCAAGTGCCTGTGATGCATCTGCTGCTGGCCCAATCAGCATGCTTGGTGAAGTCTGAGAAATCTGTTTACAATTTCAATCAATTTTTTCTTTAGTAGTCATTTTTTTTTCTCTAGTAGTCAATGTCTTTCCTGAGTTGGGTGAGGTTCAACAACCCGCTTGCTCTAACATCCCTCAATCCCTAATAGTGCCGGCCAAAATCTGAAAAGCGAAACCGATGCCGCCACCGTGAAAATCTTTGCCATTACCGCTTAGGTAACTCCATCACTGCCGCGTCCCCCATGCAAGTTATAGTTGCGCTTACAACATGTAAGAACTGACGTGCAATTAGACTTGCCTCGTCCAGGTGTTTTTATTGGACTGTCGCTTTTTGGGCAAGAACATCTCTACCTGTGTGCGAAAGGCACATTGGCCGTGGCGTACCATGCTGAAATTTCATGGGCCGCGGTGCTTCTTGAGATTTCAAAAGCGTGCGGCGCTCCAAGTAGCTCGGTTTTGAGGCCCGCGTCAATCAAAAGGAAAGGAATGAATAATAAGGAACTTTGGTTGAGCGATCCCATCTATATGCATATAGTTCATTTATAAAACCGTGACGACGGATTTTAGCGGACTTTGCGTCACCTCAACATTCAGCTCAGTTACTTCCAGTGTGTGAATATTATCATACGTAAGCAAAAAATCATTCGATTGGAAATAAAAACCAAGAAAATGCATTTCCGTAAGTGGCGAATCGACACAGTCATTCGGCGTCCATGTATGACCTATAATAGAACAATATTTCTTGATAGGAAACTCATGCGACAAGTTTCTTCTCGTACACAAAGGCAGTGTCCGCAAAATGGTGATGAAGAACATTTTGCCTAACTGGACATACCGTTGATCGGACAAATCCTGCATGGAGTGCGCATAAATGTCGGAAATAGGATACTCCAAAGCCCTTGATTTTGAATGTGAACGTGACGCAGAGGCTGCCAAGATGTCGACAAAAAAATTTGGCCGGCGGACATCTGCAACTGCGAGGAACGGTCAATCAACCGCGCAGTACCCGCTGGTCGTCCGAACCCGCCGGAACCTGCGAAATAAGGCAGACGAATGATATATGCCTGGAAATTGGCATCTTAGAGCGCGAGTAAAATACCGCGCTCTTTGTGAAATATACATGTCAGTCACAAGTGACCCAACGGTATTTTCAATTGCGTTTGGTGGACAGGTACCGCGGGTTCTGATGGGCACTGGCGGGTACCGACGCGGTCTGAAGGACGCCTCAGGAGGCACGATTAGCGCGAATATTTCGCGAAGTAATGCCGAAACAGTATAAGCGACGTCAACAGTATAAGCGCTCCTTGTTTATGGTATCAATCATCTATGTGCCCCCACCTCCACTCCCTGGATCTGTCGGCTTTCATTTTGGGTGGAAGAGTTTTTGTGGAGCACAGAATCTGAGCGCGTCAAAGCGGCCGCGCGCGGCGTATCTTTTGACGTGCAGTCCTGCCACTACAAAGACAGTCTGTCTCAATTGGGATCATGCCGAAACGTTGACTCGAATGTGTGCGCTTGCAGCGCTAAGGGTTTGCGCTGCGTAGACGTACCGTCGGAGAGAGCGAAGAGATTGAAAAGAGCAAGCAAGCTGTAGGCGTGACGCAAAATCGTGGCGATGCGGATGCACATTTCCAATTTTGGCCTAATCCGGATTGGGACAGGTTTATGGTTCAGAGCTGGCGCATAAACTTGAGCGTGGAGATGGGACTACGGTGTATTTGGCGGATCTGCTATTCAATACCACCAGAATTAGACAAGGTCCATTTGCAGACTGCTTTTGACATTTACCATTGGGCCATTATCTTGATTTTCGCCATTTCGGACTAAAATGCATATTGTAGCCAAAGTTGTGGACCCGGTAAGCGGTAAGATCCGAAACGGTTATGTTTTAGCCTAGAACCCCACTAGATATCTTCGAACATGTGCCAAAATCCCATGATGTTTCATTGTAAACTTACAAAGCAGAACTGCAAAAGACGTATAAGCCACTGTTGTACTGCCGTGAATGTGTTAAAGGCAGCGGCTCGGCAGAGTGACAACATCGGGATATTCATCGTTCTCGGTCGATAAGCTAAGTCCAAGACTGTGCTTTGCAGCTTCAAAAGCACCAATAACCCGCTTTTCCAGACGTGAAAAGCGCGATTTTTGGGCGGACCGCGTATCTGCCCTTTAGAGCGCGATTGGCTTGTGAGTAGAGACACCGTACCTACTGTACACGATATCAATAAGCTCATCCACGGAAACCGAGAATGATGAATATATCAAAGTTGTCATTCTGTCGAGCTACTGCCTTCAAGCCCGTCTCGCCTATACATTCCTTCTGGGGAGGGAAGCCATCTAAAAGCTTGTGTTCTTCGTTGCTTTTTATTTTTGAGGGCCCTAACCACAAAATGATCATACGAGAATAATAAATAACAGCGCGTTGCCGTGGAAGTAAAAATCTCACTGCTTTGTGTGATCCAATATCAACAGAAGGGCGCCTCCATTCTTCAAGGGCTTTTTTTTTCTCAGTAGATTCAAGAGAAGTGATTGCAATTCAGAGAGGTAAAAACCCTTCTATCTTTTTCAAAAGTATTCAGTGTACAGTTGAAGTTGGTCAATTTCACCTGCTCAATGTATTTGCAAAAAGGGAGCTGTCGCCGTCAGCGAAGCAAGGGCACATGCTGCTTTCTGTAAGCTCCGAAACTCCTGTCGTTCAAACAGGACACCTTCTACGACTGCTGTATTAATCGCCGAACATTCTGTACATAATGAAAATTTTCTCCAAATCACATGAAGAATAAACATTCTCAATGTTTGTGGTATATGCATTTGCATTATATGCTGACATCAATCTCTCTTATCACGGGTAGTTTCTTATATGTTGGCTCGCTGGCTGTGTTCCGTCGTTCGGAGTCCATACGAGTACTCCATTCTTCTCCCTGGAACAAAACTAAGGATGAAGTTTGAAGAGGAATTTGCACAAGAAAGTTGCAGGGGTTGTAGCGATTATAAAGCATTTTTTGCATGTTGATACATCAAAGAAAGTGCCTAGTATGCTTGATAAAATGAATCAATCACTTTTGTTGATGAGAAATCAAGTTGAATTCCGAGAAAAATGTCAAAGCTGGGATTGAGCTGTTGCAAAAGGAAAGAAACCCCGCAATCAAGATGATTAGCAAAGTTCGATGCTATGGATTTCACAACTTACGAAATTTGGGCTTTAAAATGGAAAATTCATTCAGCACTAATATGTCTTTAAGCATGTGTGTTTTTGAAGTTAGACTCCAATTCCACTTCGTGCGAAAGCCGTGTATGGTTGATTCGTTGATCGCACGGACTGGATATCATTGCGGAGCACGCGCCGCGAGGTAAAACGCTTGCCCCAGTACAAATTCGCTATTCTACAAGTTGTGCTCTCGCGACAATTCAGCCGTGCCGCGCGTGGTCCGAAGCGTTTGAGCAGTCCGTGCAATCAATGAATCGACGATAGATTTATATGGACATCAGAGTCAAGCTTGTGATGCGACTGTCGCAACGGGGGGTCGTAAAGAGGGTCCTAAGGTGGGGGGCGGGGTCGTAAGAGAAGGTAGTTAGGCTAAAATACCCTAAGCTTAAAAGGAAATCAAAAAACAGATAATTAGTTATGTTCTTCACAATAAATCTATAAAGAAGTGGAAATCAGAAAAAAAAGATAAAAAATGTGTAAAAATTTTCAAAAAAACATTTGCAAGAGCTCAAAACACTTTTGAAGGATGTATGGTTTGATAAAATTGCTAAATGTACCGATTGCCTTAGAAATCTTGCTTCTGAAGCCCTCCTGAAGTCTCATACACTCGACAAAAGCGAATATCTTTACCAGCTGTGACAATCATAAATTTCTAAATCTTTTTGTAATGTTTTTCACGGGCCCATATGATTTATCTGTACTTTGGAGATGCTCCGCTACATCAATGCAAGATTTGGTGTTATTTTGTCAACTGTGGATTTTCTTATAATTTTATGTATGGTAGCAAAAAATCAGGAAAGGGGGGTCGTATGTGGGTCGCATCTAAATTTCTTCGGAGCTATTGAAGCTTGTTGGCTGCAATTCTGCTGTAATATGAGGCCATCCTTCTTCTTTCCCTCATAAAAATTGCAGGCTGTTTTATAACTTCTCTGGCAAGTTACAAAATTTTGAGCTCAAATTCCCAGTTTTTGCTTTTTAGGATCGCATCTAAATTTGCGAGAGTCGCATCTAAATTTTTTAAAGCTTACTGCTCCTCATGAGCTGAAACTTCTTCTATGGATAGTGTGGGCACTATACTACAGAACCTGTGCTTTGCAACCTCTCAGTCTTTTCCTGGCCTTAGTTACGAATTTTCAAAATACCGTGCTCATGCACGTTTTCGACGTCGTTCTGGACGGCGCTCAAGCGGTTTTTTTTTTCGCGGGAAAAACTGTGGAAGAGGTAGGAAGTAAGCTTCTTAGTCGAAAACATTTTTTGTAGTTCAAAAATGTCATTTTTTTTCTCCATGCAAAAATTTGTGTCGCCTACGGGAATCGAATTTGCTAGTCTGAAGTATGCCTGAAAATTCAAAAAAAACTTGCAGCTTCTCAAACATTATTGAAAATGTGTTTGTGTGCTACAGATGCTGGACGCACCCATTGGCCTAGAAATTCTGCTTCAGAAACCTCACTGAAGTTCTCACGCAGGTGTTTTTTGAGATTGACATTCGTTTATGCAGGTTACCGCGAGGAATGTGGGCAGGAGAGGTAAGGGGGATAAATGGCGGAGGGTGGGGAGGGGAGGGGGGAAAGAGGGGGGGGGGGGTCGTAAGATGGGTACCTTCAAGGGGGGGGGGGGTCGTGAATGAGGGTCCCGGATCGCATCAACACGCTTGACCCTGATGGACATAACAAATCCGCTAAGAAAATTCGTGCAATTACACGGATGAGCACGGAAAATATGACAAATGTTTTTGACTCTATTTAGTTTTATGTAGTAAGGCGGTGTAAGGTGTGCATAATTCAGCCAATGATTTCTAAGCAAGATTTACTCGCCATTATTCTAATTTTGTCGAAGAATGAATTTCTCAGGAGTTTGATGATAATCGTATCAAATACTTACATTGTTACTTTTTCCAGAACTGGTCCTTCCACGTGCAAAGGAATTTTTCGTAGACCTAAAATTTTCTCGTCAGTTACATGATACTTATTGCTGGAATAGTATGATGAACCTTGTATAGAACGATATGGGTGTTGTAGATTGACCCTTGACCCTGGGTGGTCGTGAGATCTTCTTACACATTATTACATACATGCAAATTTGACGAATATCAGGATTGATTAAACAGTAAAAGTAGAAATTGAGTGCAAATTTCGTAAATTCCAGGAGATTGACGATAGCTCGAAAAACCTGGAAGGGTTCTGATGCAAATTGTAAAAAGAATTAGAGTGCAATAGACTTGCCTGAAAGGGTAAATTGTTTGATTTGTTGTCTGCTACAAGTATTGTGAGAGGAGCTGCAGGTATAGTGCAAAGGAAAAAGATTATGATGATAGTGAACAGTAATACGAATAGCCGTTTCTCCTCCTCAAAACTTATGCTAAGCAATCACAACAAACGTAATATATGTAAACTTACCCTTTCGCTCTTCTCAAATACAAAACGCTTTTGAGAACTTGTTAGTCGTAACATTCGGTCCTTCTTCGTGTTTCTGAGAAATGTAGGTCTTAGAGAGCAGCGCGGTCCAAAGTTTATTGACTTTATGATGCAAGAATAGAACACTAGAGCCTCCCAACCATCTCATCTCGTTGGACTATGAAGGTAATGCCCGGAGTTGACCGTTGCCGGCATTGTGCCAGCGCCGTTCCATCGCCGTGCCAAGCCACGTTGATGGCCACTAATCGTTGGCAGACGTTCCGCGGCGCTAGCACGAGCTGCCACGGGCAACTCTGAACGCGCGTCACCTCTTGCCCAAGCACCTAAGAAAAGGAGTTGAAGCTAATCATAAGCGACTAACAAATATGCCCGGCTACATCGGTCTGCCCTAACTTGCGCATAATTTTGCAATCTAGCAGTGATAGAATCAGATGTTTGCTCACAAGCTTTTTAAATGGTTTATGTTTTTGGTTAAAAGATGCACTTAAAACAAAAACGAAAAAGCTTCTTGTGTAGTCCCCGTTTGAGGCGTTTAATCAAATATATCAAGTAACATGCCCTTTAATCATATCTCATTTGCTTCTTTTTCTTCAGAAATAGTGATTAGAAACCTATCGCGTTCAGGTTCCAAACCCGTAAAATTGGTGAACCTTATAATACCCTCCCTCATCGTTACGCTGAATCTGATCTTCCTGAACATAACACACGATTTTGACTATAGGTTGACCGAATGCGCTTCAAAAGTTTTTTTGAGACAGCTACGGAGGAAAGCTTGTTTCTTCACCAAAGTTTTTGTTGCGGAGAATATAATTAAAGAAATATCTGCATTTACTGCGAGTTACCGCTCCAGAATATGATCTACTAGCTGGCTTACCCCGGCTCCGCCCCGGCCCTGTCAAACACTATGGTGAAGCTCTCATCCGTATCCATGTACAACCTTTCCCTGTGCCCACGTCTACATGCCATTTCCCTATTCCCGCTGTTTTAGAAATCAGCATGCTCGATTACCTCCCTGTGCCAACTCCCAGCCCCATAGTTCATATTTTGCAAAAAAAATCAATAAATGATAAAAGTAATGGACGATTTCAAAAACTAATGTTGTATTCGTAATCAGCATGCTCGATTACTCCCCTGTGCCAACTCCACGCCCCGCAGGTCGAACTTTACAAAGAAATCGATAAAAATCGATAACGACATCGATCGATGACGAAAAGTAGCCTATGACACCCGCACCTCCCCTAAGTGTATGTGTGCCAAGTTTGGTCCGGATCGGTTCAGAAATGGAATTTTCTATTCGGAACATACGTATAGACACACAGACAACACACAAACAGACATTCAGCTTTATATATAAGATTAAGATGAAGTAACTCAGCTTTTGTGAAGTATCATAACTAAGGAGTAAGCTAGAAGGACCAAACCTGTAAGTGATGAGAATTTTGGCGTTCATATAAGCAACCAGGAAGAAAGGAAATACTCGACTGATGAGTTCTCGAACAGTTTCGTAAACCATGAACCAGTCAGCTGGAATTGTGTCACAGACAATATACGGACATACATCGTCCGGAAGGGCATCCTGAAGAACAATATTTTGAGGAAATGTCGCCGTAAGTTTCAGAATCAAACCTTTCCAACAATCAGCTTCAAATTGTGCACTTCTTTCTTGACAGCCCATGGTGCATAGATACAGAAATTGAATATGTATGCCAGAGAAAATAGGATAAAGCATACTTTTCTGGACCTGTAATGGTGCGCATTTCAATTTTCTGATGTATCAAGTGACTAATAAACAGCCTCCACCTTAGTCCATAGGCGAAGGGACGACATACAGCCATATACTGAGATAATGTTAGAAATACGACAATCCATACTGAAGCACCCATTAGTGCATTGGCCTGAAGGTGTTTTTAGTAATAGGCGACGGAAATATTTTTTACTTTGATCATTAATATTTTTGTAAATACCGTCCTCTAATTCAGTTAGAAGTACTTGGTCTGATGTTTAGGCTACCGTCTCTAACCACCCTTTGTACAGTCGAGTAGATTTAGCGGCAAATATAGTGTGCTTGCACAGAAGGTGAAATGCGGTGAAATTTGCGCGTGAACAGGTAGCCACGTCAGTACCGCGGGCATCTTGCGCGCGCAATTGGCCGGCGTCACAGACGAAACTATTTCTTCACGCGCCAATTTTACCGCATTTCACCTTCTGTGCAAGCACACTATATTTATCGCTAAATCTACTCGACTGTACCCTGTTGTGCCAGAAAATATTAGAACGATGGGGTGAGGCTGGGGGTGGGGGAAAGCCTCTCAATTTTTCCGGCTTAAATTTTAATAAAAGGGGGCGTGCACCAAACTCTCAAAAATAATTTCTCAGAGCTGATTTGAATATTTAAAAAATCCAAAAATTATAGCCGATCGCACATTTACTAACTAAACCGTTTCTAAAAAATGGCTCTGGGGGTCATATTTAAGTCGATGGTTGATGCCAGCTCTACAGAGTGATATTTGAAGGTCCGCGAAATAAAAACGATACCCAAAGTCTGCGAAACACATCCAAGGCAAGAAAATCACCAACAAATAGTCTACGTATACATAAACTTAGGATCCCCGTAACCTCTTGAGCAGCCGATGATGCCTGTGCATGATCATGACCATGGGGCAGAAAATTGAAAATGGTCGTTTCATTTTGTGCTGTACATATAGGCATAAGCTAATCATCTACGAGACTGTATGTAAATCACAGCGGACAAGGGGGAAGGGGAGGGAGTGGGAATATGGGTCGCGAGATTATCGAAAAATTTGCCTAAATGAATAGTAAATCCGCGCAAGTGACTTGATCCCACTTGCAAATTATAAGAAAAACTCTTAGAAATTTTCAAAAATTCGAGTCAGCCTTGTCAATGTTTCCGGGAAGTGAATGTCGCCACTGGTAAGTTACTATGTGTTGCACCCGAAAATGCCTGGTTCCCTTATTTTTCGCGCCGTTGAGTAGCGCTTGCTCGCACATGACTAGATAGGATGATTTTGCGAGCTATCGCGTTGACTTCAAATTGAATCAAGGCCAGAGAGATGGAGGATCGCGAAACGAATGAGTAGGAACTGAAGTGATTAGTTCACGGCGAGAAAATCGTGTCAGACGGCGTGATTTTGATGACAAAACAAGCTTTGCTCGGAGATGAGGCTAAGTAGTCACAGCTCCGCCGATCTTTGTCGTCTCGGTCTTTGCAAGTATATTGAGTAAGAGCCCTTCAGTTGAACTTTACCAGTGGAAATCCTATGTGGGCGTAGAAAAAAGAGGCTGCTGCTGAGCAAGCTCGGATGTCGAGCAGCCACATAATCATCGGGACCACGGAAAATTGAGTCATCTGTAAAAACATCTTTTCTGCAAAAGATAAGGCAGTTGCTTCTAGTGATGTCAGTGCAAAACTCTTTGCACTTGTTACTATAATGAAACCAGTATGAAAAACACACTTACAAGGTCAGTCATAGCAAGCAGTGTGAGATAGGTGTAGACTATGGTGCTTTTTCGCAGCAGCGGATGAGTCAAGGTGATTACAGTAAGCACGTCTCCAAGAATGCCAAATACGATAATAACTGGTGCGATGTACGCGTAAGTGATCTAAAACAAAGCATTAAGTAGGAAGAAAAAGCCATTTTGATGCTGCTTTTTCAAGGATAGGTATTGTCCAATCGTCGACCGCAGGGAGTGGACGTCATTGCGGAACACGCGACGCGCCGCTGGTCTTGTAGCAGTAAAGTCGCTGTAGTATAAATCTTACTTTAGCAGCGTATCAGGAGCTCATAATGTGAAGGGATGTTTATGGAGACTTCACACATGCTAGCAAATTATGTTGCGAAAAATTTTTTTTGGTTCTTATGTTTCCGGCTGTCAGTCCACGCGGTCGACGACTTGAATGTACACACTTTTCTCAAAACATCTTTGCGAACGCACCTCATATTATTTGAAGGACGCAATAGTTTTTATTAGTCGATGTTCTAACATACAAAATTGCCCGAAGTTTGTCAAAACAAAACGTACCATGGTTGAATTGACATGCTCACAAGTATTTAGGTCAAAACCTACTGTATTCTTACTATTAGCTTTTTGAATACAGACTACTCAGCTGCTTCCTTGAAAACAAATTTTTGCACCACAGCTGATTTGCTATAATCACTTGACACGGTGGATTTGCGTCAAGTCTTTTGATGAATATTTTTTCGTTACTCAGTAATCAAATAGATGAGTGTACTTTCAACAAGGCATAAATGTATCCGCCCACAGGAGTTCCAACACTAGGATAAATACAAAAATTCTGTTAGTCGAAAAAAAAACATTTTGAATCAATTTTGAATTAATTCTAAGCATGTTGAATTTCACGAATTTTTTTTTGCACAGGTCCAGATCCAGAAAAAAATCTGCAGATTAAGTAGTTTAAACGTCATTGCAGAAGGTTAGAAGCTTCCTTTCTGAAATTGCCACTGCGGCGTGATTGGTACTTTCATAACATTTTCCACCAGTAAGTCTTAAAGCATTTGTGCGCTAGGATACAATTTTTCTGTTTTATTGTAGCTTATCTCGTGATATTCGTGCACTATATTTTAAACAGTAGATTAACTGACAATAACAAATCGATGAAGCACATAGACAATTCGCAGATAAAGACACCGTCAGGCTCCCTCTCAGGATAATTTTTACAATTAATCTATTATAATATGGTTACAAATCTTGAAGTTTTGTAAGAAAGGCGGCTGGCTTATATAAAGCTCTCAATCAGAATAATTAATAGTTTCAATTATTGACATAATTTATTTACTATGGAATGGTCAGAAACGAAAACTGTGCAAGTTATAGAGCGTTTAGAAGCAGATTTCCATTTTCTTTCCCTTCAGAAATTCGAAGAAGATAACCGAAAGCTTACCCGGTTTAGATTGGAAGTTGGTACATCCAGAGACATATCTCGCAATGCAGTAATCCAATCCGGAGTTGTATTCGAATTGACCAAGGCACATGCATGGTGGTAGGAGGGCATTCCTCTCTAATAAAACTTCTTCAACACTGAAACTTTGTTAGTTTGAGTTGAATGGAAGTGAACAAGACAATATACAACATGACGATAATTTGGAGGAGTTTTTGCCTTTGACAAGAGAAGTATACTCAGTCGAAGTGTTTCTCCATATAAAATGTATATTGCCTCGAAGAGCTCGAAAGGCTGATTCCAAATCTGCTCTCGTTAATTGCAAAACGCCTTTGAGAAAGGAGTTACGAGAATTTTTTGAGGTGAAAATTCAAGAGCTTTACGAGGGTGAGCACAGTTTTTGAGATCTATTCGGAGTCTGAATTCGGAGTCTGAAACGGGTAATCACCAGCGTGGTATATTAGATTAAAAATATTATTTGCATCAAATGCTTTGGCAGTCATTATCGCCCCATTTGAGCTCAAAGGGATCCTGAATGATTTTATTGTAGCCGCACGTTTAAAAATGCGTGACTGCATTTCTGAACGTGTGGCTATAATAAAATCATTCAGAAAAGAATAGTACGCTACATAAAATTCCTCAACTCCTCTAACAAAAGGGCTTTGCAGTTACCAAAAACAGATTTAAAATCAGCGTTTGTGTTTCCAAAACCGTATATATTTCAAACGAAAAGGCCAAGTCGTCCTAGCAAGAAATTTTAGCCTTACTGCAGACTTATACACAATCAGAGATGAGTAGAGAACAATGAATGATATGACTGCGGTTTAGTAAGACTCGACTTGAAATGAAGCTTCGTGGAGCAGTGGTGATGTAATTTGTGCTCAAATTTCCAAGAGCAAAATTTCAGTACGAATCGGTAAGGAGATTGCGAATTTGCTGACTTTTTACAGAATAGGCAGAGGCTGCTGACTTGACCCTGATGAGCTAGCATAGAACATACAGGTAAACTGATTCACGATTTCGTGTACAGCCATGAATTTGTACTTAAACTGAATGTGGTGACAACCAGTTGAATCTGCATAAAATAAGAATGGATGCATGGATTACAACAGAGACGAGTTCTTGCAAGAAAATGAGGAAACAATGTGGCTACACCACAACAATTAGCAAAATAAGAGGGGAAGCTTATCCAAGCACATTGTTAGTAATCAGAAAAGTCAGTGGAATTGCAAAATTTTACATTTGACTCTGGCTTGAAGGAAGAGGTAAGCGCAACAGTACTGCTAGAAAATACGACTTTTCTAAAGCATGTATACTGAGTGTTAGCTTGCTATTTTTATCTGCTCATATTCTCGAAAATTCTCGTGATTTGATGCGTTTATAGTCATACTAAGCCCTATCTTCTCCGGAAAACTATCGAACATTGTGGCTCTTTTTTAGTTTGGGTGTCAACTTCGTCAGTTTCCATTTCTAGTAGTGGCTAGAGTGATTGTCTCAGAGGATTATGAAAAAGAAGGACACGATTAGCAGAATTCAAATTCGAATATTGAAAGCGGTTACAGATAGGAAACGACACTGGAATAAATTTTCCTCATATACAGACATAAGTAAGCTGTGGTCTGAAGAACTAGGTAAGTCAAAACCTACGCAAGCTAGAATGCACTTTCATTGGGCCCACCCATCCACTTCATGTAATCCATATAAACAAAGTTCCTCTTTATCTGAATTAGCCAAACTTTCGAAGAATGGAAAGAATACTTCTTTGTTGGGAGTGCAACCAATTGCAACCCGATGAGCACCATCAATTTTCTAAGAATTGTCTATCCTCTCATAGGCTTTGCCATTTCATCCATTTTTGCAAGGAACGGTGAAGGATGTGCAAAAAATCTGGAAGATTTTTATGTGCTTTATAAGAATAATCTATGCATCACTTTTCAAAAATTCTTAAAGTCTAGCAAGTCCAAATAAATTGTCAAGGAGTGTTCATAATAGCTAGCAATTCTCACAACGGATACTGCATTGTAGAGCAGATGAGGCTAGTTAAGTTTTGCACAACTGAGATGAAGAAAAGCTTGTGAGCGCGGCGAAATACCGATGATTCTATGAAAGACTTTAATTCAGTTGCATGAGAAAAATCCAACCCGTCATCAAAAAAAATTGCTTCAGAAGCCTATATTTCGCCAATATTTTACTCATTGGTATGAAAGTTTTGAAACTCCAGCAAGTTACTCAATGTTCCAGTTATTTGAAAGGACAAGTCTTCGGTAAATTTTCTAGCTTGAGCTTTGTGGCTTCCGGCTCACACAGTGATTAAATAATGTATAGGAGGAAATAAAGTATGATAGTTAAGGACTTTGGCCACGCTATTCTCTATAGAATATATAGCTCCATTTAGCAAATACTGTAAAGCATAGAAATCTACGACTAAACGATAGCTGAGTGAGAAAAGCAGTATAATGCTCCACAAGAATATGTCGACAACAGCCGGCTCCTCCAAATTTGACCAGATAACAACGAATAGGGTGCGTGACACGAGAAGCATTGACTAATGACGCTGATTAACGGTACAGACGACTGCATCGAGGATAAACACAAATGTCGCGACATGGTGCCACTCTCTTCAGGTGGCTATGTCTGGCAATTGCTATCCGTTGAAGAATCCATCAGAGACTTTGCTTTTGAGTAGGTGTTCGCTTTAAATGCACGATAGACAAGGGATTTCTTCGGCAATATGGGAGAGACGGCACGAAGGCAATGAGGGAGAATCAACGGCCACGCCGGAAAGTTGCTCTGCCGAGTGCTGACATCGCAAATCTCTATCTTAGCGTATAGCCATGCTGAGGATCTTTGAGACATAGCCTTAGCACATCCACACTAAATTCGTTGAGAATGTTGAAATAGGAGAATCGCTGGATGGCTATAGTAGGACAATGCTGATTGGACCAAATGCACGTGCCATTACACGCAAAATTCATGTCATTTCCAACCCAGCTTTAGTCTCGAGTATTTACTAACCTTACACCTTTTGCTTCTATCGTAGGTTCTAAAATGCGCTGTAGAGGCTATGCTTGTCAAATTTTACATAGAGAAAGAACCCGAGACATACGGGACCATGCTGCATGATTTCCTGCGAGATGCTGCACTTGAAAAGTTGATGATTAGAACAACCGGATATGCCTTTTCTTGCCTAACCTTGGCATGCTGTAATTGATCAAGATTTTGGACTCCACTGAAAATTTTCGCAGGAAATTATTCGACACTATGACTACGATAGTGTCAATTCCGTACGGTAGGGCTTTTCTGCAGTGTTACGGTAAGTAAACATACGGTAGGGACAGTGGCCAACCGTGCACATCCCCCCCCCCCTTCCCCGCGTGAATGGGTCACCAAATTTTTCTATTACTTACATGAGTTATAAAATTTTGCAAGTGACTTGTTTATTGTTGTAAACAATTAGAAAAATTTTGAAACTTAGAAAAATTCAAATTAGCCGGATAAAGAAAATTTTTCGGAGTCATGGCTGCCGCCACGCCTTTTTCCAGATTAGCGGTTATATGCCCCCAAAAATTTTGAGAAGCACCCCATCTCCGGACGGAAATCCTGGGACCGCCACTGGTATGGGGTAGTACAAGCTAAAATTACCTGTAATAAAATAATACTAAGATTGACTGGCAAACATGTTGCTTAGTGCTTAAGGTACTTGCCGAATCCGGAGTTTTAGAGATCCGAACCTCAAATCTGTTAATCTTTTAGAGGACCAGCGAGTTCTATAGTATACTGTAACTAAAGATATTCAGATTCCGGAGCTTCGGAATGGGAGAAGGCGCGGAGGAAAAGTAAGTGGCAACCCATATCTACGCATTGTAGCTTTTCATTCATATATTATTAAAAAAATTGTCGGAAAATACATTTCTAAAAATGAAGAATCCACTAACATCCGGTGATGTGTATGATAATTTGACAACTACACATTACACAGATAGTTTTACTACAGCTCGAAAATCAACAAGACTCATTAACAAGAAGACGGATACAAACACAGAAAGAACAAAATGCTTTAGAGATTTCGAAAATCTTCGACTCACAACTAAATACAAGAAAATAAAGGTTTGAACTCAAGAAATTTGATCGATGTATGTAGCTATGACATCAACTGAGATGAGACCGAAGAAAACATACGCTATTCAAAGAAGGCGTGAAATTGGAAGTTATTTCCTCCATGGGCGCTAATATGGCGTATGCTAATAACTTAACCGTTGTTAACGTCCTCGCGGAAGTGTTTTTGCACCCAACAAAGCAAGCTGAATGTGAAACTTCTTGGTGTATCAGTTGATAAGTAGCAGCAAACATGAAAGTTACCAAACTTCGGACCATGTTGATCATAAATAAATCAAAACTGGAGTAACTTACTGAAGAAGCGGCAATCTGATACAATAGTTACAACTGAGTTCAAAAAATGCCTATGAATCTGCCCAACTTTCTCAGCCAATCCAACCATCCACCAGTTTCTCTAGAATATTTTGTCAGTGAAACAATCTGCATCCATAACAGACTTACTCGATAAGATCAGTTTGCGTGAAAGTGTTGAGATCGCTTATGGTCATCATCTGATTTACACAATTATTGCGACGATAAGCTAGCCCTTCCTCATTTTGATAGATAGTTCCATTGGTAGATTTGTGAACCTAGAGAATGTACTTGCAAAATTGCTTTGGCAATACGAGGGTATTCCTGAAAAATAGCTAGGGAACCAAAAATAGGTGGAGCGGGCTTTAAGAAGCACTTTAAACATATTTGATAGACCTCTTGGAGAATGTACATTGGTTAAAGGCACCGTCCACCCAGATTCTCGGCCTCCATTTTTTGTCGTTCCTGGGCCTTCTCATGTCCCTGATTCCGAATATCAAGTCAAAAATCCGCGAAAACCCCGACAAATCCGGTTTCGAAGAACCCACGGGCGAGGCGAAACGGTGATTGGTCAGGTGCGCACAAATGGGCGGGACGAACGTCATGCCCACTCAAAGGGGAGGAGTCAACGTGGCGAATCCGTCATCCAGAGCGATCTTAGAAGCAAATTTCTCGCTTCGTAAGGTAGGTGCCAGAGTAAGCGAATATTTTGTTCAGCTTCGTTCAGCTGCAAAAGGCGCGCAGAATTACTGTCTGCTGTGTAAGCGTACGTGCATAGGAATGCAAACGATAAAGCTGTGTTGTGAGAACAAGATATAAGGCACGGATAAAGGATAAGTATGTTATGTGAATAAGATCAATTGTTGCAGATATGAGGATGACACACCACGGTGATCATAATAGGGACTGCCAGTGCCAAGCCTCAGCTGTCCAGCTACCAAGCGGCTGATGCCGCCTTCACCCGAACCACCTGCCTCCCCTGTTCGACTTCGTGAGACCTCTGTGATTCATTTATGTTTTCGTGCCAATAAATCATTATCTGTTACAGTATTGCTGGTCGTTATAATAAATGATGCTATACCACCGTGCCTCTACCATTGAGTAAGCCGCTTCCACGGCGCTACGTTTACTGCTGCTTAAAGGCAGCGTCCAGGCAAGTCTGGATACATGGGGATCTCACGTGGATAGTAATTTTGGGGTCTAACTAAGCCACTGCCCGAGCGGCAGCTCAGGTATGTAGTGCTCTAACGGTTGAGATATTCCCTTCGAAACTGGACCCCGCGATCGTATTTTGCATGGATTCATGGCGCAAAGCGTGGATCCTGGCGCGAAACTGCCACGACCATGCGACTACGATCGTGGGGTTTACTTTCGAGGAGAATATCTCAGCCGTTAGAGCACTACCTGCGCTGCCGCTTGGGCAGTGCCTTAGTTAGGACGCAAAAATACTTTCCACGTAAAATCCCCATAGGTCCAGATCTGCCTGGACGCTGCCTTTAAATGTCTAGGCCTGCTTCAGCTGCAGGTCCGGCGCAGAATTAGCGTTAATTCTGCGCGCCTTTTGCAGCTGAACGAAGCTGAACAAAATATTCGCTTACTCTGGCACGTATCTAAGCAACTTCTGGCAGCGCGAGTTGGGCAAGTTTACAGCTGGGGCCACGCTATTGCTAGGCATCAAAGTCTCATCGACCACATTTTGGGTGGACGGTGCCTTTAAGATAGGAATAGTAAGTTCCAGAAAAGAAGAGGAAACGGTAATATTCCACATTAGTTGACCCAGAAAATGAAAATCGCGGATTTCGCTAAATTTTCGTGTAAAGAGGCTATTTTGCACGCTGATTACGAATATAATTTCGTACTGCCATCTGGTGGGTTACGGTAGGATTACAGCAGGAGGTCAAGATTACGATTTGCCCCAAACTTCGTCTAGGTAGGTTTGGCACGCTAAACATGAATATTATATTCATCTCTCACGGCGCCAATTTCTCAGGTTACGGTGGGCATACGGTAGGGCTAAAAATTGTGGAATTGCTCAAAACTCTGCCGAAAAGAGGTTTCCGAGCAGACTGATTACGAATATCATGCTCTTTCGCTGCAACAATGCTTTATTGATGAAGTTACTTTAAGTTACAGTGTGTGTAAGAGCAACTTTTCCGCTTTTCAGTCCAGTTTAGATCCCAATAATCTACGAAAAGGCTCTACCATGCGAGATGGGCGCGATATACGCAGTCAGCACGTCAGATAATTCCCCTGCATAATTTTAGCATATCTATCAGTTTAGCCACTACCGCATACCTATCGTGATTGCGCGAAAAGTTTAAAACGCAAAAAGAGCGTGATATTTGTAATCAGCCTGCTCAAGAACCCCTCAGCGAAATTTTGAGGCAACTTCGCAATTTTTTCCATCTATAGTACACCCACCGTACGCTAAGAAAATGCGCTACCGTAAGACAATTATAACATTCATATTCAGCGTGCCAAGTGACCTCCTTTGACGAAGTTTGGGGCAAAACCGCGATTTTAACCAGCTACCGTAACCCTATCGTAGCACTACCCTGCGGAATAGATGTGATATTCGTAATCAGCGTGCAAAGTAACCCCCTAGACGAAATTTTAGCGAAACCTGTGATTTTCAAATTTTGGGTCAAACGTGAAATAGCGCCGAGGAAACTTTGAATGCAGATTTGAACAATTTACCTCGATGACAATCAAGTACAGCTTGTACTCGTGATAATCGAAGTCGCAAAAACAGGCCTCTCCCAGCACGTGGTGTGCACGTGGGTCCTCCTGATCAATGTTGTACACCTTGCTATATACTGACCATTCAGCGCGCGCAGAGACTGCACACCCCCTGCGTCCGATTAATATAGTTCGTGTTTGTGAGAGACAGCAAACGGTGAGAGAAAAAAAGTGCGTTTGAACTGAAAGACGCCGACCGTGTGTGCAATGGTGCCCCGTCTCTGCGTACGATGAATCGGCTTTACATCATACCTTGCCACTTAAAGGCAGCGTCCGGGCAAAATTTCGCCCCTTATGTTTCTGCCATTCTGGGGCCTTTCCGTGAACCTGATTATAGCTATGAAGTCCAAACTGTTCAAAACCCCAAAAAACCCGATTCTTGGGGACCCTATCTTCAAGGAGCGGACAATTCGGATTGCTCGTCCGCGTCGCATGCCAGGCTTGAGGAGCTGCACTGCACGGATGCAGTTGCATTGCAGTGTGCAGTGCAACTGCAATGCAACTGCATACCTGCGTGAGCACTTGTCCTCAGAGGTGGTTTGTGATACGAAGGGGCGGTTTGTGATACGTACCACAGGCCCGTATCTCCTTTTAGAGGCCACATTAAAGGATCGGACCAACGCAGATCGGATACTCATGGGTCCCTCTTCACAACTATGTGCTAATCTGGGTGGATGGATCTTGCCTGGACGCTGCCTTTAACTACTAATTAGTGACAAATAGTAGCAATTCATACCATCTACAATGATCTCTGACATATCATATCAATTCGGTTTACCTTAGTCACCGGTCTTTGGAATTCTGCTTCACTATTGTCCTCATTACCGTTCAAAGCATCATAGGCGGTTGGCATCTCTGCGGGCGATGGAACTTCTGCGTTTTCATTGTTGCCAGGGTCGTCTATTTCCAAAAATTGCACTGTAGGAGAAGTAAAATGTTATACCGAAAGCAAATACATAGCAATATACCTTGAACAAGTTCAGGAGGGACTGGTGGAGTGAACTGCGACAAGGAATGATTCAAAGAGAGAATGAAGTGGTCCTTCTAAAAAAACTTTTCTTGGAGAATACTGCATAGTGTCAACGATGAAACATCGACAGTCACACAAGGATGAAAAATAAACCCTAATTTGCAAACTGTACGGTACACCAGGCTGTTCTTTCGCTAACAATGCGCTAGACTACGAGACGTCAAAGCACTGTTGCGGAAGTTTAGAAGACTGACAAATCACCCGATCATTGGATCAGTTGAAGATTTGCCCGGGTCCTATTTGTTTTACAGTTTTGATCTCACAAGGGAAGGATACTTGATTGCAGTGACGATTGGGTAAGCGGTGTATACGCGTACACCGTCCCTAGACGGTGATCTCTAAACCGCATTCCATATCTGCTATGACGTCATTCTGGAGGAGTTAAAAAGAATTTTTGGTGCAGTGGATAGTGGCTTGGACTGCGGAGCTGGACGTCGTGGGTTCGATTCTTCTGGGATGCCACCCTTGCATTTTTTTAAATTTTAGCAGGCAAGTTGCAAAACCTATCGACACCAAAAAAGTTGATTTTCACAATACGAAGCAAACATTTATTGGCACTGTCTAACCTAAAAACACTCGTTTTTAGCCTTTTTCATTTAATACTTTACTCAATTTTACATTGAAAGGCCTTGATGAACACATCCTTCTATATATATAAAACCGAATGGGATTTCGTCTGTACACTGGTGGCTTGTCTGTACGCTGGTGGATAAGCATGCTTGTTGATGCTGTCTGTAGGTCCTCGATGGTGTTTTCGTGTTTGTCATTTTCCAGCGGAAGCTTGTTATTACTTCTACCAAATTTATCGATTATTTGCAAATTTTGAACAACGGGGCTGGGAGTTGGCACAGGGGGGTAATCGAACATGCTGATTACGAATGTGATAACTATTTTCAAAAATGCCCATTACTTTTATCATTTTATCGATTTTCTGGCAAAGTCCAAGCTACGGGGCTGGGAGTTGGCACAGGGGGGTAATCGAGCATGCTGATTACGAATATGATAACTATTTTCAAAAATGCCCATTACTTTTATCATTTTATCGATTTGTTTGCAAATTTTGGACTACGGGGTTGGGAGTTGGCACGGGAGGGTAAGCGAACATGCTGATTACGAATACAATACTGGTTAGAATTATCAGTTATTTTTATCATTTTATCGATTTTTTTGCAAAGTTCAAGCTACGGAGCTAGGAGTTGGCACACGGGGGTAATCGAGCATGCTGATTACGAATATGATAACCATTTTCAAAAATGTCCATTACTTTTATCATTTTATCGATTTTTTGGCGAAGTTCAAGCTACGGGGCTGGAAGTTGGCAAGGGAGGGTAAGCGAACATGCTGATTACGAATACAGTATTAGTTCTTAGAATTATCAGTTATTTTTATCAGTTTATCGATTTTTTGGCAATGTTCAAGCTACGGGGCTGGGAGCTGGCACAGGAGGACAAGCGAACATGCTGATTACGAATATGATAACCATTTTCAAAAATGTCCATTACTTTTATCATTTTATCGATTTTTTGGCGAAGTTCAAGCTACGGGGCTGGAAGTTGGCAAGGGAGGGTAAGCGAACATGCTGATTACGAATACAGTATTAGTTTTTAGAATTATCAGTTATTTTTATCATTTTATCGATTTTTTGGCAAAGTTCAAGCTACGGGGCTGGGAGTTGGCACACGGGGTTATCGAGCATGCTGATTACGAATACAGTATTAGTTTTTAGAATTATCAGTTATTTTTATCATTTTATCGATTTTTTGGCAAAGTTCAAGCTACGGGGCTGGGAGTTGGCACACGGGGTTATCGAGCATGCTGATTACGAATACAGTATTAGTTCTTAGAATTATCAGTTATTTTTATCGTTTTATCGATTTTTTGGCAATGTTCAAGCTACGGGGCTGGGAGTTGGCACACGGGGTTATCGAGCATGCTGATTACGAATACAACACTGGTTTTTAGAATTATCATTTACTTTTATCATTTATCGATTTTTTGGCAAAGTTCAAGCTACGGGGCTGGGAGCTGGCACAGGAGGACAAGCGAACATGCTGATTACGAATACAATATAGCTTTTAGAATCGTCAGTTATTTTTATCATTTTATCGATTTTTTGGCAAAGTTCAAGCTACGGGGCTGGGAGTTGGCACACGGGGGTAAGGGAACATGCTGATTACGAATATCATAACATTTCAGAAAATACCCCTTACTTCTATTGGTTTGATTGATTTTTTGCGATATTTGAACTATGGCGTTGGGGATTGGTACAGGCAGGTAATTGAGCATGCTGCTCACGAGCACATTCTTATTTTACAACTTGTCACTTACCTTCACTGGCTTTATCGGTTTTTTGCAAGGTTTAAGCCAGGAACTGGGATTTGACATGGGAGAAAGCGAGCATGCCGATTACGATTGTAATAAGTGTTCTTAGAAGAACCTATAATTTTTGTCGATTTTTCTATTCTTTGTAAAATTAGAGCTACACGGCTGACATTGCACAAAGTTGTATGTGAGCACGCTCACTGCAAAGATAGTTTTTGAGAATTTCCATTACTTTTATTGATTTCATCTTTTTTTCAAAGCTGAAGCTACGAGGCTCAGATGGCACTAATCCGGGGGTAAGTGAGCATGCTGAGAATTCTATAATCACACTCGGAAATGACGAAGGCGGTAAGTTTACCTAAAGTTGTTATAAATTCACTTTGGCCCGCCTTTATCTTTTTGAATTTTACTTCTGCCCCCAAAATCAGAAAAGCACATAGAGCCTGGTTTCGAGGGGAAAAAATGCTTATAAACTGAGGCGGCAAGCAGTGGCGGACCGAGGGGGGGGGGGCGGGGGGAGCGCGCGCCCCCCCCCCCCCCCCGAGAATGGGTCGCGAAATTTTTGAAACTTACCTATATGGGTTATAAAAATGTGCAAACGACTTGTTTATTTATGTAAATAATTGAAATAATTTTTAAAATGTTTTAAAAATTCAAATTAGCTTTACAAAAAAATTTTTTTCGGGGGCGTGGCTGACGCCACGCCCCCTTTTTTCAGATTTTAGGGGTTGGGGACCCGCAAAAATTTAGAGAAGCACCTCAAAAAATTTTTCGGAGTGCGTGGCTAACGCCACGCACCTTCATTTGAAAAAAAATTTTTGTCGCCCCCCCCCCCGGTCTGAAATCCTGCGACCGCCACTGGCGGCAAGATATTTCGGTACTTTTCCGTTATCTGGACCCATTTTTTTAAAGAAGAGTATTGCTTCCATCCTTGTACCATATTTGGTCTCAGCTTTACAGGGAGGAGTGCCAACCTTCTGCCACGTGTCAAAAAAATTTAAAATGTCATTTACATGCTTAACAGGTTTTACTAAGAGTTTTCGTTCAATCTGTTTTGTAGTCAATTTCAACCTCATTTCGATCAAGCATTTCGAAGTGAAAATTGTCATAATAATAACGACATACTCTTATCGATGAACAGACTAGACTTGCTCGGAATAGAGAAGGGCGTGAGATGAAATCATTTAAGAGGCAAAATAAGCGGTAGCAAGGGACTTCAAGCTTCATTTATAGTCTTTTCTGGCTAAAATCACATGGCCAAAAGGGTTTGAAGAGAAAAGCATTATTAAATCACCACTGAAAGCAAGGAAGATGATCTAAAATAAATTCATGATTGTTTTGCTTCTATGTAAAACAATTAGGGCCGCATGCACTAACATTCCCGCGGGGAGGGGTTCGCAGCTTAAAAGAAAGCTTTATATTTCGAAACTCCAGATACCTGGATTTCACGCTGTGTACCTATCCGTAAGTATTCCTACTACCCTTCACTATGAACATGTTGAAGAGGAGCGAGAAGCTGTACGAACCGCATTTTCCAGCTTTTGTATGATCCCTGATGATCCCCGGCGCTTTTCTTTAAAGTCATTTTTCTTTCTCCGAAGTTAACGAAAACCTTCCAAAGTTGTACTGAACATCTAACACAACAGTGCTAAGCATGTTGCTGATGAGAACAAATGATGTTTTGAAGTCATGAAATTTTCCATGATCCACAGGTCGAAATTTGAGGTTTACCGAAAAATTCGACTTTTCAAAAACTCATTTGTTCTCATCAGCAACATGCTTAGCACTGTTGTGTTAGACGTTCAGTACAGCTTTGGAAGGTTTTCGTTAACATCGGAGAAAGAAAAATGACTTCAAATAAAAGCGCCGGGGATTATCAGGGATCATACAAAAGCTGGAAAATGCGGTTCGTACAGCTTCTCGCTCCTCTTTAACATGTTCATAGTGAAGGGTAGTAGGAATACTTACGGATAGGTACACAACGTGAAATCCAGGTATCTGGAGTTTCGAAATATAAAGTTTTTTTTTAAGCTGCGATCCCCTCCCCAGGGGGGAGGTTAGTACATGCGGCCCTTAAACAGCTCAAAAGTGACTACAAGTTCTCTTTTACCTCCCCGGAAATGGTTTCGAAAAAAAATCATGCCAGAATGAACTGAAAAGTGTCAATTTTTTTGTGACACGTGGCAAGGAGGCAGTCCTCGTAGAAACTATGAAAAATTATTTTTAGACTAAAGAAAGTATCACATGGGAGCCTTTCGAAGAAATGGGTCCGGATAACGGAAAAGTACCGATATTTTCGCTAAGAATTTCTACGAATCAATACCTAATTATACAGAAATTTCCTTAAATTCACTTCTGTCCCTTCCACTCTGCAAAAACCATACTTCTGCCTCTGAAAGCAGAAAAGTGGTCTATGGGGAAGGACAGACCCATGAGCTTCATCCGGCACGGCATTTTCACTGAAACTTTTGGCTCTCAAACTGCAAAAACCACAAAACTCAAAAACCACACATCTGGCCCTAAAAGCAGAAAGACAGGGAGCTTGGTCTCGATGGAAGAAAGAATTATGGCCTCAGGCAGCAAGATGTTTTCGCCAGAAGTTTCTGGTTGTCGATGTTTCATTATACAGAAACTTGTTTGAAGTTCGTGGCCATTCTACTCTGCAAAATCCATACTTCTACCCCTAAAAGCAAAACAGCACAGATAGCTTGGTTTCGAGGAAAAGAGACTCATAAGCTCAGCCAGCAAGATATTTTCGCTGAAAACTTCTGGGTGTCAATGTGTATTCTACAGAAACTTGTTTAAAATTCACTTGGCCATTCCACTCTGCAAAAACCAGACTTCTGCCTCTGGAAACAGAAGAGTGGTCTCGGGGGAAAGACAGACCCATGAGCTTCTTGCGACAGGAAATCATCTTTGCTGAAAATTCTGGCCTTCTGAACTTTGCAAAAACCACACTTTTGTCCCTAGAAGCAAAAAACAGGGAGCTTGGTCTCGAGGGAAGAAAAGACTCAGGGCTCAGGCAGCAAGATATTAGGTTGTCCGGAAATTAATGCAGGTTTTGAATTCCAACCGCAA
Organism: Cylicocyclus nassatus; assembly: GCA_958299035.1. Lineage (NCBI taxonomy): Eukaryota > Metazoa > Nematoda > Chromadorea > Rhabditida > Strongylidae > Cylicocyclus > Cylicocyclus nassatus. Next base: position 6,180,305 of record CATQJL010000326.1, on the reverse strand, counting down.
TAAGTCATACACCTCTCATTTCTAAGTAGGATGCAAGGTACCGTTCGATAGAACAAAGCAAGCTCTACCAGATGGCTATCTTGCTTTAGCAATAGCTCTGATCCACAACGAGTTTCGCGCCAAAAACTAAAAACATTCCAGTGTTCGAAAAATTGAGAAAAATCGTAACTCAGTTCATAAAAATCCTATAAAAATTCTAACATGCTCACGTAAACATAATCCACATAGAGCATCTATATACGCCGTTGCCGTATTTTTTTTCTCTGTTGAAAATCAAGAAAATGGAGATTTTCGTGCATTTACCAAAGTGGTGCTGTGCCGTTCCCACATAAGTAATTGTATTCTACAAGCCTGTACAATTACAAACATAAATTTCCACCTCTCTACAAGCTTTAGTTCTCGAGAAATATCGAATACAGTTTTCCCTAGTCATGTGGTCCAAGCTAAAATTCAAAGTTCTCGAGAACTAAAGCTTGTATAGAGCTGGAAATTTATGTTTGTTCTTGTACAGGCTTGTAGAATACAATAACTTATGTGGGATCGGCACAGCACCATTTTGGCAAATGCACGAAAATCTCCGTTTTCTTGATTTTCAACAGAGAAAAAAATACGGCAACGGCGCATATAGATGCTCTATGTGGATTATGTTTACGTGAGCAAGTTAGAATTTTTATAGGATTTTTATGAACAGAGTTACGATTTTTCTCAATTTTTCGAACACTGGAATGTTTTTAGTTTTTGGCGCAAACTCGTTGTGGATCAGAGCTATTGCTAAAGCAAGATAGCCATCTGGTAGGGCTTGCTTTGTTCTATCGAACGGTACCTTGCATCCTACTTAGAAATGAGAAGTGTATGACTTATTGCGTTGGAATTTAAAACCTGCATTAATTTCCGGACAACCTAATATTTGCGCTAAAAGTTTTTAGGTGTCAATATTTGATTAAGAAACTTGCTGGAAAAATTACCCTTCTTCTCAACCATACTTCTGCTAACAGCGGAAGCATAAGGAGCTTGGTTTCGAAGGAAGGAAAGAACTAGGGTTTTATACGACAGGACAGTTTCGGTAAGATTGTCCTTCAAAAGAAGGCGCTGGGCCAGCTACTGTTCAAGAAATGAGCCCGTTCACTGGCAAGACATCATCGAAGAAAGTGCTGCTTCGTTTTTACCGACATATCTGAGTTTTTGGCTGCTGGAAGACATAAATTGACGCTTCCTTTAACATGGCACTTTCCTGGAAATCAATCTGAGTTTTGGAATGAATCAGCTGCTCTAAACAGGTGCTTCGAGGTAGTTTCCTTGTTTAAGAGCTGTGGTATCTGGGCAAAGGTATGGGCAAGAAAACAGCAAAGATGCTTTGCGCAGTCAGTGGTAGTAGCTTCTTTTCCTAAGAGCATAGTGTTTTGTTTCTACTACTCACAACATGCGAAAGGTCGCTGGGAAGATGAAAATTCTCTTTCTTGGGATTTTAGTTGATTGGCAGATATCAATGTATCTGCCCCCACCCAACTACTAGCGACCCGTAGGGTCGCTAGTCTTATATATAAAGCTGAATGTCTGTTTGTCTGTATGTCTGTCTGTCTGTCTGTCTGTCTGTCTGTCTGTGTGTACGTATGTTCCGAATAGAAAATTCCATTTCTGAACCGATCCGGACCAAACTTGGCACACATACACTACGGGCCCCGGCGGGTGTCATAGGCTACTTTTCGTCATCGATCGATATCGATTTTATCGATTTTTATCGATTTTTTTGCTGAGTTCACCTACGGGGCTGGGAGTTGGCACAGGGGGGTAATCGAGCATGGGGATTCCGAATACAATATTGGTTTTCAGGATTATCGATTACTTTTATCGATTTTATCGATTTTTTTGCAAAGTTTGAGCTACGGGGCTGGGAGTTGGCACAGGGGGGTAATCGAGCATGGGGATTCCGAATACAATATTGGTTTTCAGGATTATCGATTACTTTTATCGATTTTATCGATTTTTTTGCAAAGTTTGAGCTACGGGGCTGGGAGTTCGCACAGGGGGGTAATCGAGCATGGGGATTCCGAATACAATATTGGTTTTCAGGATTATCGATTACTTTTATCGATTTTATCGATTTTTTGCAAAGTTTGAGCTAGGGGGCTGGGAGTTGGCACAGGGGGGTAATCGAGCATGCTGATCATCCCCAAGGGGGGTGATCAGCATGCTCGAACACCCCTGTGCCAAATTCCAGCCCCCTAGCTCAAATTTTCAAAAAATCGATAAAATCGATAAAAGTAATGGACGATCTTGAAAACTGATATAGTATTCGTAATCTGCATGCTCGATTACCCTCTGTGCAAACTCCCAGCCCCGCAGGTCAAACTTTGCAAAAAGATCGATAAAATCGATAAAAGTAATGGACGATCCTGAAAACTAATATTGTATTCGGAATCCCCATGCTCACTTCCCCCCTGTGCCAACTCCTAGCCCTGTAGGTGAACTCTGCCAAAAAATCGATAAAATCAATAAAAGCAATCGATAATTCTGAAAACTAATATTGTATTCGGAATCCCCATGCTCACTTCCCCCCTGTGCCAACTCCTAGCCCTGAAGGTGAACTCTGCCAAAAAATCGATAAAAATCGGTAAAATCGACATCGATCGATAACGAAAAGTGGACTGTGACACCCGCCGGGGCCCGAAGTGTATGTGTGCCAAGTTTGGTCCGGATACGGCGGAGCCGGGTAAGCCAGCTAGTATGATATGAAAACACAAAATGTGCCAAACAAAAAACACGTTCATACAGTGCTGGACAAAATTATAGGTCCACTCTAAAAAGTGCCATAACTCACTCTGTTGTCAATAAAATGTTCCAAAATTTGGTACAGTCGTGTGTTTACCAGCCTACTATCAGTCATCAAAATGGGTCCCGTTTTCGTTTGGTTATTCAAGAAAAAATTGAAAATTTTGGAAAAAGCAGGCTTGAAGGCTGGATAAAATTATAGGTTCACGAGTTTCTGCTGATTGAAGCGCTTCTTAGCTCCCGAATTTTTTTAGGTAGGACATCTAAAAACGTTAACCAGCTGCTTTGTTCAAGCTGTGTCATACCTCCAAAAAGAACTGATTATCTGCTTTTTTGCCTTGAAAATGCTTTCACTTGTATTTCGCTCTACAAACCTGCGTTGAGTAAGAAATTGCAGTTTCTCAGCTAGATCGGAATCGACGGAGTTTCATCTACCTTCTGGATGCTTTTTGACGTGAGCATTGAGGAAAAAATCCGACATTTTGCTGCTGAAGCAAATCCGACATCGACTCAATCGGGAGAGTAAGCCTCAGTTTCTGCCCTGAAACCCTTTATGCATTGTCATTATAACCTCAAGATATTGTAGAAGCATTCTTTATACAAGAATAAAGCTGTTCGCCATACTCGCAAGTGTCCACAAAGCTGCCTTGCTTCTTTTTTGAAACATGAGTTGTGTGTAATGATGGTGACAATGATGGTGTTACGCAGATCCAAAATAGCTTGCCAAGTGCTACCACACTTAGATTTTTGACAGTAATTATTTACTAGATAGTGGATACAGCTTGTATTGTATATTAAATATGATTCTTCTGAAAATTTCGGTCGGAGCCACAAATAGCTTTGGTGCTTGTCATAATCAGTTTCTGCAGGGTCAATTCAGTAATTATACTCGAATGCTAGGATCTCTAGAAGGTTGTAACCATGGAATACGGACTCCCATCCGTAGAAACAATGCCTTTACTTTACTTAATGCTTCTGAGAACATTGTAAAAGAAATTTGAAGGCAGAAATTTGAGCTCAGGATTGCAGTATTGTCAATGTCGGATTTGCTTTAGCAACAAAAAGTCGATTTTTTCCTCAATGCTCACGTCAAAAAGCATCCAGAAGGTAAGTAAAACCCTGTCCCCTCCGATCGAGCTGCGAATCTGCAGAATTCCTTACTCAACGCAGTTAGTGGAGCGAAATACATGTGAAAGCATTTTCAAGGCAAAAAAGCAGACAATCAGTTGTTTTTGGAAGTATGACACAGCTTGACTAAAGCAGCTGTTTAACATTTTTAGATGTGTACCTACCATACGTGTGCAAAGGGGGAACATGGCCTCCAGGGTGAAGGGGGTCATAGGGGTCCCGCCTCTCCAGGGTGAAGGGGGTATGAGGGCCGCTGGGGGGTGGGGGAGGGGGGGGGGGGAGGTAGGGGGTGGGATGTCGTGTTCTCTCATCAATTTCCCAATCAAACTTTACCATTTTCATTTCCCTGCCTTCACTGGTTGTATTCTAAGATGTGAACCGATGTTTGCTGTATTAGCACGCAATTATGATTCTGAACAGCACCTTGTTTTTTTTACATGTTCTCTTGCACCAAATGTACGTTTTTCTCTTTTTGTGTTTTGAGCTTTGCCCTCCCTCCTGCGGTCTGGCGCCGCACATGCCTCCTGATGAGGAGACTTCATGCGGCCAGCGACGTCCTCATCCATGGAGAGCTCCCCGCATAAAACTCCCTTTTTTGTTTTGAGAACTGAATAAAGGGATTTGTTACTTTATGTAAATGACACCGTATGTCGGTCCTATACTTTTTGTTGTTAATCGTATGAGTTACGAAAGTTATGAGCTTAATTTAGAATGATGAGCGAAGAGAAAGTCGAGATTATTTACGATTTGGCAGGCTGCAAGAAGCCTGGGAAAGGGTGAGTAAATTGTTTGAATAGTGCAAGATCTTTAGAAGTCTGTTTAGAGACGATGTCGCGCCAATCGTCGGCGTGGTGGTTGGATTGATCATCGCTCTCTGTGGCTTGGTGAAGGTCATTACCCGTTGCAACTTGCCTGCTAAAATTTACAAAACTGCAGAACGGGTAGCATCCCAGAAGAATCGAACCCACGACGTCCGCAGTCCCAGCCACTATCCACTGCACCGAAAACCCCTTATAACTCCTCCAGAATGACGTCATAGCAGATATGGAATGCGCTCTAGAGATCACCGTCTGGGGAAGGTATACGCGGTATACACCGCTTACCCAACCGTCACTGCGATCAAGTATCCTTCTCATGTCAGAAATTTTCTTACACAGATATTTCACATATGCGAGTTTGATGCGCCCACTCTGAATCGAAGTCTGAAAGCGCAGTGGCTTTAATATCTAATTCTTACCAAGTTCTTACAAACAGAAATAAAAAATCGCCGCATAAAGGATTTATTCCTTGATAACGGTGAATTCTGTGAAAACATATTCACGAAAGTATGTATAAATGTGGAACTCTTACCATGGGTGCAGTCATCTCGATTCCACGGATAACAGCCTGATCATCAATTCCCGCGTAGATTGTGCCACCTTCAGTATTCAAAAACGCAGAGATGGTCCTAAAAGTTTTCAATTTTAGGAGTATAAGATATATTTTCAAGACATTTTCGCTTTATCACCTCCTAGAGAATTACCCGTTTCCATTCAAGCACATTACGTCGCTAAAAAAACCTAAGCTATTAGACCGACGGATATAAGATAAATTAGGGACGGACGCACTTGACTTCTGCACATGTTCGTCGTCTTCGAACTAAACCTTTGATCTTTTTCCGTAGCCTCTAAGCACTGGATTTACAGTGACGAGAAACATAGGTGCGATAATGTGAGAATTTGCTCAGCCCCTTTCATCCCTGAGTGGAGACCCAAGGTGACCCTTCACCAAAAGCCAGGAAAAAATCAGTCATGAGGTAAAGTTCTCAATGATAAAACCGTCATAGCTGTTGATCTACTTGCCAGCTCTACGATAAAGAGCTGCGTCAAGGAATTGTGCTGTTATTTCCTCGAACTTTTAACCCTTTCAGAGGAATTGAAAGTTCTATGTCCAGGGAGGGCTTCATGGACATTTTTGAACGCTAAACGAGTGTTCAACTCGAATTTGCAGTCTGCTCGCAGCAGTACGAGAACTGTTCAATCCCTGTGCTCTTGTTTCATGCTAATATGTAGAACAAATCAAGCTGAATTAGTTTATATTCTCGTTTCAAAGTTTTGTCTCATGCTTTATGATTCAACGGAACCAGTAGGAGCAATACGGCGACTACCGACTATCGTGAGACTATGGGAAGTTTGCACAAGAAGTGAATGTAATATAGGTGAAACATGGTTCTAGGAAGTGTTCGATAGCAAGTATCAGGAAGTACAACGATGAAGCACGAAGAGAGAGTTGAAGCATTATTCGCTCGAGATCTCCGATTCAACGAAAGTAGACACATATAAATGACAACTCTTTGTAAATGTGCTCGTAAATAAGAAGGAAATGGTATGATAGCAGCAAGATTGGAGTCCTCTCGCTTATACGTTTGACTTTGACGTTCACGGCTTGGCTGAGGATGGAGAGAACGACGACAGGAAATTGCCTGATATTGCCACGAAAATTCTGAATTGTGCTGAAGACCACTGGATACTTGATAAGGCTGAATTCATGTGATTCGGAAGTTACATTGAAATGAAAGACTTACTGAGAAGAAGCGTCTCGTTTTCCAAGAAAATTTATAAACTGTATAATAGGTAACAAAGCTACATTTGGAAGAGAGTATCAATATTTAAAATGAAAAAGAAACCAAGTTTGATGAATCAAGGTGAGATTAGATTTAACTCGTGTTCTGTTTTCAGAAGTAGCATAGAAAATATTTGAACGAAAATTCTTATTGTGTAGAAAAATAGGTATATTTATGAATTTTCAGGAAAAAAAATTAAAACTTCTGTATATGAATAAAACTTCTGTATATAAACACCAACGTCATCCAGGAAGGTGTCTTTGGGACAATGTTTTCCTCCGCTTTCAGAAAATATATAGTTTGCAGAACCTGTCATAAAAGTGCTTGGTGAAGGGTGTAGTGATTTCCGAATTCCCAAGAGTTTTCAAGATAAAAAAATTGATTATTCTGTAGGTGAATAGCTGGTACACCGAGATGGTCATTATCGGAACCGCCTTGTTATCCGCTTTCAGAAAATGTAAAGCGTGTCAATGGTTCCTTCAAAAAAAAAAGCCTGGTGAAGGGTGTGGCCAGTGATTCCTAGACATTTACGAGTTTTTAGGAAAAGATTCGTAACTTCTGTAGATGAGCATCTTCTAGGCCGAGATGGCCACCATCAGAACCGTCTCGTCCTCAGCTTTCAGAAAATATATAGCCTGGCTGAGATCCTTTGAAAAAGTACCTAGTGAAGGGTGGGTGAGTTTTTTATAACGGGAGTTCTCAAGTGGAAGCTTTTTACTATTGCCAAATGGAGTCTATCTGAGAATTCCCATTATAAAAGTATCCCACACCCTTCACCCTTCTCACTTTTTCTAACTGATCCCAGCAAACTATGTATTTTCTGAAAGCGAATAACAAGACGGTTTTGATGGTGGCCATCCCGGTGTACCAGCTATTCATCTGCAGGAACCATCAATTTTTTATCCTGAGAACTCTTGGGGATTCGACTCACTACACCCTTCACCAGGTGCTTTTATGACAGGACCTTAGGCAAACTAGATATTTTCTGAAAGCGGTGGAAAACATGGTCCTAAAGACAATTTCCTTGCTGACGTTGGCGTTCATCTACAGAAGTTTTAATTTTTTCTCCTGAAAACATTTGAAAACCTATAAATCTTCTTCCACCTTTCCGATGCAACAAGAACTTTTGTTCAGATATCTTTTATGCTATTTGTGAAAACAGAACAAAGGTAGATCTGATCTCACTGATTCATCATATTTGGTTTGTTTTTAATTTTTTAAAATATTGGTACTTTTTCTAAAACTAATTTTGTTTAGCTATACAGTTTATAAATTTTCGTCAGAGACGCTTTTTCTCATTTTGTGTTTCATTTCGATATAACTTTCGAATCACAATGAATTCAGCCTTATCAATTATCCAGTGGTCTTCAGCACATTCAAAGTTTTCGTGGCAATCAGGCAATTTCCTATTGTCGTTCTCTCCATCCTCAGCCAAGCCAGAACGTCAAAGTCAAAAGATAAAAGCAAGAGGACTCCAAACTTGCTGCTATCGTACCATTTCCTTCTTATTCACGAACATATTTCGAAGAGTTGTCATTTATATGTGTCTACTTTCGTTAAATCGGAGATCTTTGAGCAAGCAATGCTTCAACTCTTTCTTCATGCTTCATCGTTGTACTTCCTGATACTTGCGATCGGCACACTTCTCAGAACCATATTTCACCTACATTTCATTCTCTTCTTGTGCAAACTTTCCACAGTCTCACGATAGTCGGTAGTCGTCGTATTGCTCCTACTATTTCCATTAAATCATAGAGCATGACAAAACTATAAGACGAGAATGTAAACTAATTCAGTTTGATTTGTTCTACATATTAGTATGAAACAAGTGCACAGGATTGAACAGTTCTCTACTGCTCCAAGCATTAAGACTGCAAAATGATTAGTTGAAAACTCGCTTAGCGTTCAAAAATGTTCATTAAACCGTCCTTGGACATAAACGGAGAAATGGTAGCACGACTCCTTGATGCAGTTCTTGATCGTAGCGCGGGCAAATACCCTATTTTCAGGTGTATAAGCCGCACCCTTTTCGCTCTAAAGGCGAACACGCCAAAAGACTGACTGTCATCATAGAGCCGTTAAGTGAGAGCAGCATGCGATAAGGCGACCGCTTGAGACATATGCGTGGCGGCACGCCTGAGTCTGCTCGGTTTAGAGCAAAAAGGGTGCGGCTTATACACCTGAAAATAGGGTAGGTTAGTAGCAGTAGCGGTCCCAGGAATTCGGACCGGAGGGGGGGGGGCAAAAAATTTTTTCTAGTGAAGATGGGTGGCGTTAGCCACGCACTCCGAAGAATTTTTAGGGGTGCTCCTCAGAATTTTTGCGGGTCCCCAACCCCTAAAATCTGGAAAAAGGGGGCGTGGCGTCAGCCAAGCCTCAAAAAAAATTTTACAAGGCTAATTTGAATTTTTGAAAAATTTAAAAAATTATTTTAATTGTTTACAAAAATAAACAAGTCATTTGCACATTTTTATAACCCACGTAAGTAAATTCCAAAAATTTCGCGACCCATTCTTGGGGGGGGGGGGCCGCCCACCCCCCTCGTCCGCCACTGGTTAGCAGCTATGGCGGTTTTATCGGGTGTATGTCGAAAGGCGCGCGTTCCCTAAGCCTTCATTGCCAGACTGGGTCTTCTCTGCAAAAGCAAGGTTTCCAGATTGCGAGATTTTTGTCAGTACATCAGAAAGTATAAAGAAGGATAACCAGTTGAAATCCGATAGTATTGAAATAGATTTGAACTTATTTCTTGCTTCTCCCAGTTAGTAAAACCGATCGATGCGCGCCTTACGACCGTCTCCCGGTTTTATCAGGTAGATGACGCATGTGCCAGGATACACATGTGGTTCAAACACTTCTTGTTTCTCTAACTTTTTGAGTAGCAGTATTAAACGAATGACCTCAAAGCAGGTACGCTGCAGATACCGTTTCTAATCATAGAAAACGAATTGTACACTGATTCATCGCACACCAAGAGCTGGACGTTCTTGACCGACTAAGACAAATTTTTCGGTTTGAAAGGAAAGCAGACAATAAGAGGAATGAAATGACGCTTGATCAAGTAGTGCCCGCAACGGCATCCTGTCTCTGCATGCAGCAAGTCGAAATTGGTTTTGCTAAAAAGTTGCGAGTAAGGATGCCGTTCGTCGCCGCGCGTTGTGAGGCCAAAATGATTCGCTCCCACGCGCAAACCATTTGCAGCACTCCCCCCCCCCCCCGCCGCCTACGACTTACATCCAGACCCACCCCCCCCCCCGGTGGGCGTTTCATATTTTCCAAATTATCTGAAGCACACTTCACCTGGAGGGACTGCAACCACTGTGACTCACCCTGAGAGAGTCGTTCTCACGCATATATGGCGTATCGCATATCTATTGCATTTATGGCGAGAACTAATCTCTATTCCAAAGCAAATGAGCAATGAATGTCCCACATGCCTTCAGTGAAAAAAACCCAAAAGAAAATTGTCACTTACTTGCTTATTGGCTGTTTGCGCACAGGGCGTCCGTTAATGAAGGCTTGATAGTAAGGAGGAATTTCGAATAGTGAATTCATTGTGTGCATTTTGAACTCTGTATGCACATCTTCATCCAAGGTACACTGCTCACCACGTCGAATTCGTCCATGTCCCATCATCTAGAAAGTTGCGCGTTGTGAACGGAGTTCCACTCCTGATTTGGGAAAAAAAACTGACTCAAAAAACATCACTCAACTTATGTAGCACCTATGGTGACAGGCACCTGATGGTCAATCAAGCTGTCGCCATGCCTATTATTGGCGAATCATCTCAAGCAAATACAGAATGCACTGCGAACTCTCGGCGTCCCTCCAATCAAACTCTTATTTCTTCTAGTGCCTGCAGTCTCCAACACGCACTGTCTTTCACACACGAAACGGCGTTCAGTATCTGCATGCGACGACCCGCATATAAGCTCCGGGAAACAGACTATGGTCTCTGCTTCACTGTTGCTGCTCGCGCGTTGTCGAAATGCGTGCCGCAGCGCTGAAGTTTGCGCATGTGCGCAAGCAAAAGGGATTCAAAAAGATGATCAGATACAGACAGGTCCTTTCAGCATGCTATAGACAGAGGGACAACACAGCATGGGAGGGCAAGCGTTAGGCGACAAAACGTGCAAAACGCAATCAACGTAAAGCCCATAAGCCAAAACTATGTGCCATTGTTTCTATGGCGTCGAGTAGTGTATCGGCCCCAACCCCACCCCCCCCCCCTGTTTTTGGCGGAGGAGACGTTTTGCACGGGGAGTTTTTCGGGGTCGAAAAAATCGGGCTTGTCGCCTAACGCCGTACACCCCACAACGACAAACCGGACGCGCACAACGCCAACTTCTAATTTCGACTGAGCCCATAAAACGTGCGCGAATTAGCAGGGCAGTCTCGCAGTCAAATTTGAATATGCTTTCGCGCCATTCGTCATGATCTTTTCCTCGCAGGAACTTTCACCCATGGAAGTCGGCGATCCCATCAGCTTTATGAAAGTTTTGTGGATCTGCGATCTCATCATTTTTGGTATTCCATGGGCAGGTATTCTGCTTCCGTTTTCAAGGCCTTATTAGTTATTTAAGGCCAACTGCACGATGGCTACAGTTTGATGTTTATCATAGTCGGGCACTCTAGCACTTCAAGGTCTGTATTCAGTCAGTTGAAGTTGTTTCTGGCTCTCAGGTTTCCTCCGGCTTCGGCATATGCAGGAGACAATATTGCGCTCTGTAACAAATACAACGTGCGCCGCTTCTCGGACTGGAGCCGCGGTCACCGCACGTCGCACTTGGGAGTTTCTTGTTGGTGTAATACGACTTCAACGGGTGGGAAAAGACTGAAAATGGAAAAGACCCTGCGAAAAGTATACAGGGTGCTTAACGGCTGGACTAACCAAATCTTGTGTTCATGAGTTCCTTTTTCCCGCAATGGGGGAATTGAACAAAGGTGGGACGCAGTCGCACTTGACCGTCGCTTAGAATTCGGTGTGCGAGTTTCCAGTTCTCCCCCATGCGGGCTTTATTCTTTTCGCTGGTTATTTTTAACTTTTCTTTCCGCCTTGTATGCTATTTTGATGAAGTTTTCATCCACCAACGTTGCTATTCCATTGTCGTTTTGTGAAGCATAGCACCAAGCTCGTTTGCTTGTTTTATCCCTCAATTTTAGCCTCTTCATGACATTTACTCGTGCACTGGTGCCTGTAACGAAAGCAGCTAGTAGAGCTCTGACGTCTCAGAGAGGCCTTGTCTTGGCATCACCCCCTGTGCAGGAAGTTGCTCACAAACTCAAGGTTCCCTTTACAGCTTTGAAACTCTTCATATCTAATATTGCTATAAACATGCTTTTTTCCTTCAATTCAGTGTTTTCTCGTCTCCATTAGCGCGCTGAATGTTCAGTGGGAAATTAGTAGTGTTGTATCAGGGCAAAATTTATCTAAGCCTTTGCTTTTTATGCCTTTCATGTAGTGGATTTGGAACTTACGCTTTGGCTGCCACCCTTCAACTTTACCCTTTGTGAGCTTTCATTGCAAATGGATAGCGGTATCGCTTTGCTCTTCAATCTTGTAACACAAGATCATCATGGAGATTTACCGGCAAATGATCTGTGTGATTGTTTGAATTTGAAGGTAGTTTTATTTTGTTTTTGCGAGCCGCGTGGGTTTTTGAGGTTGTCGGGGGAAAGTGATAGAATCTAATGTATCAGGAAGGATAAGGAGCCTAATAGTGCCCTGCTTCATATCCGACGTCATAGTCGTGCCCTCCATCGCTCAAGGTTTTCACTATCAACATCATTTTATCTAACATATTACATAACGCGCTACCCTCCAAGTCGTTGGAGCCTATTGAGCTGGCTTGTGAGCACCAGTGAACGTGCCTATCGAATTCTTCATAGGAATGTTAGAGAATGTTTGCATCGGCATTGATGGAGTCGTCGTCGATTGTCGATCGCATTGAAGCTACATCTCTTCAGTGCATAAGTGAAGGGTTAAAAATGTGTATGCATCGTTCCCTCCCTCACGATTGGGAAAGCTAAGATGGAAGTGTTTAGTGCATTGTGCGTTGCATATATTGCCCCATAATCTTTTTCTTGGTTCATCCGCGTTATGCTCTCGTGCCATGAGTTTGATCGTGGTCAAAGTACCTAATCGGTATAGTATGTCTAAGAAGGTAGTGCTGAAGATGAAGATCGGGCTTTGTTCTTCTTTTTCGGCTTTGCGATGTTTGAAACAGTTTTTGCGAATACAATGTGTCTGGTAGTGGTTAGACAGAGCGTGTTTCTCCCTCGGGGTTGTGCTGTGGATGCACGGAAGTTGGATGAAAATATGATAAGACGTCATTTCTGGCGTAGTGGTATCGTCTCATGAAATATATTGGGTAATGCCATGTATGTGACTAAACTTGTCGCTGCGCAATTAGAATATTCAGTGCTTGGCTGATGAACTTGAAGTATTTCTGAGTTTCTGCCAGAAGTGTGTTTTTCGAACAAGTGTGATGTGAAAACTCTCCATCCAATCAGGTCACTATAATTCCGGGCGATGGAGTTGGGCCAGAGTTGATCTATACTGTCCAGGACATTGTGAAAAATACAGGCATTCCTTTGGATTTCGAAGGTGAGCATAGACTAGTTTACCTTCATATTTGAATGCATGCAGTTCAGAGATTTTTTTATCGGAAGTACATTATTCACGTTCCGCTTCTATCGAAAATGCTGTTAAATCGATATCTCGTAATAACAATGTTGCTCTCAAAGGTCAGTTTGCAGGCGTTAAAGAGTCCGTCCTTTACATCAGAATTTTACTTTCAGGGGCAATCCAAGAATCCGCCGTACTTCACACTGAAGGAGAGCTAAGTGGCTTGAATATGCGTCTCCGTAGAGCTCTCGACCTTTTCGCGAATGTGGTGCATATCAAGGTAAAACGCTTTTCCCTCACGTCGTCATTTTTCGTTTTTACAAAACTTATTTGTCATTATACCAAGTCAACGTTTCAAATTTTGCATCATATACAATCAGTGCATTACTTTTGACGAGTATGGGAGAAAGCGGCTCAGATGCGCAAGCTTATACGGTATCTAGGATGGAACTATAGAGGAAGTTAGCTAATGAGTCAAAAGTGTGCACCTATCATATACGATCTGGAAAAGTTCCAAACTTTTAGTTTTAGGTTCGAATAAAATTCTTGGAGTGAGCGAAAAAGAAGTGCGCATCATGCATTTTCCGCCGTACTCGCCGGGATGTCTAGACGTTTCTTTGATGTGATATTATATTGAAATTTTGCGAAAAATGCCGTTGGCAAGTTGGAATGAGCATCTCGACAAGATGAGAGGTTTTTAAGATCCTATCATCCCTGTTTGTGGAGATGAATTTCATTCCCTCCACCACCACCTATTATCACTTAACCTTGCCTATGCTGGCATCTATTTTGATTTGACTTCTTCATCAAACCTTCCTAAGACATTGTTTTTCTTTTGCGAATCATTGTTCATCATTGTTTTAGTCTTTGGAAGGCATCAAGACTCGACATGGAAAGAAACTTGATTTTGTTATTGTTCGTGAGCAAACTGAAGGAGAGTATTCTAGTCTTGAACATGAACTAGTGCCAGGTATGAGATCATTCTATTTTGCTTCATCACCTATGTCTTGAGTCAATAAACAAAAAGTTTCTTGAATGGCTTCTCGTCTTTTTTAGTGTGTATTCTGCTGTTACAGGCGTTATCGAGTGCCTGAAGATCTCGACTAAGGAGAAATGTGAGCGTATAGCGAAGTTTGCTTTCGACTATGCTACGAAGCATCGAAGATCTAAAGTGAGTATCATACCGCTCCAATAATAGCTATAAAACGCACCCTTTAATTCTCTGATGTATTTGTTTACATTAGACTGTGGTCTCTAGTGTTCCTTTAGGTGACGGCTGTGCATAAAGCAAACATCATGAAACTGGGTGATGGACTTTTTCTCAAGAAATGTCATGACGTATGAGAATTCATTCTTCCACTTTTCTGAGAAATGTGTAACATGAACTTTAAGGTAGCTTCGCAGTATCCAAGGATCACGTTTGATTCCATGATCATTGACAATACATGCATGCAGCTGGTTTCGAAGCCAGAGCAGTTTGATGTCATGGTCATGCCAAATCTTTACGGAAATATAATCGATAATCTGGCTGCTGGGTGAGTCTATGGTTTGTGAAAGAAAATTTTTACAGTCATCTTTATTATAATAAAGCCTAATGAGGTAAGAAATAATTAATTTGTCTGCGAATCTCTTCTGTTTTTCTTATTTGTTTAGTGGTATAACTCCGAAGCTTTGTAATGCTTATTGTTAAGTCAGACTAAAAAAAGACTGATTGATTTGCGAAAATTCTCTGCTTAAACTTCCTCTTGTCTCACTGAGGTACGCGCCATACTTCATCCACTTGATCCATTTGATCCAGTTCATCCACTTCTTACTGGTCAAATCAGTGAACTGACAAATAGCGAAGCGGATGTCCACTTGATACACTTCGTCCACTTCGCTATTGGTCAGTTCGGTTGACCAATGCGGATCAAGTGGATCAACGGCATGTGCCTAAAGCCTACTCAAGGAATACCATGAATAAGCGTTTTTCTCGCTTAGTCTTCTATGCATCTGGCAAACTGTTCTAGCGCTCAATTTGTAACCTGTTGCTTGTTGAATGTAGTAGAAAACTCATATCTTCAGTCTTGTTGGTGGAGCAGGTGTTGTCACTGGACAATCAGTAGGAAGCGATTACGTGATATTTGAGCCAGGAAGTCGGCACTCGTTCCAAGAAGCGTTGGGGAGGTAAGCAGCACCAAACTCTCCTGTTTTTGTCTCATATAATCTTCCATCAAGGTCCATTGCAAACCCTACCGCCATGATTCTATGCGCCGCTAATATGTTAAATCATCTCCACCTGCATGAGCATGGTGATGCTTTGAGAGCAGCAGTTGAAAAGGTAGTCAGGGATGGAAAGGTCCGCACTCGAGATCTGGGAGGGTCAGTTCTTCTTGTTTTCTTTCAATTCATTTTCGTTGATAATCGTGGCGCGAGATTAATGCTATGTTAGGTCTGGAAGGCCGAATTCAGGCAAAAAGCGAAAAGGCGAGCTCAATGCATTAATCGCACGCTTTGCTAAACCATCATCTGCTAATGCAAGCCCACTAGTGACAGATGTGTGCAAGGAGAGACCTTTGTAAATGAAGTGATTTCCTTTAAAGCATCTATCTGTTAGTTTATTACCTGTTTCCACTGTTTTGATATGGCAGGAATTTTTACATGCTGTTATGTCAAGAGTCTGTAATCAGAAATTTTCCACAAACATGAAAATTGCCATCTGTGTGTAATAAGCTACCCATTTTTGCGGTTTTCATTATTCAGTTTATTGTAGTTTCTTACGCGCAAATTAGATATTGTGCAAATACTATTAAACCTTCTTAGAATATGTTTTGAAAGAGTAGCAGGATATGTGTAAGGAAATTTCTTGAACGAAGGCATGGGCAAGACAGTTTCCTGTATTCCGAGAGGACGTGTTTAGCGGGCTCTCGCATTGGAGAAAAGAATAGGATTTGGTCTTCTTGTCTTATCTATATTGCATCAGTTTAGTGTCGGCGAACTGATATCGTTCAAAATTTTTCGCTGGGTATCGTTTCGTGATTTGTTGTACGTAAATCAGTCAATTAAGGTATGCCTCCACCACGGACTTCGCCGACGCCGTAATCAACTGTTTCGAAATGTAATGTGCAGGATCTTGTCAGATTAGTGCTTGTATAGCTTGGTAAGAGTACTGTAGATAAAAAGCTGCTTAGTGAGGTGCCTTTTCAAAGTAGATAGATTCTGATCATGCAATAGTCTTCTATTTGTGCTGTTTTATGTACGGATGTCATGTGTTTTTAAAATGTCATAGGCGCGAACACTCTTAATTGTATACCTCTTCGTCTATAAATCTTTCGAACTCGTTTATTTTTGATCGTTGTTTTGGTGTGGTTTCTCCCCCTTATTACCTCTGTTCGAACACAGTGAACGCATGCGTTGCGTTCCGTACTGAGTATGAAATTCGTGAGATGTCTTGTTTTGTCGATGCAACTTTGATAAGGGTGCGGAAAGGCGGTGTGGGTGACCGCAAAACGGCAGGAGGATAGTTTACGTAATATACTCACACAGAGAACACCAATTTGTAAAGTGAAGGTGGGGAAAACATCTGTTCGTGTGAACAAACAAAA
Organism: Cylicocyclus nassatus; assembly: GCA_958299035.1. Taxonomy (NCBI): domain Eukaryota; kingdom Metazoa; phylum Nematoda; class Chromadorea; order Rhabditida; family Strongylidae; genus Cylicocyclus; species Cylicocyclus nassatus. Next base: position 6,163,597 of record CATQJL010000326.1, on the reverse strand, counting down.
CACTAGGGGGTTGTTACAATAGAAATCCCAATAATTTCTGTGCACCCCGCAATGAAGTGAGTGTATATCATATTGCAATTCATCTGACTGCAGTTGTACTGAATAGAAAGCGCAAAAGTGGCACACCATCAGCAACCTGATTTGGCAATTTGGATGATTCAATTCAACGAACTGCCTGTCAAATAGCTGAAACAATTGTGGCTTTAGGTGAGCAATGTGCCTATGAGAACTCCAAAGATTAATCCTCACTTTTCGACAGTATTATAGTGGAAAAGCGGTCTTGTGGACTGGGCATCCACCGTGGACATCGTCCAAGTTGTTAGCGCACAGATGTGTGAAGAGTCTGATGAATTTGTTGATGCGCTCGAATCTGATCAAGGATTGTGTACTGACAACAATGTTAGTGGGTTCCCTTTGTCAAGACTTTATTATTTCAACGACTCATAGCAAATCATTGTGAAGAATGAAGGGTTACATGACCTTTTTTTCGATGAGAACCGGACTGTAAAAGTAGATGCTAAAATTATGTTTGCTTCTCCGATTATTATGTGTCGGAAAACAGAAACAACATTGGCATTTACTAGAAGTGGACAGTGCTATTTCTGTAAGCCGACATCTGATATTTGTTACTCTTTGTTAAGGATACGGTATTGGAGTTGGACACAATTACCGAAGAGTGCGGTCCGACGTCAGAAGAAACGTTCTCTCCAGCATATGTTAATCTGTCTACGGTAAATTTCTGTTTCTTGGTCCACAGTGTTTACCAGTAGTTTGGGTGGATGCGATTGTGCATTTTCTACTTCCAATAATCATCAGGAATGCTCATCAGCACTTCGTCGGGATCGCCTTACTGCTCTACGGTCTCGGATGCGAGAAGAATTCGGTGGAAAGGAGATGACATCGCCATGTCCACTTCCATTAGATTGTGATTCTATCAGCATCGCGAGCGAAACAACCAGTCTACACTCGTGGCATCGTCGCGTCCTGGCTGAGACGCATACCGTGGTGTGTGACTCCTTCTTTTGTATTTCTCACCTTTTATGTGTTCCGGTTTAGGTGGTGCATCCCTCTGATAGCTTGAGTACTAGAGCTGGACCATCCCTGAAAGATTTGTCTTTTCTACAGAAATATCCACGACCGAGCACATATCGTGAGCCAAATGGATCTTCTTGGAATAATGTCGTATGTTCTCAAGAAATCCTAGCTATGTATAAACGGAGTTTCAAGCGGGGCAGCGAGCGTTGATAGTCAGGAGGGCACAGTTTGAGCGTGTAGAGAACGATATGTTGCCAATAGGCTCCACAAGCATGGACAGCTGGCATAAGCCTAATTTGTAAAAGTGCTGAGTGATTTGTTGCGTCCGTGCAGACCCCCCTCCCCTTTCCGCGACGTAGTATCTTCCACTGCCTATACTACAGGAGGAAAGTGATGGCAAGTGCACACTTATAAAACAGGGAGCCCCGGTAGTGTTTTTACTGATGTGGGTATTACGTAATCTTACGATTCGAGGGGAACACCACGCTTTTTGATTCAAGCACTTTTAAGGAGGTGTTTAAGCGGGCGAAGCTTGTCGCGTCTGCATAGGGAAATGTTTGCGAGCACGTAGAGATATTTTGCCAAATTCTTATATCTTTTAGGCTGCTATTCGGGCGACACCCATCGTAACGGTGAAACCCAACGCAACATCGCCAGTTGGTCCTCCTCCCAACCATCCTCCTCCACCTTTACCTCAACCTGATTCTGCACGATATGTGAGCATATGACATTCACTTATCTAAATATCACTCCCTCTTCAGAAGCGTAATGATCTACGTACTCCACCACCACTGCCGCCTAGAAATTCCCCGCTTCGGCCGCCGTTAGAAGCAAGCCTCAGCCTGCGACCAACCGGGACAAAAGAAGGAGACAGGTAGCATTTTTTTATCAGATTTAAAAAGTAATCTGACAATGTGGATAGATGAAGTCGTTATCAACGTGTATTGGAGGGGTAACTCAATGCAGAAACATGGGTGGGTTCTGGCCCTTCCTTTGGAACTTTCAGCAACTCGCGTTATGAAACCTCATGAGACGAATTTTCTGTGCTTTCGGTTAACAACTGGTTCTGTTAGGTTCTTTTTTTTTTGCTTTTCGCACGTGCTAGTCTCAACACCTTTATCGCTGCCGTAATTCTTTGCCATGATTTTGTAGGAAATATTGCAAAAAGGCTCTTCTAGTTTTTGCTCAGCGTGTTTTAGGACATCTTCTGATACGCCATTGTCGACTGTCCGTGACATCATATCGCGAAACGGTAGACAAGGTCATAAAAAAACAAATTCTTTGGACAGAGGTCTAACCTTAGCAAAATCAATGAAGGTGAGTAAAACTTTAGTCGAAGAGAGGAGCCTGTTTTTCTTCCAAACATCAAGCTCAATAAATAACTCGCATGGAGTCAAAAAATGTTGCAGGCTGGTCCGTTTCCTCCACCTGCGAACAAATCTAACTCACTGACGCGTCAAGAACCGGATGATGACGAAGAAGAGTGTGCTAGAAATACAGCAGCTGAAGGTGTAATTCTTCAGATCACAACCAAAGTCATCGGCGACCATTCGATTACGGTGCGTCAGTCTGTTTATGCTTTATAACTTTTTTGAGAGTTATAAATGTGATCTTAAAGGAAAGATAGGCAGCCTTTGAGCTTTCAAAAGTAATCCTCATTGCAAACCTCACACTCGCATTACATGTACGATGCGCAGTTGTGTTCACACGGGTGGAACATTCAGTGCCTCTTTGTCAAACTTTTTTAATGACCCGATGCGTTAAGCCCTCATGTGGGTTAGTAAGTGCCTTCTTCGTCATTTTTTTATATGAGGAGTTCTTAGTTTGTGCTGTCGGGCTTAATCTGCTGCGGTGAATTTCTGTTTACAATCCTTCCTAAGCGACTTTTTGCAAAACTTCTCGGAATCTTAGGTTTTCTTCGCTCAACCAGTTATAGGAGGAATGTTCTGAGCTTTCTTGATGAAAAGCTCTCGTATCTCTTTAGTGCGCAAATGGGGAGCTGGAACCGATTGCATCCGAATCTTCATCTTTGTCTTCTCCCAATTCGGAAGTAGCGGCAAAAATTCTTGAGAACAAGCAAGAGGCAACTATGCACTGTGAAGATAATGTCGCAAATGGTGAAGATCACGCCGGAGAGGTTGAACCAGAGAAATCTTGTGATATTTACCTTCCAAGCACGAGCGCTTTGCAGGTGAGCAATAGTTTTGAAAGGTCAGGATTATTTATGAAGGACATATCAATGTTAGTAAGCAATTAACAAGTACATTTTCATCACAGCAGTATTAGCATGTAATCATGCTTCGTTGTGACTTGACCACTCTACTTGTGACAAGTGAGTGTCAAAAGTCGCACTCAAGGTTCTTCAATCAAACACTTGATTCCGTTTGAGTATACAAACCGTGTTCTTTACCCAGTTGATCTGCGTGAACCAAAAATTGACAGTCAAATTCCTCTAAAGACTTTCTGCAGTAACTTAATTCTTTGATATCCTGCCCATTGGTGGCCCCCAGATAACGGCGGGTATAGCTGCATGATATGTGCAATTGCCTCTTCATTTTATTTTTCGCGTGAAATCTTTTGTCATGTTCCAGATTTCTGATGTAGTGAGCGACGAAATTCCGGTGTATAGAGAAATAGAAGTAGCGGCTACATGCTCGTCTATGGATCCGATTACGAGAGACGTAGAAAGGCGCATGAGTATGAAACGAGAGTGCTCACATTCTGAAGAATTAGCGAGGTAATTCCTTCATGTTGCTTCTATTTTTTTACCGTGTAAAGAGTTGAAGAAATTTTTGAATGCAACAATTTTGAACACACTATGAAATACGGTTGGTTTTGAACGAGCGCACTTGAACACTTTTCGACGATGTTGCGGGTATGAAATTTATAAAGAAGGGAAAGGGTGAAATAATAACAAGACAATTTTTGTGTTTGTATATCTCTATCCACATTCAAATTATTTCATTTACCAGCTACTTGACAGATCAACTCTTGGTTTCCCTACGTGCCTTTCCAAGTTTCAGTTACAGTGAAGACTCGCGATCTAAGCAATTTTCTGGTTCCCGATCGAGTATCGATGTTGCAAAAACTTGGGCTAGGAGCTACGGCAGTTTCGCAACTGGATTATTTCGTGGAGCAATCCAGAAGGTGAAAACAGCGACAGATAGGTTTGTGGATAATTTTGCAGTTTTTTTCATTTCCGTCACTTATTTACTGGAAAACTTACACTCCTTTGGTCTTTCTAGATACGTATAGGGCATCTAGTCCATATTATGATATTTCCATCATGATCGGAGGTGTAATTTTGACGCTAAAGTTTTCTTATCAAAATTGGTTTTCTTGATTGCCTGACCAAATCCACGAAAAAAGTGTCCTTATCAGGTAATTTATCGTGATACGTTTTCGTGATTTCAGCTCCCATTCTCTGAAAGGCGATGACAGTTCCGACAGTGAAGCTGAACAGTCGGAATCGGGACTACAGCCTTCCGGCCATGGAACTGCTATTGTGCGACCGAGGAAGGCAAAGAAAGGGCCATTTGATTTTGAGCATCTCAGAGTTGTTCAGGTTGGCTACTCTCCGCTGCTTTTTTTGTAATTTAGGGTTTGAGTTGGTTTGATTTGATTTGCATTTTGCTGCTTTCCAACTATGTCTTATAGCTCGTTGTAAAATAGAAAACTAGAAAGGTCTACATAATTGGACAATGATTGCGCACTCATGAAATTCTTTAAATGACAGTGTTCCACCTTCATAATCATTCCATTAAAAGAACAGCGCATCTATCTTATCTATTTCTAGGAGCTGAACAATGAACACACAGGAGCAGTCTGGTGTATTCGTTTCTCAGTTTGTGGACGTCTGCTTGCTACTGCTGGACAGGACAGTATAATACGTGTCTGGGCCGCTCGAAGTCACTTCAAGTATTTCACACAGATGAGAGAAAGGTAGATAAAGGATTACTTTGGTCGGAAAGAATTGCATGCTAACATACCAAACATTTGCTAAGCATCTTCCGTGTTTGTTATTTTTTGACCGGTGGTCAAGTGACCCGCCATTTTTCTTCAGGTCATTTACTTGTAATTATCAGTTGGTGTTCATTGTACTAAATTTAGGTACCAGCATAGAACGTCAGACTCTTCCGGCTCACCAAGTCACGAATTTCAGTCGGCTTTTCGTCATATGGAGTCATTCCGACCACCCAGCTCTTCAGGCGAAACTTCTCACTTAGACAGTTGGTGTTTTCATTTTTCATGCACTTCTTGGCTCATCTCGCTGTTCTAGGTGATCTTAGCGGAGAAGAGCAGGAATCTACTTCTCTCTTTTCTTCGAAACCCTTCGCCGTATTCAAGGTAAGCAAGCTTAAGCAAGCTATCCTTACATTTCGTCTTTGCCCATCAGTAGGGATACTTGAGCTGATCACTACAATCAATGACGGATCCAGAAAGAGTATGACTGCCTTCTTTTCATGTCTGAATTCGTATCATTGGAAGCTGTCAATAAAGTTCGGAGGGCGTAACGTTAGACCGATTTTCATCTAGAAGCATTTTGCTTTCGTTTCCTGAAAATTTTCTGCTTTCAATAGGAAACTACTATCGGGTTTCATTTGGAAACATTTTTTCTTCGTTTCCGTTTTGCTACTTTCCTGGGAACGGTTTTTTCGAAAAACGGAGGAAAACACAGACACCTGATAAGCGAGCGGAGTGGAATGTGAGTGTCAGTGGAATAAGAATTTTTTGGCCTGAATTTCCATAATATTGAAGAGATCGTAATGCGACTAACTTCACTTTGTATGCTTGGAGTGAGATAGCCTGCTAATTAGGTTTGTTTTCAGGGTCACACTGCTGACATATTGGATCTGTCATGGTCAAAAAATTACTTCATTCTCTCTTCCGGAATGGACAGAACTGTAAAGCTGTGGCATCTGTCACGTGCCGAGTGCCTTTGTTGTTTTCAACATGTTGACTTTGTTACGTGTGTAGCGTTTCTGCCGAAGGTTTGTCGTTGCTTACTCAAATCCATTTTTGTAACTGAGCTACTTTAAGGACGATCGCTACTTTCTTTCTGGCTCACTTGATGGAAAATTACGGATGTGGCATATTCCAGATAAAAAAGTTGCTGTCTGGAACGAAGTCCCTGTAAGTTTCCATCATTTTCTTGATCCATTCAGTATCAAGGCGGTATTGAAGTGGAATAGACGCGTTATAAATTGCCGCGCTAATCCAGGTTTGAGATAGGCGACAGAAATGGTCTGAGACGGTATTTATCAATCTCCCACGTTGTTCGGGCCATTACGAGTGCCCAGACAGGCGAGAGCGCCAAATCCGTGATTCATCAAACTTTAGCATGTGGTCCGATCTGGCAAGTGCCATGTCGGGCACGGCAGTGGCAGCAGAGCCCGATCTCGACAAGTCAGGCTCCGCTGCTCGACTGCCGTGCCCGACATGGCCAAACTTGCCAGATCGGACCATTTCTTCAATAGACTTTCCCTTTCCCGATCACCAGCTTGGCTTCATAAATCGCGGGCGCCAGTGCCCGCGCCTGTACGGGCTGTCACCTGTACAGGAAGCCCTTCTTATATAGGAGATTAATAAATACCGTCTCTGACCGGCTAAAGGGGGATTAGGGGGGGGGGGGGAGGGGAAGCGCAGAGTTGGCAGACTTAAACTGATTCGTAACTAATTTATCTGGTATCGTGCTAAAATTTTGCCTTTTGAGAAAATCAGTAGCCGCATCCTCTCCTACATCTCGCTAATAAATTTTTTGAAAAATGTTAGTTGATTTTGCGAGATTGTAGCGAAAATTGGGTACATTGTCTTTGAACTGTGAAGGTTTGATGTTTTTTCTGTCCCAATAGTACTTACATGTATTCAGGTAAAATTCATTACGGCGTTGACTTTCGTCAAGAATGGGAAGTTCGCTGTTGTTGGCACCTATAACGGCCGATGCTTTTTCTACTCCACTGACGTTAGTGCTCTACCTTTTTGGAGATCCATGTTACAATAATGTTATTTAGCAACTCAAATATCACACTGTAGTAGATGTACGGTCTACTCGAGGAAGAAATGCGAAAGGCCACAAGATAACGGGATTAGCTGTCCATGGAGATAAGTTGCTAGTGAGCTGCCATTTCCTTCATTCCTATCGCTGACTATATTTTCTTCCGATCATCTCAGGTCACGTCAAATGATTCACGAATCCGGATGTATGACGTCCGAGATAAAGCTCTCACTTGCAAATTCCGTGGTGCACAAAATGAACGATCACAGATTCGTGCAGCGTTTTCTCCCGATGGAAGGCATATTGTTTGTGGTTCAGAGGACAAGTTAGTTGTTTTTCTTTTCAATGCTTTCAGTTGTGGTAATTAGGTGATTAATTCATGACAACATTGAAGGTTTGTCTACCTATGGCGTACCGCTGATCTACCTTCTACATTATCAGTGCGAAAGGATCGTAATGCTATGTGGGAAAGGGTTCGTGCTCATACAGCGCCAGTGTCTGTAGCTGTTTTCGCTCCAAAGCCGCAGGTACGTTATAGATACGGTAGTGCATACCTGTTGACGTGTTCTCGTGCCTTGAGGATATGCAAAGATTTCCCTCATCACAACTAATGCGAATAAGTTTTCATAGGGAATAGATTCCAGCTGATACATTCACCCGCGCATTTACGTTATCCTTATAAACAGTTGCGTCAAACAAGACTAAATGAAAGGAATGATTTTTTGTGGTGTTTTACGAGTCCATACTTTTCTCATCTTTGTAATCAGTCACGATTGCTTTAGGTATACCTATCCATGATGGCAAAAATGGAGGATGGCAGTAAGGAGGCTGCTCATGTGGGCCACGTCATTGTCAGTGCCGATCTACAAGGGAGTATCAAAATCATGGTGAACAGACCGAAATGTGTCAAATCGGGTATTTCAAATTATATTGGAGGAGAATAAAGATATTTACATATTGCATTGCATGGATATCAACTACTCTAATTTCTTGGTTGAAGTGGACCATGTGTTGTAGTCAACTGTTGAACCTGGAAAATTATAGTTTAGAAATGTGCAGGCCCCGTAAAATCCAGTTGTCCACGCGTCGCTTACACCAAAGCGCGCCGTGGCTGGAAACGTTTGGTCGAAGCGCTACAGGCTTTCTGCGAATGACAATGAGCGCGCACCCTTTCCTCACATGTTTCTTTAAACTTTTGAAGGGAGCTTTCGTCAAGATATACCTTGCATTGGCGAGAACAAAATGAAAGTTAAAGAAATATATCTTGGAATATAGTGAACGCAGAAAGTCGTTCGCGACGACCGCTCGCTTACGCTGGTGTTCAAGGCACAGCGCGGGCAACTTGGTTGTACGGCGCTTATAACTTTGTGATCGGAACAGTCAAGATTCAACGTTAATCGCATTGCAATACACATCATGCTCATGTCTTCGAAGTTTGAATTCTTTCAAAAATATCGTGATAACGTCAGGAAGGTAAGAAGCCTTTACTAACGAGGAAAGTCATCTAACTTAACAGGGAACGATACTTGGTAACCCGGCCATTCATAATGGTTTGTATATCAAAAAATGCGCCATTTAATGCTGATTCAAATACTGTTTTCCATATCTGCGAAACGAGAACCTGGATGGAATTATGATTATTTTTTCAAAAATGAATTGCACTACTGCGGTGAAAATCATTAATAGAAGTTTTCCTTTGCTATTCAATTGCTGAATATGGTTCAGATAGGTATAAATACAGCGTAACACCTTTCAAGATTCTCCTCAATAGCTTCAAACGGTAGAATAGATCAAATTGGGTGAATTTAACTACCTACGAGTACGCAAATTTTCTACGAAGAAAAGTTCATAACTGCCTTCAAATAATCGTTTCGCAGATTTCGAGCACAGATTTAGAATCAGTGTTCCGGGATGCACCTTATTGTATACATCGCCTTTCACATGGCCGGGGTAGCCAAGTATCGTTCCCTTGTTAGGTCGGCTATGAAAAACGATATAGGGGCCTGCAGGATCGCGAGAGTCGGACGTGCGTACGGCCATTGCGCCGCGCACGTCAGATCGGCGTCCGACGACTCGGGTAGGTGCCAGACTTATCCTGTTCAACAGGTTCATTCGGTTCACCACCTTTTCTGTGGACAATGTAGTGATTTGACCCATGAGCCGAACGAACCGGTTGCAGCGGATGAATCTGGCACCTGCCCTAGTGACATCAGACGTGCGCGGCGCAATGGCCGTACGCACGTCCGACTCTCGCGATCCTGCAGGCCCCTATACCCGTATTAATCAGCTTGAAACGCTGAATCCAAATATCTTGTTATAATATCTATCCAAATATCAAGTTTGGGATCAAGAAAGTAGTATGCAATCCTCATGGTGAGTAAAAATATAGCTTACTGACGACGAGTGGTCGCGGTTGGTCAGTATAACTAATTCTTTAGATATAGCTTACTCTTTGTAATTGCTTCCGACAATCTGAGCACTATATTGTGCTTACATGACATGCAGTGTGTGGTTTGTTCGTTTGTTCACTGCTAGATTTACAGAAATAGTACGTGATAGTGGATGAATCACTCACGATCGTCGATCCTCTATCCCTTTTTAGCACGACGTGGGAACGGTTCAAGTTGGCCTAGTAAGTTCAAGATCCATATCCAGAAGAAAGGGTTAGCGTGAATGATTATTTGATAGGGCTGCAAGCCGACAAGGTCCGCAGTGGCGTTCTGTTTCTGCGTGCGATGAACCCACCGTACGTTTTTGGTACTTCGTCTAGCTCTGGATGTGAGCCTCATCTTCAACACTTGCGCAAATAAGAGCGAAAGGTTGATATCCGTATCCTTTCTAAAAATGGGCAATGGTTAACTCGTTTGTCAATCCACGAATCGCGCCCAAGTGTTCTCCTTCAGGCCTTGAACAGACACGCGATTTCATCGTAGCGATTCATCGCTACAAGGCAAGTGTTGCGAGTTCATTGCATGTCGATCTTCTTTTATTTCGGTTGTGGTAGTTTTCCGATGCGAATAATCGTGACTAACTATAGCAGCCGAAATCCGAGATGATTGGCATGCAGTGAACTCGTAAATGTTGTGTGTTTGAAGAATCGCGAGGCGATAGAATAGCGGGAACTCTGCGCGAGAGCTAAGAAGATTACCGCTCAGCCACTGACAAGCTAGCTCTGGCAAGGCATCTCAAGGAAAGGCGATAGCCAAACCTTGATGGAGGCATCGTCTTAGCAATGGTCGTGATTGGCTAAAATTTATGGTAGACTGTGTGAAGTCCAAACAGTGCGGCAATCGTTGTGAAGCAGAATGTAAGCGTTACCGAATTTGAAACGGGGACGATGAGCAACGTTATCAAGGTCTGTCCCTAAGGATGCACACAGGATGCCAAATTTCACATGAGTGCAGGCGCTACCATACCAGGACCCTTGCGCCTAGCGCAAATGGCACTGCAAAATACCACTTTCTTACATCGTAACGCCTGCAAAACATTCAGCAAGATCTGATCAATTGTAAATTTTGGTATTTACCGGAAAACGCTGAAGCAGAATACCTGCCCACGGAATACCAAAAATGATGAGATCATAAATCCACAAGCCTTTCGTAAAGTTGATGGGATCGCCGACTTACACGGGTGAAAGTTCCTGCGAGGAAAACATCATGACCGCGCGAAAGCATATTCAAATTTGATTGCGAAAGTGCCCGCTAATTCGCGCTCGTTTTATGGGCCCAATCGAATTTAGAAGTTGGCATTATGCGCGTCCGGTTCATTGCGTTGTTCTACTGTCTATAACATGCTGGGAGGACCATATCTGGTCATCTTCTTTGGCCTATTTTATTGCGCACTTCCAGTGCTGCGGGCGCGCACTTCGACAAGAGCGAGCAGCAATAGTGAAGCAGAGAGCATAGTCTTTTCCCAGATTGCCTATAGGCAGGTCACCTCACGCAGAGACGATGCCGCTCGTCCGTGAAGGACAGTGCGCGTTCAGTAGAGACGGCAGGCAGCAAAAGAAATGAGTCGCTTAGTCGGAGGGACGTCGACAGAGTCCGCAATGCGACTCCTGTATCTGCTTGATATGATTTTGCCGGCGCTATTCCACATTAGTTGACCCAAAAAACGAAAATCGTGAATTTCGCTAAAGTTCGTCTAGGAGAGTTATTCGGTACGCTGAACAGAATATGATGTTTATTTCGCCCGGTAGCGCCATCCGGTGGAGTTGCGGTAGTATTACGGTAGAGGGTCAGAATCACGGAATTGCCCGAAACTTGGTTTAGAGGGGTTATTTGGCATGCTGAAAACGTATATGATGTTTATTTCGTGCAACAGCGCCATCCAATGCAGTTCTGTAAAGTTACTGTAGCGGGTCAAAATCACGAATTTGCTCGTCTAGAGGGGGGGGGGGTATTCACGCTAAATTTGAATGGATGCTTATTTCCAGGTCCAGTTTACGGCGTCCAGGCATGTATTAGACAGTACTGGAGATGTATTTTCATTGCAAGACTGTACAATGTTTAGAATGTGGAAAGTCACTTGCCCGCGTTTAGCTTTGAATCAACGCGCGGAGCTGTTGGAAACACTGGGTCCCGAGCGCTATACGCTGGCGCGGGCAGTTAGATTTTGAATAACTTGTAGAGGTTTGAGTCATTCATCTTCATTCATAGCGAATGATGGCTGTTTTCTGTACCATGGCCTTTCGTCGTATGGAAGAGGAATTGAGAGATTTTACGCTCGCCGATGTCTTCGAGAAGCTTAGGATGGACGAGGATGGCTGTTCCATCGGTCTCCTTACTAGTCCCAGATGCAGCTCCTGTCAGCGACCTATGACACTCAACATGAACGCAAGGATCTGGTACTGCTACAGGAGAGACTGCCGCTAAGGACCAAACGGCAACAACAAGCCATTTGCGACCATCTTGGGCTGATCGTTCTTGAGCCAATGCAGGATTCGAGTAGCCAAGGAGTTCGCATTGTCCTACTTCTGGGTGAGAGAACTTGGCATGGTTAAGGATAGGAGTATGAGCTCGGCATAGGATACGCTCCATTGCACAGAACAGTATTTCAGAAACGTGTGCTGTCAGTTTCCGAAGGAACCGTCCTAGGTGGATTCGGTCACGTTGTGGAAATCGACGAGATATGCGTGACGAAGAGAATATACAACCGAGGCAGCATTGTTCGCCGACATCAGTGGCTGTTTGGTGGGCACGAAAGAGGAAGTGGCCGGTCGTTCCTAGTTCTCGTTCGACGACGGGATGCCAGGACTTTGCTGCGGCTCATTACGAAGTACATCAGGTCTGGTACTACCATCATCAGCGACTGCTGGCAGACCTATAACGGGATAACCGCCTTACCGCAGTTTTACACCCACCTCACCGTAAACTATCAGGTGAATTTCGTGAATCCGCGGACCGGAGCCCATACACAGAATATCGAGAGCCACTGGCAGCGATTCAAACGGATGGCCAAACAAATATGTGCTATCAATAACAGGAGAGTTAGCGACTATTTGAAGGAGTTTCTCTGGAGGAGGATGTTTGGCACGCGAGGGGAATCTCTATACAACTTCTGGAGGCTGCTAGCGGATCTTTACCCCGTCCCCTGCTGACAGCCTTTTGTCCCAACGGCCCTCTTTAGGGCCACAAAATCTACACCAAATCTTATCTAAATACTCGATGTGCGGGCGATAGCAATAACGATGCCTTAACAATCATAAGCGAAGTTTCGGGCAATTCCGCGGTTTTGACTTCCTACCGTAATCCTACCGTAACTCTACCGGATGATGCTATCGCACGAAATGAACATCATATTCGTGTTCAGCATGCCAAACCCTCTAAACCAAGTTTCGGGCAATTCCGTGATTTTGACCCTCTACCGTAGTGCTACCGTAACTCCACCGGATGGCGCCACCGGGCGAAATAAACATCATATTCGGTTCAGCATACTGAATAACCCTCCTAGACGAAGTTTTAGCGCAATTCACAATCTTCATTTCTTGTGTCATCTAATGTGGAATAGTACCGATTTGCCTACGATAAGCATGGCGACACCTTGACTGTCTATGGGATCGGCCATACTATTCCAGTGATTACTGCTATTCCTGCGATTCCTGCAATTCATGTGATTCCCGCACAGTTTAGGCGCCGCTTAAATGAGCGCGTGTTGCGTGTTTGCGTGTTTTACGCAACACGCGCCCATTTAAGCGGCGGACTGGAATAGTATGGCCGATCCCTATAAGGTGCTTGTTATATAGATGCTACGAAACTTAAGCGCTGTTTTCTGAGCTGATTTTCTTCCCATCCAGGAGTAGTATTTGTTCAAACCCTTCTAGGCGATGGAGCACAGACGAATTCGACTTGGTGAGCAGTGTATGTTGGATGAAGACATGCAGACAGAGTTCAAAATGCACACAAAGAATTCACTATTCGAAATTCCTCCTCGTTGTCAAGCCTTCCATGAAGGGTGCCTTGTGCGCAAAATGCAGCCTACAAGCAAGTAAGTGACAACTGCCTTTTTGGCTTTCTTATTGAAGATGTGGGACAGCGTTGCTCATTTGCTTTGGAATAGGGATCACTTCTCGCCACAGTAAACTCAGTGCATAGAGTTTAGGAAAAAAACTCAGAAGTTTTATTTGAAGCCGGTGAACATGTGCAGAAGTTGAGTGCATCTATCTCTATCTTATCTCAAATCCGTCGTCCTGAGGTTCCCGTAAAAGGCAACGGTTACGGGTCTATTGTATGCCGATTATTTTGCGTTTCGGTTGTGGTATTTCTGACACGACCAATCATGACTAACTATCGCAACCGAGATGCAAGGTGATCGACATGCGGTAGACTCGTAACAGTTGTCTTGTTGGGAAAATCGCGAGGCACGAGATCGCGTGAACTATGCCCGAGGCCCATCAGCTCGTGTTTTTTTTCAGCGACGTAATGTGCTTGGTTGGAAGGGTTATCATCTAGGAGTGATGAAGCGGCAATCTTATCTTAAAAATACTTAAAGTCCGAAATCTACCAATTTCTAGGACCATTTCTGCGTTTCTAAATACTGAAGGTGGCACAGTCTACGTGGGAATTGATGATCAGGCTGTTATCCGTGGAATAAAGCTGACTGCACCCATGGTAAGAATGTTCCACAAGTATACATATTTTCGTAAAGCTTCACTATATACTGTTGTCAAGGACTGAATACTTAAGGTGGTAATTTTTAGCTTCTCATATTAAGAATTTGGTATACGATATATACTAGTGCCTTTACGCTGTCACTTTGATTCGGTGTGAGTACACCAAACGCGCATATGTGAAATCTCTGAGCTCAAAAACTATTTTTAATACGTTCATAGGAGATCGGAAAGCTTTATGAATCAATTAGGAGACGGGAAACTCTTCAACTGATCTTTATGACTACCCAATGCCGGGTTGGTCAGTCTTCTGAACTTTCGCAGCAGTGCTTCTAGGTCTCGTAGTCTACAGGGGCTTTCAATCTGAGTGTCACAGCCGACGTGGTTCACTCTCTCGCGAGCCGCCTCGCTTGGGGTTTTTCACGTGGTGCAATACCGCGCGCTAAGGCTTTCGCGTTATCGGATGCGCTATTGTACCACGTGAGAGAGTTTGCGAGGGAGTGAACCACGTCGACCGTAACACTCAAATTGAAAGCTCCTGTAGCTGTCTTAGTGAGGAGACGGCCTGGTGTGCCGTACGTTTTAGAAATGTAGGGGTTATTTTTCAATCTTGTGTGACCGTCAAGTTTCATCGTTGACACTATGTTTTCTCAGAAGGACCACTTCATTCTCTCTTTGAATCATTCGTTGTCACAGTTTACTCCACCAGTCCCTCATGAACTTGTTCAAGGTATATCGCTATGTATTTGCTATCGGTATAGCATTTTACTTCTCCTACAGTGCAATTTTTGGAAATAGACGACTCCGGCAGCAATGAAAACGCAGAAGTTGCCCCATCGCCTGCAGAGATGCCAACCGCCTATGATGCTTCGAACGGTAATGAGGACAATAGTGAAGCAGAATTCCAAAGACTGGTGAATAAGGTAAACCGAATTGATATGATATATCAGCTGATCATTGTATGGTATGAATTGCTACTATTTGTCACTAATTAGTAGTTAAGTGGCAAGGTATGATGTAAAGCCGATTCATCGTACGCAGAGACGGGGCACCATTGCAGACACGGTCGGCGTCTTTCAGTTCAAACGCACTTTTTTTCTCTCACCGTTTGCTGTCTCTCACAAACACGAACTATATTAATCGGACGCAGGGGGTGTGCAGTCTCTGCGCGTGCTGAATGGTCAGTATATAGCAAGGTGTACAACATTGATCAGGAGGGACCACGTGCTCACCTGCTAGGATGGTCCTGTCTTTGCGACTTCGTTGATCTCGAGGCCAAGCTGTACTTGATTGTCATCAAGGTAAATTGTCTAAATCTGCATTCAGTTTCCTCGGCGTATTCCACATTAGTTGATCCAGAATTTGAAAATCACAGGTTTCGATAAAAGTTCGTCTAGGCGGTTACTTTGCACGCTGTTTACGAATATCACATTTATTCCGCACGTTAGTGCTATCCTAGGGCTACGGTAAAATTACGGCTGGTCAAGGTCGCGGGTTTGCCCCAAACTTCGTCAAAGGAGGTCAGTTGGGACGCTGAATATGTATGCCATATCTTACGGTAGCGCATTTTCTTAGGTTACGGTGGGCATACGTTAGACGGAAAAAATTAAGTTGCCTCAAAATTTCGTTTAAGGTTTCTTGAGCAGGCTATTTACAAATATCACGCTGTTTCTGCGTTTTAAACTTTTTGCGATAGGTGATAGGTGTGCGGTACTGACTAAACTGATAGGTATGCCTAAGATTATGCAGGGAGATTATCTAACGTGCTGATCGCGTATATCGCTCCCATCTCGCATGGTAGAGTCTTTTCGTAGGTTATTGGGATCTAAACTGAGCTGAAGAGCGGAAAAGTTGCTCTTTCAAACACTGTAACTTACCGTAACTTCATCAATAAAGCAGTGTTGCAGCGAAAAAGCATGATATTCGTAATCGGTCTGCTCAAGAACCCCTTTCGGCAGAGTTTTGAGCACCACAATTTTCAGCCACCTACCGTATGCCCACCGTGACCTGAGAAATTAGCGCCGTAAGAAATGAATATAATATTCATGTTCAGCCTGCCAAACCTATCTAGACGAAGTTTGGGGCAAATCCGTGATCTTGACCCCCTGCCGTAATCCTACCGTGGCCCCATCAGATGGCACTACCGTACGATATAATATCTGTAATCACCGTGCAAAATAACCTCTCTACACGGAAATTTAGCGAAACTTGCGATTTTAATTTTTTGGGTCAACTAATGTGGAATATTACCGTTTCCTCTTCTTTTCTTGGACTTACTATTCCTATATTTTGACCAATGTAGATTTTGAAAGTAGGTCTATCAAACATGTTTGCACTGCTTTCAAATCTACTCCACCTATTTTTGGTTCCATAGCTGTTCTTCAGGAATATCCTCGTAGTGCGAAGCAATTTTGCAAGTACACTTCAGGTTCACAAATCTACCAATGGAACTATTTATCAGAATGAGGAAGGGCTAGCTTATCGCCGAAGTAATGGTGCAAATCAGATGATGACCATAAACGATCTCATGAGTAAGTCGTTATGAATGCAGATTGTTTCATTGATAAAATATTCTAGAGAAACTGGTGGATGGTTGGATTGGCTGAGAAAGTTGAGCAGATTCATAGGCATTCCTTGAACTCAATCGTATCTATTGTGTCACATTGCCGCTTCTTCTGTAAATAAACAGATTGGACTTCGTTTCAATTATGATCAACTTGATCCGAAGTCTGTTAACTTTCATGACGCCTTCTTTGAATAGCGTATGTTTTTTTCGGTCTCATCTCAGTTGATGTCATAGCTGCTTTATGTACATTGATCAAATTTTTGAGTACCTTTATTTTCTTCTATTTAATTATGAGTCGAAGATTTCGGAAATCTCTAAAGCATTGACCTTTATTCTTTGTGCGTTTGGTATCCGTCTTCTTGTTCATGAGCCTTGTTAATTTTAAAGCTGTAGTAAAAGTATTTGTGGAAAGTGTAGTTGTAAATTACCATATACATTACCAAATACCAGTGGATTCTTCATTTTTAGGGATATGATTTCCGACATTTTTAACCACATGCTGAACGAAAAGCTACAATGCCTAAACGTGGGTTGCCACTTACTCTCTCCCTCCGCCCCTCACTTACCTCGAAGCGGAAGCTGGATATTTGTAATTACGCCAGACTATGGAAACTTGTTGATCCTCATAAACACCGACGTATTTGAGTTTGGATCTATTAAGCTCCAGGTTTGCCAAGTTCCGTAAGCATGGTAGAAACAGCGTGCTCAACTATGTTGCAACTGTTTGTCAGTTGAATCCAGGTTTGTTTTTCCAGGTTATTTTAGCTTTCATCACTCCATATCATATTTTACCTACCGTAACACTGTAGAAAAGGCCTACCATACGGAATTGACAGTATCGTAGAATCCCTGCGGAAATTTGCACTGGTATCCGAGATTTTGACTACATACCATAGGCTTACCATAGGCTGGAGGCATAGGCATACCGTGCCTACCATAGGACGGAGGAGGCATGCCTTTCGTCACAGCTTTTCAAGTAATATACTTTACAGAAAATCCTGCAGCAGAATGGTGTCGTATAATTTACGGAATTTCTTTTTCATAAAAACTTGGGCAAGCCTAGCTCTCTATAGCGCAATTTAAGATATACCATAAAAGCAAAAGGTGCAAGTTTAGTAATTACTTTAAACTAAAGCTGGGTTGGAAATGACATGATTTTTACGTGTAATAGCACATGCATTTGGTCCAATCAGCATCGTCCTAACATACCCACTCAGTGATTGTCTTATTTCAACATTCTAAACAAATTTTAGGATGGGCCTGCTAAGGCTATGTCTCAAAGATCCTCAGCATGGCTATACGCTAAGATAGAGATTTGCGATGTCAGCCTCGGCAGAGCAACTTTCTGGCGTGGCCGTTGATTCTCCCTCATTGCCTTCGGGCCGTCTCCCCCATATTGCCGAAGAAATCCCTTGTCTATCGTGCATCCAAAGCGAACACCTCCTCAAAAGCAAAGTCTCTGATGGATTCCTCAACGGATAGCAATTGCCAGACATAGCCACCTGAAGAGAGTGGCACCATGTCGCGACATCTGTGTTTATCCTCGATGCAGTCGTCTGTACCGTTAATCAGCGTCATTAGTCAATGCTTCTCGTGTCACGCACCCTATTCGTTGTTATCTGGTCAAATTTAGGGAGGCTGTTGTCGACATATTCTTGTGAAGCATAATACTGCTTTCTCACTCAGAAACCGTTTAGTCGTCTGTGCTTTACGGTATTTGCTTAACACGTTGACGACAGTGTCGCGCAATGGTGCGCGACAGGCAGTCTGTCCCTGTGGACGATGTCGCGCAATGGTGCGCGACACCCTAAATGCCAGTTCGAATGTGCACAATGGTTCCAATTTGTGTTCACAGAATCAGTTTAGGCTCGGAAGTTTTTCATGTTGGCCCCGCCCCTCTTTTGGCAAACTCCGCCCACTCCGTTGCCCTGTACAAAAAACTTTTTCCGTTTTCAAATCGCATAGAAAAGCTCGTAGATGACTGGGAAACCTCAAATAATCTTGATTTTGACCCCGCCCCCCATTATGCAGACCCCGCCCCTGAGTGGCAAGCTCCGCCCACTTTTCAAAAATGTCGGAATTTGCACGAATTCATTGATTTTGAGCAATTTCCAGCATCTTTAAAAGTGGAGGGGCTTGCCAAAAGTGGGCGGAGCTTTCCGCCCGCTTGCATTTTTGTACCTCACGCATAGATGCATACACACATATATGCAGCCGGCTGTGATAATGCCCGGAAACGGTTCGTCCACAGGGACCGACGTCAAAAAACAGCTCGTCGTCAACGTGTTAATAGAGTTATTTATTCTATAGAGATCAGCGTGGCCAAAGTCCCTAACTGTCATATAAGCTCCTGCAAGACGAAGGCGGTCGGTTCGATGTGCAACGCGGCTGCGACATGGCTGCGTCACAGCAGCGTCACAGCCGCGTCACAGCCACGTCGCACTTCGAACCAACCGCCTTCGTCTTGCAGGAGCTTATACTTTATTTCCTCCTATACATTATCTATTCGCTGTGTGAGCCTGGAGCCCCAAAGGCTAGAAAATTTACCGAAAACTCATCTTTTTATTGACTTGGGCTTCAAGTAACTTACCGCAGTTTTCAAAATTTCCCATTGAGAATGGAAAATTGACGAAAAATAGGCTAATGAAGCAATTTTTGGATAAAGAATTGCATGTTTCTCAAGCAGCTGAATAAGAGTCCTTCATAGAATCATCGAAATTCCGCAGCGCTCACCAGCATTTCTTTATTTCAGTTGCGCGAAACATAACTAGCCTCATTTGCTCTACAATGCAGTATCCGTTAGGAAAACTGCTAGCTATTATGAACACTCCATGCGATTTAATCTGAACCTGCTGGACTTTAGCAATGTTTGGAAATTGTTAGTTAGGTGATGCATAGATGGTGGCTATCATGTACCTAAAAATTAATTTTATCGTCGTTTACATACTGCTTTCCTGTTCTTAGTATCAATGAATAACACAGCAAAGCCTATGAGAGGATGGAGGAATCTCTCAAAATCAGAAACATTGATGGTGCTCATCGGAAACAAGCCTTGCTACACTGTGGTGCCACTCAAATGGTCTACAATTGGTTACATCTCAACAAGGAGGTAGTCTTTCCATTCTCTGAAAGTTTGGCTAATTCAGATAAAGGCAAACATTGTTTATATGGATTACATCGAAAAGGATGGGTGAGCCCATTGGAATTGCATTCTAGGTTGCACCACAGCTTTCTCATGTTTGATTTGGTTCTTCAAACCACAGCTTTTTAATGCCTGTTTGAGAAGTTTCATTCTAGCATTGCTTGACCTTTTCTATCACGAACAGCTTCAGCTATTATTCTGGCTTGAACTCTGCATAATTATATTCCTGTTCTTGTAGTCTTCTAGGACTAAGTCTCTAGTAACTCCTGGGAATGGGAATAGCAAAGATTCGACTCCGCTGACCAAATTGACCGTGCAGCGTTTTCTCCCGATGGAAGGCATATCGTTTGTGGTTCCGAGGACAAGTTAGTTGTTTTTCTTCTCAATGCTTTCAGTTGTGGTAATTAGGTGATTAATTCATGACAACATTGAAGGTTTGTCTACCTATGGCGTACCGCTGATCTACCTTCTACATTATCAGTGCGAAAGGATCGTAATGCTACGGGGGAAAGGGTTCGTGCTCATACAGCGCCAGTGTCTGTAGCTGTTTTCGCTCCAAAGCCGCAGGTACGTCATAGATACGGTAGTGCATACCAGTTGACGTGTTCTCGTGCCTTGAGGATATGCAAAGATTTCCCTCATCACAACTAATGCGAATAAGTTTTCATAGGGATTAGATTCCAGCTGATACATTCACCCGCGCATTTACGTTATCCTTATAAACAGTTGCGTCAGTCAAGGCTAAATGAAAGGAATGATTTTTTGTGGTGTTTTACGAGTCCATATCTTTTCTCATCTTTGTAATCAGTCACGATTGCTTTAGGTATACCTCTCCATGATGGCAAAAATGGAGGATGGCAGTAAGGAGGCTGCTCATGTGGGCCACGTCATTGTCAGCGCCGATCTACAAGGGAGTATCAAAATCATGGTGAACAGACCGAAATGTGTCAAATCGGGTATTTCAAATTATATTGGAGGAGAATAAAGATATTTACACATTACATTGCATGGATATCAACTGCTCCAATTTCTTGGTTGAAGCATAGTAGTTAAGTGTTGAACCTGGAGAAGTTATAGTTGTTTAGAAATGTAACTTTGTGATCAAGAACAGTCAAGATTTAACGTTAATTGCATTGCGATACACATCATGCTCACGTCTTCGAAGTTTGGATTCTTTGAAAAAATATCGTGAGGAACGTTAAGAAGGCAAGAAACCTCTACTAACGAGGAAAGTCATCTAACTAAGGTCGGCTATGAAAAACGATACCTGCATTTGGAATCAGCTTGAAACGCTGAATCCAAATATTTTGTCGCTAGCGGCGAAGCTTTATTCTCAACAGAGTTATGGGCTTTTCCCTGTGCAAAATTTGGATGCTAATCGACTTATAGAGATTATGGTATCAACATTCAAAGGCAGTGCACATGCATAATGCTCTCTCTCTATCAGCAACAAAAGACTTAGTTAGACTTAGTATGCAGTCGTCATGTACTCTTTGTAATTGCTTCCAACAATCTGAGCACTATATTATGTTTACATTGAATGCAGAGTGTAGTTTGTTCACTGCTAGTTTTACAGAAATAGTACGTGATAGTAGATGAATCACTCACGATCGTCGATCCTCTATTTCTCTTCAGCATGATATGGAAACGGTTCACAGTTGGTCTAGTAAGTTCCAATTTAAATCCAGAAGAAAGGGTTAGCACGGAAGTTGAGTGATTTGTTTGATACGGGTGCAAGTCAACGAGATCCTCCGTGGCGCCCTGTCTCTGCGTGCGATGAACAGAACTGTACGTTTTTTGGTACTCCGTCGAACTTGGATGTAACTCTCATATTCACCACTTGCGACTGAGCGGCAGGTTGTTACATTATACGTCTCCTCTCCAGAGTTGGACAATATTTAAAGGCAGTGTCCGGACAAGATGGGGACAGCACTACGAAAGTATGAGGTTATAACGTTCGACCTAATGCAAGAAAAACGATCGGAAAGTGGGGAAACTTACGCCTTGGGGCGGGGTCCTCCGACCTGTTTGAGTTTCCGCTATGCGGCAGAGTACGCATGCCGCCACATTTAAAATTGTAGGGTCCCGCAGTGACACTGCGTCTCTGCCATGGCGGGGACCGTCGAACTTCAAATTGTAAGGCTTTGAAAAATGCATGTTCTCGACGTTTGCGCGCCCTTTGATGTAGATTTTCGGATTCATTTGCGAATAACCCCCGGTAAGTGGATTTTCTAAAAACTGAGTTTTTGCCCTGACACTGCCTTTAACTCATTTGTCAATCTGGGAATCGCCCAAGTGTTCTCCTTTAGTAGTTATATGTGTTCCTTACACAACACACAAAGACAAAGATGTTCCCATCTCAAAGCTATGGGTGATTCGTCGCACGCAGACAGGATGCCATTGCCGGCGGTCGGCGTATCTGACCAGACGCTTCTGTCGTTCTTGTCATCTGAATTTCTTCCGAGCCCAAACTATCTTATTTTTCTACGCAACAACACCCAATTTTTCCGCGCGATAAATCGCCTTTACACTCTGCTTCTACCGAATTCATTCCTGTCCTGATATTTTCGTCTCCTCATCTGCACAATCTTATTATGCTAAATGTCGGCGTTCTCCGCTCTCATCTCCAGCGATGCGGACGCGCCTCTCCACACGAGATACTCCGCCTGAACTAGGCTGTATCCATCCGTATCCCTTAAACAAATCACAATCTCGCCGCAAAGACCAAGCGAGGCAGCCGCGCGAAACCGTAAGAGGTGATGGAAGCAGTAAGATTAGCGAATGATAACTTCAAACGCCTCAATATCTAAGTCTTTCGTTTGGCATCTTTTGAAAGGTTCAAGTTGTAAGCCATAAGATTGTGTGCTTTTCTTTGCGATAAACAGGAAACACAATACGTGGCGACCGCTCCTGCAAGTGCTAGAGAGCGCTGGGCGTGCTCTAGGGTAAATGCCTAACGCGACATCGTTGCGGAGCGGATATGCTTTGATGTGCTGTCGTGGGAAATTGATGGCTAATTTTCTAGTCAGCGCTAGTGGGAAAGCAATGTGTAATGTGCATATGTTGATATATTGCTGAATTCAATCCTGGTGCTCAATTACATGTGTATCTGTTCGTTTGACTTAGCAAGGATCACTAGTTGTTTTTGATTGTAATAAAGAGCCGTTGCACTTCACGATCTCTAGCTTATCTAGAAATCGCTTATGTAAGATTTTCTTTCATCCAGTTTTATGCACCTGTCGCAGTGCTGCGTGTTCTTCTTTCCGTTGCACAAAGTCTGTTCTTTTTGCATAATTGTAATGTTTTGAGAGTCGATAAAGTAGTTTGTGGCTCCAAAATGATCATAGTTACTTTAGATTTTCCGGTTAGTAGCCAAAAGGGAGGTATAGGTGTTGTAAAAAATAGTATGCTGTTTTGTTTGCAAAAAGATGTGTGAGTATAAGAAGGTTGCGCATCCTTGGGGTAGCGTTTGCATGATTTAGCCAGCGCGTTTCCGTCATTATAATAAACAGTTTGAGCTGTTGCGTGTGAGCATGTCTTCTTATGCTCAGAAGTCTCGTTTCTTTACCCTTGCTGTGCAGTTTCATGTTGAAGTGAAAAGTAGCAGTTAGCTAAATATTTTCAGTGACATTTCGTGAATAGTCCCTAGGACCGTAGAAAAGGAGCGCACACGGTAAGTGTCTTTCTAATATTCGCCTTGCTGCTTAATCAACCTTTTTTGTTGTAGCATGCGGCTGTACAGCTAATAGTCTTATTTCGTAAAGACGATGTCTTCAAATTCAACTATACGTGATCTTGTGGTACCCAAGAACTGCGTCTTGGAAGAAGAAACACCTGGTTGGTTTGCCGTATTGAACATTTTGTAGATTTAACCATTCGAATTTTTGCTTTTGGGATCTTTTTTATCGTCGAAAAAAGGAAAAGTTCTGCTTTTGAGTACTTGTTTATTGCGAGTGATTATAGGAAAACCTCCCATCACAGCAAATGGATCGAACACTCTCTCTACTACAAGTTGTAAATGTGTTGGAGAGTTAATAAACAGAATCATCGAGTTACGACGAGCTGGGTCTTCTCAAGGTACATGATATCAAACAGATTTGCTGAATGTATTACATTTATTTTTAAGATGGGACTTACTCATCGAACAACAATGAGATAGAGTGGGCTAAACTTTTCATGGAATTCATATTGGGTACTGCGTATTGTCAGGGCCGAACTTGCCAAGGTAAGCGAAGTTGAATCCGTTTCATGCTTGCACGCACTTAAAGTTTTTCAGCTCACTCTGACGATATGATCTGGTATGTATATATGTCTAAGATGAACTCCTCGTTCTATTTAGGACATTCGGTAGGTTTTTTTTCAACATGGAGGTCTTTCGTTCGTGCTTTGCTAGTCTGACGATCCAATCGATCGGTAGTAGATAGATACCCATTCAATTTTTTTCGATATTTGAATGATGATGACAAAGTGAGGTTTTTGCATTATGGCTATTACAGTTTAACATGTGATCCTTCCACTTTCTTGAGACTTGTCGAATCTCACGCCTTTGTACAGCGTCAGATTATATCCAGTTAATTGCGAAAGGAAAAAACCTCAGCTCAGTTCATCGAAGTTTCGAGTTATGCATTTATGAAAAAGCAGTCCACTGCTTTGACATTGAACATATTGATAATGCATCTAAGCATACTATATGCGAGCGCGTTTTTACAAAGCAAACTTCTAGTTCAATAGCGTCAAAACTCACAAGGAAAGTAGGAAAGAATGTTTAATTGTATGAACAAGTGTCACATTTTTGTCAATGCTGCCCGTTCCTAGAATGTCTTACATCACCTATTTCCAGAGTCCGAGTCTGGTACAGGTATTTCGGCGTTCTAGTAGGAATCAGCCATCTCCATGTGACCAAGCATACAGCTGGGAAGAAACGGTCTGTTTGAATCTTGTTCTGCAACAGGTAAGCGTTATGGCGTTTATAGGTCCACATGCGAGAGTATTTGTATGTGATGGTGTTTACAGGTAGATTTTTTTGTGACCTGTGCTGTTTGTACGAAGACAAGCCCGCAAAATCTCCAAATTATTCGCAAGAACTGTCAAAAAGTAAGTCCAGTTTCTTACATGTTTCCGAATCATATCTGTTTTGTTTACTACCATTCTAATCCGTCAGTTCGACACCTCTTAACGCGTTGCAATGGAAGTCCTAAACTGCATGATTTTAAGTATATCATCTTTGTAGTGTGTCAGTGTTCATTATGTCAAGTAAAAGCAGTTGGCGTCAAGTTTGACCTCAGTTCCCATGCTGCCCCCATGGAAAACATGATATGTGGTTGTCAAATAGCTCGCCAACCCTAACTTCCTGCCCAAACCTCTAGGGGTTGTTCTTATTTTGTGACTTCTCCAATTCTTTACAAAAGTTTCTTCCAAGGCGATTGCGAATGTAACGGGAATCTCTGATGTTTTAAAACTGTTCCACAAAGCTGATCTCAACTTCGTCCTCATAGTCTGTGCATATTTTTTTCTAAGGATGTAGCAGTCATGCGGCCATGGCGCAATTTGAGGCGCTTTGCGCTATGAATAATCGCGCCAATTAGAGATGATTTTCTTCATAGCTTGTCGCAGTTGCAATGCAGCTATAGTTTCTGTCGAACAAGGGGATTTTAAAATCTGTCTTTACTTCATGTGATCTACCTGTTGTCTCACCATTTTCATATTCATCATTGTTATGTTCTTTCTCTACAGTGTAATTATAGGTGTATCCCTCACCGAGCAGAAGACGCATGGATAGTAAAGGAAGTAGTGAAGAAATCACTTACCCGAAACTATACTTCGCTATAGATGGTTTTGAAGAGGTTTGTTGTAAACGTATCTCGAAAATGAACTACATGGGGCCTTTACTGGATGACTAGGGAATCGTAGTCAAGGCACTGCTAGGCGATAGCCCTATGATTCGCTCACGGTTCAGCAATTTATCTTCAAACTTGACCGTAGGGCCGCAGTGATATCTGTAAAAAAACTCTTTAAAGTTTGAAAATATCGATCAGAATGCCTTCAACTTTAGGTCTTTCAAGACATCGTAGTACGAGATGGTGAGTGTGTCTGTGTGGAACTAGTTGCACGCGATAGGCAAAAGACCCGCGAAGCTGTTGTGTTTCTTGGATCAATAAGATACGACATCTTAAAGCAAGTTTATGACGCAAAGGTATGTCTCCAAAATGCTTGAAGATACCGTTCATTTCGTTGAGCTGTATCTTGAAGGCTTCATCAACGTGGCACTGGGCGCAAAATCTAGTCAAACAAGGAGGGCGGCGCCAAGAGTTTGTGGGCATGAGAGGACCACATAAAAAGGTTTGCAGTTTCCATGCTGGTTTTCTTGAATTTATTTTCGTATTATTTTTCGGTGTCGTGACCATAACGAGTGAGCGAAAGGGTGTGATTTATTTAAAAGACGTGTTTTGTCTAGAAATATTTCGTCTTTTTTCGTCACTCGTCTTTTATTTTGGAGGATAGACTCCGGGGGGGGGGGAGGTGATGGTTTTGGTCTAGCTGTTGATCGAAATATTGGAATTCTGCTGTGCAATATCTGAGTTTTCTAATATTTCGACTTCTTCTTATAGCAACCCCATCACAGTTATCTTGATACACTGCTTTGCGTATCTTCATATCCGCTACTATCTGGCACATAGTGCCTGCTCGCTTAAAGTTCCTGTGTTGACCGTGATTTGTGTTTGCTAGATGTTTAGCATCCTGCTCAGTGCTTATTTTCCATTTCACAAATGTAGTCAAGTAGACACGTAACAGAAGCGATTGACTCGGTCCTGCGAGAAATCAGTACCACATATTGCAAATGTTCAGGGATATGCTGAAATGGCTGTCGCACGTGTACCGAATTGTGGCTACGAAACTCCTCTCACAGAGAACAACATGGATTTTCTTGAGTTAGCAAATGTGAGATTTTGCTTGTGGAAACTTCCTTTTTTCTTCTTTTCTTTTTCTCCTAAGCGACATTTGTACATGTTAAGGTTGGATACACTTTAAATCAACGCAGAATGTCCGAAAACAACCTTGGAGGTCCCCTGTATACAAGAAATAATGTGGTGATTCCGGACCGAAAAATGTCCACTGGTCGACGGTGGCAGAGTGAGGCCGATACAGTGAATCAGTATCCTGAAGTTGAGGGCAATAACATTGGGGATGGTAGGTTTTACCAGCTAGTTGATGTGTTTGTAAATTCGCTTTTTCAGACATTGATGAAGGCATACTGACCCGCTTGTGGTCGGTCCGGGGTTTCGGACAAGCGTGGCATTGGCTGCGAGAGAAGAAACGGGCAGAATGTACTCCATTGAATGCATATCTTACTTATGTGACCCTTTCATGGTCAAGTATCTTACAAGGTAACATAGCTATTGCCGGCGTACTGTTAGTTGTTGGAGGAAATTTGTACTTACTGGATTAAGCTGATCATTGCTTATTCTGCTTTAGCACACTTTTATCATGATCGGAAGCTCTTAAACGCGACTTCGATGTGTAAAATATGATAATCTCATCTTTCAGATTTGTTGAGTGACCGTCCGAAGCGACCAATTTTGACCTTCGAATTTGACTCTCCCTTTTGACTCACCTTTTCTATGGTACGTTACACAAACATTCATGTTGTTAGAACATTTCACGCTTCCTCAAAGCAGCAGACCTGCCAAGCCCCTAGAGAAGCAGTGAAATATTTTTTGTTTAAGTGTGAATTGACATGTGCACAAAAAGGAACATGAAGAAGTAGATAGTGACCATGCAGCTCTCGGACTGCATGGTCATTATGTACCTTGTTCCTTTTTCAGTAATCCTTGACCAAACAATATATGCGACTTTTTGTTTGATACTGTTGCGCCTGTTAAAGGCAGCGTCCAGGCAGATCGGGACCTATGTTGATTTTACGTGGAAAATAATTTTGGGGCCTTAACTAAGGCACTGCCCAAGCGGCAGCGCAGATGACTCACTAACGGCTGAGATATACGCTTCCAAAGTGGACCACAGAATCGTAGTCGCGTGGATTCATGGCACTTTCGCGCGAGATCCCGCGTTGCGCCATGAATCCATGCGAAGCACGATCCTGGGGTCCAGTTTCGAGGGTAATATCTCAGCCGTTAGAGCACTACCTAAGCTGCGGGTTGGGCAGTGGATTAGTTAGGGCTCCAAAATTACTATCCACGTGAGATCTCCACGTGTCCAAGCTTGCCTGGACGCTGCCTTTGAATTTGCGACCTTACGCTATATGAAATTTTGAGAACTTGGAGATTCAATTTTGCATTTCTGCAACGTTTGAACTGTGCATACAAGAACATCAATTGCATCAAACAATATGCCTATAGACATGCAATTTTGCAAAATTTGGTCCCTGGTGTGTATTTTTCTTTTGAGTCAAGAGCACATGGATTCCGAAGTTGGATAACTTACAAGGTTTGGCAAAGTGTGGTGTTTGCAGAAAAAATGGCGGCAGTGGAACTCGATTCGTTTGCTGCTGCAATGAGGGACATATATCAGCAGCACCAGTTTCGTTTTCGATGACCTCCCGTTACAGTATTCTTTTATCAGTCACGTTTCGACGACGGCAGCTCTGTGATCAACTTTTTAGTGTTGATATTTCTGGTGATTTCTACCACCTCTAGAGGATCTCATTACGTTTTTCCTATCGAGTCTGTTCAAAATCTCATCTGTAAAGTTGTATATAAATCGCAATTGATCCGTGCAACGATAAATTTGTGCCACTGTATCATCTTATATCGCCATCAAATCTAGCGTAGTAATTAGTTTTGCACATCAATGAATGTCGTCTATATCAATGTCAATGTAACTCAACAGCTGTTCATATATGATTCTCGCCGAGTGGATTTTATTTAATTTGTTCAAAGTTTGTTTATTATGTATTTATTTGATTATTTATTTATCTATATGTTTATTTATTTTATTTATTTAGTTTTTTTACTTATTTGCTTATTTACCCATTTGATTTATTTATTTTGTTCTGTATATATATATTTATTCATTTAAATTCTTCTTCTAGTGCCTTTCTAGGTTATACCGTAATGCTGTCTTAACTCATTTATTATTTAGCAACCAAACTAGGGCTTGCTGCTTAAACAGTGTGATCTCCGGGGATTTGTTTTTATCATCAAAATATTGAGAATTGTGCAATTGCACACATCAGCAAAGAAACCTACTCGACCATACTGGGCCGCAATACGCGGTAGCTAACAGGGACATAAATTACTGTAGTTACGGTCGTTTGCAGCTGAATTTTGAAATTGCACATTCACGCTATGATGTTATCTCTCACCACAAACGCTAAACAGATCCGGTTTAATGCAAACAAAATAGAGATGAACATACTTATATACAGTCCGCCTCAACCGCAATCAGGCCGAAATGGAATGGTGGGTCCGTGTTGCAAGGCTCTGGTCACGTCTACGGCTAGCTTGTCTGCTCTCTCTTTAGTAACTTCACTCTTTCCGACAGTGCACATGTGCAGCGCAAAACTCCTGCGAGCGCGCAAATTTACGCCACGGTTCGCTCTACAGGGTGTCCCAGAAGTAAGTACACACTTTTCAATCGTTAATATCTCTCTTCTCACTGCGTCTTCTTCCACCATTCGAGTACCATTCTGTAGATGAGGCCTCAACTTAGATTTACAGTGTCGAGTGAACTACCGATCGCTCTTCATTACTGTAGGATTACTGTAGGAACTTCGACAGGGATTTTCGGCCATTGGAAGCAATATTCTGCCTCGGAACAAAACCAAATAAGCCAAAAACTCTTATACTATGGTAACGGAAGCCGCTGATTTCGAATATGAAACTTCCACTTTACTGTGATGCTTCTTTCCAAAGTTATTCCAGGTAAACCGTAATAATCGAAATCTCAGTATTTGTCAGAAATGCGATTACACCGTCAAAAAAGCTGAAAACACTCGTAAAAAGTTGTGTAGTGGAATCAGCGTGCGCGAAAACCCTAGTACACGATGTTTCAGATTTTTTGAAAAAGATTTTGTAGGATGGTATATTTCACAATGGTTGCACATGCTGGAAGTTTTTACCGTAATCCTACAGTAACGAAAAGTGATCAGTGATTCGCTCGTTGCTGCAAATCTAAGTTGAAGCTTCCTCTACAGAATGGTACTTGACTGGCAAAAAAAGACCCATTGGGAAGAGAGATATTGACGATTGAAAAGTGTGTACTTACTTTTGGGACACCCTGTATTCCGGCTGGGACAAAGTGTGCGCATCACAGCGTCTATTTACTATCTCAAGAAGAGGAGAAAGTAGAAATATTCCGAAATAGTGAACCTACTAAGTTACCAATGAGTGGACTATGGTCGCATTTATCTAATAATAGTGTCTTGGACCAATTCAGCTACACCAGATTGGTTTTTACAGTTTTTGCTTATCTTCAACCCATGTTTTGAAGTACAGTCGAGTAGATTTAGCGGTAAATATAGTGTGCTTGCACAGAAGGTGAAATGCGGTGAAATTACAAAAAAGTTTCGACTGTGACGCCGGCCAATTGCGCGCGCAAGATACTCGCGCTACTGACGTGGCTACTTGCTTACGCGCAAATTTCACCGCATTTCACCTTCTGTGCAAGCACACTATATTTACCGCTAAATCTACTCGACTGTATGTGAAATTCATAACTGCTTTGGAAG
Organism: Cylicocyclus nassatus; assembly: GCA_958299035.1. NCBI lineage: Eukaryota > Metazoa > Nematoda > Chromadorea > Rhabditida > Strongylidae > Cylicocyclus > Cylicocyclus nassatus. The sequence goes on along the minus strand of CATQJL010000326.1, from coordinate 6,133,067 downwards.
AAAAACAATCTATTGAGAGAAACATAAGTTTCGCACCATTCCAGCATTTATTTGCAGCTCAGCTCGCAATAACTATTCACAGTGCAGAATATAATCAAAAGAAGATGATGAACATGTGAAGTACAGAATGAGAGGAGAACAAATAGAGGAGGTTTTGCTCATCAATGCTCTGTTTACAAAAATTCATGAAATACACTCGGGTTGTTTTCAGACATAAAGCAAGTACAATACAATGCAGTTTTTTTCTTTTTTTTTCAGCGATACATAATCTCATGATCGATATTCGTGTAGGAAACTTGAATATATCAAGCTTATGAGGCACATGAGAAGCGAGAGATGTATAGAGGCTAATAATACATGCCTGACAGAATCTGACAGAATATGCATAAATGAAATCGTGCTGTATAAAGTCTGAGTAATCAAGAGAAGAAATTATTTGTTTTGAGAATTCAAAAATAGGAGAAAATGCGTGTATATATAAGGCAACACTGAAGTTTCAATGATCGGATTCGCAATCGATTAGAATCGTGAAGATGTTTGTAATCCATGTACGAGTTGTTGTGTTAGACTGTCAATGTCGTCATGCCCCCTGAAAATTTTTCTATCATTATTCTGTAAGCAACGTTTTGTATCTGGGATCCGATCGAATTTTTTAATTCTCAATTCACGCTCTTTAGTTTCTCAAAAAAAAAAATTTTTTTATACGGTAGATCCGCAACTCCGCCCTGCGCGACTTTTGCAAGCACGTGCGGCGGCGGTCCTGTATAGAAGTTTAGTATTACGATCGTGCAAATCGGCCTGAACACCTTAGGGACGCTCATACTTAGCCGAAAAAAGGCCAAAAGTGCCCAAAAAGCCTAGAAACGCCAGAGGAGAACCTTTAGAACTTTTGGTAGAATTCTGACCTTATTTTGATGTGCGACGACAGAAAAATGAAGCAAAATGACTCGGTTGCGTCAACACACATGCTCAGCGCCAAGATTTGTGCGCAAAAGGGGGCGTTCGCTCTTCCTGGCGCCTTTGAGCTTTTCGGGCTCTTGGGCTTTTTGGGCACTTTTGGGCTTTTTCGGTGACTGGTCTCTTACTTCAAAACAAATGCGGTGCTCACCTGACAATGTTACTTTTTGTGCGGACTTCGTTGATCCTTTGGTGGTCAGCATGTGCATCACGTTGATTCAGCGGATCCATATGAGTATTTGCCTCACGTTGCGTATGTGTCATCGCTCAAATAATCGTTTTTTCACGACTTTGCGCATGATTTGTAATTTATCGACAAAACTCACTGTCATCTCGAAGCTGTCGTACGAATTTGTTCGGTGATGGCACATTGGATGCGGCTTTGTATGGCGCATATGGTGAGAATCGCTCTCTGAATGTGTTTCTAATGAGAGAAAGAAGAGGCAGCGTGAGGGAAAAGAATAATCGATCCTACTCAGTTGTTTCCTCTGTTTTTCTATATAGACTTTGTTTTGTGATTGTAGTTGTTGAAGGCGTGTTGTCAGCTGCTTCCATCACAGCAACCGGCGTAGTGGTGGCATACTGATGGATTAGCTCTCGTGGATTTGTGATTAGATAGCCGGTTTTAGTGTCAAAACGATAGGATGGATCGGAGAACACCGATGATGCCACTGAAAATATGCGACAGAAGTGCTAGTGAACTTTTTGTGGCGTGTGGTTGTAATAGAAGAAAAAGGCACATACCGCTCATTCTCCCATCGTTTCCCGGACCAAGATTTCCATTGGAACCATATGGATGGCCGGAACGCGAGTCTAGCGTCCCGTAGGGATCTCGCCCTCCTAGGCCACTTCCAGGTCGGCCACTGCCAGGACCGCCGCCGTAACCACCACCTGGGCCTCCATAACCACCGCTACCGGGGCCGCCGTATCCATCTGATGAATTAAAAGTAATCTCTGAAGTACACATCACAACAAATTATAAACTGGGTTGGTAAAAGTAGCCACTCCAGTAGCTTTTCCTCTCAATATCCTGCGCTTGCGGTACCGAATTTGTGGTGAAATATGAATGGTTTACTTATCCAAGTTTGAGATAATCCCATCCGTGGTAATACACGTTTCAAAAAAGTTTTAGAATTAGCTTTTCTTATTTCTTTTAGCTTCTATGGCCTTCCCTCATACTGATGAGATCCGAGGAAGGTCGTACCTCATCTAATTTCCGTATAGTGAAGGATCGAAACGGAAATTGGGTATACTTTGGTTTTTTCCTTTTATTGCCCGTAAACGATCGCTGCGCCCGAAATGCCGGCAATCTGCGCGCAAGTAGCCTGCATTGCAGGCGCAGCTATCTGTTCGCGCGCAAAGTTTACGGCAAGATTTCGGCACCGTAAGCGCAATATATCAAGCATAAAATCTATTAGGCTATACCTCCTGTTCCAGGCCCGCCCCCGTAACCTCCTCCTGCGCCAGGACCGCCTCCTGCTCCATATCCAGGTCCTCCGGGACCTCCCGGACCTCCTCCTGCACCGCCATGGCCTCCGGGGCCTCCGGGGCCACCAGGACCGCCTCCATAGGGACCGCTACCTACAACGGAATTATTTGATTGTCACGCTCTCAGGAGACTTGATCTCCCTGCTCACCTCCATGTGGTCCCTTCCCATATGGGTCACCGGACGGGCTCAAAGCGTCAGCGCGCGAATTGCGTCCACTGCCAGGTCCACCGCCAAATTCGCTACCGTAACCAGCTTCACTTCCCGCTTGAGCTGAATAAATCGAACTTGGATTTTAGAAGAAACTTCGGAATGTAGAAGCGCTTACATCCTAATGGATTCGTCCAACTTTTTTCATAGACATTCAAACCATCGTGTCCTTTGTGACCACGATCTACGTGTTGCACCTGTGTAATAGTGACGCGAGGTGACAAGTCAGCGGGTCGCCTGCAATTTTTATAAATTTTATAGAATTTTTATTTTCAGATACTAGTATGAGCGGACCTCTTCAATTCAATACCGTCAGCAGCTACAGTTCCATCTCCAATGGGAGAATAGTATAACCGACGGGGTTTTAAAGATCTGGGCAATTGGCTAGGGTCCGTTATGATCTGGAATTTTGGCTTAGTCTTCGCGAAGTACTTTAGTTAAAGTGCCTTTTCTTTCATACTATATATTTACTGAAATTTTCAAAATTACTCACTTCGCCACCTTCCCAGTGATGCGTGGATAATTCCACTCCACTTCCTGGTCGGTCACCATAAGCTTGAAAGCGACTCTCTTCCGATTTCTGACGTTCGTTTCGCATTGCTTCTTTATGTCTTGCGGTCTCGAAGCGATTGTAGTCGTCCTAGAAAATAATTCTGCATACAATTATGATTGGAATGTAAACGTTCAGCTATGTACTTTGTACTGCATTCTTGGCATTTCGCTGCATTATAACACGCTTTTTTCTGAGCGTGAAAATGTTTTTCAACGTGTGATTAGTGAATTATAGTCTTCCATAAGGGTATTAACACCCATTTGTAACTACAATAGAGAGAAACATCTTTATGACCAGGTTTTTTAGATTTTACACTAGACTGCTTGAAACTCATCATATAAATAAGGTTAATCTTATATATAAAGCTGAATGTCTGTTTGTATGTCTGTATGTCTGTCTGTATGTCTGTCTGTATGTCTGTATGTACGTATGTTCCGAATAGAAAATTCCATTTCTGAACCGATCGGGACCAAACTTGGCACACATACACTTTGGGCCCCGGCGAGTGTCATAGGCTACTTTTCGTCATCGATCGATATCGATTTTATCGATTTTTATCGATTTTTTTGCTGAGTTCACCTACGGGGCTGGGAGTTGGCACAGGGGGGTAATCGAGCATGGGGATTCCGAATACAATATTGGTTTTCAGGATTATCGATTACTTTTATCGATTTTATCGATTTTTTTGCAAAGTTTGAGCTACGGGGGTGGGAGTTGGCACAGGGGGGTAATCGAGCATGGGGATTCCGAATACAATATTGGTTTTCAGGATTATCGATTACTTTTATCGATTTTATCGATTTTTTTGCAAAGTTTGAGCTACGGGGCTGAGAGTTCGCACAGGGGGGTAGTCGAGCATGGGGATTCCGAATACAATATTGGTTTTCGGGATTATCGGTTACTTTTATCGATTTTATCGATTTTTTTGCAAAGTTTGAGCTAGGGGGCTGGGAGTTGGCGCAGGGGGGTAATCGAGCATGCTGATCATCCCCAAGGGGGGTGATCAGCATGCTCGATTACACCCCTGTGCCAAATTCCAGCCCCCTAGCTCAAATTTTCAAAAAATCGATAAAATCGATAAAAGTAATGGACGATCTTGAAAACTAATATTGTATTCGTAATCTGCATGCTCGATTACTCCCCTGTGCAAACTCCCAGCCCCGCAGGTCAAACTTTACAAAAAAAATCGATAAAATCGATGAAAGTAATGGACGATCCTGAAAACTAATATTGTGTTCGTAATCAGCATGCTCGATTACCCCCCTGTGCAAACTCCCAGCCCCGCAGGTCAAAATTTACAAAAAAATCGATAAAATCAATAAAAGTAATCGATAATTCTGAAAACTAATATTGTGTTCGGAATCCCCATGCTCACTTCCCCCCTGTGCCAACTCCTAGCCCTGTAGGTGAACTCTGCAAAAAAGATCGATAAAAATCGGTATAATCGACATCGATCGATAACGAAAAGTGGACTGTGACACCCGCCGGGGCCCGAAGTGTATGTGTGCAAAGTTTGGTCCGGATCGGTTCAGAAATGGAATTTTCTATTTGGAACATACGTACACGGGTCTAGCTGGCAGGCCCGGCGGAGCCGGGCAAGCCAGCTAGTAGAATGATAAAAATGAAATAAGGTTTAAAAAAAACCTCCTAGTAAGTCTTTTCTGATGGTTAAATCAATAAATTTGATAGATTTAAGCAAAAAACTACTAAATCACACATTTGTTGGTATCTTTCTCAAGAGTTGGGTAATTGAACTAATAAATTGTATTTATATGTCTAGGTGAAAATTTTTACCATGAATTTTTTTGGTCCATAAAAGAGTTATGCGCATTGTTTCACTGTTTGGATCGGCTTTGAAAAAATTTGCTAGAAATTATCGATATGAATCATAATAGGGAAAAAATGAATCAGTACGGCATGCCGCACTTATTCCACCTCATTCACTTCATCCACGTCGCTATTGGTGAAATCAAGGAACTGACCAATAGCGAGCACACATCTGCTTTGCTATTGGTCAGGACACTAACTTGAACAGTATCGAAGAGGATGCAGTGGATTAGGTGGATGGAGTGGCTATACGAATAGATAAAAAATGACATAAGAATCTTAGCATAGGATTATAACTTCAAATTTCTCATCAAAGGTCTCTGTGAACTGTGCAATCACATCAGTCATCCTAGATATGGGCAAAAAGTTGGTGTCTTACAGCCATATGCCTTCAATTTTCAAAAGAGGGGTCGATAGGGGCCCAACACATGCACAAGGGCAAGACAACATTCCACAGGTGCATTTAGTGTGAAAACGTATGTGTCTAAAATCTTCGACCTGTACTCACCATCATCGCAAAAGAATGTGAGCTTAGAAATAGCAAAGCGTGAGCGGTTGACGGATGTTTTCTGCCACGGAATCATCGAGCTTTACAACAGAAGCAGCAGTAGCGCATCTCCCGCGTGCCGCCTACGCCGCATCGCTGCCGAAGAGCTAGCGAGGTGATTTTATCCCAAAACAACAGCGGTTCTATTTACTTCGGACCAAATTTATTATAGAGCCGATTAAAGACTGAAAATTGTGCCCTTGCACACCATGTACAGCTGCAGTTGTAAAAGTTGGCACGTATCCATCTTAATTATTGGAAGGTTACTAATTCCAATTTATTTCCTCAGTCTATCTCAAACATGACTACATAACTGAATTCGAGCAGATGTCTCTTTATGCGATCCGAACTGAACATCTGAGTTGTGCGATTGCACACTTAACTTTTAAACGGGTATTCTTGAACTACAAGTGGACTGAAAATATGTAGAGATAATGTAGGATAATACGGAAAATATGATACTTATTAATGCGATTACGGAAGTAAATGCAAAAAAGCTTCTAGAATGTTTTAGACCTTCTTCATTAATACAATCGAGGAAGTTCATATTTATAGCTTTATACTAATTTTCCATATATCCATGATTTATTTTATATTATTTTACTATTTAAAAAAAATAGAAGTTTTTTTCAAAATGTTTGAGAACTTCTACGTCATCATTTTTAGTGAACATATTTATAATTTTGTATCAATACGCTTATAATTTATCTTATGTTATATTATTTTGATTAGGTTTGATTATTGACGTAATGCAAAAAAGACTTCTAATTGTTTGAGACTTTTCAAGTCATGTTCCTCTAAGAAGGAAATGTCTTGTAAAATGTCATAATAATAATTTGTATATAAAATTATAATTCATTTCTTATATGTCTTTACATATATCTTTCAGTAAGCATTTCTCCATATATTCAATTTGTTTTTATATGTATGTATTTGACGTTGCTCGAGTGATATAGGAAACTAGTAAAGAAGCCTTGCATAAAAATCAGATTAATAGGCGGTTTCATGCTAATCTTGAGATATTTCATAAAACTGCATACAAAAGTATATGACCACAAGAATTTGTAAGGAGTAAACCACAGAAAGACTTAGGCAAACTGAACAAGTGTGTCAGTAAAACCAGAAATATGACAGGTGTTTTACAACCAAAACTTTTTCTTCTTCCGATCAAAATGTACCTTATGTCTTCCTAGTGCAGAGTACGCCGGGCTAGCTGTACGATCCCTGAAGCCGGTCAGATTTCCAGCACTCCCATACTGAGACATTCCGACCGGTTGCTGCAATTTAAAAGGTTAATGTATCAGCTCTAAACACTCATCATTGGCAAATGGATTGGAGGAAACAAGATCTGATAGAAGGATTGGATTTGACTTGACTTGTGATTGTGTGGATTCTGCTAAACTTGCGCCAAGTCTCGAGACAATGGGAATTAAAGGTCTGGTTTCTAAACTTTGAAACTTTTCCTTTATTTGCAATAAAAAACCTGCAAAAAATACAATTTTGCAAAAATTGAGGAGTTGCTATTTTTGGCTTTAACTAGCATGAATGATATGTTATAAAATACCTGCAAAGAATACATTTGTACAAAAATCGGGGAATTGTCTTGTTATTATTGGCTTTAACTAGGTTGATTCGTTATGAAGTTCTGTGTATTTATAAGCCTATGTTATTTCTTTGAAAGAAAACAATGTGTAATTATGACTAATCTTGATACTTTTGAGATGTAACATGACATTCATGTAGCACAAATAGGAAGTTTGTTGAATTTTTTGAAATTATCATACTCGCTGTTTATCTTCAAATTAGCATGAAATATGTCAATTGTAATCGAAAACTGTTTGAGGAGATCTTTATGACTTTGTACTGCTTGGAGCAGTCTTTAACAATTAATGGGTGGGTGCAGTAAAAGCGAAAGTTATGGAAATGAAAAGTGGATGTAAATGTCAAAAACGCGACTGGTATCCTTAACAGCTCGATAAAAAAAGGCTATATTTTTGTTTAAGACTCCCATGTAATAGTTTTTGATCCTTGCATCGAAAGTGAAGCACTAGCCATATGTTAGCTTAAAAACTTTGTTGTCCTGCCAAAAAGCCCAAGTGATCTCTCGAGATCCAGAACAACAAAAAAACGTGTCAGAAATCTGAGCAGAAATCTATAGAAGCGATAAGAAGACCGACAGCCGGTGATCGACTAAGCGAAGGGGTGGATGGGGTGGGACGGTGTAATATCGCTCTGAGGCCACGATCACATATGTTTCCAGACAAACCTCATTTGTGTCGTCAAACTCCAACATGTGGATGGTGCACATTAATTTAGAAAAACTTGTTCCCGTACTTATCCTCTCACATTTTAGTGTAAATACACAAGTGGCATTTGCCAGCTGAGTTGCGGTTGATCTTCCCCGTGACGGGTCAGACGAGTGACTTGATGCTCAGCTTTCACTTTTTATTGAATACACATGTCCAAGTCTGACGTTCGCTCATTTGATTTGACTTGCCAGTTGTGAAAGATCTGCCACCCCCTACATGAATTGATCCAAAATGTTCTCGGTGGTTTGGATTGGTTTTAGCAAAAACCTCATTGTAGAAAAAATCTATGCTTTTCTACAAACGAGACCTTAGTTGGAGATGTAATTAGAAGAAGAGTACTTTAATTGAAAAAAAAGACAGAATAAGAAACGCATGCTTCTGATGTATCACTCCATATTAACACCATGAAGATTATTTTTGTAGATGGAAAAATGTACAAAAGCAAGGAGGGCGATACTTCAGATTTTTGACTTGTTCGAAGAAAATGGAAGCAATGAATATATGCTGAATGCAAACTGTCTCTTGAAAAATGAAAAATAAGGTGTTGATCTTAAAAAGGCATGGCTCATGATCCCTGGCGGCGATCGGTTTATAGGGCATTGTTCACACTTTGGGCGATTTCTGCACGCGACTTGGCAATTCGCCAGTCATCTACGAGCTGAACGCGCGCGAATTTCAAATGCGTAAACGCCCACGAAATCGTACAAACTATGAACAAATCTTGAGAAAACACAACATCCATGAAAACAAGGTTAAATTTGCTGCACTTCAGAGATTTACAAATATTCAGAAAAAACATGCTTCCGTTCGAAAACTCTAATCATTCAGTGAAGTGCAGTAAGAGAGATATTGATGGCTTATGCACAACTGAGTTTTCTGAAGAATGTAAAAAATTTGAGAAGTATAGAGAGTTGTGATGTAAGATGTTGCGTGTACGAGAAAGAGTATCTTGGTCATGTGATTAGGAACTAGCTTACAAGGGAAGGATACTTGGTGACCGTGGTCATTCGTAATGATACAAATATCTTTAGATGCGCCTTAAAGGCAGTGTCCCGGCAGATTCGGGTCCTGGGGGATATACATGTGGTGGGGTTCCTGGTCACCCCACCGACCTCCAGGCGCAGTCCGGCTGGGTGATGTTCCCCCTGGGCCGAGAAAATGGCCCTTGAACCGGCGCGCGCAGCCCCAACTGGCGCGCGCTTGGACGGCCTTCCTTTTGTGTTCGGTGCGGGACCCCACGAACGCTCTCCCCCATGATGCATGCTATACAAAGCAAGAATTACAGGCCGCAGGGTCTTCGTCTGAGGACCTCCCCCAACTTTCCATTAAAAATCTCGTCCGAGCTGCTTTTTTGGAATTAGGAAAACGCCCCAAATTCGGCCTTTTCAGCCCGTTCAAAGCTCAAATTCGGATTCTACGTGGCGAAAAGGCCTAAAACATGCAAAAAGGTGGAGGTGCAAAATCTGCCGGGACACTGCCTTTAAAACGCTGATTGCATATCTGGTGTCGATAACTGCCAAACGATTGTCTAAAATAAGCTATGATCTTTTTTCCGCATAATTTTTTCACACTAAAGCATGGCCATAGTCATTGATATCTGAGTTTTTTGAGGACATAATAAAGAAATTTGGACGACTTTTAAAGTTTTGGTTTACTGAAACAGTGCGAATTTTCTGGGAAATAGCGTTCATAATTTATTTCAGACAATCACTTAGGATATAGTGAAAGCCGATGAAATCTTAGGAATGGTCACGGTCATCAAGATCATTCCCTTGCCTAGTACAAATGTGAAAGAAGAACTAGAGAAGGAAAGGAAGGGAGACAGGATGATAGCCTACTTCGAAACATGGTTCACTCACCTGTCTTCTTGCCGGCGACAATGATCGAGCTCTTTCTTGATCCAACCAACTCACCCCTTTCCTATTGCGAAAAAGAAATGGTAAAAAAATGGTTCTTTTCCTCTTTCATATCTAATTGTCCAAATCCATATTTACCTCTTCATACTGTTATAGGGACTAGGCGGTCGAGAATGTTTTGCAATTCCTCCTCTGCCCATGGTAGAGTAACCATTATTCGAATTCATGGTACCGTAACCGCTGTATCCATTCGAGTAGTTCGTACCGTAGGGGTAACCACTATAGTCATTACTTGACGCTAAGGTTCCATAAGGGGAATTTCCATAATTTGAAACAGGTTTGTACTGAGGGGCAAATCCGTCGTCAAGATGGCTTCCATCGCCCAGTTCGGGAAAATCGGAGGTAAAATTGACGGCTGGAAAAAAAGAATACAAATATTATGTTGCATGGAACTTTTCCAAGATAGACTTTTTTGAGATGAGTTTTTTTTTTGACTCATGAACACTGTAGAATTGCTTACGCTGACCACTCGGAGTCACAAACGGATTCTTCAACGGAATGGCTCCTGTTGATGAGCTATATTGTTGATAAGAAGAAGCATTTCTCTGAATTAAATCTGTCACTGATTTGCCCTTGACAAATGTTGGTCCTGGCACATACCGGAGAAAATTGAGTGTGGTCGCTCCTGTTGTATCCAGTAAAAGAATTAGGATAGTCATGGCTAAGGCTTCTGCTTATTGAAGCATAATTTGACCTCGGTTTTCGTCTTGCAGGTGCTATAACTTCTCCGTTTATGATTTTACAACAACAATGAACAATTTTTTAATCACATGGAAGCTCTCGCTCTTCAAAACGAAGTATATGGGCGTTGTTATCTATAAAACGCTGTAGTTCACGATCCTGAGTTCTGGAGAGTTCGTGACGATTCACAAGATCACAGCCATTGATGACGATCTTGTTCTGGAATTCTAAAATGGCTTGAATGCTTCATCGAATTGCTAGATGATGGTCCCACCGCGGTGTCGACAGAGAGCGTCGAGGACATCCTGGTCCTTCTTCGGAGGCCACTACCGCGACAGCGCCTCCTTCAGGCGATGTCCTAGAATTATTTTGAACAAAACAATGTACAGAAAAGAAGCTAATAAGGTGATTTAGCCGATTGTTCGGAATGTTCCTCGCGATATACATTCGAAAAGAATTGTCTGATTTTGCGTAGTCAGACGCTTACATCCAGGGCGAATCGAAAATAGCAACTGCTTCTTACGACACGCGCCATACTTGATCCACTTGATCCACTTCGCTATTGGTCGGATCAGTGAAGTGACCAATAACGAGGCGGATATCCAGTTGATCCACTTGGTCCTCCTCGCTATTAGTCATTTCACTAATTTGACCAATAGCGAAGCGGATGAAGTGGATCAAACGGATCAAGTGGGCTGTGCCTAGAAGGTCATACACGGTGATATTCGACCTAGAAGTGAAGTATTATATTTCTTTATTTATTCGTTTTCAGAATCCTAGGTGTGTCAGCAAATAAAAACCGATTTTTTTGTAAGCTCTGGTAATTGCAAAAACTTTCATTTTGTATAAGAAGACAATGCCAATTTTTTTTAGATGAACAGGGCGCACTACAGTCGGTCAAAAATAATTTTTTTAGGCTATCTTGGATAAGGTTTAGGTTCAGATCAGTTGAAATTTTCTTAGCATCTCAGCGCTCTGAGTGGAACAGGGAAGGTAATATGATCACCTCAAGCGACACGAGACAATAAAAATCTATGTTACAGCGTGAGCGAATCGTGATTAGTAGATATCATCAATCTCATCGACAAGAACAACACAAACTGTTGTTTTTTCTGAGATTAAAAACAGTAGGGGGCATGAGAAAATCGCAATGGGGATGAGAGAAAAGCTGGGCCGACAAAAGCTCAAGAGGCCAGCCCCATATTTCGAGGCGTGGAGAAGAAGAACACATGCATGACTCCGCACACGCCAGTTGGCTGCGGCTCACGAAATAGCATAGTTTCTTATGAGACAAGGATATGTCGATGGAGAATGGCGACGTTGGTGTAAAGCGATTTTGTTTGTTAGTGCTCGAGATCTCTAGATTGACCATTTTGTGATCAGAGAGTCTATTTCATTGTTTTCGGGAGAAAAACGCGCATCAGTGCTGCATTACTCTCTTTCAGCTATGGAATAGGAAGCTAGCTAAGCCTGTACAGGTCAGGAAAGGGTCCCTCTCATAGGCTTTGGCCATACTACTCTTATGATTCTCAAAGTGTAATGCGGAAGGGGACAATTTTGATTTTTGGCCCAAGATGGGTGCTCCGCCTCCAACCCTTTCTGTAGAAGCAGGAGTTTGCAGTTCTAGCCGGTACAGGAGGTCCTGAAACGATGTAACAACATATTGTACCCTTTGATTTAACCGGAATGTCGGCTACGGCCGCTCGCACCCGCGACGCAGTCTGCATCTCTCTCGCGATAGTGCTCTCTGATCATTCCCTAGCCTTGATTAGGGGTAGAGGAACGAACACCTCAATTAAGCACCGCCTCGGGCTGCTGGTCGTCTCGTCCTACTGTAGTGCACGGTGTTGGGACCAATAGTCCGTGGACGAGGTGCCTAATTGAGGTGTTCGTTCCTCCACCCCTTGATTAGGCCTTAAAGCCTCGCCTTCCCGCCGCCAGTCTCGTTGAAACAAAGGGTAAAAGTGCAAAGAGCCTCAATCTGTCTTGCACTTATCGTCGACTTCCGCATGACCTTCTGATTCTTGTAATTTTCGTGATTCCCTTGTCCGTGGAGCGCGTAAACTACCGTCTGCGAACTAATAATGACGCTGATGGTCGCGTTAGAGTCAACATTTTGCGCATCCTCTTTTTAATCAAACCAGCGAAGGCTTAGATATATTGAAAGCAGAACGAAGTGTGAGTAGCGTGAGTACAATACTCATTACTGTATTACTCGTGAACGTGGAATTTTATGTGCTCTATGGATAACGGAAGCACAGATTGCAGGCATTACAGGAAGCAAGAGAATAGATGGTCGAACCCGTATTGATGTTTACTTTATAAGGAACGAGCACTATTGGTACATGGCGCTTTAAGTCTTTTGCTGTTTACTGTTGGGGAGTGGCCTAGTGGTAAGAGGCGCCGGCGTAACTGCTGGGACCAAAGTTCGATTTCTCCATTCATGGCAGGTTTTCCACCTTTGGGGTGGTTTAATTGATCTGGACCTGTAGACTATAAATCTTTCTTTGCTGAATTATTCAGATTCGTACTTTTCACTACACAAATACCTCCGTCATCTATATCCACAAATAATTCTCTACCTTTGAGTTTCCTTTTTGTGTACACTATGAAGCTATGCCTACAATATCCCATCAAATATTTCTTGCATGCAATCAGGTGATTCTCATGATTCATCTCTACAGCATCTTAATCTTTTGTTTTTATAAAACATCAAGCGCACAATGTGATCGTGTCATATGCAGTGCAATGCCATCAAGTTATTTGAAGAACAGTTTTTGTGAAAGTGGAATGTACTCAAGGATCTTAATGCTTTCTCACTCAGAACCAGAACCAGTAAACCCTGCTGCCAGCACAAAGCTGGCAGATTCCACAACTTAACTGGTAAATTTCGTCTTTCCCTTATGTACTGTACAGCTGATTTGAATGTTTTCACCAGCCACTATAACTTGAGCTTCTTAAGTGTGGGGACGGAGGGATTTTTTCTCTCAGCGGACCAATCGGAGTGCAAAAGTACGGTAGGAAGTACGGTCTAGGCTCTAGTTCAGCTGAATTTCTCGGCTTGAATCGCATGGCTTGCTCGGCTTTGGTTAAGGCACAATAATTGCGAGATTTCTGGAAGTTTCTCAAATGTTATGTTAAAACGTGCAAGTGACTTGTTTGAATTTTCAAATATTTACAATAGTTCGTTAGAAATTTTTCAACATTCAAACTAGCCTTGTTGAAAGAATTCTGGGGCCGTTTGTGTTTCTACATAATAAAACGCGATTATACTGTCTGCATGTAGAATGAGAAACTTGCAGGGTTCAAAATCATGAACATGCATAAATCTCTACGAAATGTTAAAATAAAAGGTGGCCGAAGCCCAGCCATCATCATATTGGATAAATTGAGCGGTATTCAGTTATTTGATCCTTTTTAAACGTTGCTTGTTAATTACGGAACAGAAATATTGTTGTTCATAGAAATTTTTGTCCTGTGACCTTTGTTAAAAAAAGAAAAACGACACTTTTATAAAATAGCATGCGGTCATGACAACAAAGACTGTCTTCCTTTAACCCTTTTCGAAGGAGAGCAGTGTGGAATTTACAGGATTGGAGTAGCTTTCTAAGAGTCGTACGGGCCCCCGTTGTGCGAATGAGTCGGGGGATGCAGAACAGTAGAAGAAGTGACCTTAAATTCCTACAATAGGAGGACAAGACCTATTTGACAGTGTCACTTGCCTTTCGTTCAAACATAAATGGCCGATAGAAGACTTGAAGATCAAAGGGATCACAGTGAAATCAGTAGAAAATGGCTAAGAAGGAGACATCAGCATAGCTGACGTAATTGTCACTTTTCGCCAACTTTCACCTTTTTCTTCTTATAAAACAAATTAAGACAGACGTTGGAGCCACCCTCTTTAATGGTTTTCGAAACGGTTTTGATAAAATGACCATTTTCAAATTAGTATTATTCCAATATGTCAGCAAGCTATCATACTGTACATAACATTTATTTTCGTCACTTCGTTTCTTTTTCTTGATATATCCAGAGTGACTGTACATTTCAATAAAAGAAGGCTTGCAAAGCGTAATCAGTGCAGAACATAATAAATCGCAATCTTAGCACTGTCAGTTGATTACATGATAAATGGAGAGTCGAGCTCGTATTCGATACCAGCAAATTACTTTGGGATCAATTAAACTGGAAAAAATTGGCAACGACTTTGATATACCGCAGATAAGGTGACAACAGAGCAAAAAGTTGTTGGCTGGGATTTACAATCGACAAAAATACCATGAAATTTTACAATTAGCAAGAATTAGTTTAGAAAAAACACCAGTTTCAGAAGATACAAGTACGATGAAGCAGCACAGCACTGGGAGATACACGAATCTAGATCTATTACGCTTTTCGGCTAATGAAGTCCGATAGTATTCCAAGCAGGATTTGACGATGTGCTTCGGTCGAAATGTAGCGCATGAATTCCTCGATAGAAGCAGATCCCACGAGACGTTGAATCTGAATGACCGAGTTTGAGTTTATTCTGCGTAATCAAATGGTGTGGTTACGTCCAGAGTTGCTGGTGCCAGCGCCGTTCCAGCGCCGTGCCAACATGTCGATCGGAGTGCGTGCAGAAAAATCCCAGCACAGCGTTGGCACGACGCTGGTACAGCATTCCGCCTAATTTATGGATACAATATCTTATATAGGCTCCAGACTAGCTGATCGTCCTGCTTCAGCAGGAAGCAATGCCATTTGGTGTCACGTTGGACGAAAAACATGTACATAATAATAATTTTTGTGCAACGTAACACCAAATGACATAACTGCGCCGCATGGTCCTGAAGCAGGAGGATCGGCTAGTCTAACGCCTATCTCAAACACAGCATGATAAAAAAACAAACTGAATAGGATTTCACGAAATAAAACGCAAATTTGTTGAAATCTGAAATGTAAAAAATAATGAACCTGTGTGGTCAGTAACGACTTCTCGCTGTCAGTCATTGATCGAATCGAACAGATCAAATTCTAAAGAGGCAAAAACTATTTCGAAATATCGCAGAATTACAGTAATCACATCGTAATCCGTACTGCATTGATAACCATAAACTGCTCCCACAATTCCACCAACTAATGCTCCAAGTGGTCCCATCAGGAGTCCACCGGTTGCCGTTCCAGCTGCTGCATATCCAGTTTGTTTAGCGACTCCTGTCACAGTTTCGCGGAGAGGCTAAAAATTACTTATATTTTGTAATTAAATTTACATGATAAAGTAGTATCAATTTATACCTTAGAGCTCTCCATAATGTTTAGAACTTGGTTCAGATAGACGAACGACATTGCTTCGAGAAGTGCTGGAAGAGGAAACAAGGGACTTACGAAATGCCGAGGTAGCCGATGTACTGACGTGGCATATCAGCTGCGGCGCTCGAATTTTCGAAAGTTCTCTCGAGTGCACGCTATTTCAGATATATGGAAGTGAGTTCTGACAGTTTTGCAACTATGAGGTCGTAAATGCCATTCAAAAAACTCATCTTATCTGTTTTACAAGAAATGGAAAAATCAAGAAGCACTTTGCTCAAAACAACACAAAGAAAGCCATTTTTGCACATCTGGGGCTTGCTCCTTAATGCGCCTTGGACAAAAAATATTGTTTAGCTTTGATTGATAGCGTTTATAGCAAAAAAAGTCAGTTTCTAAAGCAAAAATCCGTAAATTAACCACTGAGTTAATTACAAGCCAAAAATAGCAGTGATAGTTGTAATTCTGCTAACAAAAAACGATTACTTACCGAAACTTGAACCAGAAACTATCTGTTTGACAGGAAATGTGTCCAGTAACATTGTGAACTAGTACCGAAGGGTGCGGCAGCCAAATAAATCGATAAATGTATGTCGGTGGTCCAACACAATGGGTGGTCAATGCCGGCAATGAGTCAAATCCTCGCTTGGTATCATTTGCACTCATTTAGCATTTGTTTACATACAAGTAGAAAAAGGGCTTATTTTGAAGCTCTTTTTCTTTTTCAATAATGTAAGAATCAAGCTGACACATTGACTCGATCGAAAACCAGAGAACATTAGAGGTCTGATTATGCAAATTTTGTCTGTTCTAGTTTTATCTATACAGCTTCCTCACTCACCTTTTTATTGCGTGTGGTCTTATCAGCATTTTTGCATGTGGTCTTGTCATTCCAAGAATTCGAAAGCTCAAACGATAACAAATTTCATCATAGTGAAGTATTGCCTGCTTTGCCTGCTTGCATTCATATCATGTTGTGAATGCAAAAACTTCTAGAAAGAATCTTCTTTGTGTTTATTTGTCATGTAGCTTTGAGAAAATTTCTAGTTGAGAAAAATTTCTCGAATTCTGACCTGAATAGTTTCGTATGATGTGACAGCATGGTGAATGCTTTGCAAAGTTTTAACCACACACATGATTCATGCTTGTTTTTTCTGACTTGTGCATGTCGCTGTGGCTCGATGCGTGCAGTCGTCCCCATTTGAACATTCGCTTCGTGTAATTGCACAATTTCTGCTACAGCAGTAGTGGCGGTAGAACACTAATGAATTGAGAAATCAGTATAAAAGCGTGAAAAAGTCTTTACACAATCGCACAAAATAAATTAAAGATACTCTTATTTTGCATTCCGAAAAGTCGTATTTATTTACCGACCTTTCAATTGGGGAGTAGTATACTATATATGAATCACTACAAGCGTGGACAACTTATGAGCAACTTTTATACCATCATCGCTAGGCAATTTAAAGCTGCGTATAGAGTTGCCGATCCAGCGTTAACGGTAGCACGGCGCTGGAACGAGACTGGCACGAGCCGCACGCAGGCAACTGTGGACATAACTCAAGCATATCGCTCAATGTAAATTTTGCGTGATCCTTGTGCAGTTGTTCGAGAAAACATGCTATGGAGAGATTTCTGTTATAGACACCTGTAAACTTTTATTAATTGTTTGTACAGAAATCGTATTGAACTCGTATGGATACATTAATCTCAAAGTTGTACAGACAATGAGGCACAGAAGAAAACCACATGAAATATCAACAACTAACAATATTCGGATCCTGCATCTTCTTCATTATTTTCCTTCTCAATCCTGATGACCTTAGCTCGTATTTTCAAAGTGTAAGGGAATCTTTTCAGTGATGTTTCATTCCTTATACCAGGGTTCGGCAGGAGTTTATAAGCAAGCTGGATATCGTTTTCCGGACGAAAAGCAAAAGGGATGTTGTCTTTGTGACCGAAAAAACCGAACTTGGCCAACGTTTTTTTTAGTCGGCGTTTCATTTCTATGAGTGTTTTTAAGTTTAAGGTATAGGGTCAAAGAGGACTTATTAAAATTTTGCGAAAGTCAAGGGGAACTTCGTTTTTTTTTTGCATTTTCGGGAAGTCATCGAGTGCCGAGCCCTGCCTTATAAATACCGTATGAATCCAAACCCGCTGAAGTCTATTCTGATTCTGCCATCTGACTTTGAAAACTCTTCCCGGATTGAAGAACATCCCATCAAATCATGAAAAAAATATGCACCACAACATGCTGAAACAAATTCACAGTCTTGTTTCTAGTACAGGTTTCGTTTCGTCAAAGAATGCGCTAGTTCTTCGTCCACATGTGCCAACCGAGGCGAAGCAGATGATAGCTTCTTTTCTGAAAGTGATTCATTTTTTATTGCGGCCGGGATATACGGAAGGATAGTGCAATAAAATTTGACCTGAGTTGGTGCCAAACTATTCTATAGGCCTGTGAATTTAACGAATTAGTGTTCTCACATTGCCGACAACATTTGCGCTTAATGGCAAAGGGTTGATGGCTATGTACGCGCAAGTCACATGCGAGCTGTCGGCATCCACAAGGGTGGTAATTTTCCGCGCAAATGTTGTTAGCAAAAGAACATCATATTTAGCAATTTTCTAGCTTATTAGTGAACCATAAGCTTGGAAATGTGCACAGCCTGTAGTGGATTTAGAGAATTTGCCGATTGGAAAAGGAAGGGCCAAATAAGGGGGGGGGGCGGAGGGTTGTGGACTGGAAAAGAAGCCAAATAATCGAGCGCAATCGCTAGTTTCCAGACGGAAACAGAACTGCCCATATATCATAGGCTATATCCAGTGTTGCGTGCGCCAGCGCCGTTCCAAAGCCGTTTCCGCGCCGTGCCAGGGTGCTAGCTATACTTTGGAATATTCGAGAATTTTTCGAGTAATCGAATAACCGAATATATTCGAAAATCAAAAATATCGATTAATCGAATTTCGAATATTTTCAAAAAACAAAAAATGTCGAATATTCGAATATCGAATATTTTCGAAATGAAAAAAATCCGAATAGTCGAATATGTTTGAGAAAAAAATACGAATATTAAGGAATATTTGCATCGATTATGTCGAATATTCGAACAATTTTGATCCAATTAGCGCAGTGAAGGATTCCATGCAGTGGGCAACTTGGAGTTCAGGCAGGGCGCTAGCCAGCACGACGCTGGAACGAAGCTGGCACGGGTTCTAAACTAAGCTGCAAAAATTCTCGCCGCACACCAGGTTTAGCATCTCTTTTCGGCTTATTATGCGCATTATTTTTGTATAGATTATCTCCCATACCTGTATTGCTTGATAACAATTATTGTTATCAAAGCATCAAGTAGAGGATTTGCAGCCAATCCTAGTTGGGTGATGGTTATCACTATCCCGTTTGTCATCGGCTCTGTGAGCAGGACTATCGACGAGAGAGTGAGAAAAGCCGGTACCTAGAGACACTCACTTTATTAACTGTTGCAATGCAAGGCAGACTCCAGAATTGCCCGCGTGCCGCCGCTGTGCCAGCCCGGACCCACGTGGACGTGATCGTCTCGGCGCCATCACGGCGCTGGCACGGGCAACTCTAGACGCAGCACAATTCAGAAGATATGTGTCATACCTGGCATATAAGAGGGACTATTGCTTGAGCGAACGTAGCCAGTGCAATCTGTCGTGTTTCTAATAATCGCACGTGGTCACGGAGGTTTTGAACAACTAGAATATGTCGAGCTGAAAAGGTAAAGAATAAAATCAACGCTCAGTTTATTGAAAAAGTACTTACCCACTATTCGAAAAACCATGTAGTTTGAGAGAAAAGCTACAATATAAGATAGGACTGTGAGTCCTGCATAGGTGAAGTAAAGGAGTTTTGATTGGTCTTGATCAACAGCCAGAATCATCTAAACATGGAACGTAGCGGCAAACTTACACATTCAACTCATCAAAGATAGATCTGAGGTATAATTTTTTTTCAATCGAAGATAGACTTACAAATAAAAGTGCGATCGGCGCCAAGTCGAAAATCACACATACGAGAAGTGACCGCCGACCAGAAAATAACTGAAACATCATGTTCACTTTTTCTCAAAGTTATGTGATCATTACGTTGCGAAAATTCTTGAGTTTTTCAAATCTTATTAGAAATATGCCTTTATTCGAGAGGCTTTTGAGGAATTTCGTAGGTAGAGATGATATAAATGACTAGCCTACTGTAGTATTGAGACAGACTCTCAGACTCTCATGTCAAGAGCTCCCCATAAAACACAGACATAATGCGATATGTTTGGGATCTAGTTAGTGACAAAATGACGATAAAGTTAAAACAGCTAGTCTTGTAAAATAATCGTTGTGCTGGGAATATGCTTTCAAAGCCTAGATAATCAGATGGTGACTAACGAGCAAAAATGGATGACAAATGAAAAAAAAACAAAAATGACCTGCCCTTGATATCAATATCGAAGAGCATCAGTTGGAAAGAAAAGCCCAAATCTTTCGGATATAAACCACTGGCGTACCCAGGATTTCGGTTCGGGGGGGGGTGCGAAAATTTTTTTTTGGTGAAATGAAGGTGCGTGACGTTAGCCACGCACTCCAAAAAAATTTTTGGTATGCTTTTCAAGATTTTCGCGGCTCCCTAACCCCGAAGTTCCGGATTCCCCCCCCCCCCCTCCGAATCGGTCGCGAAATTGATCCGGAATTTCGGGTTCCCCACCCCCCCCCCCCCTCCTTCGGTAAGCCACTGATACATGCTAGATAGTTTAACATGGTGGGAGCATGTAGAATTGATGCAGTGAATCACAGCATACTTATACAGTGCTGGCCAAAATTATAGGTCCACTCTAAAAAATGCCATAACTCACTCTGTTGTGAACGAAATTTACCAAAATTTGGTAGAGACGTGTGTTTATCAGCCTACTATCAGTCTTCAAAACGGTTCTCGTTTTCGTTTGATTATTCAGGAAAAAATTAGAAATTTTGAAAAAAGCAGGCTTGAAGGCTGGCCAAAATTATAGGTCCACCTGGAGTTTTTACTGATTAAAGCACTTCTTAGCTCCCGAATTTTTTTAGGTAGGTACACATCCAAAAACGTTAAACAGCTGCATTGGTCAAGCTGTGACATACCTCCAAAAAGAGCTGATTTTATGTTTTTTTTTGCCTTGAAGACGCACTCACATGTATTTCGCTCCACAAACCTGCGTTGAGTAAGAAATTCTGCAGTTTCTCAGCTGGATCGGAAGGGACGGGGTTTCATCTATCTTCTGGATGCTTTTTGACGTGAGCGTTGAGGAAAAAATCCGAGTTTTTGCTGCTGAAGCAAACCTGACATTGACAGTACTGCAATACTGAGCTCAAATTTCTGCCTTCAAACTTCTTTTACAATGTTCTCAGAAGCATTGAGTAAAGTAAAGGCATTGCTCCTATGAAGGGGAGTCCGTATACCATAGTTACAACTTTCTAGAGATAGCATTCGAGTATAATTACTGAAATCACTCTGCAGAAACTGATTACGACAAGCACCAAAACTACTTGTGGCTCCGACCAAATTTTTCAGAAGAATCACGTGCTAACATACACTACAAGCTGTACCTACTATCTAGTAAATAATTGCTGTCAAAAATCTAAGTGAGGTAGCACTTGGAAAGCTATTTTGGATCGCGTAACACCATTATTACGTTGCACACACAACTCATGTTTCGAAAAAGAAGCAAGGCAGCTTTGTGGACACTTGTGAGTATGGCGAACAGCTTTATTCTTGTGTAAAAAATGCTTTTACAATATCTTAAGGTTATAATGACAATGCATAAAGGGTTTTAGGGCAGAAACTGAGGCTTACTCTGCCGATTAAGCCGATGTCAGATCTGCTTCAGCAGCAAAAAGTCGGATTTTTTCCTCAATGTTCACGTCAAAAAACATCCAGAAGGTAGATAAAACTCCGTCCTTTCCGATCCGGCTGAGAAACTGCAAAATTTCTTACTCAACGCAGATTTGTGGAGCCAAATATATATGAGTGCATCTTCAAGGCAAAAAAGCAGATAATCAGTTCTTTTTGGAGGTATGTCACAGCTTGACCAATGCAGCTGTTTAACGTTTTTGGATGTGTACCTACCTAAAAAAATTCGGGAGCTAAGAAGTGCTTTAATCTGTAAAAACTCCAGGTGGACCTATAATTTTGGCCAGCCTTCAAGCCTGCTTTTTTCAAAATTTCTAATTTTTTCTTGAATAATCAAACGAAAACGAGAACCGTCTTGAAGACTAATAGTAGGCTGGTAAACACACGTCTCTACCAAATTTTGGAAAATTTCATTCACAACAGAGTGAGTTATGGCATTTTTTAGAGTGGACCTATAATTTTGGCCAGCACTGTATGGGCCGTTTAGTAGATTATTGTATTTTCTAGAAGACGGAATTGTGAATTTCTTTGAAGAAAGATTGAAGGAAGTCCAGAGAAAAAAGCAAGCATTATTCAAAACGCACTGACAGTACATTCGCTCGGAATAAATCAAGTGGAGAAGACATAGAGCGAGATGGGACACATCACATACTATCGTTTCAGCAAACCCATCAGAATAAACACCAAAAGAATTATGTTAACGCTTAAATAGAAATTTAGAAACAACAAAGTGTGTAGTCAATAGTTCGCATAAAGAAAAGTAGAGGAAATACCACATCCGAAAATCAAGAGCTGGTGGAAGGCTCGCGATTTGGCTTCAACATTCTGCAGTTTACGGTAGGTGAGCAGAAGCAAAGAAAAGGATCGAGAAAAAAGGCAGAAAATAGGCAATCTATACAATATTCTGGAAAAAAAGCTTAGAATTGCTTGAGTTTTTGTATGTAGGCTTCAGTATAAAACAGCCCCCCGTGAACGGGTCGCGAAATTTTTAAAAGTTACTTAAACGGGTTATAAATTTGTGCAAATGACTTGTCTGCACTTGTTAATAATTAAAATAATTTTAAAAATTTTTTGAAAATTCATTTAAGCCTTAGAAAAATTTTTTTCGGAGGGGTGGCTGACGCCACGCCCCCTTTTTTTGAAATTTCGGGGTTTTGGGCCCGCGAAAATTTTAGGAAGCATGCCAAAAAAATTTTCGGGGTGCGTGGCTCACGCCACGCACCTTCATCGAAAAAAAATTTCTGTCGCGCCCCCTCCCCCTCCCGAGCCGAAATCCTGGGTACACCACTGGTATAAAAATAAAAGATTTCGTGCAAACGGAAAAGTTCGGAATTTGTGAGGGAAGAAGAAGCTTAGGACTGTTTATTAGGTGCCACCTCAAATGGCTTGGGGCCATCTATATATTCTGGAAATATTAGGACGGCTAATAAATAATTTCGATCGATTTTGCGGCTACTACAGATGCTGCAGACAATTTTTTGTCCAGTATTCGGTACGGTTGGAAAGAGCACTTCAGTGATAATGGAACATAAAATCTGTTCGAGTAAAATTTATTTTGCTATGAAAGAATCCCGTGAAGAAGTGAAGAACCCCAGTTTCCTCACTGTGCACAAATATGAGAATTTGTTTTTTTTTTGTCAAAGAACTTCGAAATGGCAGATCACAATTTTTGTAGTCGCTAAGTAGGGAAAACTTGTTCAAATCCAAATACCAAATTGCTATTCACTACATCCATTAGCATGAAAACGAAGCTTCTAAAGTCGCAATTGAGCTTTTGGAATTTTAGCCTTGTTGGAGCATGACTATCCCTTACTGATACTTTGAATTTCCGAATAGTTGATGCATGATAGAAGAAGGTTTGAACTACTTGAACACAAAATATCACCAACAAAGAGCAACCAGGAAAGTTTTTGTGAAGAGATTTTTATGCCGAAACGGAATTTTTTTTAACCAACCTAATACTTGGCCACGCCCGAACACATGAAGTTTCAGAAAATTTTCATGCTTGTTTCGAAATTTCTCAAGGGCATGTACTTCAAGAGCATGCACCTCAATATCAAATACTCAAAAGAAGAAAAAACAATTTTTTTAATGATTGGGCAACTTGCAAGTAGATAAATCGTGAGATGGTGCTCATGGTGTGCAGTGCACATATTATTTTTAAATGTCTCGATTATACCCCCTCTCACTGATGTGCTCCAAACAGTAACAGGTACAAGTGGGCTGTAATATTTTTCAAAATCCCCTCCCTCTCATCTCCTCCCCGACTCACGTAAACATCTGTGTACTTTCAAGCTATGTCAAGCGTTTCCACGGAGAGTAATTGCTGCATTCTTGACAACATAATGAACAACAAGCTTCTACACTTCTTCATCGTGAAGAATGTGTGCTTCCGGGGTGACACTCGGGAAATAATTTCTATTCAAAGCTCTCTACATACGTACCCAATTGTATAGATGCGGCTTGGTCAATGCAATGACTCGACTGAGAGAAATTGGCACGAGTGCACATACCATTACCCCGAACGAGCCATAGAATGCGAAAGTCGAGTGCGTCATCAACCTGAAGTATCCTATTAATTTCGCAATAATGAGTACTTTTACTTTACAAAACAATTATTGATTATGTCATACAGTACTCTAGCAATGCTGAGCACTAATATTACGTTGGCTAAATGAGTTCAATCACTTTTGCAGCTCCCAAAAATGCTGCAGACAAGTTTTTGTCTAGTGTTTAGTACCTTTGAGGAAAGTTCTCAAAAAGAAATGGAATGACAAAGCTGTTTGATTAGAATTTATTTTCCTATGAAAAAAAGGTGCAAAGAAGCGCGAAACCTCAATTTTCTCGTTGTGCGGAAATGTGAGGAAATTTTGCTTATTTTAATCGAATAATTTCAGATGGAGATCACAAATTTTATTGTGGTTTACTATAGAGAAAACCTGGATGTATCCAAATACAATATTGCCCATTTCTACATCCATCACAACATGAAAACGAAGCTCAGTATGTCAAAGAACTGAGCCTTTGGAAACTAGATCATACTGAGGCATAAGCCCTTAACTTTTATTAGAGAACCTCGGTAGTTGATTTATGATAGCAGAAGCTTTGAGCTACAACCAAAACATCATGAATAAAAAACAACAAGATGTGGAGATTTGCATGAAACGAGCTTATTTTCAGCCAGCCTAATATCAGGCTGGAATAAAAAGAATGTCATTTTTCATGGTGGCAAAAACCCAAAAATATATGAAGAGCAACACTCGATAGAGCGAAGCAAAATTAAAAGATAAGCTATAAATAATAGCATTAGAACGCAAAATTTAGAGCAACTGTTCACAACGCCAGAAATTTGATTTCCGCCTCATTTTCTAAATTTTTTACTTGCTTCTGCTTGCAACAAATGCGTGCAGCCATATAACCGTTGCTATATTTGTCTCATGCTCAGAAATGAAAGGAAGAATGAAAAACGAAAATGGAAAACTCCGCCCTAGTAGACCTAAGCCCCTCCTATATATAGTTCCTTTGAAGTATCAATTAGAAAAAATTCAAGAGAAGCAACATCCTTTTCTTTCGAGCCTAGTACATACTTCATCCCACTGCGACCTTTTTATCGGCATAATCACGTCGCGACAGGGTAAATTAAAGCATTTACAGAATGAGGTATAATTTGAATTGCCAGACTGTCAGCAACTTAGTGATCTACTCTCTATCAGCTAAGAATTACTCTAAGAAAACTTATAACATCCCGCCGATTTTGTCACAATAAATTTGTTACGTGGGTCGCAACCTTTCCCTACAATTATGCTGTTCCTCACAGATCTACGAGTTGTTACGTAGATCACAAAATTTTAAACATACGTACAGAAATTTTCTTTTACTTTTGCATGTTTTACTGACAGGTGTCAAATTAAAAGCAACACGTCTTGCGCCTTACCCAAATGAAAATTTGTTGTCAACATTGATGTAGCCCATAAAAGCGAACACGATACCGCATACTATATCCACAATCGCAAGGTTTGCAACATAGCTCCTAAATTCATAAATTATTCGGAAATTAGTGAGAGTAAACTGCACTCACCCAAAATCTCCAGTAACATGGCAGAATGACAAAATTAGCACGAGAATATTTGTGATTATACCTAACACAGCTAAGAATATTACTGCTATCCCGATAGTTGCCATAAAGATTTCAGCCTCAATAAAAAAATTTGTTGATACAAAGTGAAAATCTGATAATTTTCAGCGCTAACCTTATCATCTGACTCCTCTGTGTTTTCAGTCAAAATGATATCGGAGTAATTAACGAGGCTGTCCCAATAATTATTGTGATCAACTTTCAACGGCATATGAAGCTCGTTCATCTGGAATAGAATGCAAATCTGGAGTAAAACATTGGAAAAACAGAATATATCATAAAACATATGAAAGAGGCAAAAACAGCTTGCATAGAAAACCGCCTATGAAAGAGACACAAACAGCTTGCATAGAAAAACCGCCATCGGAACAAAAGGTATAGGCCTCAATGTCAGGATTTCACACAAAGGATGAAGGTATTCATTGCAACTTACGGAAGGATTAGTATGCATGTATGTACAACATGTTAAAACATTGGAAAGTCACTTTATTTCGTTATTAATTTCGCTTTTATAGAGTTGATAGATAAGTTTTGCAACTTAGTTCGCAACTTTTCTTAGATGTAGGGCTCTCGTTTTTTGGCATAATTTCGATTAGGTAGTGAGCTACAAAACTGCGCAAACTTTTCTGGAAAGTGGAAAATTTCGCTAGATTAAATCAGAAATTTCACCGGGCTGAAAAACAATTAAGTGGTTCTCAGCCAGCATCAAACGCATCGAGCCGAAACTGACAAGGATTAATAGATTTTATGTAGCAACCATCTTTGTACAGTTTCCTCTTAAAACGCTTGATACAGCCTGAGACGGCTTTATTTTTATTTTTGGCACAATGAAATTTCTGATTTGACCAGCTTTCGGAAAATGAGCACAATTTCGCCATTTCGCCACCACAAAGAAAACGATTTGCACAGCTTCATTATATCTGAAAATGAGAGTGCTACATCCAAGAACAGAAAAGTTATGGAACAAGTTGCAAAACTTCTGTGCCAACCTAATATAAACGTTCGAGTTTTTTAATTTCTCCTTATTTATACAAGACTGCAGCAAAATATAACTTTCCGCAGCGAAAGCTCTAGAAGAGCTCTTTCCAATGGTGAGACCTCTTGGCCGAATTCAGTTTTTTATAGTTTATGATCTCAATCATGATCCACTTTATAACATTGCTGAAGCGGTTTTTTCACCTTATTCAAACAATAAAGTTCGCGCAGGTCCAGATGTTACGTGTATTATACAAGCTTTCGGTTAATGCTTAAGGAACCCTGTGTTCTTACACTTTCTGTAACAAAAATCCAAGCTTCTGGAGAGACTTGTCTGTAAAAGAGCTCATCAACGATAATTCGTAGGGTGATTATGTTTGTTTCGTACAGGTTCTGCTACTGTGATATTCTTTTAGCTGTACTTACATAGCTCTGCATTTATCCAAAAAAAAACGGAAATGAAGATAGGCAGTAGAAATTGAAAGTAAAGACTGGGTACAGTTGTTAACTAAAACTGTTGTAAACGACAGAATCAGATGATCTAGTATAGGTAGGAGTAATAGTGCATTCAAAAAATGGTGATAAATTGCAAGAGAACATCGTATTCTCTGGTCTATAAACGACAAATAAAAATAACGAGAACCTGCTTACGCCTTCTCATAGATTTTCCCGTTTCTCTTGCCCTTAATCTCGACACCAAAAGAGCGTAAATTGGTATATTCCAAAGATCTGTGAATATGTGATAATTCGAAAATCTCAGCTGGAATTTACATGAGATCCACTTCCTGCACCATATCATCTTTGAAACTGTTCAAAGCGAGAGTAATCCGTATTTATAATCTTATTCGAACGCACATGAGCATGAAACCGATTTTAGCCGGAATCAGTGGAATAGAACAGCTTGACAAGAAGACTTAGCAGTAAAAAATTGTTAATTAGAGGTTTCGCTTCTACATCTATTCCCTATTGACGACGGGTTCCCGCGAAAAAGTCTGAAATGTTAAATTATAGTTTTTGATGCAATGAAATACTCATACAAGTGTTACTGGATGTGGAAATCGTCTTATGTTGATATCGATAAATGGTTTACTGCTTAATCAGCTGAATTTCGTTTATTTTGAGCTAAGAATTTGCATCGAACACTTCAAGTATCACTTGGGTACATCTCATACTGAAAGACCAAAAATGGATTACAAGCAACTGCTGTAGACAGCTTCAATTTTTTAAATCATTTTTGTTTTGGAAATATTTTGCAAGAATGGTCATTGCTCTCAAATTGAATCTTGTTTACCAAAATTACCAGATGACGCAGGTGATTTTATTTGGATTCAAATTAGAACAATATACATGTATGGCACAACAAGTGATGGATTTTATTGAAGTTTGTAAAAATCACATACTAAAGGAAAATTTTTGGGGGCATGCTCTTATTCGCTTCCCAGAGCAACGAACGGCGAAAAATTCTCAATGATCTAGAATTAGAGAGACATCGCAGCTGACGCTATGTTCAATACAATAAAACTGAGTAAAAAATAACGATTTCAAAGTTATTAGATGTGATGGAACAAATGGAGTAGATGTAAAAAGACTCAAAATTAAAAGAAATGAAATAAATATCTCGATAAAATCGTCACTTGTTAAGGCAGTTTCAACTTGAAGGTTTTCGCCCTATCAGTTTTTTTTACCTTAATCAATTGCTTCTCAGCCAGTTTTTCTATCTAAAGTTGAAGTATGGAAAGTGATGTAATCTTATAATGCTAATGAATCCGATTCCCACCAAAATTACTGAGTTAAATTGATTAAAACGAATTTGCATACGAATTCGATCACATTGTATGTGTTTCTTCTTTTACATATTTGATCAATGAGCTTTGTCTCAACTGAAATATAGGTAGCAAAAGCATTTTATTTTTGAGGGAAGAACATTAACGCAGCGCACCAACCAAACTCTGGGATACTTGCACTTTTTTGTTGCTTTCTTGAGAGTGCAGCTAGGATTTGCTAAAATTCTTGGGTATAGCTCAAAGGTGGCAATTTGCGAATCGTTGCAGAATCGTCCAATTCACAAATATGCTAGAAATTCGGAGGTGTAGCAAAATTTCGAAATTTTTGTTGAGGAAGGTCACTGCAAAGATATTTGCGACAACGTCTTAACAGAGTGAATGAAAAACATTTTGAGAGATTTTTGAGAATGATTTCGAATCGCTAAATCAACAGTTTAGTTATGTGCTCATTATCTCCCAAAGATTACTTTGAAAGAAGTAATAACATTCCGACAGTTTTATCATGATGAGTAATTCGTAATGGAAAATTTTACTGCAGTTGCTGCTTCCAAGAATTGGGATCATAGTTGTAGATTAAAGTGCTTGCTATAAATAAACTCCGGAGTTAGAAAAACACACAGTAAAAAAGTAATTACGTAAAAGTTTCAAATGTCTCGGTACTTTATAGATGGAAAATCTTTCATTTTGCTCTATATAGAGGAGAAATATAGTTTAGAAATGCGTTATGCGGACATTCCCGGAAATGTAAAACTTCAGTCGTTAGAAACCAAGGATTAAACGAAAAGCGCAAAAGAAGGAGGCTTGGAAGCTGCTTGCAGGAGCTTGCGAAAAATCCAAAGTATGAAAAAGAATGAACGAAGCCATGCGCATTCATTTGTGTTATAAAAGAAATTCTGAGATTGACGCCTGTCCACACAATCAAAGAAAGCGGAATAATTTTACATATTTCATACAAGACATATTCTCTGCACGCAAGGATATTCGAGCGACCCGCCCCTCGATGTATCCTTTTCTGCAATGGAGGCCTTGAGAAGAAAATTGAGAACTAGCATTTTATGCATATCTGAGCATTTTAGAGCTATCAATTTGACAGATGTTTAGAGGAAGTGATTTCAAATTTTTACTGACGTAAAAAGATTTGTGAGCGGAGTTGGGAGGGACCATTGCAGAAAATAATTGCTTGAAAAATCAAGGATTTTAGATCATTTGTCCAGATTGTAACTCTGAGGCAAAAGAGGGGAGTACTGAAAATTTTTTCGTAAACATAGATTTATTTCATATAGAATTCATACATGTGGAATTCACCAAGCTACAGATTATTTTATTCGATTTCGTTCCACCTAACCATTATAAACAAGCCACCCTAATTTTGTATATATATATGCCATGCCCTATGTGTTCTGTACAAGCGTCCCGTGATTCCGCCTGGAACCTGGAGCGCGAATCTACCCTGGAGCGCCTTCTAAAGCCTAATCGAGAGGCCGACCGCTTCGCAAGCATGTGAAGCGACGCACAAAAATTTGCTACACCATCTACACTTTCGAATTAGAGAAAAAACATGATGTTTGCTGCAAAAAAATTATTTCAAACATTCGACGACATTCGACAATAGCGACATACACTATGACTTCATAATCCTATGCTTTGAACAGGTGGTAAATATCTAGGAATTTCACTGAAACAATGCGATTAACTCCATTCTTGTTTTAAATGCCACGCAAAGCTTTAGGAAATCGTTCAAGCATGAATGAACATAAATATGATGCAGCGAAGAAGGAACAAGCTGAGTAATGTTACATTTCTTGCCTGGTCAACCTTACTTCCGGTACTCATTGTGATTTGTGCACTTCGTTAATTTTTTGGATCTTTCAAGATGAGTAATGGAATGGTTTTTTGGCATTTTATTTATGGTCATGGAAAATTTCAATAACCATTGGTTCACTTTATTTAGGTACAGAACATGTTCTGAGAAAAAAGACGGCAGACGTCAGGCTGTAAATCACTTTGAGAGTAAAAGCAATGAGGTTATCGTATGGGGGCTCAGAATCAAATTTGTTGACCGAGGAGAAGTAAACGCGCTCCAATCGAGGAGGGAACCACAAAAATTAGTGTTATTTCTTTTCATCTCGGACTACTCTCTTCAACTAAAAACCCAAAATTGGTTACCATGCAGGTTACTCCTGAAAGGTTAATCTCAAAAAATCTGCAGCGAAGAAGTTTTTGTTTCTCAAAGATCCGGCAACCCTCGTCCCACATTCTACTAGAAAATGTGATAACCGACTCAAATGAGTTCGGAGAGAGAGAACAAGGTAATAAAAGCGAGGAACTTTGAAAATAGCACTTACTTTCATAAAAGTTGTTTCACACAATTAGTAGAAGTGAGATGTAATAAGTGATAAGGTTGTATGACAAATACCATAAAAAGGGAAATATGATGACTGCACAATGGACGTGCAGTTTATGACTTTACTCTAACAACGTACCAGGTAAGAAATGTTTACGATGAGTTTTTTGAGAGTTCCAAAAACGATTTTGAGTTTTTTTTTCATTCGAAATGTGTTTCTAGTGTACATAAAATGTTAACAATTATGACAATCAAGCGAAAGAATTTCAGAAGCGCTTGGAAGATTTTCTCAGGTTCAAGCATTAATTATAGGTACTCATAAATTATAATGAACAATCCACATTCCAACCTTAATCATTTATTCTAGAAGTAATAATTATTGCGAAACTGCCTATGAAATCTATAATCATCTTGCGCTATATGATCACAAATCCATGCTCTTTGATTTATCATCTAACCAGCAATGTATTCAAAATGAGGAATGAAGAGTAATTCAAGCGCTAGCCATTGCCTAAAATACATATTTTTGTTTGGAACAAGTCATGCGAAGCTATGGCGCAAATTAGCTTTTATTTACTTCTCCAGCGATGCCAAATTACAACGACAGATAAGCCACTCAAGTAGAAGCCGAAAAGAAAACAAGATCCTAATGTCAACAGTTAGTTAACGAGTATAATGAGAATCACGAATCTGAACATGCAATAAATTGATCGCCCCAGAGAGTGTTGATACCCGCTGAGGCATGTAAGTTTTAATTAGAAATCTGATTAATAAATAAGTAGTCTATATGGGAGAACGAGGGGCTTCAAAGATTCCTAGAGAACCTAAAGTACCAACGAACTCGAAAAGGAATATGATTCCCCAAATGTGGGGGTGACATGAGATGAGGAAGCATGAGTTATTCCCACCCTCCTCAAAATTCATAAGAAAGGGATCAGAGAACAAGAATTTGGGCGATGTCAGGTTACAGCTAGGAAAGAGCCTGTTATGAAGTTATGAATATCTCTTATTTTGGCGGATAAAGTATACATCTTTTCTACTTTTTGAAAAAAATGAAAGTTTTTTAAAGCCTATCAATATGCTTCATATTCAGGGCTTGACACGGCCTGATTACAACGCCCACAAAGCCCCTGAAGCGAGGGTGGAAAAGATCAAGAATTTTTGAAATTCTGCGTTTTGTGAGCATCGAGCACCAATCAACAAATAGAGCATTTTATTAGGTTGTCAAAAAAAATAACGTCGTTTTTTATTTGCTTGCTATGGCACCGCGACCAGTTAAACGAAAAAAAATGCATGAGGGGTATGCGATTAAGCAACGTAATCCCTACAAAAACGGACCCGAATCTTTGCTCTAAATTTGTTCCACATAAAATTTGGAGCCAAAATATTAGGATGATTCATAATTAATGCACGTTTTTCTCACCTCTTCTTCCAAGAGCTGGTATTTGATGAGTAATATATACACTCAAAAACTCTTTACGCTATCTGAAAGAGCGTCTTTTCTGGTTTCTTATGTGGCCTTCGCTTTCGTACACCTCCGTTCATTCCAAAGTTCTGAACCTTCAAATAAAAGAGACTAAATCCCCAAAATTTTTGCCTTTCACTCTTTTTGCCCTAAATCCATAAGGAATGGCCGAATTAATTTTAAAAAATATGCATGAGGATCAGGGAAATTTGTGCTTTAAGATGCTATTTGAATAAAATTCTCCATGACGTCTGAGCCGAGAAATTCAATTGCGAACTTGAATGATCGTCGCGGCCCTTCCGTGCCATATAAAACTTTGCAGCAAGAGGCGATTGCAGGTCTTTTGCACTATCCAGCAAGGTTAGACCTAGTTCATTTGATGGTAAGGAGGCGCTAGGGTTTTCTCACTTTCCAGCGGAGATGAATGAAATACGAAAAAGACCAATTCTTGAACCCGCCGAGATGCCAGAAAAAAGTGAGTACTTTCGAGTTTTTCGCGATATTTTCTTTCAAAAATTTTCCGTAAAATCTAAGCTTGGTACCACTGCTCAGGAGACCCTTGGCCACACGATGAGCGGAGTCTACTTTATTCTACTTCATTTTGACATAAGTTATGCTCTCTAAATGTAGGAGCTTCTGAAAAAAGCTGTTGGCAATCTTCAGGCCAGAGAATCTTTCTTGTGATAGATACAGTCACGCAATAGTATCTGTTTTATAGCCACTGATTTGTCGTTACAACAATTTTTATTGCGCCCAGAAATGTCTTTTTAAGAAAGAATTATCTCGGTTGAAAGTTGAAGTATAGAAAAGTGCATTAATTATAGCATTACTTATAAATCAACCTAATAGAAGAGGATCTGTATGCATTAAAAAGTCGAGAATCGTATCTCCGTCTGAAAAATCCCACAAGCTTCTTGATTGTATAGGCGCATACTCTCTATATCTGGTATTTATCTGTAAATTTTTTTCTTTTCTCCATAGCTGAAACCTGGGAAACATACATACACTAAGGGTCAAAAGTGACCAAAATAAGCATTTTCCAGTTTTTTTTCGCTATATTCAATACGTCTCAAAAACAATCGCCTACAAAAAGCCAAAAATTCACGTTTTTACTTCCAAAGTTTCGTACTTTAGAGTTACCTATGTGGGAGCAGCCCAGCGCATCTTTAGCAGAAACAGGAAAATTATCTTTTTCTTCATAGAAAAACCAGCAAAATCACAGCTAAAAGCCAGATGTGGAAATTGTGAGCCTGAGCAAGCAAGAAACTTGTCGGATCCTAAACGGAGATTTTTTTTCGATTTTTCATTCATTCGAATCCTTTTATAATTTGGTTTCGAACTTCATGTGGAACAAATTTTGAGCACATATTCAGATGCTGTCTTGTAGAGCTTGCTTTGCTCTACCGAACAGTATCCCTCATGCCTTTTTGGGGTTAGACTGGTTGAGATGCCATAGCATGGAAATAAAAAACGACATCATCTTCTTGACAACCTAATATGATTTTCAAAATTTTTTTTCAAAAAATTTTCTTCCTTGAAATGTCATTGAAACGTAAAAGGGTGACAGAAATTATTTGCCAGCTCTAAATACAGGGAATGTTTTTGCATAGATAAAAGCCGGAAAAAAAGAACAGAACATTCACTCCTTAGATTTTTGCTTGCAAACAAACGCACTGAGAGTTCAAAAGGCAGGCGATACCACATACCGCGAACAAGTGAGTAAACACAGGGCTCGACTATTTTCCGCCTATGAAACTCTAAGATCTCTGAAACAGAGAAGTTTTTAATTGCTTATGAGGAAACGGACAGAGGACAGTACTGCGGACATATGATGTCAGAGATGAGGTTCTGTATTGTCGAAAAGAATCACAAAGTTGATGTTGTCATGATGTATTTGCAATTTTAATTTAAGAAAAATGAGGAAAACTAGTGGAAAGCCGATGTAAGTATGGCAGACAAGTGTCAGGTTGAAGATTGAGAGAAAAACGACTGGCTTAGCTCTAGCAAATATTATCAGGCTAAACTGATAAGTGGATAACATGTGCAAGTGACTTGTTTATATTAGGTCCTTCCTAAAGCAATGTCGCTTTTTCGAATGGACGCCACTTTTCGTGGAACCAAGACTTCCATGAAGTCTTGGAACCATTCGATGCAATATTTCATCCCCTTTCTAATGGTTATAATTTCATAGCATAGTATTCAATGAGCTTCTGAAAAATTATCAAAATCTGCGACCCACGTTTTTTGATATGGTCAAGTTTCACAATTTTTCTAAATTTTTATAAATAATCCTCGGAAGGAGTCCAAGTAATGGATGGATAAAGCAAACCATTAGCTAGCCATGAATTTTTGATGAAGTTTTTATTGAAAGACTCGATTTTGGCAGGCCTACGTCAGACACAAAGGCAAACAACACCGTGACATCATCAGAATCAGGCACTTCCAAAAAAAATTCTTTTACTTGACACTATCTTTACAGATCAAAAATGAGCGTATACGGATTCGAAATATTAGATTTTAAATTTTCTGGTGCAGACTGGGGGGCGTTGAAAAATCGAATTATCATGATTTCATCCCGCCAGATTCCACGAATAGGAAGCGAAAAACACCCGAGAAAGACGAGAAAATGATGCGTAGAATGACACCGTTGCTCGTCGACTGATTTTTACGAGGTTTGATTTGACCACATTTTCAAAATCATAGACTTGAATTTCTTTCCTTTATAGCACTATTCATAAAAATTGTATTTTTCAGAATGTCCTATTCAGAAAGGAAGAAGGGTATGGTTGAAGTTAGTTTAATTTTCAATTTGCTTGTTTATTGTATATTATCAATCTCCCCTCTACTGACGACTTCCATGGAAGGTGCAATCTTTGTCTAATTTCTGTCTTGGGTAAGAACGAAACGAAAATTAGAAATTTATTCGCTTTTGTATGGAAATCGATAGCATCACACAAAATTCTATCAAAAATTTACTGCGAACATATAAAAAGGAGGGAAAAGTTGCACTGTTTTCAGTAGGGTTTGCTCTATCCATCCATTACTTGGACTCCATCCGAGGATTATTACAAAAATTTGAGAAAATTGTGAAACTTGGCCCAAACTTTCAAAAAGCATGGGTCGCAGATTTTGGTATTTTTTTAAGAACTCCTTGAATACTATGCGATGAAAAATATACCCATTAGAAAGGGGACGAAATGTTCGAATGATGCTCCAAGAATCTCTCAAAAATCTTGGTTTCACGAAATGTGGCGTCCATTTGAAAAAAGCGACATTACTTTCGGAACGACCTAATACTTGTAAATGATTGAAAGAATTTTGAAATTTCTCAAATCTTCATATTACCCCTTTTTCCGGAGAGTTGCTACTGCCACGCCCCTGAGCTCGGGGTCCTATGCCCGCAAAAAATTCGGGAAACATACCAAAAATTTTTTGGAGTAAGTCACTTCTTTAATGCAAAATTTTAAGCAATATGGATCAGGAATAATTCGATAACTCATCCAATAATTCACACAATTGTTATGAAAAAACTTTTAAATCAAAAATCAACAATTTTGAAAATCATGAGGATTTATGATGTCTGAGCACGATATTTTATTTGGAAAAAGTAGGCCATACAAGCAAAATCAAAGCTCAAATTGATAATGACTTTCACGTGCACCAATTTTGACTGTTTCACCATTTTTTGCACCTTCCTATTAAATTTTGAGCGGAAAGATTACAATGAATTTGCTTCAAGCACCGATGGGGTCTTTAAATTCCATTCACGCATATAGCGAATCAAAAATTCATTGAGATTGCAGAAGACTGAAAATTAAATTTCGATGAGATATTTCCACCGACGTAGTATACCACATGCATTTGTAAAAGTGTCCATTGCCTAAGATTAATTTTGATAAATAAAAAGTCGTTGCCGACTTCCAAGTAAAAGGTGGCGTTTCGTGAGGCATAATTGAGACTAGAAGAATATCCAAGGCACTCTGTGTGGGAATAACGGCGACAAGGGCAATTGGACATGCAAGACTCAGGATGTCCACATCTCCAAAC
Source organism: Cylicocyclus nassatus (assembly GCA_958299035.1). Lineage (NCBI taxonomy): Eukaryota > Metazoa > Nematoda > Chromadorea > Rhabditida > Strongylidae > Cylicocyclus > Cylicocyclus nassatus. The sequence continues at coordinate 6,096,645 of CATQJL010000326.1, read as the reverse complement.
ATTTTTCTTTATGAAAAAACTTTTTGTTAGTTAGAAGGGGTGCTATGAAGTCTACCTTCAAAAAAATGTGAATTAGAATAGTGACAGATAACCAATCGAACTACTCTACACAATAACATGAGTACACATGAGCATAAGTAACTTGATAGTCATAAATTACATTTTGGCTTCCTCTCTTAGGCATGTGGTATAGCCTTAGGATATCTTAGCTCAACGTAAATAGAACGAATACGCCTTAGAATGTCCTTTTTAGCCATAGCTTTGATTTATGTGCTCCAAAATTTGATTTTCTATACCTTAGCTTCATTCGACATGTCTAAATCCATGAAAAGTATGCAAATTCATTGTTTAGTTTTGTTGTTTGGCCAACTACATCAATGCCGGGGGGGGGGGGGGGGTGAATGATGTAGTTAGTATCTCGTTATTGGTAGGCTGTACCTTTGATACCTGAGTATATCTATTAAGTGTCTACAATGAAGACTCTCCTATATGTTAGCAATTGCAGCTTTTTACAGGGGGGGGGGGGGATGAGGAATTTGAGAAAAACTGAGAGATGCAACGTCTAAAGACGAAGTGAAATTGTGTAATAGACAAACTGAAGACTAGGAATACCACGCAGTTCAGAAAATCGATTTATCGATCAGTGGCCTTAGAGGCAGCTGAGTTACGGTAGTTTTTTGTATTTTTGAGGTGGAATTACTATAAGAAGAGTGAAAGAAATTCCGTCATAAAATGAATGATCCTCAGCTCGCAAGATGCTCTAACCTCGGTTGAAAGCTTTGCGAAACAAATCATTTTCCACTATTTTTTGTATGTACGATATTAGAAGAAAGAATAAACAGTAAACAGCTTTGCTTGAACAATGAGTTCTTCGGTAAAATCTTACACGCTAACCTCTTCATGTGTTCAATCAAACCTACAATTCAGTTCCCAACTCGTGAAAAAAAATAACGTTTTTCTTCTACCATTTCTTTATCGTAAAAATAATCGTGATCGTAAAAAGACTGGCGAGATGTCACCTTTTCTTCGAGTAACTTCAGAAGGATAGTAAATGCACTACTGAATTAGTGACAGTCTAGCGATTCTGAAATTATCTTGATTAGAGCTTTTAGTAACGCTTTCGTTTGCGCTGTCGTTTTGGCAGACTATTGACTTGAAAAAGTTCCAAAAAAAAACAAATTGATCCTAATCAACTGCAAGTCATATACGCTATGATTACGTAAAACAAAGAATTGTTAATAACTACAAGAATAGAAACGGACTTTCCAAACTAATTTTACATTCGTGATGTGGACCCTACGCCCCCTCCTGAGAGATTGAGTTTGCTCAGAGAGTCATGTTTCAAGCAAGTCGAGTGGAGTAGCGCACTGACACATTAGTAACTAAGCATTCCATGTTGTACTAAGATCAAATAGGAGTTCCTTGTGAGTGGACAAATACCATTAAAAAGCGAAACGATAATTGCGTATAAATACACTTGGAACGAACGAGTTGAAAATGAAACAAGAAGAGAATGAGAAAGCTGGATGGTTATCTGCTGAAATTCATGCATAAAAATTCTTCTAGGAGCAAACAGTTTGTATTATGAAGCATACTATAGTTTTTTTTTTGTAAAATCTCAATGGATCAGGTAATTAAGTAGTGGTAATAATCTTAATCTAGTAAATGAACTTTGAAGAAGTAATTCAAAGTATCTTGTGTCTGACCTCGTACTGCATAGAATTAGCAATGAGTATATTTGATTATACTCATTGCTAATTTTATGCAGTGTACTATACGATATACATTAGTTCTAGGAAGAAAGCGAAGTACTACATTTCAAGACCAAGAAGTAAAAAAAATATTTTTGAATTGGATAGAATTTTTTGCACATTGCTGATCCCTGACTTATCGCAATATGGGTCTTCGGTAAACTCTGAAGTTATGTTTTATTTATAGCGTTTTTTCATATTAAAAACAGCCGAACCTATACCTATACTTCAGTCCATAGAATTTTATCGTTGTGCTCAATGAAAGGCAGACATTCGAAGCAGACATTAATGACAATGTTAAAACATTTCGGTGTTTGGAATTTTGTCAAGCTTGCAGCAGCGCATCTGAACAAAGAGACGCCCACTAGCGGACCACATAGTTCAATCGTTGATCAAGGGTCATCCCAAATAGTAAAGCGAAAGAATAGGTGAAGTACCTTAGCTCAGTGAAGCAGTGCTTTACTATTAGGGTGTCCCATAACTTTATACCGTTTTTACTCTAAACATCGACTTTTTTCGAGAACTAAGACACCTACAAAGGGTACACATACATGATCGTACTTCTATATGTATGAGCTATATGATCGCATGCGTGGGAGGAGCTCACGACTTTAGGAGCGGAGTTTGCCATTTTACTCCATCCAATTTTTTCTTTATTTCTAGCCATGAAAAAAAAATACGGAAAGTGTAGACTCAATGTTCGATGTGTCAAGCATACGCTAAGATAAATGGGGAATTTTTGGAATTTTTTAGGGGCGGAGATATGATTTTTGACTAAAAAGATCGTTTTTGACTGCTATCAGATTTCACCTTAATTTTTACGTAGAAGACGATTTGGACTGACTGACTCTGATACCCATCTTGTAGAGATCGCTTTGCCCTCTCGAATGATTACTCTTACCAAATTGAGGGAAAAATACAAAGTGTAGTAAAAGGTAAAAAATTTAAAAAAAAACCTAATAGTTTGTTGCATAAGTTCAGTCTGTTTTTGGTTGCCTTTATTTGAAGCAGCTGTTCTAAAAGAATTTCGTATTTGATGAGATAGTTAGCATATGTTTGAGAAGAGCTTTTCTTGCTCCTTCTGATACACGTTGTAAATCGATATAAATTTTTTTTCTTAACGAGATTGCATGCATAAGAACGCAAAAGTCCGAAACACCGCCTCTCCTAAACTTCCTGTAAGAAAATCTCCATGATGCTTCCGCCAAGTTAGGTCTATATTGGTTACCGATCGAGAGTGTAATGAGCTAACATTTCCATTATCTGATTTTGTATAAGATTTGCCTTGCTCGTAGAATTGGTTGTCAGAAAGTAATGCTTCATGTAGATGTTCAAGCAAACAACATTCTGTAAATAAAGGTTTTTTGTAAATAATCAATGATCCAAACGTCGTAGGTGATAGAGCAAAACAAGAGCTAGCAGGGATCATTCAAACATTACTCTTTACCGCTGCAGCATTTAAAAAATTTCATCATTTGAATATTGGCATATGCTTCGTTTGCTTAAAAAAATTTCTGGGTCTTGAGGGACTCTACGGAAGTTTTTGGCTATGAAATAATCTCCAAAATTTTCGCTGTCTGCTGATGTCTACTAACTATGCCTGCCAGTTCTTATAGTGGAGCATCACTAGATCACAGAAATACAGGTAAGAATATTGAAGTTTCTTGAATTTTAGCTTCTTCATAACGGAGATTTTTGTAAATCATTGTATTCATTTGATAGCCAAAAGTTTTCTCAATCCAGAGAAACTGCGCTCATGGAAAAAAACACAATTTGGAATGAGGCTTTAATATTTTGAAATTGAGGATTTTGAAAATGAACAGAGTTTATACAGAAACCTGATATGTAGTTGAAAAGACACTAATTTCTTTTCTCGACCGCTTCGCCAACGCAAGCTATGGAAGTCAAGAGTACATATTGGCCCATGCGCAAAATCTTCGGAGCACGATTTATCGAAAATTCTTGCCTTGAGATTAGAGCCATTATTTAGTTTGATTTTCAAATACTCGATAAAACACTACAAAGTCACGGACACGCAAAGTCTGCGTTTTTAAACGCTAGTGTTAGCATGATTCAATTCGCATATACCCTACTCGAAGGGTTTGCGCAAAGAACTGCAAAAGTTTGAATGGAATCTTTGCTCACTTAGACGTGGCAATGGACATTTACATGATTTATAGTCCGCAAGCTTTTCACAGCATAATGTGCGATTGCACGGAAGCACACATTTGCGTGGAAAAATCGGGATGTCTTCGGCTACGCATCAGCTGTAGAGCGGCTCAACTGCTTCGTGGATTTTTTGCGCATGTATAGGTGGTGCAATTGCACATCCTAGGGTCGAAATTGGCTTGCCCATAACTTTGTGAGTTTTAGAATTCAAAAAAACGTTACTGATTGTCAGAAAATGAACGCACATTGTACTCTGAGGGGAAAAATCGTGCTAAAATACTAGATACTAATACTTTATACTAAATACTAATACTAATACTATATGTATTAACATTATAAAGAATACTATGCTATCTAAAATATGCAATTATCTTGCATCAAAGTGAGTTTCCTGCAGCGGGATTCAAACGGATGTGACATCAGTTTAGCTGATCGGCTGCTCTAACATCTAAACAAACAGCTTTTTTCATTCAACACGGAAAGGTGATGACAAAACGAGCGAAAGTGCCGTTTGTAATGTGCGCAAGTTGGCACACAAAGTCCGCAAATATTTAGAGATCTCGTGTAATAGAAATAATATCTCGTGCCGACAGCACGGTATAGCAAAGAATACCATGAGATGATCGAAGCTTGCTTGTTTTTCAAACAAATGAAGGTAGCTAGAATTTCGAGATTAGAACAACACCTTTATCATGCGTCGTTTCTGCGGACTACTGGTCGCTACCTGCTACTGCTATCGTGTGAGGACCAGTAGTCCGCTGCGGCACCTAACGGAGATATTCTTTCCTGTACGCGGACCATATGTAGAGGACATTAGGTCGCCAAAAGGGGAGGTCCGGCGCGGGCATCTGCAACAAATGTGCACTGCTCTCCATCACAACCAGTGCTAGCAGTTTGCGGGGTGGAGCCTACCGGCGACCTCCTGTTCTCTACTGCGGACCGTGTTTGTAGGCGTTGTCCCATATTGCAATGTGTGCAGATGCACGACTTTTGAAATTTCATATGTGGGAACCAGGGCCCGCCAGTGCCGTATTTGCACACAAAGTCGCGACGTCTTTTTGTATAACGTCCGAATTTCAATTTTTTCCTCATTTGCTGATGTTCCTTCACCTCTTCAATGTTCCGAAGGACACTGCACTGCAAAGTAAACAGACAGATGTGATCATTTATGTGTACGTGTCACATTACACATGTACTGTTGGCTAACTTTTGTTTTTGGTTTCGTCCTCTAACTCCTTGAAAAACATCAGTCATAAAGAAAATTTTCATCGAAACCTTGCTCCGAGAACTCTATCAAACTGGTAACTTTGTTTTGCTAATTCCATCAGTCACTTCAGTTGCAATGCACATGAGGATGTTGCAAAGATAATATGTTACGATTTTATCATATATACATACATATAAGATGATTTTAAACGCGCTTAAACATGCATACAACCATAAGATGAGTGAGGCCAAGAGAAAAGAGAACATTTTCACGTAAAAAAAATGCTTTTTATTGCCGAAAATTCGTGCTACAATCACTTAAGTAGATTAAAAGGGAACACAATTCTCTAGCTGTGAGCAATAAGAGATCAGATTAGAAATGAACGAAAGTTCCATGATAGGGGAGATAAACACAGTAAAAATGGTTAAAACGATTAAAACGATTAAAACGATTAAAACAGTCTGGATGAAAGATTATAGAGTCGCGCAGCGGGTGTCGCAATCCGAAAGGTAAGATGAGATCGAGGGTCTTGCGGACCACCCAATCCGGAATCGAATGCGGATAGATTGGAATAACAGACACAAAACGGAGAGCCGTCTATGACACACGAACTAAGGAACCCGCTTAGTGCAGACACATTCTGGTTAATCAAATGAGATCACAGAACAGGAGGACTTTCGTTAGTCACTCTTACAAACCATAACTAGAATTTTGAAAATCTAAGATTCGATATCACTATGCTTTGCTCGTAGACTGAAGTTCTTGATAGGACTCTTGCATGGCTTGCTCCATTTGACGTGAGAATTCTTCTTCATCATCCACTGATTCATCTTGATCATCATCTTCATCTTCTTCACCTTCTTCTATGACGTTATGTACCAACTCCAGGATGGCATTTCTTGAAGCATTCAGAATGTGACTACAGCAGTGGGAATAATGCATACCGTACTTGTCAAGAAACTAACAATTATGTCAAGAAGAAAAGTTACTTTTTTGAAATGAAGCTGCATGACAATGAAATTAAACAAGCAATCCAAAACTAATCATGAAAAAACACGGAAAACATAACCATAAGCATAAATACAAACAAAACCAACCTCGTCTGGATCATCATCATTGTCGTTTGACGAATGGCTTTGAAAGCGGTAGCCAAAATCTCACGTGTCGAAGCGCCTTTGCTGAGGAATTCTTCAACTTCTTTTAAATGATTCTGTGAATCCATATGGCCTGAAAGATCAAACAATCTCTTCTGACACCAGGCTACATAGCTAAATCTCTGCTAAACTCTAACCTGATACATTTGAAGCCTCCTTCTGGACTGTACCAAGACATACAATATCTTCATCCGTTAAACTAGCTAGCTTTCTTCTAGAGAGCCAATTAACCCTACTAAGTTCCTTCTTGACGACAGCCTCGCTGGGACAAATTTCGCTGCAAAATCGGAACATTTGCAAGAATCTGTAGCATGCATGAAGCCTGAAAACTTACAGATTCTGGAGTTGTGACCACATTTCCTCCATGCTGGCATAATCTCTTCGTAACCTTGTTGGTTCACGATAATCAATCAGATCCTCGAGGTAGTATTCTCTGTCATTCTCATCAAGCGATTTATAAGACTCATCCCTATAAGAAAATACTGTTTCATCTAATGAAAAGAATGACAAAAAAAGAAGAACAAAGAAAAATAAAAGAACATCAAAAGAGAACAGTCCTCACCTATCATGCATCCTTTTACCCGTTCGTGTAAGATAGGAGCTTTTCATATTATTTCTAGTCAATGGCCCCCTCCAAAATGGCGAGATACCCTGAATGCTCTAGTGAAATAAGGAATAAAGTGGAGAAAAACAAATCTCACCAGCATATGTTTATTCATATCTACTTCGTCAGGGCTGTTGATAACTGTACCGCAATGATCTCCAAAATCGGGTTTCTTTTCTGGAGCCAATTTTCCTGGCGGAAGCATGAGCACATATCGGAGACGCTCGATTCTTTTCTGTTGAACGACTGCTTCTGAGTCTCCTTCCTCTGCAAAACGTACGTGATCCGTTCTTATCACCGACACAAACCTATGTAAGGTCAAATAAAAAACATACCAAAGTCGCGTTCCATGTCAAGAAGAGTTTTAAGGTACTCCTTCGGATTATAGGATTCGTAAAACCTCTCAAATATTTTGAGCAGATGTTCCTCGAACCGAATTTGCTCACTAACTTGCAAATTCATGTGATGTAATCGGACAGCAAGCTTCCTATAAATAATTAGATTAGCATGAAAGTAAACAATCACACAGCCAAACACAATAAAAATTATCAAAACAAAGAAAACTTGCTCTTTGAGTGAAATCAGATCCACTTCAGCAGCAGCATCTTCTGAGACGACATGAGATCGCGTTTCGCACGAATCACTGGGACCAGAGAAGGGTAACTTCATCGATGGAAATATCTTCGTAGTGTTTTGTCTTTTAAGTTTCCTTCGCGTTCTATTCGATGTGACAGCATTCCACCAACTATGATATACGATGGTTAGAAGATAAAAAATTGAGATAAAAGACGTACTTTTGTGATTGATGAGAAGAACCCGTTGAAAATACATTGTCAAAAAGCTCTTGAGATTCGTTGAGATATGATTTCGCATGTTGAAGAACTGATGCGTAGGACTCAGCTGAAAAATTATGCTACTGCCCATGATAACAGCAATAAAAAAAAAGATTTACATTGAAGAAGTCGTGCTCGCGATCTCCTTGCAGATAAGATGTTACTGGTGACCTTGTGACCCGATTGTATTTTTACTGGCCGGCCAGTCATATCTCGAATGAACGTGCGTTCGATAAAAGCCTGTCAGAGACATCTTTACAGTGAAAACCAAGATATTTGAGAAAAGCAAGATTGAGCCCGAACTAACCTCCTCTTCTCCTTCTTTCTGGGTGATGAAACATACCATCTCATCCATGAGCTGTTCTATTTCCTTTGAATCACTTTCGCTACATGATGTCTGGAAATCCTGTTATGCACAAGCTTTGCCAACATTTCGGCGAAACTGACCGCATGCCGATTATCTTTCTTTTGTTCAAGAGTGAAAGCTTCTAATGATGACTCGTCAACTTTCCTTTCTCCACATGGGACCAGTGGTAAACCCAGAACACCACCAGTATTGTAAAAACTCGGACCAGCACGCGTTAAACCCTGGAACCAGAGGTTTTCAGATAGAGGCAAATTTTCATGCTTCCTCGTAAGAGACCTCATTTGCCTCCAAGCGCTCCTTTAGCACACGCTCCATTAAAGAAACTAAGTCGTCTTTGGTCGCGTCGTCGTTTGCCGCTGAAGGCTGGAAACCGAGTGACTCGCAAAAGCTCCTCACATTCTTCTCACAGTACTCAACGCAACGCTTAAAGGAAATGTTTTCCTTTTCTGTTATACGGTAAGGTGTGCTGACAAACCTCTGCTGCCTCTCGTATATGTATGCTAGAACTGAATTTGGCTTCTTGACGCTGGAGATGCTTGAGCTTTTGGTACTTTTCATAGGTAGATTCGAACTGAAACCGTATACGTCAAAACACATTACAACAACGACCAGCTGTGTCATTGCTCCGCCTACATACAACTTTTGTTATGTGAAGCACATACTATTGAAAAGTTTAGTGCTATTGGACGACAAAGTAAAACCAGCTGCCTACCTTCACAGTACATGCAGCACAAAGTACAAAAATTGCAATGGCTGTGGAGATTAGCATGTACTTGCATAAAAGATGGAAATGGAAGCCAATAAAATTACAAAATCAAAATTTACGGATCAAAAACGAAAATGTAAACATAGTTGTAACTCATGAGAACGAAGAAACCGAAATGTGATAGATGTTACCTCTTCAGCTGACTGGAAATGATTCACAAGCAGGTCGTTATCAAGTGAACACTTCCACGTTTGTATGGAATAAGGACGAGCAACTTGTGCAGAGGCAAACCGATTGCGAGGAACCTGTGAAGCGACAGATAATTGGAAAGAGATCAAACAAAGAAGTGAAGTTCGAACCATGTCGAAGAATGTTTTGGATCCGGATGGTAATGGATCCAGCTCTCTTATTCGCTGCCTGATGCGTTGCTCCTTCTTGCTTTCCTCCAAACAATCAGCCAAAAACCCAGCCACGTCTTCAGCCTGTTGTTCCTCTGCCGACAGAGTGCCTTTTGATGCTGGATCGGTACCCTAAAGACGACTAAAAATAGAGCAAAAAATAAGGATGAATTAATATAACAAATGTGGAAGGTAGACAAGTATGATAACTAATTAACTGAATGCGGTGGAAAAGGCACCAAATCAGTCGAATGTAAAGAACGATCATCAGCTATGGAAAAAAGGGATACATAAAGAAACCTAATCAAGACCAGAAAATTTGTTAAAAGCCAAAATACTGCAGAAACTCACTCGTGCAGATCTTTGTCTCCATGAGCCTCTAGTGCCCTTTAGTTTGATGATTCGGTTCTTCTTTCGCTGTGCAAGTTGAGGCGTAATAAGACTTTCTTCGTCAGACGTATCCTGCTGCTGGGAACTTGTTTCTTTACTATCCTCCGCAGATTCTTGTTCACACTTCTGAAAAGTTGAACGGACTTTGAGATTTAGCTCTCTTTCAAAAAGACCACACCACTTCGGATATTGACTTGGGTAGCTCGATATGCACAGGAGGTACGCTTGCTGCAGATCCCCTAGCAGATTCTAAACATTTTTTGAATATGTGACATTAAAATTAGAAGTTTTCGCAAAGAAACTCAAGACACTCGCCGGGAACTGCTGCTGGTTTGATTTTCTCTTCTGGGCTATCAATGTCCACAAAAACGCTAACACTCTGATGTAACTCCAAGGGTAATGCTAAGAGAAATATTATATGCAAACATAGACAGCGATGAAGGAGATATGTACCTGTAGCTGGACGTGAGTTCGTCCGAGGCCTACCACGCTTCTTTTTCTCCACTACACCCGATGTACTGAAAAATTTCCACTTAGAGTGGCTTACTTATACTGGAATTCAAGATATAAAATCAGTAACTTCAGACAATGGATGTAGAAGAAAGTCGATACAGATATGAACTTAGCATATTGCACACGAAAAAATGGTGTAGACGATAAATCCAAAAACAAAGATAACCATCATGTGGAAGTTTGACTCACATAAATCCAGGATGCCCCGAGAATCTCCACGCCCCCGATCCGCCAGCAATCGGTTGCATAACATTGATCGCCATCTGAAAAAGAACATCAATAACAATGCTAACCGGCGACAAGACTGCTTTAACATTGGAGACAAAGGCTGTCTCGTCACAGCCTGAAGGCTGACGAACAGTGTGCGATAGGTATAAGGGTAAGGTTTCTACAAGGAAGAATATGATTGATGCGATACCTGTTTGCGCAAACTGCGCAAATTATACACACCTTTATCTGCTCCGGCTTAGCGTCCGTTTCAAATTGTTGTTTTCTCATCCTCTTTCTTGGGCTTTCTTCAGGAGTACCATTGACACCCTACAATAACTACGATTACGGATGAACATTATGTGGAAAGCGAATAAAAAGCATGATTAGTCAGCGCTCCATCTCAGAATGATATGAACATGACAGAACTGCTCACCTCCTTGGACCTGAAAAATACAGTATTTGTTATATGACAGCCGTACAACGAAAACTTTATTGAAACAAAAACCAACGATTCAAACGCGGGCGGAGTAGGTCCGGCGTTGTAGGGTGGCACGACATTTTGCGACGAACTACTTGGTGAGCTTGGCGTTTCAACCATAAAAGGGAGCCTACGCTTAGCCGCCACTGGAGTACCCGATCCATCTCCTCTTTTCCGCAGAATACTAGGCCGAGGTGAAGGTGTCGAAATCAGTGGTTGCATCTGAGTTGGAGGGCCAGGGGAACCAGGAATAACGTTAGACATGGCTAAATAAGCAAGATGCGGCTCCAAGCTCATAGAAAATAATTTATATGTGTTCGCAAAGCGACAAGATAAAACAAAAATAAAAAACGAAGTATAAGACAGAAATTAAAACGTACGAGGAGCTTGCAGATGGTGAGAACTATGTGCCGCAGAGGCCAAACGACTAGGAGAAGATACTGTTGCGTGAGGCACAACATACTGAGATGTGGCCTGAGTCTGAAGCAGTTGACGATGATAAGAATATAAACAGAAGCTTGTGAACTTACTCTAGCCATTGTTGGGCTGGAACACTGCTTGACTCCATTTTGTGAGGAGTAACGATTGACCTTAAAAACCAACGGCTTCTCAATTTCGACTAAGTAGAAATCTAGAAGTTACAAAACTCACATGGGGAGAAGCGCTAACTGTTGGACGAGGGACCAAGGTTGGTTGCGGCACTTGAGGAACCAGGTTCTTGTACATAACCTGGGCATGGTAAGTTCCGTGCCTTAGGGGATCTATAGGAGATCTAGCAACAGCAGCGGCTTGCACAGCTGCAAGGGCAACCGCTCCTGGAGATTTACCAGCGTTTGGAGGAGCATGGTGTTGTTGTTGTAACCTATAAAAGCCATGATCTTAACACCGCCACAGCACTCTCTTTTATTATGGCTTACCGCATGCTGTTGATAGTACTGTAGAGACTAGCTTGCATAGCATTCGTCTGGAGTTGATTGGCATAACTTGGTGAATGACTAGTAACACCGCTGTTTGAACTAGGTCGCTCATCTCGATAGCTAAAAAAACGTAAAAATCTTCTCTCAGTGGTTGCAATGCATTAGTCTCCGCGGAGATTATAGTATTTGATACCATAAAACTAAAACTGTGGAAGCTCAAAGGAGTAAAATATAGCGAACATGTGTTCTACTCATCTAAACTACCGTGACTCAGGCATGAACTACGACATGCTTCAAAAATGTGGGTTTCACATTGAAACTTTTCAACAGCGGTGAACATGTCATGTAATTCAGTGTTTGAACTTGCATAGCTAAAGCAGTTTTAGAATCTTTGCAAATCGGTAATAACCTTCACGCAAAACACAGCTACAGACGGCTTTTTCGGAGAAGTTCAGAGGATTATTTTAGGATTTGAAAAAAAAAGCAGACAATCAAGCAAAAGCAAGAATAAGAGAAGATATAGTCCTAAAAACGCTTCGAATCGCTTACCCTGCTGCCGCTACAGCGCTCCGCAATAAAGTCGAACCAGCGATAATGTGGAGCTGAGAAGGAGAGATTCCAGCAGAAGAAGGATACTCAGAACTAGCCGACACTAGAATGAGGATCTCAAGCTAGGAATGTGGGAAATGCAACGTTGATGACTGACATGATTTGTACAGCTTTGCGCCATTGCTGTTTTGAAGTTGAACATGAGAAGCAGCAGCAATTTGTCCGTGAAGCTATATTATGAATGATCAAATAACTCATAGATGGAAATGATCGTAAAAATAATACTAACACTCTCTTCGGAAGGAGTTATCGTTGAGGTGCCCGGCATATGAACAGCATGTATCGCATTTGCTGTCTGGTACGTAGGCCGCGGAGCAGGCTGAAAAAGGATGCCTGGATGTACTATAACAACGAAAAAAAAAACGAAAATAATCTTTACAAATCCGAAAGCAAGTCTCATGCGCATCAGAGTTGAACTCACAACTGGATCAACGTCTTCATCGATTTGTGCACATTTTTTTGTTTTCATAGATGTTGATTCTTTTTTTAAGGAAAAGCTTATCAGCTTCAGTTGTAAACCCTCCATACGCAGATAAAATACTGCCTCAGAAGTAGCAGGACCTGATATTACAAATCCATACCATCTCAATTTTCTGCTTTGCAAATTCTAGCAATTACGCATCACCCTCTACCACCTACTTCCAAGTGAAATATAACAACAGGAAACAGATATTAAATGTATATAGAAACACAAAGCAGTTACAGATGAAACTGAAAATGATTGCGAATATGAATGGAGCTGAGGATATTGATGATACTCATGCTGAATGTAAAACATAAGACCATGAAAGAAATTTAAGAAACAAAGCAAGCCCCTACGTGAAAAGCCATGCAAAATAAAGAGCCAAAAATGGTTAATGTAGCTAGACTGTACTGAAGGAGATGGAATTATTGAAAGACGAAAAAAATGGAGGGGAAGCCATTACCTTTTGTATATATTTTACTGTTGGAGAACTCGCATTGTAGTTCGCACGAAAAGCTGTTGAATTGGCACTTTGTGGTGTGGGAAACCTTCGCACCATACTTTCCTTATTCTAAAAGTTAATCATCGTATTATGCAAACAGCCCACAAAAAAAAACAGCTTACCCTGTCTGTATCCTCAACACCGAGAGTCTCATTACAAGTGAGATCTGAAAATTGACAAATGTCGACTTCTCAAACTATTCCTCTTTGAAGAAAACTATGACAGAATCTCAAAATATCCCTTTTTAAAGAAAGACAAAATTTTATAGCGGTTTAAATTCTCAAAATACAGTTTCTTCCATCTACGCCACAAAATATAACTGGAGCAGTATACAACTAGGACTGCGCGAAGATAAATCAACTAAGAAAACTTCCAAACTGAAATCCCAAGCATCAATTCTTACTGTGAAGGTACCGCGAAATGCATGGTTGTTTGCAAGAATGCATACATATGGGATGGAGAAGGGAGTAAAATTAGCAATGATTTTGCATAAAAGTAAATTAAGAGAACCAAAATAACCGCACCACAGAGAAGAGGTAATCACCCTGACCAATCATTTTGGTTACTTTGCATAAATCAAAAAGCAAGAAAAAAGTCATAAATCATAACAATACAAAGCATGAAAATTACTGTGGGATATATACCTCAACACATTAAGTGTGGTATCACTGTGGGTGCCTTCATACCCATACTAACCAAAATTTTTATGAATTTCACAGCTCGTTTTTTTTTTCAAATTACTTTTCCGAGAATCTTGAAAATTGTCTCGCACAGATCATGGCCAAAGTCAAATTGTACAGTTTGGTGGTTTGAAATACCAGCAGCAGAGCAAAAGCTTTTTATATACAAGATGTTAAAAGATGAGCAAAACCACTCGAAAACCTAAAATACAAGTATGCTAAGCAATACATATTATGAAGGGAACACCTGTTATAAGAACCTAATTGACTTTGGTTGCAAGCAAAGAAACGTATTTCACTTCCCGCCACCTTTCACCAAAAAATGTGATACCTTAAACAAAACCGTTGGGTTACCTATCCCTATGCCATTCCAAAACATAAAAATAGTTACCATCGAGGGAAATTATACATATGATGTTCTTTTTTTTTATAAACACATCTACTTTTCAGCTAAAACTTCGAAGACTTTAGGTAAAACGCCAATCTGATGACGTCATAATCAAAGGATAGGAACTGAGTGGACAAAATAGGTAAGTTCGGTAAAAAGTTCACAATTACACAAACAGATCTTGACTCACCGCGAGACATCTTAAAATTGTTTTGAAATGATGAAACAGTCACATGCGATGATATTAACCCTGTAATTACAATAAGAAAGATAAACTGATAAAATGGTAATTGGTTCAATACTTGGAAAATCGAATACTCAGTACTAAGGAAGGAATATAAAGAAGTCGTACGATGTGGATCGTTCTCGCAAAGAAGTGAGTTGTATCACAAAAAGTTAGAAATGAACAGCAGATGCGCGGAAGAAAGAATCTGAGAAACGGATTGAAATTGCGTGAGAATCAAACATGATGATAAAGGAATTGTTTACAAAAAAGAAAGATCGCAGCTGAGGCATAAAACAAAGCCCACGAAGCAAAGTAGCGATAGATCCGGAATGAACACATCTGAGTTCAAAAGAAGCTATCGAACAGCTGAAAGAGGATACATGCTAGGCAGGAGTGCAGATAGACAGATGATAGAAGGTATGAGTGACCTTTCTGTTTTGTCTAGAAGTCAGCTAGAAATTTATGAGAGAATCTAGAGATTTTGTTCATAATGTGGACTCCGAGGCGCACCGGTACTTTTTCGAATTGGGCGACGCGGGCGGTTGCGAAGCGTTTCTAGTAAACACAGTGTTGGAGAGAGGGACCGCCCAAGGAGCGGCTGACACCTGCTATGCTGTCCGTCCGTCTCGCTCGGATGTTGCGCGTCCTAAAACTTCTGTGCCGGACACTTTCAGGCTGTCAAAGATGCACTTCTACATGGCTGTGTCGTTAAGGCAAGAATCGGGATCGTCGTTACTTGGTTCTTTTCTAGGAAAACACGAAAAATTCTCAGTTACTCTGCTTCAAGTAGCTGTTCTCCAGCTTCATTCTCCCCGTGCGTCAGCTCACCTAGCAAATTCACGCTTTCAAGTACTTCTATGCGCTATGACGCCGCAGTCCGCGTGGTCCGCGGTCAGACGAGGAGACGTCGTATCGGTTAGAGAACGAGAGATGGATGGCGGTGTCACGAGACCGCCACACAGACGATCCAGCCCTCCACAGCCACCCCAAACGTCCCGTCTTTATGCGCTCAAAAGGGCAAAGAAAATTGCATGCCTAGGTGCTGTCTTGAGTTCGAACTCGCCCGAAGTCATTTACTCGAGAAATTGAATTATTTGTGATCGTTTTGTGGCATAAGAAGGTCTCGTTTCATTGTGATTAGCCAGCTTACATAACTTGTTGCTTTAGTTTTCTTACTCTCAAAGAAAAGATCTTCATTTTCTTGGAAAATTTTCATACAATTTCAGTATGGAGTTGAGCTTTTCGTTATATACATGTCACATTCGAAAAATCTAAAAATCCTCGAATTTTCAATTTCCGACTTAATTTTTGGCGAATTTCCAGTTTGCCATTTGAAGCGCTCAAACGTCGGGACCACCTTCATATGTGCACACTGAATGCTCCCGGAAATCCTCAAAGGGTGTGAAAAGGAGATAAACCAGAGTGAGAGTTTCAAAAGGTAAAGAAAAAAGTGGCAACCGAAGCACTTTCAGAGAATCCTAGTCCAAATCGAGACCGTCGGAATTTCTAGAGTCCGATGACGAGGAGAGTGTACAGCAGTTTCGTACCTCGAGATTTTGTTGGAGGCGGGGGGGGGGGGGGTGGAAGCGGCAAAGTTTCTCCATTAAAGGTCGTGGCGTCAGTTACGCACTCCGAAAATTTTTGGGATGCAACATAAAAAAGTTTTTTTACGGGGTTAGTTTGACTTCATAGAAGTTTTTAGGATTTTATTTCACAAGTTCAAACAAGTCACTTGCACATTTTCATACACTGGTGTACAATTTTTTTTTCAGTTTTGACTCCATTTTTTGCTGTAATTAGCACACTACTTTTCGCACAGTTATACAGAACTATTTACACTCTTTCAGTTGTTGGTTGTGAAACGGCTATTAAAAAGCGACTGTGAGATTGTACCCAAAGCTTTTTTGACGCTGATGGACGCCAAGACAGAATAAGCTCGAAGAAAGGGAACTTACATAGCCTCCGAATTTGCTGTTTTATTTACTTTCAAAATAAAACCCCCCTGAATTAGCGATACATGTGTTAGCAATGTGAGCGTGTCAGGATCCTTTGTGCATTTCCTCACTGTCCTCGGTCTCTACTTGGCAAAATGGTCCATCACCAGCGATGCGGATGCGTCACTCCAATGAGATATTCCGCCTGATCGGGTGAAACAGACTATATGTCTCGAAATAATATCGCTCCCCTTTCGTCTTAGTCAATGAGCAACCTGGATAGTTAGTTTCTATGAACAGTCAACAGTTTAGTAGTAAATTTTATTACAAAATTTTTTCAAAGTTCTGGTGAACATGGAATGTGGCTTCCAACGTAAGCAATACAACGTTTCCTTAACTAGAAAAAAATGACTCAGCAAAAATGAGCAACCAATGATCACTAGACAAAGTGAAAGCGCGCCAAACGACGAAAGACTCAATGTATCACCGGTAATTTGTACAATAATAAATAGAGAAATAGAGCAACAACAGTATCACAGTGTCAGCATAATCCACACGAAGCCGGACAGTTCTTCTTCATGTAATTCATGAAAATTCCCTCACAAAATCCAGCCGTTTTCCAGTGCGCACAGAAGTGTTTGCGATCTCTGCACGCGGTCGGAGTCGGTGGAGCCAGTGTCGGGAACAATGTGCTGGTGGTCAAAACAGGTGCGCTGAAAAATTGGAACGGTTCATTTCTAAATCAGTCCGTACGGATAGGAAGAAATGTAGGGGGACAGTGAAGAGGGTAATTTAACGTGTATAGCATTGTCATAGTTTCTGAAGTTTGACTGGAGCCGACAGAGGGCCACCGGAAGCTGCGCTAGCATATAGTTATAGCTTAAAAACTGCAGAAATACAAAATACAAAAAACATTAGAACTGAACTCTTGTTTGTGTTTTTTTTACTAAAAACTAAAATTTTTCCTTATCAGACCTTCTCGTCCAATATTTTTGATAAATTTATCATTACTATTATTTTACTAATTTAAACCCTCCGTCCTCGTTGAGTTCAGGGAAGTGCTCATCAATATTTCACACGAATATCTCATTTTATATTTTGTTTCATTAATTCGAAATTTCAACAAGCCGTCCTTATCTCTTTGATTAACTTTTCCAACAGTATTTTCTTCTCAACTTATTAGGTTTTTATCGAAAGTGAATGAAGATTTATAGAGGCCATTTTGGTCAATAAAAGCTAACCTACCCAAATATGTGCAATGAATGAGTAATCAGAATTTATTCTCAGATGCCGGAACTAATTTATTTTTCTTAGGATATAACTGTGAAAATTTAGCTTATCCGCTTTGAATGCCATACACAATAGGACGGGAAATAATCATACAAAAGTTCAAAAGCAGCGAATAATTTCGAGATATGAGGACACTGCTGGATTATTATCAATGGTAATTTTTTTAATGCTTTTTATTTTGAAAAATTTCAAAAGGATTTTATGCCACTTTTTTAGCTTTAGCCTAATCTCTTATCAGAGTTCTTTCCACCTTCATGTTTTCTCAAATTTTTCGCATGAAAACAATTTCCTGTGAGTATTTCAAGACATTTCGCCCGCAGTGTTCTTGCTATCGGTGAGTCACCAAATACTGATGACGAACGGATAACGTTAAAAAAAACATAAATACCTCGTGGATGTCCTCCACATCGTGATCAGCGGCTGATTAGTATTAAGAGTAGGTGATTGTGTGCTTATCTCAAGCGGAGGAGGTTTGAAGCAGTAACCGCAACTTTTTGCACAATACGTCTTCATGAAATTTTGCGACAACTTGCAATACCTAGAATAAAACAATAGCCTACAATAGCTAAAATTCTCTAATAAATCACTGTAATACCTCTGCGATACCAGAGTTAAACAGTCAACTCGGAGATCTTCACAATCGCTCGGAGGTAGTGGTGTAGTTGGCGGTGGAGTAAACGTCGTTTCCGTAGCTGAGATAGCATAATTATCATACTTTTCGAGAAATTAATAAATAAGCCTACTCACTAGGCTTATTTTCGCAGAATCCACATGGTATAGGGCAGTATATCTTCATCCAAGCTGGATTACGCTCGCACCAACCTCAAAATAAAGTTATGGCTTTCATTGTACAAGCCAAAGTGGCTAAATCGCAGATATACGCATTTGCATAGAAATAATATAGTAGCATTTATTTTTTAGAAAAAGTAGCAATATACAGATATATGGCATACCCAGAATTTCCGTTCGGGGGGGGGGGGGGGGACAAAAATTTTTTTCTTGGTGAAGGTTCCCAGAAAAGATTTTTGGTATGCTTCTCAAAATTTTCGCGGGCCCATGACTCCACCTCCGAAAAAAATTTTTAGTAGGCTAAAATGAATTTTAAAAAAATTTTTAAAAATTTTTTAAATTACTTACGAGTATAAATAAGTCAATTGCACATTTTTATTGCCCATGTAAGTAACTTTCAAAAATTTCGTGACCCATTTTCGGGAGACTTTTTTGCTTCATAAAACCAATGCTAATGTGGTGTAATCGCACAAGTTTCAGCTGGGAAGAATTACTATTCGTCTCGTCCCAATTGTTGCTTTGTGCAGTTTCACTAATTCTGCAATTTGAAGTTGTCCGTTGGCCGTAGGGTCGTATCAATGTGGAGAAAACAATACAAAACTATGAAAAATTAACACGAAGATATTGGCGGATTGTTCGCATTCAATTCTCAAATGCAGTCAAATCCGAAAAGTGGTGCAACTATACTGACTGCTGAAGTGAGGATTACGGTACTACCTTGCAACAAAGGGTGGCAAAGAAGCTTATACTAAAAACTGTTCCCTGACGAAAGGCGATTCGTTCATCTTGCGAAGCGAGAGAGAACGCTTCGTTGGGCATCTTATGTGAGGTGGCACACCCCGCGCACGCTTCGCTAACACGAGCAGCCGCTTTCGTTCGGAACAAGACTATCTATGCGCGCTGCCATACCTTGCCTTCCAAGTTCATCGCAATCTCCCCTCATATTCTTGCATTCGGGAACGATGACCGGGAGAGTGACCGGAGATGGTTGCAGGGTCCGTATCGTTGACGGGACCATCGGAGTTGTGGTCGTCTCCGGAGCTGCAGTACTCGTAGTCGTACTTTCGGGTTCTGCAGTACTTTCAGGCTTCTCACCATCTGAACTAGCCTGCGGTAAAACATTAAAGCCACTCATTCTGAACCACCGACCAGGGCAACCATATAGCTTGTTGATTTTATAAATATCTGTTTTCGAAAAACCTCCTCGTTGACCGATCTGTGCACCTTTTTGCTTCGGGACCATCGTTGGTTGACCGTTGCGTGAGAAAGCCTAAGTGAATGTTCAATTAACAAAAAGGTTGCTTCCATTGTGGACCATTTTTTACCTTTCCACCGTAGTGCATGATGGAGGAGTAGTCGTAAGTCGTTCCAAGTGATTGAATGGTACCTTGTCCATATTTTTCGAATTGACCTGAACTATTGAACTCTGGGACTAGTAATGAATACCTTCAAAATTATCGTTTGATGGTTAATGTTGGAAGCTATAACTCAAAATTAACAAAATAAATAAACCCATTTAGCTTATTTCAGTCAGATTCGCGCAGAGATTTAGAAACAAAAAATGGTAACAAAATCAGAGATCAAAGTAAGCTTGAGTTAGAAAGTAGTGCAGAAAATCTAATATCAATTTTTGTGCTGCTACCACTGCTGATAATTTTTATGTTTGTTTCCGAATTGTTTCCGAAAAAAATGGACTTCTATTATCTTTTCTCCTCTGATAAGGGTAGTCATAGGGCATCATCAAGTTAGAAGCCTAGGTTGAGTCAGTTTTTCTTAGAAAAGCTAGCCATCATTCTTCAACAGTATCTCATCCTCACTGAAGGGTATAATTGAGCAAATTACCTTGCATTCCAGGTTGAATATTATTCCAAAGAATAGTTATATAGTCATCTCTGTCTGTCCGACTTTGTTCGTGAAAAAATCCTACAGCATGCATCAGTTCGTGGATGATGATACCTTTCTGAATGCATCCGGAACCAAGTGATAGTGACTGTTTTCCTCCTGGAAGCAGTAAGAAAAAATTTCAATATCTATAACTGTATTTGCAAGGTTTTCTGGTTCAAAAGGAGTAGGAAGAAGGAATAAAACTCATAAAACTCTACTCTTGAGTGAACATAATTATTAGGTTGAAGGAAAGTTCGTTCGCATTATTTTCAGAAAATCGTGACTTCTTTCTCTTACGATATTCTTGCACGATTATATCATTATTAGGAACATCAAAGCGTATACTTTCTAACGGCACGTTCCTTTCTCTTTACTAAGCTTTGATTGCAGAGATAAAATTGGGAAAAGGAAATTTCTTCAATTTGAGAATTTTGCGGCAAGCCCGTTAAAAATTTCACAACTGTGCCATAGAACCCAAAAAGCAGTTTCCTAGATTATTTAACCCCCTTTTTCTAGGTGAGCAAAATCCGCGCTGATTGAGCTCTCTCTAAAAAGTTATGATTTTCGAGAAAAATGCCAAAAAATCAGTTCCTTAACACGTTGACGACCGTGTGTATCCGCGCGTATGCACGCCCTGACCACCTTGTAGCACTTTCGTGCATCAATTTATCATGTGTAAACGAAAATTTCTCAGGTAACTTCTATGCAGTAATAACACTGGTGGCCTGGTTGTCATATAGAACACACGGCATTGCGGTAGCTGTTAAACCGTCCAAACCGCAGCCGTAGATCATCAGTCCATTTTGAGGTGGTCAAAAATGGCTCGGTCGTCAACGTGTTAAGAAAGTGATTTTTGAACATTCCAAAATTCATATCTTTTCAAAGTACAGCTCGATCAGCGCGAATTTTGCTCACAAGGGAATGGTCAGAAATCGAAATGGCCAACCCGGACAAGCTGCATACATTAGATGCAGCATGAAGCACTGACTCTAAATCTGTCTTCCTTACCTGCTTATCGCTTTTCTGGATGAAGCTATAAGCCATTAAAGACCACTATTTTGCTAACAAATTATGCATGAGATCGAAAATTTAGTCACACAGAGCCACATTCGCCTCAAAGCTGGGCCAAAACATGCAGTTAGCTCACTTAAAACTTTTAAAAGCAGAAGCTGAGCTAAAAGTGCAACAATGTGCTCAATTTCGCTCTTTTTATGTACTATTTTTTCCCAATAAAACCGCTTGTAGCTTCGTCCCTAGAAGCGGGAAGCAGATAAGGAAGACAGATTCGAAGTCAGCGTTTTATACTGCATCGAATGATATACAGCTTGTTTGGTTTGGCCACTTCGACTTCTGACCATTCCCTTGTCAGCTAGAAAGAGAGCGTCAAATGATCTAAGATACTGCTTGTTTTGGATTTTTCATTGGGCTTGCCTCAAAATTCCGAAATTGAAGTGATTTCCTTTTTCCAATTTTATCTCTGCAATCAAAGTGTATTAAAAGTAAGCAAGGTGTCCTCACAAGGTATGTGCTTTGCACTTTCTAATATTATTTTTGTCGTGCAAGTTTATAGTAAGAGAAAGAAGCTACGATTTTTTGAAAGTGGTGCGAACGAACTTTCGGTTCAATCTAATATAAGAAGAAACCAAGCGCAGATTGTTGTTCCAAATCCTGTGTGTAATGCCGAATAGAACAATTCTGTTGATTTTTCACAGAAAAAATGTTTACATTTTATTACTAATCGTTCCCCTCAGTTAGTGGACGTCCGCTCAACAGCACTTGACGTAAAAAGCGTCACTTCAGTTTGAATACAGCACACAACAAGTACCGCTGGTCAAAATAGACAAAAGTAAACTTACCGATTTTTCCGACCATTGAGTAGCATCCTCTATCAGGAAATATGTAAACATAATTAACATCGTTGTTAGTTTTTGGAACCCATTGTATACAGGTATGGGTTGAGTACTCTTGCATTGAAGCAGCTATCAAAGAACGACTAAATAAATCTGCTTATTTTCGGAATAAAATGCAATTCAACGACTTAGTAAACTCACGTACCTGTAACTGCTATATTGACTACTAATTGTATAAGGTATTCGACCATTTGGCCAGAGTTGATGTCGATTTCTAATGGCATTGTACCAATTTCCAGTGCCTGGTCGCGCTCCACCGTTCAAAAATAACTCTACAGTTGATGCGTTCAGCTGAAAATTAGGGAGTATTTTGGAAGTGCATTTTTATTTCCACAATTATCCTATTTATCAAAAATTAGTGCTTCGAAATTTGTAAATATGTCCTCGCACATTTTCATCTTTGATGGAGTCATCTGTGTTTTTGTTCATTCGCAGAATACGAAAATTGTTAAACTGCTGGATTTTGACTAAATTGATGGAGGAAAGGAGGAAAGAGATAGAGTATAGGCAATCGATATTTTCCACCTATACTGAGCGAAATGGTTTGTTTTTGGGTAATCCTTAAAATTTCTTAAAAGAAAAACACACACAACAAAGGTAACCTTTTCCTCAAAAATGAGCTTTTACCCTCCTCATTGTCAAGAAAAAAGCTATCTGAGCGTACTTGAAGTGGAAAAAAAAGTCTGTAGAGTATTTCTAACAAATGGTTCTCTTAATAACAAACTTACATTTTCGTTCGCAATATCTCCTTCAAATCTGGTTGTTCCATACATTGCATCGGAATCTACATCACGTATTTGTAAATTGTCTACTATTTCGGCTCCAAGCTCGAAATCGCCAGGAGTGAGTACAGTTTCATATTCAGGAATACTTCGATCGAATTGCTGAATAGAAAATGGAAAAACGCTCATGTTATAAAAAATAGAAAAATTTTTCCTTCCCACCAGGCTCTCGTAATCGTTCATTTCGAATTTTGATGGAACAGAAGCGTAGAGAACCACAATATAGGCAAATATTCCCAAGCATTTCAGCATTCTGCAAACTTACAGCAATATTATAATGAATTCAAGATATGTGTGTATTCCGATAATCAGATAATCCGTTTCTCTGTCTCTCCGTAGAAAAATGCTCTGACAATGGACAAGACCGGACTGAGACCGGCGAGTACACAAATAGCAACCGGGGCGAGCCCCTGAGGACGAGATCATGTCCACTGTGAGGGAAGAGGGAGAGAGTGACCTTGACTCATTAATGCAAACAAAAACGCTTTTATCTTGTGAAGCATGACGTAGAACGTGTAGTTTTGCTCAAGTAGGGCTGTTGAACTGTTCCTCAAAAGAACTGCTCTTCGCGCCGGAAAGGTACTTCAAAAGTTCGTGTAATTCTGATTTCATTTTTCAGGAGCAGATGACCACTTTTGAGCGCTAGAGGCTTATATGAATAGCTCAGAAATGCCATTTCTTACTGTTCGTTCAAAGAGAAAGTATGACTACACTGAGAAGTGAAGATAAATTTAAAGAGATACATATATTCAACAGGAGAGACAATTGCCCGGAAGGTATTAAGAAAAAGGAAAGGACATTGAAATGAGCTGCCATGTACAAATGCGATATTATAGCTTTTTTAGTGAATCAGTATACTTGCAATAAATTTACTACCATGAAGGATATCGCATTACAAATCGAGTAAAATCCGTCAAAACGGCTGCGCCGATGTCCAAAACCACTTCAAAAACCACACACAGCCAGACGGTCGACAGTTCCAATGTCCAAAGATGACGAACTATTGGTTCGTGCTTTGCTAGGAAATATTTACTCTGGCGCGAGAGAGCTACGACTATGCTTTTTTATGAAAAGGAGTATCATGTTCGCACTCGTGGGACTGAACGAGGGTCCCGAGGGTCCTCCAGTGGGCTCACGATTGACCAGTCCGACCACACTCAACTTTTGGAAGATACAAAGTAGAGTAAAAGCATTGGAATATAACTGAAGACCATTTGACAATGCAACCAAGGCGAAGTGCTTGTCAGGACCAAAAATGGACTAATTGGGGCCAAAAGGGGAACCTCCGAAGAGCACCAAATGAGAGGACAGCTTATAAGGCGGAGATTAGCAGCCTCTCGCTGGGCGTAGCACTCCTGCTGGTCAGCTATCCTTCGGCGCGAAAACAAACAACAAAAAAAACCCTGTTGCTGATAAATTCTCATTAAGATTTCGCCCAAATAGATCGTTTCCATACGTAGATCCTTTGTATACATTCTGCTGCAGAACTTTACGGTCCAAGGATCGCTTTTTAATGGAGTTTTTTCACCTGTTCTGTTTTCAGCTTTTGCAAAAGCACTCGACAATTCGCTAATTAAGTGTGAAGGCTTTCTGAAATCACTCATGCATTTACGGACTCAACAATTGGTTGATTCCTCCTCACTATACTTACGAAAATCCTAGCCGTAGGTTTTCCTTTTTCGCAATATGCCTAATTATAATTGTCTTCACTTTTAGACTCGTCAGAACGCGAACAGGACGTGCTAAATGCAGAATGTCCCAAAAAAATGTGAAAACGGTTTGGTTATCTGTGAATCCCTTGTCTCAAAAGCTTATCCGACACTTCGGATACCGTAATATAGATCTTGCATCAACTCAATTTATTATCACTGTTTCAACTGTGAAAAGTTTAAGAAGAGGTTTGTATCAATAAACAACGCTTGTTTTAAAAAGACTCAGTCTAGAAAACGTATTACTAAAAAAAAAAAAACGGAGTCACTAATTTCAGACATATTGCATCTAACAGTAATTCTCAATCCAAACATTTCGCCAGCTACGCAGTTACAATAGTTATCCCGATAATTATAAAAAAAGCTAATGCTAGTTAAGTTGTTTGTATGAGTTACAAAGTTTTCTGATGAAGTTAGCAATTTCGAAAAACTATAGCAAAAGCTTTCAGATATTTTATTCTTTTTGTACTGCATATTCACTTCAAAAAGAATCAAATTGCTGTCTGATGTTCGAGGGAAGATTAAGGCAAGAGAATTATTGGAGGTCGTAGTGTGCACAATTTTCAGGCGCTGTACTAACTGCTAGTTTCTTATACAAACAATAACGTGTACATGTAAACCTGCATTCAATATATTTATTGATACTTCGATATGCTCAAGTGAAATCTTGTAGTGATATTGCTACGCATTGCTTGCTTTGCTTAAAACATAAAATTTTTGATAGTAGGACAAACGAAGAAAAACAGCAAAAATGGTTAAAATGTCTTCCTCGGTTTCTTGATGAATTCTTCATAGGCTTCGAGACCATCACCCGGAAGTGGATTTAGCACCACAGCGTGTTCTAACAAACTTTCGAATGGCACCTGAAAATGTTTTTTGAACAATTTTTCGTTGTTAGACACTTTGGAAACCCTAGTCACCTTCATCTGGCTTGGTTCATAAGTCTTCTTCAAATGTTCAAGGAAAAAACCTTTAAGAAACCTTTGAAAAACATTTCATTTTTGTGACGGATAACTTCTTATTTCACTGCGCATTACATGATTTTGGTTTTTGGTTCACCTACTATTACAAAGTGTGTAATTTTTTATTCCTGCGCTACCCTGAATCGAACAAACGTTGACTACGGGAAATTCAGATTTTTCAAAATTCTGGTGCAGTACCTATGGCACACCAGACTTATAGGCATTAGCCGCTTCATGATTGTTCAAAAGTGTGATCTGACCAATCATGAAGCGGCTAACCGGATAAGTCTGGCGCCGATCTATGGACCAACAGAATTGTGCAGTTGCACACACTGTACAAATAACGCATCCCAGGTGGATCTGCTTGACAGAAAAGCGCGTTTCTTTTTTTCCTTTCGCATGTACCGAGACAAACACTTTGTTGAGATTGTAAAATGAATGCCAAGCGGCCATTTGCAGAATGAGAGGCGCAGCCTGTGCAGTGTGTGCAAACGCACATATTACGGATATGGAAATAACTGGGCTATAAACATCGTAAGCGCGTACCTTTGAGAAGAACATTTTCGCTTCTGGATCCTTTCTGAAGATGCATCCTCTTGGTAAAGCTTTCTGTAAATCATATAATTTTCACATTACTTTCACATAATTTTTCCCATTAACACTCCCGAACTTCACGCAAGTGTTTATTCATTCGCAATCTTAGGTGGCCATCCCATGTGTCTACCTCCTAATCGCATCAAGCTCTCTCTCGCAATCGAGGGCTACTCAAGTGTTCTATTTTGCGCATTGTTGATGTCAGTCTCAGGTGTGCGATTAGTTGTTAGCCGACCGTGGTTGCTGATTTGTTTGCCCCGAGAAGCTGAGCCTCGCACGCACGCACCTATCAAAAACGGGTGTTCAAAGAAAACAAGCCACTCTCTCTGTCTCTCGTCCCAAAACGATTATCTTCTGGATTGAGAGAACCTTCGGAGTTTTTATCGCAAGTTCGAACAATCACTGTGTGCGGATGACTATGCTCAGATAATCTGAATAGAGGAAACAGAATGGTGAAAACGTGGTCTACTAAGAAAGGAGATTATTTGTTCGGAAGCTCTAATCTACTTCGTTTTCATCATTTCCAAAGCTCAACCTTCAGATTAGCCAACAACAGAGCCCGCTTTTCTTTTTACTACTACATATCGCTTGTATATTTCATCTGCCACAGACCCTGTTTAGGGATTGAACTGATTTATATTTGGCAGAATTCTTTCATGTAAACAGGAATTCCCGTTTTGCTGATGTGTTTTAATAATTTCTTGCGTGTGATGAAGATATACCTATGAAAAGTTGAGCAATAATCTTTTTTCTGGAAAAATTGCGCCTGCTTGATCTTTAATCTAAGACAAGCGCAATACTGCTCAAGTAATATCTTTAACTGACATAAAAAAAACTAGAGCTCGCATTTAGCAGAATATGAATACAAATATTTAGACGACAAACAAGTATTCAGCAAAGGATCGAAAACAGGCTCTTTTTCACATGATATTTCGAATTCTGGACTTTTTATTTGTAAAAGTGAACATGTTCAGTTTTAGCATGGCCATTTATGCTTCGGTTGAACAGGATGGGGGCATGATTTGAAAGACTGATTTTGAAAAGAGTTATAGCACAGAAAATAGTGAAAATAGCTCAAGTTGAAGCTAAAACAAGGATGTTTTCACTATCCTCTATTCAAGCGGCTTTTTATTTTTTATTAAGTGGATCTCTGAGGTGGTTTCGGTTACACGTCGATTCCGAACAACACTCTTTCACGAGTAATCGCAATTTTTGTGCACTTGCACACAATTTCACTTCGCAAAGCTCCTCCATATATACCAAACTATGTACAAGAAACGAGTACTGACTTCCTTGCAGACAGCCGCAGCATGATTAGCGTCAGCAAATGTTTCTTCAAATATCCACTGGTCCTGCAGTTTCTCGTCCAATAAAACGGTGGTTGATGTGACAAAACAACCTTGAAAATACTCTCTTTGATTTATATCAGTAGGGTAACTTGAACTGACCAGGCCTATAACGGTCGCTCATATTCACTTGAAAGTTAACGCGACTAAGATCGTCAAGGATGCCATCTCCAGTAGCTTTGAGGTAGGCTTCTTTCAAACACTAAACAAATGCAGATATGATTGGAAAATAAATTAGTGATGTTTTTACCCAGTAGCGATAGAACATAGTCATTTTCATGGCCTCTGTAGGTTGACCTCTCATCGTCCTCAGCTCATCTGGTGATGCTGACTTCGCCATGGAATTGATGTACTCATCAGCTGTTTTTCCGGCTCCTATAGTGAAATTACAGGGTGCGTTCAGAGTTGTCCGTGCCAGCGCGGTGTCATCGCCGTGCTAGCACCGTGCTAAAAAGTCGATCGATTGATACGAGGCGCGCGCATATGAACCTCGGCAGTACGCTGGCACGACGCTGGCACGCCCTCTGACACAAGAGCAACTATGGATGTTGCTCTAACAATCGCCTTGAAAAATTCCAGACTCACTCTCTTTATCAAGTCGCATTAGGTCAACGCCGACTTTCGAAGTGCAGCTGCTGGCAAAGCCTACATAATCTCCCTGAACATAACCTCATTAGGAATTATTATAAGA
Organism: Cylicocyclus nassatus; assembly: GCA_958299035.1. Lineage (NCBI taxonomy): Eukaryota > Metazoa > Nematoda > Chromadorea > Rhabditida > Strongylidae > Cylicocyclus > Cylicocyclus nassatus. The sequence goes on along the minus strand of CATQJL010000326.1, from coordinate 6,068,189 downwards.
CTATTACGATCCGCGCGACTTTGCACTCACCTGATGTGTAACATTCAATCCAAAAGTGGTATTAGCAGGGTTGACCAAATAAGGTTTGCCCTTCGCCGTTCGTGCAAATTCTATTTCCGACCATGGCGTACCTGTGAACTAAGGAGAGTTTGGGTTGTTATGCCAGCTCACAGTAATAAACACAAAACAGGCAGCGTCCAGAATTGCTCGTGTTTTCGTGCTGTTGTCAGCATGACAGCGCGGTGCCGGAATCTGGTAGAATTTCCTGCATGGCGTTGGAACGGGGTTGGCACGGCGCTTGAACGGCGCTGGCACGAGCAACGCTGGACGCAGCCATAGCTGAATTAGGTACCAAATGTGTCGCATGTCTGAGTAGCAGCCGTCCAATTATGCACTGTAGCGCATCTTCGCTGAAAAAAGAATTTTAACACTTTTTATTATATTCCAGAAAAGGTGAAGAGCGTATCATAGCGCTATATTCAGCAAAAACTGGTGCTTCTTGAGATCTCAAGTGCTCCGATCCATCGCACACATCTCGACATGAAGTTTCGACTCACCGATGTTGTTTCTTTGCGACATCACCAAAGTCTTCTGGTGTTATGCTTTGTATTGCCTTTCGATAATGGTTTTCAAACTAAAAAGTAAAGATCTCAGAGGTAACCAGCTGTACACTGCACAACATACAAACCTGATCACTTTCGAAAGCTTTCTGAATGCTGACAACCCAACGATTACATCTACACCTGTAGAATACAGATTGATTTACTGGTTTTTTACAGTTTCAAAGCAGAAGATTGATTTCTACCAGGGTGTAATTAATGATGCTCAGCTAATACTGATGATACATAACCTTGGCATGATGTACGAATACTGTTTTAATTTCATAGGAAGGTGATACATCGCCGGAACGAAACAATTTTCCTATACCGCTTCGGTTAAGCTTAAATAAAATTAAGACATGATGGCACATAATTTGTTGCGTTTTGCGCTAAAAGTGATGCATTCGTTTTATGTAACATACTTTCCGAAATAATAAAAAGATATTTTAAACGAGTTTCTCTCAACAAAAAGTTAATTTTCAACCGAAACTACGTGAGAAAAATGGAGCGAACTCCACTTCCATGTGAATATCTTAGAAGTGGGCCACTTGCTCATCTTTATGAAAAAAAGCTAAAATCCAAACATATTCTACGTGTATAAATTCAGAAAGTTCAACTCAATAGTTTGATACATAACTTGCACCAACAAATAAGAGAAATCTAATCTAAAGTGTTCGAAATTTTCTAACTCAAAGTTTAAACTTTTCATAACATATGGTGAATGTTGTACAATACTGCTCACAGAATGTGCAAAATTTCCGTGAATGTCTCGAACTTCCGCGGAATTCCCGGAATTCCGCCACATTCACGGAAATTTTGAACATTCTGTGAGCGTTATTGTATCTATCATGAAAAATTGGATTTTATTTGGAACGAAAGCAAAAGCCGAAAACCGAAAAATTCGAAAATAGGAATATTCGTTGACACAAGCGATCAACAGAATAATTCTCAGTGAAAGAGCGGATCACTAAAATCCAAAGCTTAGTCCAACGTTCTGCTAACTTTAGCTGGCAAAATATGAAAGATTAGTTCAACAGACTTTTTAGCATTTCTCTTGATCATCTAGTATTGTTGAAATATGACAACAATGATTTTTAGATAAGGCGTTTCTGAAAAGATTCTCCCTTTCTAATTATGTATTTCAAACAATCTTATAAATATCCACGTAAGACTTGTGCGTCAACCGAATACAATCAGGCACGTGCTATAGAGACCAGCCCAACAGTTGGAAGTTTTATGCCAGAAGAAGATGAGATACAGTTTCTGTCTGCGATATCTTGATTGTCAAGAAAATACCATTTTGCTTAGTTATGACTGAATAAATAGAGCAAAAAACAATTCATAAAAAAATCACAGCGCAGCGTTGAAACTACGCCATAGACTGCCCAGGTGATGACCGGCAGAAAGTCAATATATAACATGCTGATCTCGTCCGCATAAGGTCAACTTTCTCTTCAACAACTTTGCAGAAGCGACCTGGTACACACTTCCCTACGTTGTGGGTAGTATTCTTACTTAGAATTTGATTCTGGCACGAAAAAAAGAATCAGAAATGACTCACTCATTGGTCATGCTGGAAAGGTGAAGAGATGTGCGACGCGCTGCGTGTGCACGTCTGGTCTGAATGGCCTTGAACGTGTGTCGAACAAGATGAAAAGATTGCACCTCCGTCGTGAACACCTCCTTTCTGGCCTTTTCCAACTCATCGACGTAGATTTGCATATGTGGCATCTATTTGGCGAATTGTGAATGAAAAAATTTGTCTGCGATTGTTGCGCGTCTAACTGAAGTCGATGGAGAATTCTACTATACCTGGGGAAGGGCCCAGTGTTAAAAAGAGATTTTTTGATGTTTACTTCATGAAATAGATTGGCTCATGGAAAAACATGGATATAATTGTTTTCGGCAATATCAGCAGTCCGATAGCTGATGACTTTTCTTCATCCAAAGATTTTTGGAACTTTAAAGGCCGCGTCTCGGCAAAATTTCGCTGCTCACTCATACTCAGAGCCTTCTCGCCATGGGGAACTCATATCTGGGCTTTTCAGCGCATGAAAATGGCGGAAGTGAGCCTTTTCGAAGCTTTTCATGTGCGCATTCGGTGAAAATACGCCGGAAGCCCTTCGCACCCCGCCTTTCTCGCTTCGGACTCCGCCCACTTACATACACGTGTTTTCCACTGAATGTGGGAATAGAAATCTTCGGAAGCTCATTTTCGCCATTTCCATGCGCTAAGAGCCCAAAGATGGGTTCCTCATGGCGAGAAGGCTCTGAAAAGGTGAGAAAGTGGAAAACGAAATTTTGCGGGGACACTGCCTTTGACTTACCCTGTACTTTTTTGTTTCTTTTTTCCGTTGCTTGTTGCGCCTACATGGGGATTGTCTCTTCTCTACAATAGAAGAAATATGAAATATTTTTTGTATATCATAGTAATCAATCCAGGCCTACGTTTGGCGTAAAATTCAAATGAAACGTGCTAAAAAATAGTAAGTAGCAGCAACCAAAAATGCTGCAAAACAGTAAATCTGAGAGTCTATTGTAAACTATGATGTTTGCCGTATTTTTCAAAAACCTAATAAAGCTCTCATTTTAAGCTGTTAGGAATTTGCCTTGCGCTTTCCTTCAACCTTGAAATCAAACTTTATTGGGAAACGCATTCAAGCGACACACAAAAAACTGTCTATCCCACTGAAACGCTCAATATAACTATTTCCGAGAGTTTACTATCCAAAGAGATACTGCTTAGAAATATGGCTGTTGCACATCTTTTGAGACCCAATCCATTACACGAATTGAACCATAGCGATGGTTCCTTATAGCATCCGCGTTTTTGTTGTAGATGGCAATTCAGCGCATGACTAGTTGCCAGGGCTTCCCATTTGGAAGAAACTGATTGTGAACTACTACTGACCAACGACAACTCGTAATCTCGAGAGATACAGGTCTGAGTTCTTGGTCAGACTGTACTTTCCAAGCAGAGGAGCTTATTGGTCCGCTCAGAGAGAGCACTGTCTAGGTGCGCTTGAAAATAAATTCTTTAATACAACTAAATCATGTGCGCTGCCGCTTGGTTGAAGTGCTCAAGAAGAAACTCATTCTCCACAAAGCTTGATTGGGCTTCTCCACGTTAAATCCAAAGCCCGCAGAGCACGAAAATAGCAAAAACAGGCTTTTCCCGCGTCCTGGTGCGTGGAAGCAAATGAAGTGGATGATTCATACGCCTGAAACATTCACCTCACAAGCCGTCAAACCCCACCGCGTTACCGTACAATCTAGCGCACTGATATGTCGGCAATACAATTGTGCGCTCAATCATATGATAATGGAACAGTATTTGACAGTGAACGTTTACTTCTGGGTCGCAAATGATCGCTTGCGTTGCCCCCTGGGCAATGTTTTGTTCTTTGTTGGAAGGCCCCCATAAAAGCCCGTGTGTACCCGCATGCCTTAAAAGCAATGTCCAGACTTGCTTGCATATTGCTTTTGAGATATTGCACCGCCCACTCAGATAAGAAATGGTTCAGTGAGCATCAAAGAAGCAGATCTCGGCATCAAGATTCCTTACGTTTGGGCTTCCCAATCCGCTCAGTAAAAGATAGATTCCTCCAAGATAGATTTTTCCAACCAGCCAATCACTCACAAGGGGTAGCCAAACGCATCAAGCCCAGTGCACCTTCCACATGTCTAGAAAAGCAACTTTTGACTTCCTAAAAAGTCGTGAAGCACATCTTTTGATCACACACTTATAGTGCTCAAGAATGAGTGGAAATCAAAGGCAAAAACGCGCCTCACATATGTACGAACCGTCAAAGATAATGATGACCAATTTAAGTGAGTAATAGCCAACGATAGTGTATCTTAAGTCAAGAAATCAGATCAGTTGTTTTTTTTTGATAATGTTTCAGAGTAGGTTGTCAAAATTGTGAGTTTGAGTCATCTGTTCCTCCTTGGTCTTCTAGATGCGCTGAGTGTGCTCGAAATTCTCGACGTCAAATAATGCTTTTTATGGCGTTTCCGGCCTTGGGGACAGCTGAAGGGGCTGGAGGAGAGATTCCCGCCAAAAAGAGCGACTGGCCGCAGAAAACTGTATGGGCGGAGTCACTCCAACCATTTTGGCGGTAATTGGCTAGCTATCTCAGGCAGCTATTGCACGTTAAAGGAATTGCTCGTATAGCTCCTCCAGCAACCTCCAAGGCCTTACACGCATAAGAAGCACTTTTTTGATACTTTCGAGAGACATCAAGCAATGTACTGGACTCGGCGCATCCAGAAGGCCAAGCAGAGATGAAAAGTTCGCAGTCGCAGTTTTCCCGAGCCCCTGCCTTCAACACTCCTGTCATTACTCTTAAAGCAAAAAAAACGACTTTATCAGAACTCCCAAACTACACACACAAACAAAGAAAAAAAACAGCAAGGCATCCTGTACCCTAGCGTTTTACAAGTAGCAGTGATAAGGAATTTACAGTTCAAAACAAAACGATACTTTACTAAACAATGATGGGCAGGACTCTTGCGAACAATATATGTAACCCAATTATTTATCACAAGCATCAACGGTGAGAGCGACGAGGATTGCAAAACAAAACAAAAGTATTCAAAAAGCGAGTACTAAGACTCGATAAGTCATCAAATTCTGTTATTCCCTCTTTGCAGTAACTCCTGCAGAGTGGCAGCGAAGAGGGACACATGAGGTTATAATATATCATATATATTACTATAAATCAGATAGGCAACGCGGCTCGAAAATCACCAGCAAAATGACCGTAATTCGACGAAAAACTTTGGAAACACGTAGTGAGAAACACATTCAAGAAGTATATAGGAATGAATAACGATTTGAGAAATGGTAATGTAGCTGCGATGAGAACAAACTCAGTAAAACCTCTTCCTCTGACGTTCGCTCCTTTTTTGAAAGAAAACCACACCAAATCCGAGGACTCCGACTACGACAACTATACCAACGATAACCAACACTATAGTGCCAAACCATCCAAGTTTTGACGGTGGTGGGCTATCAACATGGTCACGAGGAGCAGCATAGAACTCCGCCCGAGGAACGACGTCTTTACGGTCACCCTGAAGGAATTAGATTGTTACGGGTGAATATTATTCTCACAAACGTGCGTAGATTAACATTTCGTTAGAATGAGCAATAATTAATATTGCAGGCGCGCTGGTCTTATTGAAATGATAGCTCGTGATTAAATTCATTTTATCTAAAAATTTCCACTCCAAACAATGGATATTTATCTGCCAGTACTGACGCACGCCATCACAACTGCTGATAATACGACAAACAGAAAAAAAGCGTATGGTAGCATATAAAGAAGAAAGTGAAGGAACTGACCTCTCCAACACGGTCGACATGAGCAAACTCTTGTTCGAACATTTTCACTCCGATGATGTCATGATTATCTGTAATTCACACTTTTTCAACCATACTTGGGTAACGTGCAAGTGATAAATTATATGGGACCCCTGTGAAGATGCTAACCTGAAAGATCACCAGTAGCAGCGCTTATGCCGAAATAGTAGCCGGTTGGCAGCTGGACGTTATTGACACTCAAACACAATTTCCATTCAAACTTGCCAGCTATATCGGTGAAGATCTGCAATGAGTTAAAATGTATTTTGCAAAATAAGAACATGATCGTCATCCTTACCGATAAAGTGTCTCCCACGTATCTTACCAGAACTTGAGTTTCATGCTCTTTGTTTCGAAACTTCGCCTCACATCCTTAAAATGAGAGATATGAAAAATATGATTTGCAAGAAAATCTGGCGCGATAATGACTGATGATATTACCAGTGTGCTCTCCACCCAGTTGAGTGTGTGTGCCGTCTTTATCGTGGTCATAATGCAAACTACCGTCCGAAACCATAGCTGATATATACGGATGCGCATGCTGTAAAGAGAGATTAGAAAAAGTATTGAGATTGCTCGAAATACAGATAGAGATGCAGTAGAAATGACCATATTTGCAACATACGGAATGCGGTCCATTGTGATTACTGTAAGTGTCCAAAAAGACACCTAGACCTCGGAAGTAATCCTTCCCTCCAAAAACTGGCCCCATTTGATTTGGCTCGGACACGTACCAGATTGCAAATCCATCACCAAACAGGTCACCTCAAGCATATTGGTACAGAAGCACAACATTGAATTATATTAGTGACAGATATGGTACTATACTCTACCGTATTTGCTATAAAACTGATATGAATATTCCAAGCCTTCCTGATGGAGCGTCTATACAGGAAACGCATCTGCTATGTTCAAAAAAAAACCGCTGATTATATTATCTCTGATAACGTACTTTAAATGATGATACGATACTCTGGCATGACAAGATTCCGTGCGCGGTCAGCTACGTTTACTAGATTTGGCGATATAATGCCACTACGGTGGCAACAACATTTGCGCGAAACATGGCATGCGCGTAAAAATTGGGCATAGGGCAATTTGAGCATTGTTTACTCGCGTAAAAGACTCTACGTCCTACTAGGTAATTCGCTTCAAAATTTCAGCACATCAAGCAGCTTGCGCCTACTTCGCACATAGAAAAAATTTATGCTTTCACGATATGTTAACGACTTCTGAAGCAAAGCTTCGTCCGGTTATTTAGAACCATGCATGCTCTTTAGTGGGACTTTCATTAGTGAATACGGCGACAAAACAACAAGAATGAGAGCGATGGTCGGGATATAAACTAACCAGTGGAGCCGGTGACTTTGAAGGACACTTGAAACTCCCAGTCTCGCGACCAGACAGGCTGTAAAGATGAGATTGATAGGAAGCATAAGACAAAAAACTGCACAGTCGCAAAAAAACCCTGATACAGTCCATAAAAACTTACCTGCATGTTCCATATGGCACCTTGTCGACTTTGTTCGTCAGCTGTCAATCGTACCTGTTGACTGGTGACCATGGAGCTGCCCTGGATATTCCAAAACGGAATCTCCATCCCAGCACCTCAAAATCCGATAACAGAGTGTTTGCCCAAAAAAATGTAAGGAAGACGGTCTCTTACCTTGATAGGGTCGCGTCAACGAGTGCTCTCTCTTGTAATAGCCACGAAATTCATGGACCGACGTGCCTTCTATAGCTTGAGCTAGCACTTCCGCAGCTGTAGGTGAAGCCGACGGCTGCTGTGCTGTGACAACTCCAAGAAGTAAAATTCGCCACATGGCGAATCTGTGATGAAGATGATCAGCATTTCAGATGTTTGGCCAATACAAAGAAAAAAGACATGGATATAGCGGCTCAAATGAAAACAGGGATACATTTCTATCCTGCTAAATCAATCGGCTCTAGATATGTTTGATCAGCTGACGTTCACTAGATAGCAATTCATCAGCAGTATCGAACGATAGGAGGAAACGATTACGAAGAAATCAAATCACTGAAAATCATTTAAGAAACATTGGGCAGACTAATCCAGCAAAGCGATTAGTAAGCTTTGCAACAAAATAAATGCTAAGGAGATTTATTTTTTTTCTCCTGCTTTCTCACCCTTCCTTACAAGATTTCGACTCCAAAAATGTTTAAATCGTCAGTTGCACTGCTGATAACGCTAATTTCTTGACGGCAGAAAATTGATAAATCATCAGAAGTTCATGCAAAAAAAGCATGCACTGCAAATCCAGAGTTGATAAACGAAGAAAAAGGTAAGATCAGAAAAGAACATGATGTTTAAACTATAGGGAAACGAATTTACTAGATGCATTTATCTTATCTGAACAGCTGCATTCGCATATTCTGCAATCTACAGTGTGTCGACTACATCTATCCCAAGCAGATGGTACCGTTGCAATAGGGGAAAGTAAAAGGAATGCTGGTATTAGAATACAAACGATGCATCTACAGTAAATAGAGATAGTACATAAATCCTGACAGAGCAGACCCTGTATACATTTTTGACACTTATGCTTTCGATCTCTCTGGTGCGAGCCCCATGAAAGACTTTATCATGAAGAAAGAGCATGATTATTGATGTATTTCCTCTATGTAAATGTCAGACGTATTATGGAGTGCAAGTATCGAAGCGCCAAAATTCAAAATTGCAGGGGCCAATGAAAAAGTTTGCACTCATATGTTCCACAGGGCTTGATGCTTATAATATAGCTTCCACATGGGGAGTTGCTAGTTATGCTGGATTCTCTGAATATAATCAAGATTGTTTGTAGCGTACAGCATGACAAGCATGACTACTCCGACTAAATAAACATTCAGATACGCAGAAACAAAAAAATCGACAACAATCGAGGCATAGAGATGCGGACTGCTTGCTAGTAATCCACCTAACACTGTAAAAAATAGGTTGGAACTCAAGCCCTGCTCACAATCCATCATCAGAAGCACAGCAGTAAATTAAAACCAACGCCAGGCCAACAACTGCTAACAAAACACTATGAAGAGGAACCAGTAATGCACGAACACTGACGTGGCAACAGCATTATCATGTAACAATACCAATGTCTGCTCCGATCAAAATCGCGTGTGAAGCCTTGAATTTCAGGCAAATCGACCCAGGACGCCAACCGTATTCGAGCTGCAAATTTCCCTCCTTCTGCTGTTCGAGCGCAGATTCGGCATCCGCATTTTGTGGTTGTCTTTCGCGGGTTTGCTAGGGGGTTGGATAAATTGTTTCACTTTCGTGTAAGCTGTCATTTCAAGGGGCTTGTAGGCGCGGTTAACAATTTTTGAAGTAGGAGTAGTTCTTATATTTATTCTTCGTGTAAACTTCAGTTCATTGTAGAGATTCGTTACTCTTCTCTATATGTGATTCTTATGCCAAGGGTATATCTTATTGACTTTTGTTAATTTACTACAGTGTTCTGCTTTTTTAACATGTACTTGATTTGAACTTAATTTAATTATGCGCTTTCTAGCCAAGTATCGAGTATTATTCCATGATTGTAATCTAAAGTTTGACATTTAGCAGTGCTCATATAGCAATTACTCTATGAGGAGTCTTTATTTGAAAGGTTTTGTACGCTCTGTTTTTCATTACCACATTCTTACTGAAAGTCAAATCTACATCTATTAATTAGACCCAGATATCTCGAGGCAATGTGGACCTTATCTGTAGTAAAGGAGTGAGGAAGTTGTTAGGATAGTGATTAGGCTGTTAGGAGCTCGGTAGTTCGAAAGAGGGAAAAATGGAGCATTCGAAGGTCAACTGGATATTCAAATAGGTTATGGCCATCTGATTGTAAATCTGTGATACTCTGACTCGAAGGGAGTTTTTTTTTCTAAATTAGTCAAGATTTGCTTTATGTGCTTCTCATATTGCATTCACTAGTTGACTTCTCCATGTTTTTTCTCACACTGCAATATTCACCTCCATAATTGACGCGATATCGCTACCTATACATTTACTGTAATTTGCATATTTTAACTTTGTTTTTAGGTAAAAATGATCTACGTGCTTTTGCTATCCCTCGCAGTCGTTGCCGTCGGCGAGGATGCATCCACTCAAACTCGGGTACGTTTGATTATACATGCTCGCCTTTTTTTTTATCTTGTGGGCAGTATCATTGTTAATGTCCCATTTTTTTCCATCATGAAACAAGTTTATGCATAAAACCATAGATGGTAACCTGAATTTCGTAAAATCAAGCATTGCATGAAGATATATTGTAGGGATCCACTCATCTGTTCTTTTTTCCTAGTGTCCGACCATAAGTGCTCATTGAACTTTCCCAAATATCAACGGTAGTGGGCTGTTTTGGGAGTGATTGACAGGCATTGTCATCCACTCATTCGCCTGAGATTGACTGCAAATTATTTTTACATGAACTTTTTTGTCGTGTTGTTAAAATGTCTCACTTCATCTTTTCTGAGTAAAGGCTGACATGCAGAAATGTCATACTTGACGGTTCTTCTCAGTGATCATGCTTCAAGATCTTCCTTTGTCAAACCTATTCGTATTGTACTTCGGCCTTCAGCTTACTAATTTTTCTGATTCTTCGGTTTCCTTTGCCAAATTCTTGCCGATTTTTAGGATGCCTTCATCGTTGCTAGTAAGTTCCCTCAATCAATCTACGCAGTGGAAAACATGGATCTTGTTCTGGAGTACGAATTGTACAATACCGGCGACAAGGCTGCTCTGAAGGTATGACGTTCGTATTTTTGTTTCCGTTCTATTCCTCACTTGTCGTGATTAAGGTAACACTTGACGACAGACACTCGTTCCCTACCCAGTCCTTCGAAATTATCAAAGGTCTGCTGAATGTTCGATTTGAAAGGATCAATCCTGGAGCCAATGCAACTCATTCTGTCGTTGTGAGTTCAAATTCATATATGGTAACTTTACCGCTAGCATATGGTCTTTTAATCAGATTCGACCACGTCAGTTTGGAGTTTTCAACTACACCTCTGCCCAAGTCACATATACATCTGAGGACAGCAGCGACATTCGGGTCGGATACACCAATGCTCCTGGAGAGGGTAAGATCTATTTGGATCAGTTTTATTCAAGATTTCCGTGTACTAAGGCCCCAGCGAGACGCTGCTAAAGGCTCAAAAACATTCAAAAGCGCGAGAGCGCCCAAAAGAGCCCAGAATTTTTCTAATCTCTCTTTACCTTTTGTGTGAGCAGAGATGAGAGAAAGTGAAGAGAGATTAGAGAAATCTGGGCGCTTTTGAGTGCTTTCGAGCGAATTCTGGCCATGCTTAAGATCCTGCTGGAGAAAGAGGTTTTAGATGTTATGATGTACTGACGTCATCAAGAAATCTCAATGTATACAACTGTTTAGGCTACATCTACCGTTTGAAAGAGTACGAGCGAAAGTTTGCTCCCAAGTACATTTACTGGATCGTCTTCTTCATCCTCATTGCACCCACCACGCTTGGATCTTATCTTGCCTATTCCAAGAGCAAGAACAAGTACGAAGAGCTGGCCAAGAAGAAGAACTAACTTTGTTCGGAAATAGTCAAGGTGATTCTCAGATCCTTTGAGTTGTCGTTGAAAATGTATCCACTTTTCGTCATATCTCATCAATTATAATGCATCCTTCCATCAGTAATACCTGAAAATTTTTTTGTTATTGCCTTCTCGTGCTATAAGTTTTCGCGTCATCTCACAGAGTACTGCTTGGGTATGTATGTTGTTCGTAGGCTACTTCTATCCGCGAGTGTTGATCAACCTGAAGTGCGGCGGGTCATCGCTGTTTGAAGTTTTTTTTCGTTAGAACTAAATTTCTGTGATTATCTCATTGATTTATTTGTTTGTTTGTGTCTTTTTGTTTGGAGAGATAAATTATTTATTTCATTCCATACGATCGTTTTTATTCAAGATTGGTGATCAGCATGCATGCAAATGAATCGAGGTCAGGCGCACAGATCGTTTGGAAGCAGGCGAGATTTCGTTTTTTGGGGCGAAAATGCAAAGGGGATATCGTTTTTGTGGGTCCGAAAAAAACATAAAAACTAGGTAGTCGACGTTTCCGCTTTTGGATCATAGAGGAATTAGACCTTCGTAGAATTTTGCGGTAGTCAAGGGGGACTGTGTTTCTAAAAAGCCCAGAAACGGACTCGTGCCTGGCCCTGATTGAGGTAGAGATAAGAATTTCAAATTAAGGTTGTACTTCCATGTTTTCTTGAGTTGGTAACCTTCATTGCATGGGTTGAGCTTGTGATTCAGAAAGTCATAACGGCAGGGATGCAAAGTGCAAGCAAACTCAGTCATATTAAGTGCCGCAAACACGTATAGTCTTCGAAGCTCTGTGAAGCCAAATCATGTCGTTCATAGTATGGGCTATAAATGTGATACAGATACGTGTGGTCTTCTTGTCCTGAAGTTTCGATATAGTATAGTACATTACCGAAGGAAGGCAGTAGCTAGAAATTACACACAGCAATAAGAGAATTTTCAAAACTAAATGCACTCCAACGGCTCGTTATCAGTCCATAAGAATCTCAACATTTTCATCACAGAGGAATTCTGTTATTCAAGTTCTGTTCACTTAATCTTGTACCCTATTTTAGTCCTACAGATTTTGAGGATAAAATGCAGTTGCACAGCTCTGGGGTGACAGCTAGCGGTGTTATAATAAATCTGTTCGAGTACCACAAAATTAGTGATTCTCTCCCCCCCCCCGCTCTCCTTTCTTTCTCCACCTTCAGCCTCTTTAACATGAAGTGCAACGCTTCTGAGCAAACTCGAAGAGGACACTGAAAGGGAAGCACCTTTATCCTTTTATCCTTCGATTGTCCCCATGCCTAATCCCTATTCAAAAGTGCGCAGAATATATTATTATGTCAATGGTTGCTTTTTTCTTGAATACTCCACACAAACAACATCAATGCGTTATGCAGGAAATTGGCTAAGCAAATAAATAAATTTAGCAGGAGGGCCAAAAATTCCTAGAAGTGCCCGCATGAGGGATTATCTCAATGAGAGAGCATGGCGTCAGCGCGTAGGATCAGCTATGTATGATTTTCTGCAAAAATTTTGAATGCATTTAAAATTTATTTTGCGAGCTTATCCTTCAGATTGAAGGGGCGTGGCTAGCATCAGACTTTTTTCACAGATAATATTGATGTTTGAAAACCTTCAGAAATAAGTTTGATTATTTACTAGGTTTCCCGAAAGTTCTGTCGTTTCGTTTTTAAAAAATCGTAACTTTGCGTGCGCTGTCTTGACGGATTTGCTCCGTTATACTTTTATTAAAAAGAGTAAGTTTTTCCCTTTCGAATGCGTTTTTGTTGAGCTTCTGCTACGCACTGACTGCAGAGATAAAAATAGAAAAAGGAAACCATATAAAGTTTGCTCATTTTAACTTAGGTCGCCAAAAATCTGGAAAGCTGCAGAACATCTGAAATCGTCAACACGTAAGTTTTTTGACCTACTTTTCCCAACTGTGAAAAATATGTTTTGTTTGAACGTCTCTGTGAAAAGTTACGAAATACCAGTTTACTACAGAAAACCCCGAAATTAATTAATTTGTCACTTCTCGAAAATCATAACTTTTTAAACAAAGGTCCAAAAAAGACAAACTTTTCACAGTCGCAAGGAGTAGGTCAAAAATCTATGTAATGACATTTTCAGATTTTTCTGCAGCGTTTCCGATTTTTGGCGACCCAACTTTATATGGTCTCCTTTTTCTATTTTTGTCTCAGCAGTCAGTGCATAGCAGAAGGTCAGCAAAACAGCATTCGAAAGGAAAAGACATATTTTTACAATAAAAATATAATGAAGTAAATCCGTTGAGACAACGCAAAGTTACGATTATTCGAAAATGAAACGACAGAATTTTCCGGACAACCTAATATGAATGAGAACGAATCCACTGCACACCTTCTTTGGAAATTTTCGCTACCCATTTTCGAGGGCGAGGGATCGGGGATTTTTTTATTTCTTCTCATATCCACAAGCGCTATTTGTTGCCGATCTGGCCAGCTTATATACGGCCTAGAAGTTTGAGGTTTGAAATTTTTTTTCGAAGTGGCACTAGCCCCTTATGGCGAAAATTTTCCAAAGTTAGTTTCCACGGTAAAAATTACGGTGCAAGAGTTCGATGGTCCGACCTCTACAGTAGGGTCTGCACTTGCATTTGCAACATAATCTACTGAGCAAAACCAGATCTAATAGTTATTTGATTATGCAGTATGCTAATAACACTAATTCGCTTAGGGCTTTTCCTGCTCAAGGGAAGGCGGTGTGGGGAGCTGCACATTTATGTATTCAATCTAATTATGCTTATTTTAAGTGAGAGCGTTCGAGAAAAAAAAACGACACTCGAAGAATTTCTTGCATTCGTTGGAAAAGATCTACATTGGCAGAGAACTTTACTAATAGTTCAAATTGTCGCTTGCAAATTGAGATAGCAAAATTTAAGCTCATCACATCGCGCGCTAGATTTTGAAATGCAGTTCTCAGTAGATGCACAACTATTTATATAGTCTTTGTTGCTCAAGTCTGTGTGCGCTTAGCCGTTTATGTATGTTATTTTTTGCCAGACCGCTTCCGTTCTACATAGCTATGTAGCATGAAAATTGTTGTTTATGTCAGACTTTTCCACGCTATTGGCTAAAAAACCTAGAAGGACCGACGTCTAATAGGTCCCAGAAACTTTCTTTTGTTAGTGAGCATGAACTTTTCGCTTAGTAAAGACAGAGGGGAGTCGAGAAAACCGAGTTTTTCTGAATAATCCAACTTGTTATGTTGAGATACTATGTATACATTTTGTATTCCACATCATTAACACAGCTAACGAGGTAGAAAGTATTTTCATCCATGCTCAGTAAACATTGTCTGTGGATATGACACATTGAGTTTCGAAGGAAAACAAAATGCTCCCATTTGTTGAAAAAAAAACCCAAATTTGGCTTTACTGAATTGATATCTGTCGGAGCATAAGTCTTGTAACAATTTATCTTTTCCTAGAAAAATCTAGAAATCTTGGTAAAATCCGTGTTTGGAATATTTGAGACGAAAAAAACCATCCACTGAGATCTTTTCATTCATGGACATAATCTACATACATATAAGGGCAATTCTGTAAGCACTTCTTTCTCCATCTTTTCTTTTTATTTCGTTTGGAAGCTTATAAATATCCGGGAGCATTAATGCTCATATACAGACTGTTCAGAGCTTTTTTTATTCAGCAACACAGGCAAAAATTTCGTCAAAAAATTCGGAAAATTTCAAAACTTTAGAAATGATTATGTCTGTCATGTATATATCAAAATCTACAACCCTTCAAGAATTTTTGAAGTGGGGAAAATTTTCTCCAAGAGAGTTACAAAAGATTTTCTTTCAAGGTGTAACGAAAGTTAGACGTCTGACTCAATCGTGTAGTCAATCCTTTTATCGTGCAATCCCACGTTCCGTAAAATTAATTCACACAATGACATGTTTTTCACTTCCAAACAAATTCTACTCAGTTCCTGAGAAAAAACATGATGAACAGAGCAACACCTACATCCTTGATTTATCTATAATCCCTCAATTACCTCTGACGTTTTTTTTGAATGGAAGCGCAAAGCAGAGATGCGCCCCGCCCCTTTCTTGACATCGCGAATGTGGGCGTGCTTGAAAACAGTTTAGCGGATTCGCTACGCAGGTTGGTAATCTTATTTTTGGCATCACGCCAAACAATCTCTCTATCTGTTATATTTAGCAGTAATGAAAGTGTTCTTCGTGTTTCTGTTCCTTTTCTCATGCGTCTTCGTTGGCGTGATGCCATTTCGAGGCGGCCATGGGCGACCACTCTATGGTAAGAACTTTTTCTACTTCTTTGTCTAGACTTTGATTTACTAACATTCAAAGACACTTATAAGCATCACCTTTTTATAGCTCTGAGAATTTTACAAAATTTTCTGAGTAAAAATTCTTGAAGAAACTTTGAAATGCAACGAAACTTTTTTCACAAGTTCATGCATTTTGTCTGAGATAGTTGACTACAGATGCAGATCTCCTTTTGCATTCATGAGTTTTCTTCAAGTTAAGTACTTGAAATTGCGGTAATTATTAAAAAAAAACTTTCTGCAAGACAACGAAGCTATTTTCTTTTAGCAAATTCAGCCGCTAGTTAGCATCGTTAGAATTTTTTTTGCGATCGAGTTTGGATTTCCTTAGTAAAGAATTGACTAAACTATTATTTTTTATGCCAGTAACTTCTAAAACTTCACCGTAAATCTTTTAGGAGTGGTCGGAGGTGTCAATTACGCCAATGACTTTATTCCCGTTCGAAGTTTCGAAGGAACAAGAGGCTCGAGAGGTTCAAGATTATACGGATCATTCTAAACGAAACAATTTCGCACACAAAAACATGTGTCAAAAGTTAGAAAAATAAAATTTTGCTTGTGTTTCTGCATTTGCTGAAGGAATCTTTGAACTGTTCTCGTTTTCGTGATGGCTTTTGTCGGTTCGGGCATATTAGAGTTCCCGACGTGCTCAGAGATTCCACGTTTTCAGCCTACGTAGACTCATTGTTACCTAGATGGAATTCAGAATAAGCCTGATCTGGAGAGCAACCACACTCTTCCGGTTTATCATTCAGGTGGACTGGATATAGATGTTAATCTTTGAACGTTAAATGTAAATAATGGATGTGCTACGAAATATGTATAGTGGTGCTGAATAGTGCAAGATAGGTGGGGGGGGGGGGCTAAGAAATATTCAAATAGGTGTAGTAAATAGATTTGTGAACTCTTAAAGACTTAAACAAGGGAAAAGATCGTAAAGACAGGACTTTTTTCAAAGCTTGCATAAAAAGCACCGTTTGAAATATTGCAAGGTCAAACGAGTTATAATAGCTAAAAAAATGCTGCATTTGGTTAGGCCCTCTATGAAGAGTACGACAAATGAAGACTTCAGATTTTATTTGCCAATGAAAAGTAATTTACAACGAATTTTCTGAATGATTTCACTTAGCGCAAACAACTCGCAATGCTTTTCCTTGAGCAAATATGGTCAGATGAGCATTCATAAAAGATTCCAGAATATGCTTCCGCAGATTCTAGGCAGTTTCGTCATGCAATGAAATGTTGTGAAATTCCCGTTATTCATTTTTATCCTTTTTGTATCATTTCTCAAAGTTTTTTTTTCCAAAAGAATTGTAAATTGGTTACATGAGTCTTCGATAAAATTCAGAGATGCAAAAAAACTCTGTTGTAGTTAAAGTGTGGAATATCACCAAATTTCACTCAACTTATTGAGAAAAAAACTCTGATTCAAACAATCAAGAGCGTTTTCATATTATCACATGTTCACTCAACTAGCAGAAAAACTCAAATTATTGTATAATTGATAAGTGCTCGGCTAATCTCATATTCCAATTGTCCTCCATAAAAATAATGATTTGACTATAATGACAGTAACCACTGCGTAGCGAATCTCTCCTGCATCATTAGCTCGTCATGAAATGATCAAAAGCAAAAATCTTGTTTCATTGAAATAACAAGTACTCAAAAAAGAGCTACAAACAGGGCTCAGCACGGGTGGCTTATAGGCAAGCTGGATATCGTTTTTGGGACAGAAAGCGAAGGGAGTTTCGTTTTTGTGGCCGAAAACACACAAGATTTGCGACTTTTTTGGTCGTTTCGTTTTTTGGGGATTTTTTTGGGGATTATGATCTAAGGTCAAAGAGGATTTCGTAAAAATTCGCAATAGTCAAGGGGTCTTCATTTTTTGCATTTTAACTAGCCACCTCGTGCCAAGCCCTGGTTACAAATCCACCTTGTCGTTATTTTTTGTCCATTACTCAGTTTTGCCTTTGATCATGCGTGCAAGAATTTCATCTCTTCGAAAGCGGCTCGAATTCATTTTCGCAGGGTTTGAATGCACTACCTTACAAACATCCATTGCCTTAGCTTCGCCATGAACAAAAAATTAAAAGAAATTTGCCCTTTAAGAAGTCGCGAGACAATATTTTTATGCATTTGTGATATCTTGGAAATTATCAGGTGGCCTATAAGTTCCGTTTTCAAACGAAATGTAAGAGCTTTCAAGAAGCAGAAAATTAGAAAGAATTGCTTTCAATATTGGAGATTGCTTGAGTGTTTGAAGTAATATTTCAAACATCTAATATATTAGTATAATAGTCACACAGTTTCAAGTTTCACATTGTCTTATAATCACCCGAAGAATGTCGTTGCTATAGATGTCAGAAATATTGGAAATTATCAGATTGGCCTAAAGTCCCGTTTTTTCTCACCCCAATAAATCCCATTTTTCTTGAGAAGAAGCTCTAGGGTATCTATCTGTAGAGCGAAGCAAGCTCTACAAGCTGGTGTCCAAACACTTACACAAAGCGCCTTCCACATTCAGTTTAAGATTGAAATCCAAAATTTTCAGAAGAATGAAAAGTTGAAAAAATCAGAACTCTGTTTAGAAAATTTCTGAGAACTTCAAACTTGTTCACTAATATGTACTCCTCATGTAACCCCAATGTGCACAGTTGTGTATTTTTTCAAGGGCTAAGAATCGCGGAAATAAAATCTGGCATATCCCTCTTAAACCGATGGTGGACCGTTACAGATAATCCTATAGCATAAGCCTTTACAAGTATACTCACAAATTTTTAGCCTTCTATAAGAGAGTTCAAGCGTTAGCATCAGTGTGAAAAGCCATTGAAGCCAAAAGCCAATTTCTCATCTAGCCATGGAAAAAGCACTGCAATTTTGTATATAAACGTCAGAGGAATGCACATGTGTAACAATTTGAGGCTCTTAGAAATTTTTGAACCGACTTCTAAATAGTTTTCGAGTTTCTGGGGTTTTGAAAATATTCAGATTCTGATTTCAAACTGAACATGGAACGAGCTTTGTGCGAATGTTTCGATACTTGTAGAGCTTGCTTTGCTCTATCGACAGATACCCCAAAGCTTTCCCGAGAACCACGAAAAGTGGAAGTTGGTTCGGTGAAAACGGGAAGGACATCTAAAAATATATTGCTGCATAGGTACTTTACTTTGGAGCGAATCGAATAACATTTCGATTATTCGAATAAATCATTCGAATGCGAATGATTCGAAATTTCGTATATGAAAATTTGAAGATTAGAATAATTCGATAGTCGTATATTTGGAAGTTTTGGTTCTCGAATATTATTCAAATTCGAATATTCGAAAGTTTCAATTTTCAAATATAATTCGATATTCGAATATTCGAAAAAAATTTCGAATTTTCCAAAGTATAGTAGGTACCAGAAGGTTAATTTATTACCAAATTTCATTGCTAGACACTGAAAGGATTCATGGACTGCTGTTGATGTCGGGATTTGATCAGATTCACTGATAAAGCATTAATCATATATTAGGTTGTCCCGAAAGTTCGTTCGCACCATTTTCAAAAATTCATAACTCTTTAAATTCTCAACGAATTTGTACGAACAAAATTTTGCTTAAGAGAGGAACTCATGCTCTTTGTATCCGTTCCCGAATTGTTCGTTGATGTATACAAATGAAGGAGATAGAAGCTCAAAACCAAAATCACTCAAAATTTGAATTTTTCGTATAGGGTCATAAAAAATCGGAAACTTGCAACAAAAATCGGAGCAGTCGATATTGTAGGTTCTTTCACCAGCTCTTTCTAACAGTGCAAAGTTTGCGCCGATTGAGCTTCTCTGTGAAGTTATGGTTTTTGAGGAAGCAATAGAAAAAAGCGAATTTGATTTATTTTGGCATTTTTCAGGGAAATCATAACTTTTCATAGAAACGCTCAATCGGCACAAAATTTGAACTGTTAGAAAGAGCTAGTAAAAGAACCTACAATGCGGACTGCTCCGATTTTTGTTGCAAGTTTCCGATTTTTTATGACCCTACACAGAAAATTCGAATTCTGACTAATTTTCTTCTATCGCCCCTATCTATGAAAAGATGACCATTAGCAAGCATCTAAGATGTTATTATAAAGGGCATGACTTACTCTTTCATACAAAAGTAAAAACAGTCAAATCGGTAGGAATAAACAGAAGTTATGAATTTTTGAAAATGATGCGAACGAACTTTCGGGACAATCTAATATTATACTGCGTCTGATGTCCTGACATTATATTCCTCCAAGTAAAATGCTTCTGTTATAATTCGGTCATGCTGAATAAAATCATGAGACTATGAATATGGTACAGAGTATAAAAATCAAATAGAGCAGAATAATAAACGGCACAAATTTTTAATATTGAATTTTTTTAGAGGCTGCGTCCAACACTGAGGATCTTGTAAAACCGCGAACTATACACATTGCAGCTCGTCCTAGGTTTGAAATTAACAATTACTGCTTACATTCCTATAAAAAACAAAAAAAATTACCTAATTCCGTTTCGTTCCTACTCACTATACGGAAATTAGGCAAAGTATACGTTCTTCCCGGAACTCATCGGTAGTGAAGGAAGATCGTAAACTAATAAGTAAAAGTAAGAAGAAAAAGAAAGAAAGAAAGCGAAAGCGAAACTATCGTCTGGATTTAATGCTTCTAAGCATTTCAGGTAGTAACGTAGCCATTCTCTATCCCTATATGAAGGAAGAGTGGTGAAAAAAAGGTGTTGGCACCTCAACACATGTTTTTTGGGTTATCTCAAGGAATCCCATCGAATAGTAGCTGGTGGGCATTTCTCCCTCCAGAAAGGTCGCCAATTTTCTGAAGTGGTCTTTTTGGAATTGTAAAATGAATAAGTTGTTTTCATTTGCAAATTACTATAAGACTTTGAGTAACGCATGGCTTACAACGATCCAATCCGGCTTTCCCCTAAGAATTTCCTGAGCTTGCACAAAGTTTGAGAAACTTCCCAATATTGAAGCTAGTCGTTTCCGAGAAAACTACAGTCTCTTATGAGGAGTCGACTGAAATTCTATAAGCGTTGCATAATGAATGAAGCAACCTTGGAGGGACCAAGCCAATTTGTCGTTTGAAAGCCAGATATAAAAGATAAATTAGGAGAAATCATGGGGAGATGTCAGATTATTAAACTGTTTTGGTCAAAGATGTGTAAAATATTCAAAAAGTGGTAGAGGAGAACAATAGCGATTGGATCGGTTTGCAAACTTGCACAGATCGGTGTAGAGCGATGAAGGTTGTACCCGATTTCGTTTTTTTCTTTACTTTTAATTGAGACTTACGTATTAAATAAGGCTAGACCTATGTTATGGCTATTCACATCATCACATTGGCTGCCATAAGAGCTAGAAGATCACTACCGACTGCTCAATAAAAATACTAAGATTGAGAAGGTATTCTTCATGAAAATATGTGGGGGTGAAGAGTATACAGAGGAAGCAGAAAATCATCACAATCTCAGTTAAATATAGGAACGACGTTTTTGTAGCAGTATGCAGTAGATGGTTCCAGCATGCTTTTGATCAACCTTCATGTTTTCAGGCAAATTAGTGCTTATCTAGATGCACATTAGCTACTGCAAAAAGTTTATTAGCTTCTTCAGCTTGTAGTGTTGGTACATGATGTCTATCCATTACAATTGCAAACTGGGTCGAAACATACAAATGGTCCGATTAATCATTTGTGGACCGATACTACTGTGATATCCAATACGGAAGGCTCATGACGCATTTGAAATGGCAAGAATAGGAGAATTAGATCAGGATTTTTGTTACGACGAACATCTCAAAAGACGGGAATAGGTCTAAACCAAAGTTTTCTGGAAAATCACTCAATTTTGCTTTGCACAACGTAGTACTCAAATAAGTCTTTCATAAAGAGTAGCGCAGGTTCAATAGACTATCTTCTACGGAACTAACTCGATAGAAGGGTGGAGTGGTAACGAAACTCTGGCCTAAACCTGAGCCTAAGCCTACCTTAATTTGCTCAAGCTTCGTCTTCCTTCAGCTGCTTTGAGTACTTCCTTGTCTTTCTAAGATTTTTGTGCAAACAAAACATTATCTGTTAGGTTCTATATCGTCACAATGCGACCTCAGTGTTATTCTTAGTTCGAGCAGCTTCATGGTGGTGTTGAAATAAGTTTTCTTTTGTGAAAAGGCACATTCATAACAGAGTTTCAAACCTCAGAGAAATTCGAGTCCTTCCTACCTGCGACAGTGAACAATAAGTTATGAGCTCTAGTCATACACACGGCCAACTAATTGTAAGGCCACGGTAGCGGAGTAGTCTGAAGAGCCTTGTAGGTTAGTGATGCAATGGTGGGTCCCACCCAAACTGAAGGTGATGAGATTTTGATGCTATTTGATAGGGGGGCCCCAACTAAGCCAATAACTTAAGTCTGTCGCTGCAAGAAATATATTCCTCAGCGAGACCGCTCCAGAAAACAGAAGCGGCCACCCCGACTCCTCCCAATACCTGACAAGGGAATGGTCAGAAGTCGAAGTGGCCAATCCACACAAGCTGCATACCATTAGATGCAGCATAAAACGCTGACTCTAAATCTGTCTTCCTTATCTGCAGAGCGCTTTTGTGGACGAAATTACGAGACGTAAATGTGCGTGTAAAGTGCAATCTTAGCCGTACAGTGCCATTCTCGGCTCGGTGGTGGATCAAAACATGCAACTAGGTCACTTCATATGACCCGTACCTAGAGGAGAGCTGAAAGAGCAATAATGTGCCTAATTTCGCAATTTTTGCGCACGGCTTTTTCGCAGTAAAGCTGCTCATAACTTTGCCTACAAAGGCGCTCTGCAGATATGGAAGACAGATTTGAAATCAGCATTTTAAGCTGCATCGAATGGTATGTAGCTTGTACGGATTGGTCACTTTGATTTCTGACCATTCCCCTGTGAGTGGTCTGAAAATAACAAGTCCAAAGTTGAGCTTCAATGTATCCAGAATTGTCATAGACCCACCCTCCTTTACAATAATCACATTTGCGTCTCTGTTGACCCTAAAGCACTTCGGAGTTGTATCTTCAGGCCATGTTGATGGAGCCAGCGTGGCTGCCTTCACCTTCTGGAGCGATTTTCTCGCTTTCAAACTCATCTTTTGCAGAGAGAGTTGGGTGAATGCTTAGTTAGGGGCTCAGCTATAACATAAAAGAATCTCATCCCCCTTAATTTGGGGATGGTGCAATGAATGCTCTGCAACGAAGTCTTGTGATACACTATAACAGGATCAGCGAATAGCACTATGACACCGATCAGAGATTTCAGAGTGGGTGATTATCCATAAAGTAAAATTCTGCGGCCTCTAAAGGTATACCATCCATTCTTAGACAAGAGACCTGAAAAAACGCTTTACACAGTGTGACTATCTGACTTGACTTTTTGACAAACTTCTACCTGTTTTTCCTTTGACTCGAGATAGTGTATTAAATAAAAAATGAGATAGAGACTCATAATAAGGGCTAAGATGTTTACGTGTTTTTGAGTGTGTGTCTGTCTGTCTGTCCGTTACGAAATTCGTAAAGCATATTTCAGCCAACGCCCTGAGCCCAAATTTTGCAAGGCGTATGCTACCAGCATGAAAGTCCAATATGCAAAAGCAGGAGCGGATCCGCTGAGTGAATCTCTCAAAAATTGCGCGTCAAACGGATCCGCATGGCTTCTGGCCAGCGAAATTGGGCCTGTACCACCATTTTGTGAAGTCGTGGATACGTTTGACAAGCTAATGTGGAAGCCATGGACTTTAGCCTAGAAAATTAAACTAAAGTTGACTATTACGAAAATGGTGCCAGAAAGAATTAGTTACGTAAATGTTCAATTTTCCAAGGTTTCATGTGATCATTTGTGAAGATTTTTGCACAGAGTTGTAGCCCACGGTGCTTACTGTCCTTACTAGTGAACCAGTAATTTAAAGGTGCTACTTGGAAGAGCGTTCGTTTCGGTACCCGGTTTCCCGCTATTATTTGCACATTCTTGAATTGCGCTTACGATTCTTCATATATTAGATGGCGACTACCAAGTCATAAGGAGTCCAGAAACCGATTAAAATTTGCATTTATTCTCCTGGGAAAATTTTCATCCACGCGAAAATACCGATCTCATACGAAAAAGCAGTAGGAATGAGTAACTGTTTACAAATCATTCTGATAGCCTGCATAGCGCCGTGAATTTCAAAGTTATTATCAAGCGGAAATGAGTAAGGCATAAAGTAGGGCCACGCATCGGTGAGTAATAACTTCAGATGTGACGTACTGGTGAGTAGTAACTTGTTAATCACACGTGTACGAGTGTCTGCGAAACCCTATCAGAATACGTACCTAGTGACACGGTCGAATTTAGCGTCTTCTTAAGATCAAAGTCAACAGAGGTTGGTGAAGCCTGAGGTTCGACTACGGAATGTAGTAGACGCAATAGAACGGATTTGAAAGGCTGCGAGACCATAAAATTTATTCGTGTCATTCTAGACTTCTGTGAAACAAATCGTGACCAAAAAATCCTTACAACAAAACCTCTTTCTTGCGTCTAACTTGGACTAGAACGTTGACCTTATGATCGTAACGGCTGTCATGTTGGCGCAAGCGCTTCTCTTCACGTGCTTGCACTTTATTTGAATACGAAGGCGAATGACAACCACTAGTCGTTTTGTTTCAATGCTAACTAAGTTTCCAATGTGATCAATCATGCTTTTTTGGTAGATAGAATTAGCCCGTCAATTATTTGCTTGAGAAGGCATTTTCATGTGCTGCTCTGCCAGCCCATTAAGTTTCTAACATCATATCCAAAAAAAATTCTTGCATTAATGTACATGCACTTCTGACACGGCCGAACATTCACTTCCAGAACTTTATGCTTCCACATTTCTCTCTAAATGACTTCGGCAACATTCCTTTCCCTCTTTCACAGCCGAGAAAATACGCTTCTTTTATACTCGGCTCTAATTTTCAATTTGCAGAGAATCACATTCTGTGAAATCCCTCCCCTGTCGATTGTGCCCTTACGGGAAATGTTGATTAAGCTTTTCTGAGGTCCTGAAGCGACAGCTTGCTCTCGGTAACTCAATTCAATATTATCAGCTGCTCGCTCACTATTTTCTTGGAATTTTTGTGTTGATACAGGACTGGTTTTTATGGATCTTCCCTTCTTATGCTAATACATTTTTATGCATATTGTTGAGCACTTTTTGTCCGTCCACGTGTATGTGCTAGGCGTGTGTTCAAATATCACATAGGCTTATATAGTTTTAGATGTATTTATATGGGTAGGTTTCAATGCTAACCAATGGAGTTTTACTACATATTCAATGTGGCGCGCGGACATCGATTTCATGTCGAGGTTTTGGTAAGTCTTTCTTGTCTGCTCTTTCGTTATATATATTTACTTCGATATTATAGCCGCAATGGAAAGTACGCCAATTACAAGAAAATATAGCTCATTTAACGGGAATACGTGTCGATGATCAGGTTGGTTCTTTTTAGTAGTTGCGCATCCACCTTTTCAATTTCTTTCTTAGGTTCTTTTGAAAGGATGCGGAGAAATTTTGGATAGCGAAAGTCTAATCCAGTGCAGCCCTAGCGAAAGCGAGTTTCAGTTTCTGTCAAAGTGCTAGTGTAAACTTTATGGAGCAGTTTTCAGACAATGCAGATTCACCTGTATATCTTTTTCAACGAAGTAGTCGTTCGGAGAGAGAGGATAGTCGACACTGGGATCAAGAAATCAACGAAATCACGAGTATTATAGATGTTTCTATCGAGAATGTAGGTTTTATTCGATGCAATGACGTTATCCATCAATGATGTTTTATCTGCAGGCTTGTAGCTCTGAGCGGGATCCTGATCTTCATCGTGCTTATCTTAATATTCCTTTACGAGCCAGAGAGTGCCGAAATGCATCGCAGAGCGCAATTCATGCCTGTGCTCGTTTTGTTGAAGAACATCGTTTGATTCATCAGGTCTTTATTACGCCTTCATATTTTTTCTGTTTGGAATCTTTCCCATTCTTAGGGATGGATGGCTCTTGTGAATAACATGGACGACTCTGTTGTGCGTCTAAAGAGGAGGGCAGCTCGTTTTCAGCATCAAGTAGATAAAGTGGGATTCTTCAACCTCTCCTAAAAGCAATGAGTCAGGCTGTACCAAATTCAGGTTCGGCAACAGAGAGAGAAAGCTAATGAACTTTTGCAAGGATTTGATGCTGTTACAGATCAGCTCAAACGTGTGAGTATACTTTTTTGACTATTGATTAACTTGGTTTCTCGTTTTTCCCAGTTCTTTGTCTGTCACAGTGAATTATTTTGATGGTGTGTTAATACGTCTTGCGCTTTGTACAAAGGGTTCTATAGTGTAAATTAATTTCATTAACTTTTTTCTCTGTCAATTAGTAAAATTGTAGATTCGTCTTCCTGGTGCGCTCCTGGCTTATTCGCGTGGCTCTCAACCGGATAGGTCATCGCAGTCCGATCTTTCTTTGTATGCATGGATCTCTGCCTCAGATCCTCAACACTCCCTCCAAGATCTTGTACAGCAAGTGAAGGAGCAAATAAATAATGTTAGAGTGTTTTTTGTGGTCGGAGATGACGTAGAACCTTTACTATTAAGTTTGGGCAGTCTGATGCTATGTCCACTGTTCAAAGTATAGAGAAAGTGGTGGAGCTGTCGAAAGACGTGAACTGCCGTGAAATCAAGGGTTTCAACAAGAGAATAAGCTTCTTGGATCACTACCTACGGCAAGCCGAAGGTAATTAGCTGCGTTTGGTTTACACACTTTCAGAATTTACCTTTTTTCTTTAGTGCGGGACGAAGCAATTAACTCTCATATGTTGAGAATTGTAGAAACTCCTAGTCGTATCGATCA
The DNA here is from genome assembly GCA_958299035.1 of Cylicocyclus nassatus. Lineage (NCBI taxonomy): Eukaryota > Metazoa > Nematoda > Chromadorea > Rhabditida > Strongylidae > Cylicocyclus > Cylicocyclus nassatus. Next base: position 6,041,445 of record CATQJL010000326.1, on the reverse strand, counting down.
GGCATCGATGGAGGTACGTCTTTCAACTCTGTTTGTGTTTTCCAAGTTTGCTTTGTATCAGGAACTTATCTCCGAACATCGCTACATCTTGAGCCAGATCTATGCGGAACTGAGAGAACTCAAGAATATATGTAATAGGTTTTTCCAATCGAAAGTGGAGGTTCTCGGAATTCTGAGAGTACGTCTCAACTCATGGATTGTGCGTGTGAGTCGAACGTCATTTCATTGTATTTTTGCTATAAGCTTGGCAAAAAGTCAACATCTTTGGTCCAGCTTTTTTGTTTGTTTACTTCTAGTTAGGTGCACCTTTTTGGCTGCCGATGCACAGTGATATACATTCATGTACATATTTAATATGAATCATGTTATACATTATATAAAATGAAGCGAATTCAGGTATATGATCGCTTGTTCCATGCACATAATGAGGTATTGGTGTTCGAGGAGAAGTTTACCGGTTTGAAACAACGGCTGGACTTAGTCAGGCAAATTAAGGTACATTGCTCTCTACTTTACTTTTTTCTTTCATAAACATCTTTGTTTCTTCAAGGAGGCCCCTATGATGTATGCCACCGCCGTAAGCGAAGTTGTTCGTCGTCGAACCTTCCAGAAAGAGTTTGCGCTTTGGCACTCATTGCATGTTGAGAAGTGTTCTGCTCTCTCGGATGAGGAATCGCAAATCCGCGCTCAGTTTTCTACCAAAATGGAGAAGCATTTCCTTCGAGTACTTTTTCATGGTAAAATTTGTTCATTCTATCTCAGTTTCCGTATTTTTACCCTCATCATCTTAGGAATGTTTGACTCACTGCCTGTATTCTATGTAAAATCACTGCCGAAGTTTGACGAATCCCTTGGACCCATTGATGCCGAACATCTTCGAGAATTGCGCACTGTATGTATTTTTAATATTTGTGTGATCTTTCATGTAATAATGGTATCATCTAGAGCGTTGAGGATCTGCGGCAATACTTAAAAGTCACAGCCCCACAAGTCTTCCTTCGTTTGAGCGTCAGGTTCGTCTTATCACCTTCCGTTTATGCCGGCAGTAACCATAGCTTGTAGGGATCCTGCCATGCCATCTCCGGCGGTACAGCATGGAGTGATGCGTAGAGAAGAAAGTTTTTTCACTGCCGACTCGACATTTTCGCTATCTTCATTGACTCGCAATTTCCCTAGCACAAACTGGTTGAGGTAATGATGTTTTCATGTCGATTGTCCTTATTTTTCTTCAATGTAATTCCGTCTAATTTCTGTTGGATTTATTCTTTTGATTCTGTTCACACTTACTATATGATACAAGGAACAATTTCTGGATTCTTCCAGTACTGATGACATGGATTCATCGCCCTCAACGGCGCCTACTTTGCTAATGGCGAAGTCTCCCCTGTCGAGGGTCGGTTCATCCTCTAGTCTGAACATACCGGCAGCACCTTCTTTGAACCAGTTATCTATGCTAGTAAGAACTTGCCATTTTCTCTGTTGATATTCCATCAATACTGAATCATAGGGTGAGGAAGAAGAATTACCGGGTCAGTCGTCGGCATCGGTTGCGAAAAGTGCACCGATTCAGATTCCAACTCCGCAGCCGCGACAGGTAATGCAAATCGTCAAATTGGTTCTGCATTGTCGTATCTTTCTCTAATGCTTCGTAGAATCTTTGGTGTATGTTTTGGGTGTTAGTTATAACGCTGTTCTGGGTCTCACCTGCAAATGTTCTATGATAGTAAAAGTAGGGGTTAGTAATATTCTATGACTTTTTTGCTGAAGTCCCAAACACTGCTGAGTTTGCCTCGAATTTTCTATTTACCTCTATTTTTTACACTTCGAGAAGACTTATAAATGAGGTGAATCTGGGTCGTAAATTTCCAAGCCAAGGCATATGCTCGTACATTGACAGCTAGCTTTCACCTCTCACATGCCGTTGAAGGAACGGCAAAACCTCCAGAGTCGTACTGCTTCTTTGGTTGCAGGCTACGCTATACTAGGCTTTTCAAACGTTCTATGCTGTTTTTACATTGCTCACCTTTTCGTGACTGATAATTCTCTAATCTTCGACATGTATCGGGAGCTGTCCTTCTAGCACCTATTATGAGCAAATAACTTGCTTTTATCTATGTTGGTGCAAGGGTAAATAGTATCATATGATTATTTAGATGTCAGAGAAATCCAGTCAGTTCAGCACTCCTGATGATCATTTCCATACCGCGGATCCCATCGAAGAAAGAGTGAGTTTGATAGTCATACTTATCATATCATTGGTTTTTGTTTTTATTGATGCTTTGTATCAGCTGAGTTTGCACGTGTTCATTTTGTTGTAGTCCATTTTGTCCTCTCCTGTTTACTAAGTGCACATGCTACCATCATAGAGCCTTTTTGCAAGCTGATCTGCTTGGTGAGAGTAGTCAGATTTTTTTTAGCGAGAGGATACAAATGCTATAGGTTTTATCAAGTACGAGAGAATCTGCTTCCAGCAATTTTTTCTTTCAGCAGTTTCCTGTTGATGACTTGACGAGCCATTCGCAGACTACTTATGAGGCGCTGAAACCTGCTGCTGTACAAATACTATCATTATCGAAGGTAATGACTGGGTTTTAGGTTTCCTGCTACTTCTATGCTTGACTTTAGGACATGCTCGATTTGCGTGCCGAATTATCAAAGAATTACGATTTCTTCCTGGAGAGTTTCAGCAAACTAGGTGAGTTGACGGGCACCACCCTCGCCGACAAGATGAAAAGGGTAAAGGACCATTATGACGCTGAGCTCAGCAGGGTTACTTCAGAGCAGCAGGTGAGTGTAATTATCCTAATTTGCTCATGAATTACCATATATTATTTAGACATACATCTCCGAGCTTCAACATCGAATCGACGACTATAGCAAACTCGAAGCTCTCCATCGTGAAGAAAAGGAAGCTTTAGCTCGAGACTTGGCTCTGCAACGTGACGAAGTGCAGCGGTATGCAAATACATGTGTACGATCATCTTCTGTTTGGTTTTATCACGATTTTTGCAGGCTCACCGACGAGGCTGTGCAGCTCCAAGAGAAAGTAAGAAGTGAGACTTATAAAGAAGGTATCATTGCCATGGAATTGGAGAAAAATCGTCTGAGCACTGAATATGAAGAAATTATTGAGGTATTCTACAAGTAATGTCTTCGTGTTCGTTTGATCTGTAGGTGTAGTTTTGTGTCTATACGCTGTGATTACTTTTCATAGTAGATCCCTTGCATTTTGCTAGTTAGCTTTTTGCATCTTGCTTTTGCTCCAGATTCTTTTCATTGCTTGATGTTTTTGTTGTTTCCATTTGCAAAATTTTTTAGAGCTAACTGGGGATTGCTGAAAAGCTTTATTCAGGGCAAAGATGCTCAAATTCGACAGCTACAGAAGGAACTGGAGAAGAAAACAGCTGAGGTTGTGCGACTACAAGCAGATCCAGATAGTGAGGCATTCAGAAGAAGTGTCATAGCAGAGATTCGCAATGAGCTTGAAAAGGAGTCCAAGGTTGGGTTTTGTGTGTTTTGAACAGTAAGAAATTCTATATTTTGCAGGGCAAGCTCGATCTGCTCACCAAAGGAATAAATCAGAAGAAGGATGAAGAGTGCTCACGGCTGAGAAGGGAGATGGAGTACGACATGAGAGTTTTGGAGATAGAGAAAGTATGCTCGTAGTAGTCTGCATAACTCTTTTTTTGTAATACAAACTAACAAGAATTTTGAATAGTTCATCTTTTGCAGAATCGTTCTTTGAAGTGGTTAGCTTTTGAGCGGGACCGCCTTCGCGAACTCCTCATCAGCAAATCGTCTGAAGGCGAGTCATTATGTAAAAATATTGAAGAAGAATTGAAAACTGCTATGGTTGCGGAACAAGGAGAGTACAGTGAGTGGTTTAATTTTTTTTCTTTTCTCTCCCTGCACATATATTTTAACAGAAGCGATCTACGGTATGTCTACGGGGACTCAGACAGATATCTCCTACCCAGTGTCGGTTCTTTCTGCCGTAGAAGAAGCAGCTGCCGCGTGAGTTGTAGACTAATTTCCCAATGTATTTATCATATGTTGTTGTCTCAGCCAATATGCTGATATGAGGGATAGTGTGTTTGCTGTCGAAAACGTTCCTATGGCTGTGGAGGAGTCTGTGTAAGTTTCTTCATTGGCGTTCTGGTATCTTTCTGAAGCGTTTTTCTTAGTTTCGTGCCTGGTGATGTGCAAGCTCCAGGCGATGAGCGTAAAGAAGTCTGCATTCAAACGAGAATTGGTGAGTTTTATCCTTGGTAGTAAAATCAACCCATGTTGCATCAAGTCGTACCGATCTTCCTTCACCTTTTGTAATCTGATTTTTCTGTTCGTAGCTTTTGCGCATGCTTGTAAATCTGCTGTTCTCGAAAATGTGAGAAGTCTTTCAGCTGTGATAAGCGCATTTTTTGCTTTTGGCGACACATACTGTCTTGCGTTCTAAATAACATCATATATTTTGCATTACTAAATTCATTACCAAAGTGTGTTGCTGGGCCATGACGGGTATCATGTCACTGGATTAAGAAACCCCATTTAGCCCCATCATAACTTTTTATCGGTCATCACGGCTTCGATAGCACGTAACTCAACACATTTTTGAATAGTTTTTGTGATGAGTAAAATCAAAGTCTTAATCAAAGTCTCTTGCAAGATAAGGCTTTGAAATTTTGATCTGACTCTAGTAATTGTTTTGTTAAGACAGAGTAGGGCTGTCTGAGACCGCACCGAATTCTGACGTTTTTGTTATGGAAGTCTGATTGCGGCTATGAATGAAACCTTTTGAATTTCGAGCTTCTTTCTAGGACTCAGAGCTATGGATCGTATGGTGGCAGTTGAAGATATTGTGGAAGGATCTACTGTACTGGTTATATGGAATGATAGGCATAATGCTTACATGCTGTTTAGGTGGGTATCTGAGTTCCAGGAGTTTATGCTTTTTTTTCTGTCGCTTTCGCGCCGTGATTGCTTCTTCATACCGTTGTTGCATCTGGCGGCCTTTCATCAAAAACAGATGCAGAGATTGAAGCGGTAGAAAAAATCACTCATGTTGTTTTATTCTAGCTTTTTTAAAATCTGTCACTCTTATATTACAAAATCATGTCACATCATTATGAATTACAGTCATTATAGCAGTGAATTCGCTTATTAGGCAACTCTTTCAAGAATGAGAAGTTTTGAGAAAACATGACTAGAAAACCAGCGAGATTGATTACATCTGAAATCCCCTCAGTCTTGACTCTGACTGGAGGCGTTCTGTCAGTAAACTTTTCATGTTTATAACACGCAATTCAATAGATTTTCATTACTGTGGTACTAGAATCGAATGGAATTCTTAGATTAAATTATTTATTGAAACTCAAGTGTTTTTTGATTTCCCGTTTCGAGCTTCTACTCTTCCACAAAACGTTAGCACCTGCCAAATTGGGATTTTCTTCACAAGAAGCATGAAATCCTCAGCAGTAGGAAGCTAACAATCTTCCAAAAAAAACTTCTGGACTACCCTCATATAATTTTTGCATATTCTTTGGTATGAATTTTATTATGTTTGGATGGCCTTTCTGCTATTGTAGAATCATCGTAAATTGCAATACTGATGTCTGTTTTCAGCTCATCTACATATAGTCACTTCGTCAAGGAATCATCAGTTCGCCGGCTTGGTCTTGCAACAGCTGTTCCCAATGTGCCTCGCCGAAACTGGATTCTTGGCAAAGTGTCCCATCTTGATCTTTGCATCATTCGCAAGGCAGATAATCGGTAGGGAATTAATATTTCTGTGCTATTTTTTCATCTACAAAGTTTCCAGTTATCGTCTTCCTGTTGACACGAGAGTCTATCGCGTTGATGTTGAACCCCTGGAGGGAAGATTGCCGCGCTCTGAACGAATGGCAACGTAACCAACATGTATCGTTAGATTTCTGCGATTTTCTCTGTTCTCTGATTTTGTAGAAATATGTGTAGTTTTTGCGTAAGAAAAAGTTTTTTTATTTGATGATTTGTGCTTGCTTGAGAAAGTTTCTTTATGGATCTAATTAGTGCAGAGCATTGGAAATTATTCATTTTTGGTGCCGCAATATGCATTTCCATTCATCTCTTTCATAAGCGGTTTTTGCTACTGTCTTGGTCCTTGTATCATAGTATATCAATTTTCTTATAGGTGAACCTCGATTATGTAATTTTACGGGTACAGCTATTTTTTTTTCTTCTGTACATGTCTGCCAATCCTCTGGCAAAATGTCGTTTCCATATTATAACAGCAGTTTATTGCTCCGGTGTATCGTGCTAACTCCTCAAGAGGTTGGGATTAAGAGTCTTCAAAAATGCCTCGAACTTCATGCCAATGTTTGCTGTACAGTTGTATCAAATCAGTTGTGATTTCTATGAATTCTTTTTTTTTTCTTTTTGAATGTCCTCGTCGTTCACTTAATTTCGAGTTCATTCGATTTGTCAGGAATAAAATTTGTTTGTGTGCTTGTACTGATTTTAGAGATATGAGTTTGTCATTTAGAGCTCGTTAGGAAATTTTGTACCTTGTTTAATAACTCTTCTTTCTAGACGTGTTTACTGCTGTTCGGGCGAGCAGCGAAGCCAGCTATTCGAGGAGCTAGTTATTGGCTGCAGGAGCCAAACATCCTATCAGCTTCCAGATGGGCGGAGTAACTCCACCCATTCGGACTTCGTCAGTCAATCACCACTGAGAGGTCCGGCTTTGCGTACCTGCCCGAATAGCATTTCTCACGTCCAGGAAAATCAGTTTTTGACATTTCTTGGACAGCGTACTTTCGGGATGGCCACAGTGGGAAGGACCTCTATAGCAAAAAACTCCAAAATTGCTTTTCTACGGGCACTTCCTTTTCTACCCAGTGACACATTACAGTACATCCTTTTGCCACTGACTGCTGGTAATGTCTGAGTGGGTCACATGAAGCTATAGAGAGAAAACTTTTTTTGCACATTATTTATCTGGTCCCGTTTTGCCGCGCTTGTCTCAGGAAATGCAAATGATAGGCAAAAAAAAACTTTTGGAAACAATAACGTCTATAAATAATTCTTCCAAAACCGCAAATGAATGCACGCGTGGAGATGACGTAGAGGCGTCATGTTTGGTTTGTACATATTTTGTGATTAGATCGCAAAGAAAGGATCGTCTGAGGAGGAAAGTTCGACATTTATATGTGTAAAAATTATCAGTCCAGTAAGCAAGGGCTCAAGAGCAGCTGCATGAACTCGTGCTTGAAAAACAAGTGTGAATCTTCGCACGCTACCGTATACCAATCAACGCCCTCGAGTGCACTGATTTTGTGAAATTCGGTAGCGGCATATAAGGTACTTAGCGAGATTTCAACAAATTCACGACAAGGCTGATTTTTCGAATACTGCCGTTTCGGACCAGAGCCTTTTTCACTTTGTCAAACTTACGACCCGCCCGTGGGTCGTATTGTCCCAAATCGTAGTCTTTAAAAAATGAAAATATGTCTCCAAGAATTTCTCCAGAGGGGTTATCGAAGGCGCTGTTTATCACAATATAATTTACTTCAGATTTTGGGATTACACAGAAAGGTCACGGTATCATTCTGTACGAACTCAATGGATTTTCATGAAAAATTGTGTTTTGGGATTGTTTCACGTGCTGATCACGATTATTGTATTCAATCTGTTCCCTACTGCCCCACAGAGGAGCCACGGTAGCACTACGGTAAAATTTTAGTAAGGATTAAGAAAATGATGAAAGAAGGCGGTATTCGAACTTGAAACTGTCATCGTAATCATCATGCTATAAAACCCATGTATGTAAGGTTTGGATTCTTGGGGGGAACAACGAAAAAATCAACAAAATCAATGAAATCAATCATTTTTCTGATGGGCTAGCATTAGTCTCTCGCCCGTCTCGCACTGGCTGTGAATGTACACTTGAGTGTACAGAAACAGCATCATTTTAAGTAGAACTTGAGCTAAAGTCTGTGCCTTATCTCTATTCACTTATACTTACCGTAACGTTACATTACAATTTCCCAAGCCTGAACCACTCTAGCTGGAGCTTCGCTTAGGTGCCCAATCATGTGCCAGAATTCTGTAGAAATCGTAAATTGGGAAAGCTAGAGCTTCAGAAATCTTACGATCCACCGGTGGGTCGTATCGTCGTGGACGTGTTAGTAGCCACGAATGCATAAGTATGAGCTGCAGCTTCAGACATGACTCAATGTTACGCCTTTGAGTCAGTCCCAACTCAAAAAGTATACGTATGCAGATTTTCTGGGTTCAGGTACAAAAGTAAACAACCAACCAAATAATGAGTTTACAGCTTACTTCACGGTTTTCGAACTTTATGAGAGCGTCTATTATACGTATTACATGTCAGGGGTTTGCATTTCAATGTGTTTTTTCCCCTTCCCCCTCTCTCTCCCTCAAGTCTTGCTGTTTTTGATTTCGACGTTGTCGCACTTCCTTACAGGACCACAGAATTCCTCAGACACGGAAGAAATGATTTTGAAGCCACCATAACAGAGATCAAAAGATTGGCACTTTGCTAGAGTAGGCAAGGCGAAGTTGGCGATGCCGTGTACATTATAGGCAAGAGCCAACAATATAAAAACTTTCACAGATGTAATTTGAACCAGAAGCAAACGATAGCCACATTAAAGGATCCTTTGTTCGGATCCAAAAATTGGGCACTTCGAAGTTGCCAGCACAAAATCAGACTACAAGTGCTTTAAAGAAATATGCGATTTGCCACAATTGCCTCGAAAACAAGCGAGAAAAAATGACCAGTTTCGAATATTCTGCGCAAGGGTTGTCATTGAAGGAGAGCGCGAGAAAATAGGAGACGCAGACGATCAGAGAAGAAATATCAGATACAGTTGAGTAGATTTTCCGCTCAACGTAGTGTGCTTGCGGTGTCGAGAAAATGCGGTAAAATTTGCGCGTGAGCAAATAGCTATGCCTGTAATGCCAGTCGCTTGCGCGCGCAGAATGCCGGCATTACTAGTGCGTCTCTTCGTTCACGCGCAAATTTTACCGCATTTTCTCGACACCGCAAGCACACTAAATTTTGCTTTGATCGTGTAACTTGCGCAAATTCGGAAAGTCCATGCGTCAGTACCATCATTCTGTTCATGTTCAAATGACTACCAGCACTGTAAATGTGCAAATGTGCAACATTTATGCCGACCAATTTCTACCTGAATTCTCCGTAGTTTTCTTTTGTTTTATGCTTCATTATTTCTTCTGGGTTCTGAACTTTTTTACTCTAAGCATTTATTTTTCAAGGAGATCTACAGCTGTTCACCAAAATTTACGAAAAATCATCTTAGGAGGAAACACGTAGAATATTATTCGGTGCTTAAACACAGCTTTTACCCAAATTTTCCTGCATCTCGTTCCATTCATCCTTTGAATTCTGGAATTTCAACTTCTCTGAACATGCTTATGTTCAAAAATGAGGATACTAGGAAGAACACCAGAAATAATATCTGAGCCTCATGGTCAGACTTTTAAGAAATGTGCAATTGCACACATTGTCAACGAAGCCTTCTCTACCGTGCATTCGTTGTCGTCACACTTGGAGAGTAGGCGGAGCATTGTAAATTTGCTAATGAGATGAGACAGGTAATGTCTGACTCCATAATCATGCATAGTTATTGAGTTCTCACTGCTACGACTAGATTCGCCGATACGGTATCGGATACCGTATCTCCGCCTACTACTAAGTGATGGCACATTTTACATCGTACTCGAACGTGTTATCGAATAAGTGCAAGAAGATAAAGTTAGGTTTGGTCAGTCACACCTGCAGGGTCCAAACCATCTTCAAGTAATTTACAATGATATCCAATTTGGTTATCTGTTATTATTAATAAATTCACGCATAAAGAGGAGAGTGAGAAAACGTGAAGAGAAAACTGGCTGATGTATCACAAATCCATCAAAGAAGGTAAATGAAAGTAAGAAGAAATGAGATGCTCACAAGATTTGTCACCTCACCTTTTTCGAATGTAATAAGAACATTAATCGCGATAAATTGTAAGCTGAAAGTCTTTGTGTTTAGAATTTTTATCCCAGATTTACCGTCTTTGGGAAAATTCTACTCTCAAGGCATGACGATAGCTCAAGTTAAAAGGACTACATCGGGGGTGTTTGCAGAATGTAATAGGATAGTCACTTGTCAAAAAGGCTATGACCATTTTTTGTAACGTCAAACAAAAGAGCAATTTTATGACATATTCCATTCTCGTCGTCAGAAGGTTTACAATTCACAAGTTCAAATTTTTAATCCTATGTTAGGGATGGTCTGTAAAAAAGCTCCTTCTGTGTGAAAAAAAATCATGTGTTTTAGCAATGCTACAAGTGATTCTGATTCTGTAAACTTAATTAAAATAGGTTTTGATATATTTTTGCAAAACTGGCCAAACTATTGTGAATGGATATTGCATCATAAAGCAAAATCTTTATATCTTTGGTAGCTTACAATTACTGAGTTTTCTCTCAAACTTCTTGAGCGATTTGTTCTGCCTCAAAAAAATTCATTCTTTTGATCACCAAACGGATTGATTAGACGATCAATGATTTGTTGCACCTTCATCTCACTTCGCCTCGACTCACTCCTAACTTCATAGCTTGTATCACAAGCCTTAACTGGAGCATTAGATTCTCAGAGAAGCTCTTTTACCTTTTAATGGTAAGATTGTGTCATTTGTTTCACTTTATAAGCATCTAAAAGGGCTAATTCCAAACAAAAGCGTACAGTTTACCATTGCAAAGCGACGCGACTGCGGCGATCGAGCACCCAACATTGGTGCGCGTCGGATGGAAACGGTAGAACCCAATAACCGCTTTCGCACCGCTTCACTTGCGCTTCATTCACATAGGCATCTACTTTCGTACGAGATCAGCCTTTACTTCAGTTTAAAATCGATCATCATTTTCTTCTGGATTGTAGGAAAAAAGCCCAACAAATTTTTCACCAACAAATGTGGAGAATACACTGTATCACGAATACTTGTCAAACAACGAATGCTATAATCGCTCCGTGAGTTCTCTAACTTTTCTTGTCAAATAATCAAGTCTCTCCAAGCATATTTTGAAAGTTAACATCGAGTTGCTGTAAGAGCCTAGTTTAACTGAAATTCGATCATCCGAGAAAGAAACGCACCTTTTCTTGTTTCCGTCGCTTCCTGGAGAATTGATGCTTGTCAGTATCTTTTGAGCAAGCTATCTTGCTCTTATCTGTTAGACTTACCATTGCTCAACTCAAAGACGGTTTTATGGAACTGTTCTGCCAAACCTACAATAGCTCGTATTTTTGAAAAAGCGACGCAAAGTCACCCGATTCATGTGTCATCACCGTATTGTGGCCATATCTCGCTTTAGAGTGGACGAATTCTCCCAAAAGCACCATTCGACTTCGCTTGGCGCGGCGCATCTTCTGATACATAGAAGTGCTTTTTTGACACTGTAGGAAGCAAGATTCTACGAATCGTTTCAGGTATTTGCTTACCGTATTTTGCCCAGTGAGAGGATAAGCAACACTGATTGTGAGTAACCTACCGTAAGCAAAAATCTGAAACGAATAATGAAATCTGACCTCCTACTGTGTCCAAAAGGGCACCTCTATATATCAGAAGATGCGCAGTGCCGAGATGAGTCGAATGGTGCCCGTGGAGCAAGAATTCATCCACTCTGAAGCGTATGGCCACGCTGCGGTGATGTCACATGAATCGGGCGACTTTGCGTCGTTTTTTCAAAAACTACGATCAGTGTTGTATGAATTAATGTAGTCATGGCGATTATTAATTCAGTTAATTCGTTTGCAAATCTTGAAGCGTTTCCCATGACTTTACTCATTTCAATTATTGTCTTTCATATTTATGGCATTATATAATTTATGTTGTGAGCTACAAGTTTCCACAAACCATTCGATTTTTGATAGGAGAAGAAAATCTGGGCGTTTTTCGCTAAGGTGATTCAAGGCTCTACGGTTTTGATGCAAAGATGTAGCAGTGTACAGACAACTTATATCGAACACATTAAGAGCAGCATGAATCGGCAGATTTGGCATTTGTAGCTTACTACATAATTTATGATATTTATTTTCTCTTATTAATTGCACGTGCGCCTACTACAATCCAAAAAGTCTAGCAATAGTCAGTGTTGCGGCTCGGTGTGCTCAGCACCCCTCGCCCTAGTGCTCGTCCGCCTGACAACACAACTCCGAACTCCAGGGCATACCGCTTCAACGCTAGTGTGCACTCCTAGCGCGTCTACTCGACGCCGACACCCCTACCCGTACAAACAAACAATCACAACACGACTAGATTAAATCACATTTACTAAAACATAAAAACAAACACAAAAAACCTAAAACTACTAAAAGAACTACTACTACTAGAGAAAGAAAATGAGCACGGGACGAGCCGCTTCGTCCCGTGCTGCCGATGCTCCAAGAAGATCATCTCCAACGTGTACTAGTTCCGGGTCCTCCACTGGGTCAACCGCAAGCCCCTGGCCCATGCGGGACGGCGTGACCCCTCTCCACTCCCGCAATCCTTTTCAACTACTCGCTAGACTACAACCTTAGCTGCGCGTCTCCATATACAAGAAGATTATCAAAGGCTCAACCGCTCGAAACCGTTGATCATCTGCGGGAGCTACTGGAGGCGCTGCCAGCGGGTTGATATCATCAAACGATCGATAACGAACGGAACTCGAGGAGGCGTAGACCGCGGCCTGCGCGCCCTTATATACCCTGTGATTTGGCAACGCGCCCAGTAAGGGAGAGGTCTTGGCGCGAAATTGATAGCGCGCCAAGTAACGCGGCAGCCAGCGCTCCCGGCCTCCTGTTTCGAGGAGTGGCTTGCATCGCGCGAGCCGCGACACTCCCCCCCGAAACAGTGGACTTGGACGTTCGGATGGTGGTTACGTGATAGCGCTGGAGTCCACAACGGAGGGCACCTAACTGAGTGTAGCGAAAAAAGAAACAATGCCATCAGCAGCACAGTAGAGCGCGCGACGAAAAAGTTGGATGAGTAAAACCCGGCCCGCGCTGAAATAAACAAGTAATAAGCATAGCGAAAAATTATACAACACAAGATTAATCGCACGTAAATATGGAAATAGATGCAAACAAATATGGATATATACGAATAAATGGATAGAAGATAAACTACTAAACAGCTAAGTAAACTAACTACTAGACAAAAGCAACTACATACAACAAAAGTAACTACATACAATGACTAAATATGAAAAATGTGGGCGGCTAAATGCGCAATCAGTGGACCATCATACTGCATCCAACCAACCAAGTGACCATGTGTAGACCAGCGCGTACCGTAACTGCGATGACACTCGATCGCACGTCCACACGCCAACCCTTGCATACTGCTCGATCTTGCTGAAACAATCGCAATTTGGGTCGAATAAATCTCAACAAATCATACTCTCACTCCTCTCTGAACACTGCTACGCACTAGCTCGCCCTAATTTTACTTACGCGCGCCGCGGTGAGGCCACGGTGTTCAAGCGCGCGCTTACACAACACCCAGATGGAATTGGGTTACGGGTAACTAAAATAACCAGAAGACACGACTAACACACTAGCTCTATAGATTTTGCTCGCGCAAAAACGGGCGTTGTCACTTGCTGCTATGCAGCGATAACTACGCGACCAGCTAAGTAAAAGAGTGGACTTCAGTCCAGCCTCCCGCGAGAACAGGGTGATGTAACCGGGCACTGGACGATGGCTGGTCTCCTCGTTGATCACGGCGGAGCGAAGACACATGATTATGTCGTGGATGGCTGTGCGTAGACCATTGTATTTCTATAGTGCCTCCTGGCTGAACGACTCGACCTGAACAAAAAAAATGTGTATATACTTGAATCAAAACGCGCGGATGTTTTGCGCTGCTAAAACATAGGATAGTGATGGTAAAAGTCGTTTGCGCGTGGTGTAAAATGCGCTATAGGTAGGTATATATAAGGTGTAAAGGGCTCAATACAAGAAGGAAGAAATTGAGGAAAAAAATAGAATTTGAAACAGTTTTAGTAGGGTAAGTGTGCACAAGGTTTGGATAGGACGCAAAATGATGGAGTGCACTTCCAGGGTGTCCCGAAGGATAAGAAAAGAAAATAAAGAATGAAAGAAGATTGGATTTTGCTCTTCTTACTTGCATTGTTCCCTTACTGAGGTCCCTAATCTATGGTAGTCGACAGAGTCGATATGCAAATTTATTGCAAAGAAGCCCAGAGGTGGAATTGTCAGCATGGAGTGAGCTACAATGGAGCGCTAAACGTTGATACAGCAAAATTACATAAGCACATCAAAAATATGAGAAATGACTTTTAAAAACTACTGAGATAACAGATACAAAGGAAATGTGAGCGCGTAACGGCTCTAATCTAAGGCGTATGACGAGCGCCATTCGCTGATGTTGCTGCTTTCTCCGTTACTTTCGAGGCGCGATCGCGCTGTAACCTGCATTTCGCGTCGGGACCTCAAAGGTGTTGAAATTATAATTAGGACGGAAAAAGACTAAGTAATCGCGCGACTAGCGCTCAATCATCGATAAAGATGAGGGAAATGAAACAGAATAAGAAAGTAGATGAGGGAAAATAATGAAATCAGAAATTTTACTTACGCAAAGATGCTGTATCCTCCTAGTTACTTCTTGGACACTCCACGGTGACGACGTTGCGCCTTCGCGCTACGCTGACAATCGCTTTGAAAGGGCTCCTCACTCTCCGCTACGACTTCCAGAGGCAATAAATGATTCACTGCACGGTCGACCACCCTCCTTTTGCCTGTTCTGATTCTGGCTGATCTTATATTGCCATCTTTAGAGGTGTGTAGTTCCAAAATAAGTCCTAATGGCCAGCTTGATCTCGGCGCGTCCTCTTTGATGAGCACAACTTCACCGACTCTTGGTAATTTCGTAGAAGACCGGGTTTTAGCGCGTATAGCTTCTCTTTCTGCCAATACTGATAGGTACTCCTTTTGCCAAACATCCCAAAAACGGTCTAAGTCGGTCTGCAGTGTCCTGTAGCGCGTGTTAAGCGCTTGATAGTTGTCGCTCGACGAGTTCTTAACCTTCTGAGGCAGACTGTGAGTCAAGCGCGCCATTCGGAACTGTGGCGATATCGAATCGATCGGTCGAATAGCCGCATTTGCACTGGGATTTACCGAGTTTACCGGAAAGAGTGGCCTGGTGTTAAGAATGGCCTCTATCTCTATGATGAGCGTTTCGAAGAGCCAGAGATCCAAAGTCTGATTCCGTATCGCCTTCTTCAGCGCGATCTTCACTGATCCGACCAATCTCTCGTAAAATCCCCCTTTCCAAGGCGAATACGGGGTTATGAAACTCCACTTGATGTTATGACTCATCAGAAATTCGTCCATCTGGGAATCATCCGTAACCGTCGTCAGCTGATTCTTGATAATCTCCTGTCCCAATTTGAAGGTCGGCGCGTTATCGCTGGTAACGCTGTCCGGTGTTCCTCTGCGTGCCATAAACCTTCTGAAAGCAAGTATAAACTGAAACGTGGAGTTGTCTCTTACCACTTCCAAATGCAGCGCGCGCGTCGACATGCACGTGAAGAGGCAAACCCATACTTTATGGCGATCGCAGTTCAGCAAACGAACGGAGATAGGCCCAAAATAATCTAATCCAACGTGCTGGAACGGACGACTCCTCGTAACTCTTTCAGCTGGTAAATCAGGTGGACTCGGATAGGTGCATGGGCGACCCTGATATCTTTTACAGATTACACACCTGGAAATAAACGATTTTATTATACGTTTTAGTTTGGGTATGAAGAATCTCTCACGTAGAGCAGTTATCAAATGTGACGGTCCTGCGTGAAAGAGCTGATGATGGTAATGCGCGATCAACTTCTCGCAAAGAGGATGAGATGAAAGTATGAGGATGGGATTCCTACTTATATCGCTCATCTGCGCGTTGGTCATACGCAAGTCAACTCTTATAGTACCGTCCGTATCGTATTTCGTGTGGAGTTTCTTCACATACGATCCGTCCATTTGGCGCTGACTTTCGCGATAATGTTCGCGTATGAGTATAAGTTCAGCTGCCGTGAAATCGTCCGATGTTATAATGGGAGTAGTATCTATCGTGCTAAAAAGAGAGCATTTGTCCTGATCTTCACGCTGAAAGCGCGTCTTGACTCTATGACGCAGCTTAGAAAGGTATTTAAGGACGTATGCTGTAATACGAACTAACTTCGCGTACGAATTCGTACGTGTAAACGGCACGAAAGATCTATACGTCTCTTGGATGTTACTAACCGAAGAAACAATTGCCCTTGGTACACGAAGTTCTTCCGATTCTGCTTCTGCGGGTGTTACATGTGATGGCTTGAAAGCCTTGCAGGGCCACTGTTCGAAGGGCGTCGTGAAAAAACCGGGACCTGTCCACCAAATGTGTTGTTCAAGTTCAGATGTTGTCAATCCCCGGGTGGCACAGTCCGCTGGGTTCGTTTCCGTGGCCAGGTAATAGAATCCGGTGGCGATTTCGTCTGCCTTCAGCTCATCCAAAACGCGACGAATGTACTTGACACGATTGATGACGTAGGTTTTGAGGGGCTTGTGGGACTGTATCCAGTAAAGGACAATCTGCGAATCAGTTAGAAACCTGATGGAATGGAATCTAACTTTGAGCTGGCTTCTCAAGAACTGCACTGTTTTTGCTGCCATATGACAAGCAAGGAGCTCCATGCGCGGAATCGTAATAGCGCCGGGTGGAGCTAACTTTGCCTTAGCAAAGAGTAGAGATGACTGAGGCTTGCCATTATGAGGGCGCGTCACGATGTAGGCAGTCATGGCATACACTCGTTTGGACGCATCTGAACACACGACCAGATCGTACGTATCTTCTTCGGTATAGCCAATGAAGCGCGGCATCCTCAGCTGAAACTCGCTTATGTCCTGCACGATCGTGTTCCACTTCTGGATATCCTCCTCAGTCAGCATATCGTCCCAACCATAACCGGACTCCCAAAGATCCTGTATGAAAATCTTGGGTTTTATCAGCAACGGTGTCAAGAATCCTAGGGGATCGAACGTCGACGCGTAAACTTGTAGTGCGGTCCTCTTACTAACAACTGGTTGACGCGCGATATTGATAGGCACGTATAAAACATCAAGCTTAGGATCCCATTTGACTCCTAAAAACTTAGCGAAATGTCCTTGGATAGTCATGCAGCTTTCTTGAGGGATCGCAACTAATGCTTTCTGATTGTTGGACATAAACTCTCGAAGGTTCATGCCCATCCTGGCAAAGGTGTCCTTGCACTCCATACACTTGTCCACACAATCCTGAGTGGTCTTCGATCCTACTATCACGTTATCCACGTATGTGTTGGCAAGGATTTCCTCTTTGAGACGGTTCGCTGGATCCTGTTCAAGAAAGTATCTGATGGACATGCTAAGTAGGAATGGTGATGCGTTTATGCCAAATGGCAGACGCGCAAAGCGCATAATACGTAGATTTTCCGTTGAGGGTGGTTGGTGTACGTCCTTCAACCAGAGAAATCTAGTACAGTCTCTTTGATCCTGGTGTAGATGAATCTGATGGAATGCTTTCTCCACGTCCGCGATGACAAGATAACGGTGGAAGCGGCTTCGCATCAGGGTTCCTACCAGGTCGGGTAGCAGGGACGGTCCTTGATGAAGGCAGTCATTGAGACTAGGAAAACCTTTCTGGTGGCTAGACGCATCAAGGACGATTCGTAACATTGTAGTCGAGCTCTCCTGCTTGTGAACGGCTTGATGTGGTATGTAATAAACATTGGGGCCTCGCGCGACAACGTGCGTGACATCTTCTATTATTCCTCTCTTCAACTGCTTCTCAAATGTCTGACAATATTCGTCCCATACCGATGGTGTAGCGCGAAACTTCTCGTACTGATTTTGCAGTCGACGAAAGGCTAGGGCCTTGTTATCAGCAAGAGGAGGATGATTCGATTTCCATGGAAAGGAGACATAGATCTTGCCATCCTCGATCCTGACCGTGTCGTAGAAGTGCTTGATGACGTTAGCATCTTCTGCATTCTCATGTTCTTCCATCGCAACTGTGTCGAGGCCAAGAAGACTTCGCACAAGATGGTCGCTTACCGGCTCGTCATCCGTAAAGAGGGTCTTGGAGGCTAAAAGGGTATTGGAGACAACCGGGTACTTTAATCCAGATAGAACTGGTCCAAATCTCGTGTGCGACAAAGTCAAGCCAGATGGTAACTTCTCGTTCTTGTGCAAGTCTACAACCCGCCAATAGTTATCAATTCCAATCAACACATCGACCTCGACTCTATCCTCGTAATCGACGATGTCACTGTCGTTTCGAGTATTAGTCCGTGGGACCGTCGTGATGGTCTCGCGCGTCCATAGCTCGAGTTCAATCGGATAGTTATACTGGTCCCAGAGTACGAGTGTGACCTCTGACGATTCCTCCGTAAACTGATGACCTCCGAATGTCAGAGTTGTAACTTCCTTAGTGTTGCGGAACGGTAAGCCTAAGTGTTTGGCTAGCGACGTACAGATGAAGCTGTGCTGCGAGCCACTGTCCAAAAACACTGTCAGAAGCTCATCCGTTCTCGTCCTATAATTCTCCGTCACAGCATGTACTACCATTAGGCGTGGCTCCTGGTGCACTGACTCTTGAGAACAAACAGAAGTGCATGATGATGGTGAATGTGAGCCTACGCAAGCCTGTTGTTGATCAAGAGGTTCTGCTTGCGCGTCTCTGGTAGTACAAGGTAGGTCAGTAGTACGGGTGGCGCTGTGTACTGCGGATGTAGGGCTACGTGATCGGCGCGCGGATGGGGCACGCCTAGCTGGTGAAAAAGAAGACTGTCGCCTAGATGGAGATGGCGATTCAGAATGAAGATTGCGCGATGGAGATGCGCGTGAGCGGCTACTATACTCGCGAGGTGGATCATAAGTTTCTCTTTGAAACTGCACGCGTCTAGGAGAGTAGGATCTCCCCGGACCTGGATATGTAGTCCTTTCACCGGATGGAAGTCGTGGTCGCGATGCGCGTGGGAAATCCATACAAAGAGCCTTATGGTGTAATCTGCCGCAGTATCCACATGGTGATGCATTACAATAAATGTAAGTGTGACCTTGTTCCAAGCACAAAAAACAGAGCTTATGACGACTGACAAACAATCTACGCTGCGCGATATCCTGCACAATCCTGCATCGCTCTGATGAATGTCCAAGGTCACAACAAAAGGCACACTGAGGCTCGTAACGAGCTACATAACGTGGTCTACTGGGACTGCGCGACGTAGTGCGAGGATAGTATGGTGTTGGTGGTCTGTTATGCCTGCTGTAGGGTGATGGTGTGCGCGACTGAGACGAACGTCGAGGGTAATACGATGACGTGCGATAGCGCGTAAACGCTGGATCATTGCGACTCGCGCTCGGATACCTACGCGGCGAAGGAGAAGATTGACGAGATACTGCTTGAGAGTTATACGAATGATAGTCCGATGGGTCAGCATCTTCCACGGTTTCCAATCTATCGATGATGGTATCCAACGTCGAAAGCAACTCATCCACTGTCCACATCGAATCTCCCTTCGTCTTGTATTCGCCAATTTTCTCGCGTGTACGTCGAGGAAATTTGGCACGAATGATCTTAAGCGTGCCAATGGCGCTAGAGTCCTCCTTGAGATGTTTCAATTGGGACCAAATGGCCTTAACGGTGCAAAGTGTCGCGCGTTGCGACATTGGCGATTCTGATGCTGGTGGCTGCTGCATCAGTTTGTCCCAGAGTCTATTTCGGAGAATCTCCGGCCTTCCATACGTATTAGTCAGGGTCCGTACTGCGTCTTCATAGTTTTCTGCCGTAGACTGAAAGCCGGCAATAAGGCTCGCGGCTGGTCCTCGTAGATGTGACTTGAGGTACATAAACTTGAGTGATACTGGCACACTGATGTTGTTATGCACCGCTGTCGAGAAGAGATCCCAAAACTCCAAAAAGTTGTCGACATCTCCGTGGAAGGTTGGAATCTCAAAAGTAGGCAACTTCAATGACTGTTCCATGGATGGGTAAGGAAGGTTGGAGTTAGGGACTGATGAAGAAACGAAAGGATTCGACGGGGGAAAAGTTGAAAAGGGGTTTGCAAAAGTTGGGTGGGATGAAGGGACTTGTGAGGGGTGGTCGAATCCTTGCACGACGCTCTGCGCGCGTGCGGGTGGGGAAGTCCGATCAGCTCGCGCGACTGCGTCCGGATCAGCTGGACGATCCTGGTCATGCGACGAAGAATGGCTCGCGACTTCCATTCTCACATCCTGCGGTGGCTGACGGGTACAAATGGGGTCCAGGGCCGGATTAGGAGTAAGGTTACAAAGAGAGGGTGGAACAGTAGAAGCGCGAAAAAGATACAATGCCTCCGAGCTCGTCAAGAGTTTGATCGCAGCGTCGACACGATCACGGAGAGTTTCGGCCTCCTCCACAAGTTGATCCAGTTCACTGGCGTCCCAATGCTCCTGAATCTGTTGGAGAAAGGGGAACTCGCCCTGCTCGTCAGGATGCTGACGCGCAAACTCTTCGGCCTTCTCTCTCTGGGCGCGAAGTGAATCAACAGTACGAACAAGAACAGTAAAATTGAAAAATAACAAACTTTTACGATTGAGAATGAACTGTGAATCCCTACCTGCCTCCGTGGTAAGATCCACCGGTTCCAAGATGGCCTCATCGAAGTCCGCGATCTTCTTACGGAGCGATTTGGCGGCCTTAGTGATCTGGGCTTTGTGGGCACCAAGCATCGACATAATCTGAAAAAGAGAAGAAAGGAAAACAATAAATAAAAGGTAACGATATATACATGAGCGATAAATATGAAGTGGTTAATATATGAGAAGGATGACTAGTTTCACAAAAACATAAATGGGATGAACGGCGACTGAAGTTATCACAGGCGTAAGGCAAAGAAGTACGTCTGGGTGTCACTGAAGAACCTGCACGACACTGAGTGGCGCGCGTATAACGAGGTGCAAGGACAAGTGACCTGCCGGAGGTCGGCCAGAAACTATCCAGGGCTCCTACTGACGAATCGGAGAGGCATCCTCTGATAACCCATGGGCACTTGGACCATATCCTAATAATGAACCGTGCATCCTGCAGCTGTCGCCATCCTGCATTGTTCGCGTCCTGATTGTACTTTCCTGTCTCCTGCGCGACAGTCCCCGAGTTCCCTGCACGGCTGCTCCCCGCTTGTACTAGAGGTGGTGGCGTACTAAAGGGGCGTAGAATCAGAGGTGCAAGTGCGCGTTTTGCACCAAAGAAACTTACCTTACGGTACCCCATGAGGCACTACTTTAGAGGGCGACTACAGGTCCTTCATTGGGCCAATATTGTAAAAAAGAAAAGAAATATGAGGAAGGGAGTATACTACGGGGTCAAAGCTAGCCGGGTTTTGGAAATACTAAACTACAGTAGAGTGAAAGAAGAGAAGGAGGTGTGAAAGAAAAACTAACTGGGTTTGAGTTCTAGGACCCTCTAGTACTGACCCTAACCCATATGCCCCTACTAAATGCCCTAAATGTATTGAAACCCAAATATTACAATGTACTAAACCCCTTAAAACTACCCCATGCAAAAAATTTCAAAATTACACTATATAACCCGAATCCCGAATCCCCGGTTATGGTCCAAGCTCCTAATTCTATAGGACGGTGCCGATCCCGTACCCCTGCGCTTCCCATCGCGTCGGACGATACAGCTCTATCCCTGCGCGTCCACCGATACAACTCTGCGCAGCTCCTTTCATCCAATCGATCCTCCATTCCATCGCCTTCCGGATAGCGCGTGCAACGATAGAATACTTGCGCGTTCTACGATACAATACTAAGTACGCGTACAACGATACAATACTGAAATCGCGCTAACTTCCATCAATCCATCGATCTTCCACATCTCCACTTCCTGCAGCCCAGACATCCAACGTCCAATCCTTCATGGCGCGTGCTCCGATACAATTCCTGCGCGTTCGACGATAAAGCACTGATGATACGCGTACTACGATACAGCTCCTCTCGCGCCCCCTGATCATGCTTCACGCGCGCGCTTCGTGCTCAACGATACAACACCTACTGCACGTGCAACGATACAATTCTAAGCGCGCTTCGCTCCATCCAGTCTCCATCTACTCCTTCTCCATCATCCAACTGTCCTTCCAGTAGCTATCAATCCTTCAATACGTTCGTCCGGCGATCCTGTCCATCGTTCTACTCCCCAATCGCTCCTGCCAACTTCGAAGACTCGACATGTGCACGTGCTGGCACCATCTCTCTGGCGCCCCCGTGTCGAGCCCGTCAGATAACGACACCGGCCCTCCACCTGGATAGCACCTCCAAACACGACAGGCTGACCAGGTATCGCATGGCGTAGGCGCTCGACGTCGATTGGGGTTCCAGTTGGCAAGTTGCCACAGTCTTCCCGACTATTCCCCCGCGCTCTAACGCCATGCTTCTCACCCTGGCTAGCCCCGCTGCCTCGCTACCGATTACGTAGATATTCACTCCAGCTTCCTTGTTTGCCTGGTCTTCTTATTGCGTGCTGAGCGTGGTAGACATCGGGTCCGTTACGCACGCATGGAGGATGAAAAAGCGCGTCCCCAATTGACGCTAATCCCAGCATTCCAACGGTGTTGTTTCCCTGCTCGATCAGCTGAACTCCATGCGCGGGCGGAATACATCATCCACCATGCGCTCGGCGTCGATGCACCATGTTGCGGCTCGGTGTGCTCAGCACCCCTCGCCCTAGTGCTCGTCCGCCTGACAACACAACTCCGAACTCCAGGGCATACCGCTTCAACGCTAGTGTGCACTCCTAGCGCGTCTACTCGACGCCGACACCCCTACCCGTACAAACAAACAATCACAACACGACTAGATTAAATCACATTTACTAAAACATAAAAACAAACACAAAAAACCTAAAACTACTAAAAGAACTACTACTACTAGAGAAAGAAAATGAGCACGGGACGAGCCGCTTCGTCCCGTGCTGCCGATGCTCCAAGAAGATCATCTCCAACGTGTAGTTCCGGGTCCTCCACTGGGTCAACCGCAAGCCCCTGGCCCATGCGGGACGGCGTGACCCCTCTCCACTCCCGCAATCCTTTTCAACTACTCGCTAGACTACAACCTTAGCTGCGCGTCTCCATATACAAGAAGATTATCAAAGGCTCAACCGCTCGAAACCGTTGATCATCTGCGGGAGCTACTGGAGGCGCTGCCAGCGGGTTGATATCATCAAACGATCGATAACGAACGGAACTCGAGGAGGCGTAGACCGCGGCCTGCGCGCCCTTATATACCCTGTGATTTGGCAACGCGCCCAGTAAGGGAGAGGTCTTGGCGCGAAATTGATAGCGCGCCAAGTAACGCGGCAGCCAGCGCTCCCGGCCTCCTGTTTCGAGGAGTGGCTTGCATCGCGCGAGCCGCGACAGTCAGTAAAATAGTCCATCAGTGAAAACACGAAACTCAATGAACTTTGAAACATTATTGGACTAGATTATATTAACGAATACATACGATTCTGAATTTTGAATAAAAGACGAACAATAGGTACTATTCCGTGGTCGAAACTTAAAACTATAGGGGTAGTATTAATTTGATTAAGACATATTGAGCCATTTGTTCTACTTTTGTTTTCAAATTTCAATTAAGATATGGCTTTTTATTTTTATAGAACGTCTTGAGCTTACTAATTGTCATGAATATATTGAAAATGCTGTATTATTCTTTAGTCTTCTTTTTTCTTCCCAACCGTTCTTGTCAGAAAATAGCAAAGAATGCTTCGAGAAAAGACGTAAATATACTTCATTCCACGGTTTTGACTTCGGGTTGACCACCATCTCCCATATAGGGGATTTAGCTGATTATTAATTATGTTTTCAGTGTACTGCAGTCAGGTCAATGGAACTTATGCCAGCCTTACAGTAGGAACTTCTCATAACGCTTTGCAAACAAACGGAAAGAAATGTAACATGACACAGAGAGTGTAGAATGTGCGAAATGTGTGGACTATTAAGGTAAATGAAACATGTTCTCAAATTTCATGGAAAATTTTGCAATGAAAAACATGACGCTATACTTTTTGGCCACCCTGAATTATGAAAAAACACTTGACAAGTTTTACCGGTGACTAAGGCTGCAAATGCAAAGTGGCCCTTGCGCAACCGTAAACCTTATAAGCTTCAGGTTAGTAAATTTGGACTAGACGTACCCTGGAGGTTGTAGATAAAGACGCAAGTTTCTTGACTTCCATTTCCATTGACTTCGCCGGAACTTCCCGTATATTAGACAAATATGGTATGGTACTCGGAAATTCTTCAGAAGTGTTCTAACATAATCCGCCTAATATAAAATACAATTCTGTCATTGCACACTTTCTCGAGAGCCTACGGTCGAACGAAGGCGATTGGCTCAGATAAACTAAGCAGTCGCAACAGCGCTTAGCCGGTAACCGTGGGGCGCTCAGCGCGATGGAGCACGACAAATGTACACGTCATTTCCCTCATTGCAATATACTGTGCCTTTTTTTTCAAATAAAATGTAGTTTTTCGACTTGTGGACAGTAAGTTTCGACCCGCTTTAGGCGGAAATTGGATTGGCGGGAGTCCGCCTCGCAACAGCTCGCGCGTTTCGCAGCTACAGTATATCCTATCGTGCTGAGAACCCATGTCTGCGTCTCTTCAATCTCCTTAGTCTTTGCTTGGCAAAATGCCAGCGCTATGCACGCAAAGCCTCCAACGATGCGCATGCGCTGCTCCACGTAGAATGTCTCGACCAATCCGGGATGAAACCGACTGTACAGTTTGCATTTATTTTATTTTTATAGTAACTTATGCCAGTAACTTAGTCCTTTTCCAGAAAATGGTAGCTGCATTTATGTTATTCTTTCTTACCTTAGTTTCATATCTCTTTCCTGCACATGTTCATTTTCTCTTCAAGTTGAGAGATGACTTGCCGCCACTTTTCGCCCCAGAGATGATGGCTGCCCGCGCAGCCGCTCGCAACATTGGACCTAGTTTAACCGCCTTCGTTCGGCACTGGATTTAAGTGCTAAATTATGCATTATTTTCCCCTCAAGCCGACTTTGTAGTTTTTCAATCTGGTGGAATATACATCTACATATTTGTAGAGAAAATTCTTACATGAGATCGAGCTCGAGCTGCGAGAGCGGTCACACTTGTGTAAAGAATCCAGCACAAAATTAGTACATGCTTATAAAACCCTGAAATGCTACACCTATGGAGGCGTTGGAAAGGTGCTCAGCAAAACCTAGGATACATACAGAGGCACGAAAAGAGGGACTTGACATCACATATTGCCCCGTGTTACAAAAAAAGAGAGAAAAAAAGTAACTTCGGAAAAGGAACAGCTGGAAGTAATGTGAGATCTTCCGAGCGTTTCCGGTCGTCTGATAAAAAGAATTGTTCTACTGAACGAGTTTGTTGCTAAAGTACTTTGATATTAGTATAAAAATTTAGGAAGTTTTTTTATACCATAAGAATTAAAAAAGACTGACTAACCACTTTGTAAAATGAACGCTAGGAATTTCATCTGTTACTGCTCTTAGTTTGAAAGAATTTGGCGTCTAGGAAAGTCGTCTCCAGTTGCCTGATAATTTAACGCTATTGCTCTGAATTCTAGTTGACTTAAGTAAGAGTAAGATTGTAGGTAGTATGTAGTGTTCCGCGGTGTTTATAAAAGTTTCTAATTTGAGTGGTGTACTTACATATCTCAAAAAGTGACGATGAACAAGTTGAAAATTTAGATGTGAAGTTTTTGCAGTCGAGGTCCCGCTTTACTACATAGATCATGGTTGTAAACAAAGTAAAATTGTGCAATTCTCTTTCCTACATCAACATTAGGCTGGGAAATGAACTAGAAGTATGTAAGATGTAAATCTGAGCAAAAAGCATCATTCTACGTCCTGGCTTCGATTTTTATATTTACCAATCGGATGGAGTTGATTGGGACTGCTAAATAACACAGCAAAATGAACTTCGATTTATCACAAGCTTCTTAAGGCAATATAATTTTACAATGCTTATGAACATGTTTACTGCTCCCTCAGGACCTCAAAGAACTTAACGTGTGAAATTTGTGTTAGCCGAAAATTGCTAGACTGAGCTGTTAAGAAATTTACTTTGATGTGGGTTGAATATTTTCGATATCCTCACGGAAATTTAAAATTTTCCAAAATTTTTAAACCGACTACCAAAATTGAAACAGCTACATATGCTGTAAGAATGAGTGCTTGTGGAAAGGATCAGTTGATTCAAGCTATTTGTAGAACTGAAATTTCTGAGGAACCTTACTAGTCCTGATTTTTTCTTTTCTATAAAGACGGATAAACAGATAAAATTTTGTTCATAGACATAGCCGATCCGAAAAATCTGAGCAGCGTTTTATACTCTCATTTTATTACCTTTTTCAGCTCGAATAATGAGATTGTAATCTATCTTCTTACCTCTAAGTTTATCTAACGTTGTTTAACCAGGTGAAACAGTCATTAATCGTCCAGTCATTGCATCTGTTAATACAATTCGCAGTATTCTTCAGTCACTTCTTTGATGCAAATTCTCTTCCCTATTTTCTGGAATCGATTCGAGTAAATATCGCAGTTCGCAGGGTTTTCCTTATGACTCAATTTTAACTCGTTTCGTCCAAATCATATTACTCCCGAGGCCAAAAATAAGAAAAACTTACATTTCTGAGTTTTCTCAGCATGATTCTCCCATTTACGAGACTGGAACGATTTATATCAAAACATTCTATTTCTTACAATGTATCTGGAGAATAATCTTCAAAATATAAGTAGAGGAAAATGTCGAACTGTTTATATGAGCTTTTGATTTTGATTTGATCGCTACGTTCATCAAACCTACTATCAGATATACCTACTATCATAAATGATAGTGATGTTTCATTTTTTATCCTTTTTCAAAACTCTTTATAAATGTACATTTCAGAGTATTTTACTAAACAAGCAGTAGCTATTTTCTGCTAATCATCATTTTCCAGAAATCTTGTTATGCGCTCAATTTGTATCTCTTCCATCGTAAGCAGGAAGTCAGGAATACACTGACAATTTATGGGCTTTAAAGAAGTAATAATATAATCATCAAGTTCCTAGCAATTCGGATAACATGCTAAGAAGTTATGACTTCCAAAGAGGCATATATTTTCATAATTCTTGAAGTTGTTCCTTAGAAAAGTCTCCTTGTCAAACTTAAGATGATTCTCAATTCTTGCTGGTTTCATAGTTGTTGCATAAATTTATGTAGTTTATTAATATTACATTGTGCGCTCATTTTTGTGTTCGTTTTTTCAACTCTCTGGCAAACCAACACTGCTTGTTTGGACTGATATAGTTAGGCTGGCTCTTCATTTCTTACAAACTTTGTACAGTCATGTAAGAAAATTTGTTTTTTAATCGATATAAAACTCAATAACTTCCATTGTAGTTTTGAGAAAGTTAAATTGATCCATAAGCATCTAAAATTTTTGAGTGTATATAATGTCCATCAGCTTTGATTTCGATTTCGTAGCCTCTTATTGACCAAGAAAAGTTCGGGCTTATAGGGTATCCCTTACGAAAAGATTGAGACTTTCAGTTTTTTGTTATAATTTTGAATTAGGTTTGTAACTTTAAATTAGATTTTATAGTTCATGTACAAGTTTATGACATATTGTACTTAACAAATTATATATGATATATTATCAAAATATTTCTGAAACTTTCTGCAAGAATATTATACGGTTTCTGGTGCAGAACCTACAAAAAAATCTGAATAATTGGGTATCAGAATTGGAACAGATTATGATGACTATCAGAATTTTACTGGGATATAAACGCAAAGTGAAATAATTCTTAATGGCTCAAAGGCCTAAAAAGCAGCTATTTTATCTCTGAGCAAAAAAACTAATCTTTAACCATTAGTTCAAGAGAAGGTAAGGAAATTTAAGCTCACACTTTATTTCAAAAAGTTATATAATGGTGCTTATGATGCTCTCATCCTTGTTATCGTACTCACTTGCTTCGGAAATTCGCTCATAAATTCAAAAAGAAAGAATAAACATAAAATGAGGACCATAATTTTTTTCCTAAATCCGCCGCCTCCTCAGATTCGTTGTCATTTACAGAATCGTTTAGTCAACATAGAAAGTTTTGCTTCACTCAATCCAGCATTTCCTCTTCCACTGAAATCTGAGACATTGCTTTATTGCGTTTATCTTTGGCATGCTGGCTAAGGTTTTTTCAGCTATACCATAGCTCGATAAAAACATCCCCTCTCGATTCTAACTACCATAACGAAATGTGAGCTATACTATTTCGTGTCTGTTTCATATGTGTGCTTTGGTAAAGGAAGTGGTTGTGGATTCTCATGCTTTAGAAAATTTCATCAAATACTCCAGTCAGTCTTTCTGCCTTATCGTAAATTTACAAATATTCTTCACCAGAAACTTGCGGCATTTTGTCAAATTTTTATTAGGTTTTGGAATAAAGAATAGACTTTCATACAAAATTACTAAAATTTTGAAGTTTCTGTTTGTTTTAATCGCTCCTAGGCTTATGTCACATTAACACATTGACGGCAATACGACACGCCTGTAGGTTGTAAGGGTTTTGCCTTTTCGGACAATACGACTCACCGATGGGTCGTATGCTTTCTGAAGTACAATGAAACCTTCTGGCTTACTGATATACATCTCTTGGAACACACCCAGATGATCAACATTTCAGACCATATGACCCATCGGTGGCCAGAAAATCGCAATCACACTGTCGCGAAATATGCTCTAGTCCAAAATGGCAGTCATCAAAAAATCGGTCTTGTCGTGAATGTATTGGAAGAAAAAAAAGTGGGATCTGTGCGTTGTTCGAAAAATGAAAGAGTAGTCATTATTGATGAATGCCCAGTATAACCCTTCCTTGAAATATTTCACTCATAGGAAACGTTCAACAGGTTCGTCTAGTTACATTACTAGATCATCAGTTTTTTTCCAGTATGCAATACGTGGAAAGTACTTGTTTGATGTACAGCTACACTATTTTAAGACGTTCCGATGATTTCCCGAAGTTTTGAGAGTTGAGGTTACACCGCTTCGCTTGTTTCTATGAGTTCGTGGTAGTACCTCATTTTCGATGGAATTTGCAAATGAAGTTATTGCATACATTGCGCAGAACAACTTCGAGTTCTTCTGTACTTTTAAAAGATAAGCGGATTTTGAAATTTTGAAAATTGCGAAGATAATTCGATTATAAAGTAATGCTTACCTTCACATTTGGGTGCTATGACTGCAATACTCTCTTTTATTGAAGTTTCCTTCTTTTTCTTGTTTAAAAGGCAAGGTTATGTCTTCTCTTTTCGTTATAATAGCGAGTTTGGTGAAAATATGAATAAATGAATAACAACAGTCGATCAACAAAATTTTGAGGTACTTGTTGTAGGATAGCTTCACCCTATTAGGGACCATCTATTTACATTTCAAAGGTCGCAGCTTTACAGTGATTTATGGTAATTTATCGTAATTTGAAGGATCCACCTTTAAGATAACTGTCTTCAGCAGCTTAAAGCTTAGACCATTACCGCAGATATTTGAAGCCAAAGTTTTGTCCGACGATAAGCTTTTGCTCTTGATTTGATGCCTCACAAAATGTTTGATAAAAACAAAGTTGGGGATTTACAAATGTTGGCATGTCTACAGCTGAAGACTTTACGAAGCTACATTGACATAATGACAAAAACATTGAAATCAAGAATCTCCTCAGAAGCTCATTCATCGTAGGCAATTGAACTTTCACTAAAATTATGGTCGCTTCTGAATGATTTGGTGCTGGTCTGCGATCATTTTATTGTTTTAAACAGATCTTTTATTCTAGCCGTACAGCTATTTGAAAAAAGACAACACAAAATCATAGAATATGGATCCGAAAAATCTTCGCTGCTTAAATTAATGTGTTATTGCATTGAAAAAATACTTTGGACAAATCTCGTTTGAGATCCTTTCTTCAATCGCTCGAAATCAAGCATTCGATTTTTAGATACATTTTAATATTCTCCCTTCAGAATAAACGAAATGTCACACACGTTCTATTCGGTAATTGGATAGGTAATCGATTGTAATTCGAGTATTCAATATTTGTATATTCGAATGACGAACTTAAACGGTTTGATGGTCCTTATTTCCAAATACTCAGAGTTCTCATCTGCTTACATCTAGGAGAATCTAAAAAAGGAAACTATGACGGATTAGGGCTTTGATGCATCTTCTACATTTCAGTAATTCTTTGACTGATTCCCTCTTCCGATATCATACCAAAATCGCTTTGAACTGTGCATTCGGAACATGAAGGTTCGATGAAACAGGAAAGTTTATGCTCCACGCAAAGTGTTCCCGAATGAACTAAATAACTGATTTGCTGCAGAAACAAGACCAGCACTATACCTGTGGCATAATTTTTCTCAATATTATTTATTAAGATCTTGAGCTCATTGATTCAGCAATCTGTCTTAGACTTGAATTTTGAGAATAGTTTGTGTTTGTTACTATTGAACTTGCACTAAATCTGCATAATTTGGATAAATTTCAATATTAAATTTGACCTAAATTTAGGAGGTTTTTTTAACTATAAGAAGGTCTGCGCCACACAAAAAAATTTCAAACACTTTAATCTCTTTCGATTTGGCTTCAGATACTAAAGTGTCGCTCCCAAAACAATATAATTCTCTACATAGCAGTTGAGCATTGATAATAAGGCTGATTCTCTGGCACCAGATTCAAAAAATCTCGCTCAAGATATGGGGAAAACTTTTTTCGGATCCAAATTATGCTGAACGGTCAATTTTTATTTTCTTCGCTAGATACTATGTAATAAGCGATGATATACGTAAGTGTTCTGCTATTTTGCTTCAAAAAATTTGACACACTGGAGTCAAGAAAAAAATTCACTTTTTTGTACCTTTTCATAAACTAGTGACTAACTTTACTGTTTTGTAGAACGTTATGCGATAAGTCATTTTTGCCAAAGTTTTACCAATTGTTTCTCGCCAATCCTTGAACCTTATCGCATACTAAATTATTGTGTACGAAGTTCCGACTTATCAACTTACGCGGATTGCAGAATAGCTGATCAAGTGTTGACTAATCATAGGGTTTGATTATAACTGTGGGCTTTGTGATTTCTTTGAATCCTGTATCCGTGGGGCGCGGAAACTTCCACTTCTGAGTGCGGGACTCCAATCACATATTTGACTACTGATTATTCACTGCTTCCTCATACTGTTCTGTTCTAAAGTATCAAGTCATTGTTGAGCTAGGAGGAGATTGTGGTGAATTTAGTGAGATCATCAGCGTCATCAATATTATAAGCGAGATTTTCGCGCTCCACGGACAACGGGAGGAACTGGACGAACAGAAATTTTATGGACCCTTAGACGCACGATAGCATATACTGAATAAATAAATAGCTATAGCTTCTTATTTGCATCAATGGCGTCTAGAGCCTGTTCCTGGTTTTTTTCTATTCTTGTGATCTCCGATCCACTGAAAGCAGAAAAAAAAGAGAAAGAGTACCTACCCGTTTTTGGAAACTTGTATATAAAGTTTGAAGTTTTCGCGCTCCACGGTTAACGCTGTACCCTAGGATAGTATGACCAAAGGGGGCACATAGAAGGCGACAAGACGCTCAAGATGCAGTCAACTCAAAGCTCTTCTCAAAGCTACATCAGCAAATAGTCAGGACATGTACAGGTGAGACTCTAACTCTGATTTTACCGCCAAAAAGCTACAGGCGCGAATTTCAAAATGGTCTTCCGCAACACACATAGCCAGGGCCCGGCACACATCGTTTAAAAGCAAGCTGGACTTGTTTTCAGGGCAAAAAAAAAACAAAGCGGATATCGTTTTTGTGGCTCCGAAAACACACAAATTATTTTTGGTCGACGTTTCCGAAAAGGGTCGAAGAGGACTTTGTAAATTGTGAAAAGCCGGGGGAGTTTTCGTTTTCAAAAGGCCTAGAAACGGGCTCATGACAGCCCTGCCCGTAGCCCACTGCATGCCATAAAACACGACATTGTTGACTACGTTGCCAAACACAATCATTTGTCCAAATGTTTTAATGTGCACTGATATGCGCTATGCTTACGAAACTTGACATGTCAATAATAGTCAGTTCGTAAAAGTGAAGGCTTTATATGCATTCATCCAGATGTGGGCCGGATCAGGCTCCACGACGGCACTCAAAATAAATGCAGATGTTTTGCTTTTGCTTTCATCTAGACGACAATTTTTTGAGCTCACACATTGATTTGTGAAAGGCGTACTGTACATTGTAATGTTGGCGAATAATGTCGCAAATTTTGCCGAAAATTTTGAGACCTTTTCAATCTCAAACCTATTCCACATGTATATAATGTTAGCTAAGGTAGTTAATTTTGTATGCTATGATCTCGATATCATTCTTTGTTGCGTAGTATCATGGCTGTAATATGTACCTGAATGATTTTTGCTTGAGGTTTTTTTACCAGTATTGAGTTCAATTTTCTGTTCAAATTTAGTGTTTCTCCTCTTTTTTCTTTCTGACTATTACTTAGTCTTTCTGCTGTTTTGGTAGACGCACTTCTTGTGTCTATAATAAAAAAATAATTAAGATTAGTCAATCAATTATAGATAAGGTCTATGATAAGGTCTATCCGCTAGCGTGGAACATTCCGCAAATGCACACACAGCCCCAATTTTCGATGGCTCTCTAAAATACTGAAATATTGCGTCTTTGCACTGCATTTTCATTGACTTTTTCTCTCTAATGGCACTCACCTAGGTGGTAGTCGATGCTTTTAGCATCTCAAAAATGAGAAATAAAGGGTATAAAAATACTTTGCTTGCGTAAAAATGGGCACGAAAGGTTTGGATTTTCAGAATTTTTACTAAAAGTTTTTTGGATTTATGCTTACAAAATGCGAAACTTCTACGGAAGATATCCGTCACACAAATAACTGGTCATATTAGAGTTTTGGGAGTTATTTAAAATCGCTGAGGTGTTTTGCTTCAGACAGCATTCGCAGCTTTATCCGACGCGGCTTCTCGACGAATTTTTTTCACTCAGGAGAAGAGACTAATAATTGTTGCAGTATTTGCACGCGAAACAAACTTGTCATCTCGTATTTGGTTTTTGGAACAAGTATGAATGATATTCTTCCTGCACCTATATATCCGCTTGCAGTCAGTCTCGTAGACTCTATCTCCTCAGAATTAGATTCATTCTTCAACTACTAGGTTGTCCCATAAATCTTTTTTCATATTCGTACCTTCAAATTGATGTTTCTTAAGTACTAAGGCAAAATTTGAGGGAGTATTCCAGAGTGGATAAGCTATATAATCAGATATTTGTGAGAAACATAGGCCCATAACAGGCGAAGTTTAAAAATTGAGGCCATTGTTTTTTCTCGATTTCTATCCATCAGAAAAATGCAACAAGTGTGTATATAAATATCTGAAGGGGAGATTATATGCTTGAGCAAGTGGGAATTTTGCAGAATGTTTTTGAACTAAGGTACGATTATTTTCGTTTTTGCGCGACTTTGGATTTTTTCTTCCATTTTGTCTTGAAACTCGATGCGGGTCGAGCCTGATACGAACCTTTGAGAGCCACATTGTAGAGTTTGCCTTGTTCTTTCAAACGTACACCATTAGAAATCCAAAAAGAGTAGACTTATGCTGATGAAAAGTCAGGTATGAAAAGATTTATGGGACAACCTAATAGTATTTCCTAAATTCATGTTTGAAACATATTAAGTGGGTCCAAAAGTTCGTGCGGTTTTTTCTTAACCTCAAATCATTCAGAATAACGATAGACACACTTTAGGCATTGATCTATGCGAAATTTCTTTCTTTCTCAGTTGTGATGTCTTTGTTTGAATTCCTGCAAAGCTCTTTAGGATAATTGCCACAATCTCCAACCCATGCAGTTTACGTACCTTAACTTTAGCTATTTTTGAACTTTGTCTTGAACGTTTGAAAAGGCTTTGATAACAGTTGAATAGAGCAAACAATCCTGGCATAGATAGCTGGCTTTTCATATTTTCAAAAACAAGTTTTCCAAAAGCCTTCGCATTTGCGAATCGTTAAATATACAAACCCTACAAACACTATGAAATCTTACGCAAATTGGCCCTCTTAAAAAACGAATATGATTAAACACCAATTTTAACAAACAAATGAATCTCTACCGCCTCGAAACGAAATACTGATTTTGAAATTTTCCAGTGAAGGCTGGACGCATCAAAAAACTAGAACTATAGCAATTTTTTCTCGAGACCTTTACGAGTAAGAAAGAAAGAACATCTAACCAAAAGAAGCTGCATTGAATGCTAGCTGTTTGCCGCTTAATGTTTTACGAGGTTTGGGATGAAAATATCTAATCTGGTGGCATCGAAATGTTAATTATAGAACTTTTGAAAAGAGAGCTAGCGATGCTAAAAAATTCGATTATATTGCATTTTGTTTACTCTATCTAACTGTTATTAAGACATTTCCAAAAGATCAGAACGAAAATTTCAAAAAAAAATTGCTAAAATTAGTGTATGTAAAATGCATGGGTTGAACGTTGTGGCGATTATCCGAAAGAACATTGCAGAAATCCAAGCAAAGACATCACTGCTGAAAAAAGAAAGAACTTCTGCATAGAACAATGCCTAAAGTGTTTATCTATCATTATTCCGAATAATTTCGGGATAGATCTGAAAAACGGCATGAACTTTCGGACCCACCTAATACTTTAGGTGACTTCGATAGCGCTCCTTACAGGTCTCAGTGCACACATTCCATTCCTTGGTGTTGCTACCATGTTAATCATTTTGCAGGTCTCGCACACAGTTTTGGAATTCTTATCCGTCTATGAAAATTTTGTGAAAGCATTAATTGCTATCATTTTCTAATCTTGCTCTAAGCTCGTACAAAAAGCAGTTGTTTTTGAATTTTCTCGATAGCGCTTTTTTCGTTTTTGCTCTCAAGAAAGTGGGATGTAATCTACTGTCCTAAGAATACTCGCAGTAGTCGCATCCAATTCTTATTTCATATGATTCACAATTTTCAAACTATTTGAGAAATTCCAAATATTTGATTACTCTTTTATTTTCTCAATTATAACAAAAAATAATCTAACGAAGTCGACTGTACTACTTCACATTTTCTCACTTGTTCAATCGTGGTACTCCCGGTTCGATAATAGAATTAGCAATAATAATAATCATCTACATACACCGACCCCTTCAGCCCTAAATTATTTTAATTCGGGAAAATTTCTCATTTGCACTGGTGTTTACTCACAAGCACATAAATAACAACGCGGACCTTAGAATTTCTTATAAATAATCAATATTTACATTTAGTCTATTTCTTTCAAAATTGTTATTTTTTTGATTTTTAGAAATATCCAAACTCAAAAACAGCAGTTATTGTGTTGCTGTTTTAGTAAAGTTTTATCTTGATAAGATTTTGAGATTAGGTACGCAGTTAGGATTTCCTAAGATTGCTTAGCAGCTTATT
This sequence comes from Cylicocyclus nassatus, assembly GCA_958299035.1. Taxonomy (NCBI): domain Eukaryota; kingdom Metazoa; phylum Nematoda; class Chromadorea; order Rhabditida; family Strongylidae; genus Cylicocyclus; species Cylicocyclus nassatus. Next base: position 6,005,855 of record CATQJL010000326.1, on the reverse strand, counting down.
TTTGCTATAAGGATAATTGACAGAAAAATTTGGTTCCACATGCATAAACACCTCCGCTGTGTCCTCACGTCATTACTCGTTAACCTCATTCCAGTGTCTGTGGATGTTCGCATATGTCAGTAATCTTTTGCAATAGAATTTTATTACATTTTCTAATGGTAACGAAAATCATTACTTCAACGATCTTACGCACATTTCTACGTCTGGGATTACGTGAATCGAAATGATGATGCTGACGCAAAAAAGGTACTTGCGTTGGCTTCGGCATAGTAGGAAGTTTTATTGCGTCAGAATTGCAGTGCTCTGCTGTCGAAGTCTGATCCTGCTTGAATAATTGTGCATCATATGGGGGGCCAAAATGAAACTTTCGGGCTAAGCTATGGCTTCAGAGATGACTGATAGTATGGATAATAGCCTGCCAAAACTATCAAAAGTACATTTTGAGATGATATACGGTTGCTGAGAAACTTTGCAAAAATACAGAACGAGAGCAATTTTGCAACACAAGACTGCAAGAGCTTCGTATGATATAGTCATGTGGATACTAAAAGCTCAAAACTTTCAGATCTTCCGCATGGGTTTTATTTTTAGCCGCGTAGTAACTTTAGAATTCAACCCAGACAGTAACTATTACGAGCGGACCAATCAGCGTCTTCTGTGAATACGGTAGAAAGTATGGTACTAAGCGAAATTTCGAAACCAAATTTCTTCGCCATCAAATGTAATAAGTTATTGTTTACGTTGATAATGAGGAGTTCAGACTATTGGTTCAGCACTCAGTGCGTGATAATTAATCATTTATCAAAGACACCGAATCAATTTCTAAACTTTGGTTCAGACAGCAATCATTTCGGGACAAAACAGTGTTTTCCGGGTACGGTAGAAAGTACGGTAGTGGGCGAGAGCTCAGTCCCAATTTCTTGGCCACGAATAAAATGTAATAGCTTGTACAAGGCATTTCAAATCTTTCAAACAAAAAAGGTGCATGATTCCCCCAATAATATCGACTTCGAGTAGAAGATTTCTTTTTTTTTCTACCATACTAGTTACTATTCTGCACAAATGAGCGCTTACTGCAGTAATGTGTCACTGTAGAATAAAAATGATTTACGTCAATGTTCTGAGAAATTCCCATACTTCTGGTGTTTTATTTTTTTGGAAGTTTGCAAATGCACTCAGTATCGCTCATTGGCTCAAATGTCACTTCTACTTCTTTTGGAACCTTGTCTGCATTTTTTTATGGCACTGAACATAATGTATATTTTTCCAGACTCTACATGAGCTCTTGATGTTTCTTACTTGGTAGACTTCCTCGTTACTTTACGTCTTCAATATAATCTCGGTAGAAAAAAAAACCTGAAGCTTTCGCTTCATTTCCCTCCCAAGACTCTCGGTTTTATCCTAAACAGATGGCAATGCGGTCAGGCTATAGAGGCCTTTCACGAACGATATAGAGAAAACATGCGAAGGCAATTTTTCTTGACGTAGCAGTTTTCTCCTTGCACGGAAATGGTATGCACATGTGATTGAAAATTATAGGGTAGTCTTCCACATGTCAGGTCCGAAAGCTATGGTTCACGTCTTGCAGCTTATTTCAGACGCTCTGACGAGAACTCGCGCTTTGCTTCTCTTTTCTTTTCCATTTTCTGGAAAGAACAATTTCTCTAAGTGTCATACAACAATTTTTTTAGCGAAGCTGGTTAGACACCTTTCTCCTGGCTATCAAACTTTTCTAAGTGGGAACTTCTGGCCATAAGTCATCAACACATGTGGATTTATTATAGTAGGGGGTAAAGTTATGGATAATGACCAGCTTCTTCCTTTGTCGTTCTGAGCTCCTTTAGCAGCTCAAGACAAGGCAAACTTTTTAGCAAGCGCTCCTTTTCGCTGTAAAGTACTTTCTTCCTGAAGAAAATGATTTTCCAAGTATTTTAGTTTTTCGCAGTTAATCACTCGGCATTATTGCGGCCAACTGATACGAGTCAAAATTCTTATAATCAAAGAAAGTAAGCAGATGATTTACCTATTATAGGTTTTGAATTCCACGTTTCTACCAGTCTTGGCTGGAATTACTTCTCTAGCCTAACTAATGGATTTTTGTGCTTCTTTGTAGACGGATGCAGATCCTAAGAAGCAGAAAAGATCAATATAGCGAGTCCCTAGCCGGTTATAAACCTGTAGGCTCGGTACGATCTTTTCTGTAGTGCTGTACAAATTCGAAAACATTTGTAATCCTTCTCTTTACGTTTCAAATGTCCGTATGTCTAGGTATTTTCTGTTAAAACGATGGCAAGCCACTTTAAATTATCGTATCAGCACCTATAGCTACAGTAATCCCATCGCAAAGGACCATTTAGCTCGAAAACGAAATACCTCCCTATTTCGGAAAGCTTGTGTAGAACTGAAATAATAAGCAATCGCTCAAGAACTTTAGACGAAATAGGCCGTCCGGGACTAGTTTCTGAGAACTTGCACTGCTTCTTATCTCACAATCACTTTGTGTATTTGCACCGTTGTTGAGAACTGCAATGGAGCAACCGGTAAAGTCACAGAGATAAAAAGACGATAAAGTAACACGAAAATCATTGTAGAAAATTCAAACAAAAAGGCGTTGTAGGCTCGGTACTGCAGTTTTACAAAATTGTGCAATTACGTAGGTGACTAAAGAGAAGACTGTATCTTACGGTACGACGTTTATCTGTTTGTATCTGCTGTGGTGAGTTCCAAAATGAAAAACGCTGATTTTTTTTCTCATCTTTCAATTTCATTTTCAAGAAGATGCCAAATAGACGGCACATGACATGGAAACATTAGAACCATCATGACGCACGCAATGTATAACCACAATTATTTTTCCACATAAATTTTCGTTGCCATTTTCGCAAGTATCTCAAAAAAATTCTCATTCAGATCCTACACCAAATGACGAATGTTGTAAATGTTTTGTCCGTCAATATGGACCAGACAAAATTGCGTGGGTAGTGATGAGTAATTAATTCAATTGAATTCGTAGTGTTTGATTTGTTTCTTCTGTAATTGCACTCAGAGGGCTTCACATTGCTCAACATTATACAAACATTACAGATACTGTAGTCTGGAGTTATTCTATACTGCCTTTTTTTCTTGAATTGTTAATTTATTAAAAAAAGCTGGCGTTCGTCTTCTCAAGCTTCAGTATGAATAGAGTAAATACCTAGGGTTTTTTAAGAATATAAAAAAATTGCACTTGAGTATTTGTATAACCATCCCTTTTGCGTGAACAAACACGCCGAAACGATGTAAGTCTTCTTCGAATCTTTTTCGCTCTCTTTTTGATAAGAATGTGTTAAAAAAGGTGTGAAATTCGAAACTAACATTACTTTCAGACTGTACTTCTTCTAGCTCTGATCAAATTATGGGGTTGCGTGTGAAATGCAGTGGTTTTTGCCTGGATGCGAATTTGTGCGCATGTCTAAAACATCTAAGAAAATTAGAAGTTCGAAAAGAATGGCACTGTCTATATTTTTGAAAAATCTGATCTTGTTCTTGCTTGACTTCAAAGTAACTTTCCAAAAGATTCTAATATACTATTAAATTTTTTCGTAACCACAAACTTGTACCACAAAATCGTGAAAAATCCTTCAAAATTGTTCAGAAAAAGTCTTTGGTTTTCATTTTGAATTTTTTCACATCTATGAGAAATGCCTATTGTAATATGTAGACAGAAATATTGTAGCACAATCAGGAAGTAAATTAAATAATTCTAAAATATCGAAAGTTGCAACTTCCCTTAAGCACCTACAATCGGCACGAATATTCCTTGAAAAGCAGTTCAAATTACCTCAAACGTTAGAGCGAATTTTATTTGAACTTTCAGCAAGTTCAACGAAAAATATAGAAGAAATACGATTGCAGTGTTTTCCTTCCAGGTTATAACACCGATGTCAACATCAAGTTATGGATTAAGCAGCTAGGAAATGATTCGTTTTATCCGATAAATATCGAAAAAAATAGTGACATACAAAATTGTTGTACAACCTAATAGGGAGTTATTCTAGATTCATTATTATTCTCTCACGAATATTCAGGTTCCTCCTCTATTTACAAGCTCAGACAAAATTTCTCAAAGAACGAGGTAGTGCGTTAACAGCTGTTTCTTAGGGCATCTTTGAAAGGGTATGAAAACTGAAACCATGTTGAAATTGAGCAATTGCATACAATAACGTGTGAAGCCAGTTATTATTTCTCATTTTCGTGGTGTACTGCATACCATGCGCGACATATTACTACTTTTGCATTTGCTCATGCCAAATCCCGTAAATCTCTTCCTGTTAACATTGTGAGAGTTCACTTTTCATTCCACAGAGTTTGTCTCTTCTAGACGAATTCTGTGGAATGTAACCGGCAACAGTAAACTTTACCGCACAGTTAGAACGCACAGTTAGAAATGCGAATTCGAGACAGCAGCCTGAAAGCGTCACTCGTTATAACTTTTCTCACAGTATTTTCTAGGAGATACAATTATATTATTCAACCGCTACTAGTCTAGCACGTTGGAATATTCATAAAAATTTTAGATACCGAAAATGTACAAAAATTTGATGCTGTTGCGATATGATCGCGTCAACGTTGCACTGCGATCACTTTCTTGAGCAGATGTTTCATAATTTTGAAAATGCGCTTGAAGATTCTCGTAATTCTGAACATTATGCCCCAAGAGTTTGAAACATCTTGCACAAAGCCTTCAGTGGTCACCTGAACTTGAATAACACAAGATACACTTCTATGTCTTTTCAAGATTTTCATAAGCGATCATCATCGCTTAAGGTGCTTAGAAGAAATTCTTGGCCTCATGTTTTTAGACTGTTAGAAACTTCATTGCTGCAGTTTCCACATTCTTAATTCCAGTATGATTTTGATTTTTACAGAAGCGGATGTCCATTGAACTTCCTTGTTGATTGTGAAAGAATAAGTATAAAAACGACTTCCCAAGAAAGATTCTAGTGATATAAACAAAATGCAGGCTACACAGGATGCTCAGCTTAATGTACTTTTTGTATACTTTGAAAACATAAAGTTTAGATTCGTGATGCTTAGGATGCACGGGCTCGCTGGAAAACACAAAAAATTTATTTTTTGCTGAGGGCATTTGTGGAGTACATAAAAAAACACACCATTTCTTCAAGTTTAGTCTTAGCTGTGTTTATAGGGCTTTGAATTTGTCTCCAATCTATAAGAACTTTCGCTTCTTTTTTGGTATCTCTGGTAAAGCCTTTGAATGCAAAAATGTTAAAATGTACTATGTGAGATCATTTTTATTTGTGTTACATAATCTACAGCTCTAGATTTGTTTGATAACTTTTGTGAATAATCCATACTCTCATTGTGAAGTAGTTGTATTAGAAAATTTTCTTTCATTCTTTTTCCAAAACTTTTTCACTAGTCTTTTTCTGATCTCTTGTAAATGTCCAAATATTTCATTTTTGATTTGCTATTGCTCTGCATTGCTGGAAGCAATCATATTTCCATGGGAAATAGAGTTTTTGGGGCAGCTAGACATAAAGATTTCAGGTGTTGAGGAGTGGTGATCGTACAGAATTGTAGACACGAGAATCAACAATTCGGTATTTATCAGGAATTAGCGTAACGGCTGTTCAAACAGCAATTTCAATAACCCTTAAGTGACTATTTGGATCAATTAATTAATCAAAAAAGTTCTGTAGGATTGAAGAATAGATTTCTCTTAAATTTTATGGGTAACCTCAAAGTGTTCTATGCATTTCTATACAGGGCAAAGGGTAGAAATAGTTGATGGAAAGTGAGTGGTAAATCACCATTTTAGGGCAAACCTACTTGGTCTCGGGGAAGAAAACGCGCTTCAAGTCGACAGGGCGCCCCAGAAAATTGGGTTACTGTGCCTTTATGATGTCATGCTAAGCGATTTAAATGTCGACGGGGTTTCAGTTTTTGAAGCCACCCTCCGGCCGGAACGAGGTTCTGAACTACCTGATAGAATTGTAAAGTATATGCAGTTCCTATCATTTTTTCACAAAAATATCGCTTAAAAGAACTCCGCTTTGCCCTTCAAAAGCTGAACGGTAGCGAAAAGCAACATTCAACCTGTTTTTACTTAGCTACACTTTGAAACAACGGTAATCGTCGTTCATTTATCTTTGCAGATTAGAAAAGGCCGCTTGTGCGTCGCTATGATGAGTCTGACCCCCGCCTCATCGCTAATCCGCTTTTTGTCTTCCGACAAGTGCAACTTCTTCCTCTTGCACTAGCTTTGGACAATGACGAAGAATAGATTAAAGGTCATGACAGACATATTTCTTTACTTTTTGACAGCTGAACTGAAGAAATAGCCTTAGTTTAAGTCAGCATTTTAACCCATTGTCGGCGATGCGGACCACCGGTGGTCCACGCACTTCTTGCTGCCAGGCGATGTGGGCCAGCGGTGACCCACACCTGCAGCAGAGTCATATCCGTTGTAGGTCTAGTATTCCTATAGATTAATATTTTTTCAATTTTTTGCACTCTTGGGATCTGTAGGCTCCGTCGTTCAAGAAAATGTTCATATTTGTTTACAAAGCAACCTTGCATTCCGTAAATAGCTGCAAAATCTTCCCACCGTGTTGTGCAAAATCGCGTAGTCCCACATCACCACCATGCAAAATTAGGCGTCCTCGGTCAATGGGTTAACTTTGCGCTACTCAAATTAGAAAGTTGGCACCTGTCCAATCTACCGTACCTCGCGCTAGTGCGACTATATGTTAAGCAATATTGATGCATAATAAAGCATAGAAAACGCAATAATGGTTGCGATTTCCGCAATTTTTTCCTTCTGATAATGGAAAAGTTTATTTTTCATGTAGCCCTAATTAGTAGAATTGAAAGGACCCCCAAAACGAGCACAGGCACACCTTTTATCCCAAGACACCGTGCACATAAAACATCAGAACAGAGCATAAGACAACTGCATCAATCACCGTGGAGAATTTCACGGATGAATGTTTGTTCCGGCACTGGCCAGCCATAATCCTTTCCATATCGTGCTTTTTTTTCAGATAAAAAAAATCGCACTAAAATTTTCGTAACATGTGTTATCTCTGAAGTTTTACTTGTGGAAACTTGAGCAATTCCCTTTTCCTGAATGAAGCATTTTCTCGCTGCAATCTTCTTGTTTTTTATACCGTCGTTCCATAAAGCAAGACAACCTGCAAGTTTGGCCAATTTTGTTCGGGTAAGCATCGTAAGTGCGACTACCCGCAAGAAGTGCTATTAAGAAAGATATATAAGTACATTTAGGGGATTATCTAGGGTTAACGGCCATGGTAGTAAATCGGAATGAACAATAGGAAAAGATCTTCTTTCTTTCCTTATGCCATATTTTTTTCCTTTTTTTTCGAATTTGTAGCACATTTACAGAATGGAGCAAACTCCACTCTGACTATATGACCACCTCGCCAAGAAAAGCGCCAATTTCAAATTTTCTGCATGTTTTTGATAGTTAGGGCGCGTATGAGACGCGATTACACTCCACATAGTCCCTGAAGCCTTGCGATTAGGACCTTAATGTTCTTTATCGCCCGATTCGCAATGTTTGCGCAATAAACTTCAAAAGACTCCCCATGGAATGCAGCGCCATCCGTCCGGTGTGAGAAAGATTGAGACAAAATGTCTTTAGTGAGTTGTGTATATTGTGCACTAGAGACTTTAACTACCATCGCGCGTTACGGAGCGATAGCGGGGGGGGGGGGGGGGGGGGATACTCCGAGAAAAGGCTCGAGTATCATCAGCACATGACCAATACGTATCTATCGCTCTATTCACAAATTTTATGAAGTCATTTTTAACGGTATTTTTTGATCTACCTCCTATACGGTTAAACTGAAAGTCTCCCAAAGGGCTTTTATACAGGGTGTCCCAAAAAGATGTGCACACTGTTTGATTGTAAATAACTCTTTTGTAGTGAAGTGTTTCGAGAAGCTTTAGGTACCATTCTGTAGAGCGAGGTTCAACTTAGATTTACAGTGTAGAGCGGATCGCCGATCTCTCATTCTTACTGTAGGATTACGGTAGAAACTTTGAAGAGGGTTTTGAGCCATGAAAGGCCATATTTTGTTCCAAAAAGAAACCAAAACAATCTGAAAACTCTTACACTGGGCTAAATAGAGTTGCTGATTCTAATTGTGAAGTTCGCAACTCTTCATAATGCTTCATTAAAAAATTATGCGAGGTAAGCAGCAGCAGACGTTTTTAAGTGTACCTAAACAGTGCTGTTACACCGTTTAGAAAGCTTCTCAACCTTGTAAAGAGTTGGGTATTGAACTCCGGATCCATAAAAACCCTATTACACAAATTTCCACATTTTTTTTGAAAATTTTTGAAACGGCCCCTTTTTTCACAGTGACACCATATGTTTGAAGTTTCTACCGTACTCCTACAGTAAGAATGAACGACCGGCGATTCGCTCTACACTGTAAGTCTAAGTTGAACCTCGCTCTACAAAATGGTACCTAAAGCTTCTCGAAACACTTCACTACAAGAGAGTTATTTACAATCAAACAGTGTGCACATCTTTTTGGGACACCCTGTATAAGTTGATTCATGAATCTCGCAGCGAAATTCTTGAAAAACCGTAATTTATTTAGCTTGAAAGGGCGGACTCTTTTTTTTTCGTTTTACCTCAAAGGAAGAAAGTGTGCAAAAAATCCATATTGGCATATTGAAAAACTACAAGATGAATTGTCCGAGCAGACAAACCTCAAACTTTGCCTTTGTTTTTACTTTTGACTTTATTTGCTCTTTTCAGATGAGAAATTCGTGCTGAATTACGTAGTTTTATTCAGTTTAATCGATGTTTCGATTTTGTTCCCATAAAATCTCTAATATGCAGTGGCGGACAGGTAGATTGATCTTGTAGATTATTTAAACATTTTTTAAATTCTTTTAAAATTCAGATCAAGCTTGTAAAATATTTTTCTTGGGGCATGGCTGCCGAAAAAAAGTGGCCTTTCTAGATTTTAGGGTTAAGGGCCCACGAAAATCTTGAACACCCCAAAAAATTTCTCGGAGTGCGTGGCTAATTCCATCACTGCTAATATCATAATATAATATATAGATTGCTTTTTTTTGAATGTATAACAAACTCTACTCTTTGTTGGACTCTACAAGAATATGCTGTATAAATCAAAGAAGTTTTTGTTGTGATTTTTTTTCAAATATTTCTAAACAAATCTTTCACATTTTTTGGTGCAAGACATATGTAACAAACTAACTTGATTGGATTTCAAGATTTTTCATTCAAAGTATTTTTTCTCAAAATGTCGCGGGGTTAATACATTTCCCTTTCTTTCTTTTCTATGATATCATTCTGATTGCTGTTTTTGATCGTTTCCGGACGGTCTATGCCCCCTAATGGATGGTTACCCATCCTTGAAGAATGGCTGTGCATTTTTCAGCGTCAGCGTTTTTCTGGCGTTTCCTTTCATCAATAGTATGCGGAAAAGCTTCCAGACGGTAATGTATCCAAATTTATTCGAATGAACGCATCGAAGACCTTAAAATGCTTGGAAGTGAGCTATGATCTGATGTATGAATGAACGCCTTCAAACATCAATCACGCTCAGTTACAGTAGTCCTCATTTCAGCAACGCCCCTTGTGTAAATGCACAACTTTTACGAATTTGTACTTGTAACTGCACGAAAAAGTGCGAACTTTTTTTTTCTATTCCATGCAATTGTATTCGTATTACTTTGGATGCTTGTATACGCTTATGATAGTAGATAACGCTAACAGCCTGTTCTACTGTAGACTGCAAAAGTTGTGCAATTGCACAAAGTGACTCGAGTGAGGACGACTATAATAAATAATAATTGTCAATAAAAATTGCACTCGCTGGATAGATAACGGGCTTTCATGAAAGAAAGATATATTGAGTATACAATAAACGTGAAATTACGAAGAACCATGGCGTACGCAGTTTTTTGATAAATATCATGAAAACATGATTATCTGAGTTTTGGAAATTACTGTTATTGTTTTATTATATTATTGTTTCACCAGCAAAACAATGCTCTCTAAGCATCTTGCGGGTCCTAGTGTGCTGTGCTGGTCTCGGATGGAATAGTTTCAATATTTTCCTTAACGTGCTAAGCTAACTAAATTTTTGGTTTTATTAAGCGTTGGAGTCAAAATTCTTTTCTCAAAACACTTATCATCCTTATATTTTACATTGGGTCGTCCCGGGAGTTCTGTGGTTTCTTTTTTGAGAATTTGTAACATTTTGCCACATTGAGGAATTTGCTTTTTTGTATTTTTATTGCACTTTTTAGATGTATACCTTGATGAGCTTTAACTATACACTCTTTGAAGAGATAAAAGTATGGCCAATCATTCTGATCATTTTCAGTCAGGTCGCCAAAAATTTGGAACGTTGTGGAAAAATTTGAAATCGCCAGAACATAAGTTCTGTGACCTGCCCTTATGAACAAAAAATTGTGCTGTATGAATGTTGCGAGAAGTTATGAATTTCGAGTTTACTAGAAAATGTCAAAAATAGGATTTGTCAATTCCTGAAAATCAATGTTTCGCAGAGAGGTACAAATCGCGTAGTTTTTTTCAGGCAATGAATAGGTAGTAATACTTATGTACTGACGATTTCAAATATTTCCATAATGTTCCACGTTTTTGGGCGACCTAGCTTAAAATTAAAAGCCTGAATGGTCTTCGTTTTCCATTTTTATCTCTTGGATGTATATTAGAAGTTTGTAAGATATATCTGCAAGCGAGAAAAATTCTTACTTTTAATAAAACTACAAAAAAGCAAATCCATTCAAATAGCAAAAAGTTCCAATTTTTAGAAACAACAGAACTTCACACCTAAAGCTGGTTACATAATCATTGCGAGTGTACGCAAGCAGGGTGTGTCGCTGAATGTAAGAGGTTGCGGATTTCTCGCAAAAACGCACCTCCATGCATGTGAAAGGGTGCGTATTTGTTGCAGATGACCGCGGCGAAAGCCCCATTTCGGCGACATGTAGACCTCTATCCACTACCACATAGCTGACACCAGTATTCTGCTGTTTCTCAAGCAAATTTTCCAAATTCACAGGAATTCACGGCAAGGGCCGGTCTAATTTTTTGTATTAGCGCTCATTTGTAGTGACATTTAAATAGCTTTTTCCTTTCCAAGAAGTTTTGTGAATCGAAATTTGGAGCGAAACCGTTTTGAATAGCTATTTTTTGGCTCATTACAATACTTTGAGAGAGGAAAACAGTCTATGAACAGACGGCGCTGAATCGTTAATAACTATTATGCGGGGCTTGTCAGACTATCAGGAAGCGAGCCGTGCTTCGTTTTGAACGTTCGTCTCTATCTCGTTTTGCTCTTTTCTCATCACATCAGTTGCATCCACACGTTGTAAACAACAATTTCATAAACTATGTACTTATGAGTGGTTTTTCATCGTATGTTCGAACGATTTAGTGGTTTGCAGTAAATCATATAGCTTAATGTTCTCGGCTATCGAATATTTATGCGTTTTGCGGTCTTCGAATGGCTGGCTGCTCGGCACAATACGTAGAGCATTTCCTTCAGTTCTAGTTCTTCATGCAGAAAGTGGTATATGGCCATTTATTTGGTTATAGATTGTGCTGAGTTGACGTGAGAACACGATGGTGAACTTTTGGTTGCCAAGCTTTTCCCCTGACTAGACTTTACCTTTTTCCAAGACGAGTGGGTTACACATTTTCGTGAGATTTATGCCATTTTTTTCCTTTAAAGGAGAAATTCTATAATTTTTTCCCACAAAGGACATTCTGCATGAGCTGTTATGTTCATCTTACAAGGGACCCGTCATTTGCAATGCGGAAGAAGTTACGCCCTCGCGAACGCCTCAAAAAATGAATAGGTCCCTTTATACACCTACCGTAACCGATGGATTACAGTAGTGTTTGTGTCAAAATATTTCTCTATTAAGCTGAGTTGAGTGTACAACTTCCAAATATATTTGTTTAAAGAGAAGTTGTGAACAATTTCGCAATTTTGCGAATCGTATTAATCGCGAATATCAAGAATCCCGCGTAAAGAAGCATCCTATTGTCGCAGTTACTTAGCAGTGGAGGAGGCCAACTACAGTAGCCGCTTCTGCTTGAGACCGACAAGATAGTTTTGGCAGGATCAATGGTCATATTTTAAAGGCTTTCTCCAGGGTAAACTGCCTATGGTTAATATCTCTCATTAATGGATCAGAATAAATCCTTGGATTTTAATCCACTCATGACGAGGCAGTTTTGGTAGGATTCATTGTCAAATTTTAGAGGCTTTCTCTGGGGAAAACTGCAGTTAAATCCTCTCATTGATAGCTCAGAATAAATCCTCGGAGGTTATTAGACTCACGTCATATGAATTATACCAAAAGCAGCTAATGAAATGAAAAACATAAGAGTTTTCTGCGCCTTTCCCGAGCTGGGCTAAGCCATAGAGAGAAACTTGATATCCCGTTATGTGTCCTGAATATGTGAAGATGTTTGGCAGCAAGGAAGCGAAAACTGTTTGGCGGGGTCCCGCTTTGATTACACTTCTTATTAGGCAGTTGGCAACAGGGGGGGGGGGGGGTTACTGCTCCTCGTTGGCTCGCTCAAGCGACACATTCGACTACCCATAGCAGTGCTTGGGCCGGGCTTCACAAAAGCTTGGCTGAAAAAAACAAAAAGAGCTTGGAACGGGCCAAATCGTGCTTGAACTCTGAAGTGTTCAGCTGGAAATTCTATGATAATTTCTCACCGATTTCTTGCACAATCGCGGGCGTTTTTGTCGGAGCCGCCGAGCCGTTTTGCATCCACGTTCTGCTCCACACTCTTCAACCCACGCATAATCACGATTTCTCCCCTCTCTCTGGCTCTCGTTCGTTCCTTCATTTATTTGCTACAGCTATAGCCGAAACTCTGAACACTGTCAACAAGACTAGTCCTGTTCTATTTCGCCTATATGGTGGGCTCTATCATTTGCTCTTGTCGAGAATCTGCTGCGAGTATACGGTAGAAGTACTCCTGAGAAGAAGTTTGTCCAAATAATGATTGTGCTTTCAGAAAATAGTACGGTGAGGCTGAGGGCAGCTGAATAATTCACTTAGAAGGGCATCATGGCCGATGGTGAAGTTTCGCTTGCCGTATTGCTCGGAAATTTATCTCATACAAGGTAAATTTTTTGCTCATTCGGATTTTAAATTTATTGCAAAAATGATCATTTTGACCCATTACTTTATCCCTATAGATTGCAATTTTATCAAACTGGATAGTAAGTATGGCGCAAGAAATGCTGTAAAATTCGTCAAAAAATGCCCAGAACATTCTTTTTATTTCTACAACATTTTTCACCATATAAATCGTATGCCGTTATTTATAACATATGTTAAAATTTTGTTTTGCAATTTAAATTTGAGCAAAGGAGATATGGTTTTTGTGCCCGAAAACCACAACTTAGGTTACGTTTTTTTTTAGTCGACTTCGTCTTTTTGGGGGTTTTTACGTTTAGGGGTTAGGGTCAAAGGGACTTCGTAAAATTTTGCGAAAGTCATAGGGGACTCCGTTTTTTGCATTTTCGGAAAGCCACTGAGTGCCGAGCCCCAATGATTATTTCTGTTTCGAAAAATTAGAAGATCTATGTTTTCTTCTCGTTGTAACAGATTCAATGATTCATAAATATTGGTTTTGTTTTGCTGCAAGACTTATGCTCCAACCTATTATTATCGAAACGAAGGAAAACCTCGATGCAGTAACCACTTTTGAAGTAAATAAAGTTTTGAATAATAGGCAAAGTGGCCATTGCCAAACTAAGAATTTTTCTAGAAAATAACGAAAAGTCTTCTTAGAATGTTGTTGGACATTTTTGGGCTTTGTTGAAGTGCCATTTTCATAGACCTATTGAGATTTCGGAAGGCAGTTGACGTAAGTGGCAATGAAATGTTAGAACTTCTTGTATTGGAAGCAAAATAGCATTTTTGAAAGGCTAGAAGTGCCTTAATCGCAGTTTGCAGCCAATTTGAAGCAAAACTTGCAATATACACAAAAATCCGTGCGAATTTCCCGTTTCAGTTATATTTACTGGACTAAATTTGCTTATGCTCATCGGTAACTCGATTTTTGTGCTGTAAATATGCTCTCTTTTTCATGTCAAAAACATAGATGAATTTGTAAGAGTACAACTTATGAACTGACATCCTCAATATCCCTTGGTGACAAATTAGCTTCTCCCGATGTCCAAGTGCAAATTTTGTACTAATACATGTCATAAGATAGATAACATCGTAAAGTGAGAAATGTTAAATGCGTCATCTATGCAATTAATAGCCTGCTTGAGTTCTAGCAAGAAAATGCCGCAAAAATATTCATCACTGCTTTAGCAGTAACTACGGTTTTATTGACTCATTCTGCATTTAGTTTTAGATTTCAGTCTTGGATTTTCACTTTTATCGATTTTATTTCATTTTCGACAGCAGAATTTAAATGCTACAAGAGTTTTCAGGCTTCAACTTTGAGGTTTTTAATTGAAGTGGAATATTTCGCCGCTAAATTTTTCAGCTTTTGAAATCTCTGGAAGTTATGGAAAACAGTTTAGCAATTACATGAACTGTTCAGCCTTTTTGAGAAAATATAAGAGTAGATCCAGGGCTCGGCGCGAGATGGCTTTCCGAAAATACAAAAAACGAAGACACCCCCCCCCCCCCGACTTTAGCGAAATTTTATGAAGTCCCCTTTGCCCCTTATCCGAAATATTCGAACCGACTAAAAACGAAACGTCGACTAAGAAAACCTGATTTCAAACCCACAAAAACGATTTCCCTTTTGCTTTTTCCCCAAAAACGATATCCATCTTGTTTGTAAGCCACTTGCCAAACCCTGAATAGATCTCAGACAAATTATTGATCAGCATTTCGGGAAAAAATAAAATAAAATTAGATCCGCATCCTTTTCTAGTTTGAGAGAAGGACAGTGCATTTTTAGTACCCTGAGTCTTGGCTTGACTTACCTTGCAGCTTATTTTATTACCTAGCGAGTCCCGTGTGGAAAGTAAAAACGACATAAATAAAAAAAGAAATCCAATATAGCTGGGTTAATACAACGAGTGGGACTTTTACTCCTTTACTAGGACAGACTGGCACGATCGTCCCCGTGCACTGCTTTCAAGTTTTTGGACGAGTTCAACAAAGGCAGAGTGTAAATGAGATATTCTGCGCGAGACGCACGATGCGCTTTTACTCAATTACCTAGACTTTACGCCCTTTATGATGAACGTTAGTGCTGCGCGAAGAACTTTGCGAAGGTCGAGTTTGACGTCTAACTTCGTTTTGTCGCGGAACGTTTACCTTATTGTTTTTTTCATCTTTATTGTTCATCTCCAGCAGTTTGCCCACTTCCTCAATCTGGATTTGGCAGGTTATTGGTGCGAAAATAAGTCTTCTTATACTTGTTTCCTCTTGGATAGGAAATTCCAAAACTTATGGTGAAGTCTTATAAATATCAACAATGGAGAAAACTCGCACATTGGCATCATTTCCAAGTTCATTGACATGAATTAAAGCACTTCAATCTCCTTTTCTCCCCCCCCCCCCCCCTCCCCCAGGAATTTTGTAACAGCACTTCAACCGTCCTTTCTTATCTTTATCATTAAATTTTACTCATCCTCCTTTTCCACGTTTTTTGATATTTCATGGAGTTTTGGGAATACCAATGCTAATTCAGTTTGAGGTTCAAGCCCTGAGGCTTAGAACCCCAAATTTGCCAAAAATCATCAGGAGAATGTTTAAAAAAAAGAAAAATTGAATCGTGCGTAACATGTCTATGTCAATAAACTGCAACCCCCCCCCCCTCCCCTGGTTTGAAAACGTATCAAGTTTTAATTGCATTTTCCAAATACTTCTTTATGCTTCAAGGTCGGTTTACAAATAGCAGTAAAATGTTGAAACTGCTTATGACGGAATAACACTTCAACCTTTATTAACCCAAAAGATTCAATTTTATCTTCCTAAAAATTCCGATTTTGAAGCCAAAACATACTTCTCCCATTCTTTGTGCGTTTAGAGGAAAAATCTTCGTAATTTTTTCTTCACAAAGTGGTTACGATGATTTCTTCTGCGCGCACAGAACTTATGTTCCAAATTATTGCCAAGGATGAAATATGCTAGCGAAAGATGCTTGCCGAGTTTTCCTAGGATTCTTGATAGGGTACGTACCGGCCGCATTTGATGGTTGCGTAATTATCGAAAAATCATTAATTTCCCTCATTCCACGCAGCATCCATCACTAACAGAGAATGCCTAGTTTAATCCTTCTCTCTCATTCTCGAACCCCCTCCTCCCACTAACATCATCATTCAGAACGGGGGAAGGGGGGGGGGGAAGGGGATGATGGTAACATAAACAAGAAGCGCGCAGTATACCATTAGCGCAAATGAGGGAAAAAAGTGCTTAATACGCGCAGTGGCGGCTCGCTTCGACTTCTGAATGCGGTCGTGGAGCTCCAGGCCCCTGTCTATAACTTCGCTCTATGCGTGCGACACTTTCATAGATTCTTATGCATTTTCCATGAGAAACGAAGAAGATTATTTAGTGATGTTGAAGTATGGTTTTTGAAGAGTTGAGCCTCATTTTATCCATCTTTGAACACAATGTGACGCTATTTCATACTCATTTTTCATTATTTTCGTTGTATTTCTGAATTATTCAATTTTTTAATATTATTATTCGAGTCCTAAATTAGAAACATCTGAGTAAGAAGAGTACTTGGCATGAAAGGTTTGTTGACATGAGTTACAGGAGTATAAGGCAATTCAATAACGGCACTTCATCCTCATTCATGTTTATTTTTTAGCGGTTTTCTCATTTTTATCGAATCTCTAAATTTTTATGCTATTTCCGAGACCAGTACGTGAGTTGGCATGAAAGGTTTGTTGACATGAGTTACAGGAGTATAAGGCAATTCAATAACGGCACTTCATCCTCATTCATGTTTATTTTTTAGCGGTTTTCTCATTTTTATCGAATCTCTAAATTTTTATGCTATTTCCGAGACCAGTACGTGAGTTCAAGCTTTTCAGGGCATCAAGCCTGGAATTTGCCGAAAATTATTTGTAAAAATTTTAAAGAATCGAAAATTGATTTTTTTTTACCTTTTGGGCGGTGTCTAGATTGGTATATGAACATGATATTCTTTATTATTAGCATTTTATTTTGATCTATGCAAACTATTAAAAATTTTGTTTTTGAATTTTTTGCATTATATCGTTCTGGAATAAATAAACATAATTAGCTTCATTGACGAAATCGCACATAACTTTAGCTGATACCGAGGGCATTTTTATGCGAATTTTCTGATCAGTAAAAAATTTTTTGCCAGAAGTCTTTCCAGAAGGTGATTTCCCTCATTTGAATAAACTGCACCAATAAGAAAAACGACAATTTGCCTTATCCTAATCTTTTATTGAACGTGACTTTCTCTTGCTAACTAGCTGAGGTTTAAGCGAAAATATGCGCCCAAGCGTATAGTACACGTTTTTCCCATTCCTTTTTTCCCACAAAATTCTCGTCACCTAGGAAATGCACTACATTTTATTTGTAGTCCAAGATTCTTTTGTTAAAAAATACGCAAGCTTTCGACTTTCAGAGAAAAATGTGCAGCACCTTGACGCAATGTAGCCTAGTCTGTGCCATTTTCAGTTCATAAACAATCTTCTCCTCTTCAAGCCAAGCTGCATGATCTACGATCTCAGTATTAACTAGTAATCATAGACGGAGGTTTAGAAAACAAAACTAGGAAGTTAGTAAGAAACTTTTTTGGTCAAACGTCTTTATTAAAGGTTGCAATTCCATTAGAAGTCTAGGAAACCAATACTGCAATTCAAATTTAATCTTGCAAAAAAGAAATATTTATTTATGTAATATTGCTGGCACACATTCACCAAGCTGGCTTCTTCCGTAGGTCATAACTCTAAGCTTCCGTTATGATTTCATCAGGAAGTTTACTCATTTTACATCATAAATATCCCATTTTCAAAATAGAATTTTACTTGAACTTGTCAGGAGCAGTATCCTCATAGGCTTTGATAGAATCCTTGAATAGAATTTTAGAAGAAGTCACTCCATTATGTTGACCACTACGAGGCTTTGCCGTTCAGTTGTACTTTGGAGAAAGGCTAGCATGGATTTTTCAGAAGCAGTCAAGCTGAACTTTATATTAGGTTTTCACAAAATTTCTATTACACTTTTTGTTTTGATTCTGGAAAATCGTGGAGGTTTTTGAAAGATCTCATGTTCGAAGCATGTAAGTAGAATCGAAAGGTCTATTTATCGCAAATTTGGGTTTTTGAGGAAGATTCTGAAATTTTACAGAAAAAAATAGTAGAAAAACGTGTGACAAAAATGATCCTACAACCTAACTTTTCAGATTAATCTTGTCATAGGCCACCCACTTTTTATTTTTGAAAATTTCCATCAACTTGCTCTTTCATCTTTTCAACTTCCTTCAATGAGATTATTCCCTCCTTCGCCCTTCAAATTGTATGTAAATTCCAAATAAGAAACAAAAAAGTACAATTGCTCCCACAATTTTGTTCCTTCCCAAAATTTCCACCACTCATCCAGTGAAGAGATGAGCATGAAAGTAGATTTCTCGTTCATCTTCAGTCTAACAATCTTATAGATGCACTTCTATGCATTCATTGTCTGCTTGATTAGCCAAATTAAATAGTAAGTGCTTCCGGATGTTCATAAAACATTCCATTGCCATGTTTTGATAAACCTCATGCATCAAGAAAGCATTACGATTGCAATGGGCGTGGAATTCTCATCTCGCTCACTTGGAATATTATGATATTCAGCATGGTGACATGCTCCTTTCGATTTTTTATTGTTTCATCAAAGGTTGCCTAAATTATTTTGTTTTGCCTTGTAAATCTTTATAAAAAAATAAAATAAAAATACAAAATACAAGATAGATTTGTCGGATATGGTCTTTTGTCTTATTTCTGTGTTGCTCGATTTTCTGTTCGATTTCGGTTTTTTAAAAGGCGCACCACGAGGATATACATAAAATAAAATAAATGAAATAAATAAAAAATTTGCCTTATTTTACTCACGTCTAATTTTTTTGCGCGGGAGCGGTTTGAAGGCTGCGCACATGATTTTTTTAAAGAATTTTTCATTAGCAACAGAGCACATTTATCTCCAAACGGTTCTGAAATTTCTGAAACTCAATTTTCTGGCTTTCCAAGCTCCATCCTCATGCTGTGAAAATGCAAATAAGAAATTTTATGATTGGGCACACAAATCAGTTTTCTTTATCTCTACAAAAAATTTGTAGTTTACAATATGTAGCTATATTTTGTAGTTATACGAAATTTTCTCACATTTGCGCGCAGTAAAAAATGGGGTTATCTCACTTTACTGCCTTTTTTTTTCATCAAAAAAATTTTTTCACTCAAAATGTGTGCATCTTCTGATTCCAAACTATCTTTTCGGTGACACCCAACGTAGTACAAACTATCTGTTTTCTATTTCTACATTCTGTCAAAGCTACAGAAGTCATTATCTGATTCTAAACCATTTTCTAGAAATATCAAACGTAGGACAATTATCTCTTTTATCTCTACGAGCTGCCAAAGCTATAGAAATTATTTAACAGCCAGCTTTATATTTTACACATATAAAGATTTGAATTCCTTACCCGGCACGTCTGAGGTGCAGATTTTCAAAGCTGCTCTGTCATAGCTGATCTGCGCTAATTCAAACTGATATGATTTGATTAAAGGCCGCATCCTGCTCAATTACCTTTCCTTGGCACATATCCACACCATACTTGACTTCGATCCGATATGTCTCGTCTAGTTCTAAGCTAATCTTCAGCTTCCTCTTCAGACGTAGACTGCAGTAGAGCTCTTCAACCCGTGTACTAGCCTCTCTCTTCCCTCTTACTTTATTTATCGTGGCCAGTACGTTCTGTGTCTAGGATAGTGCAATCTGTTGAGATCTGATATTGTTTATGTACATGTTGCTGGGCAAACACCCGTCTAAAAGCCAGACTAGTATAGCTAGAGAGTTCCTTTCCTTTCGTAGGTAGCTAAATCTACTTCTGCCGCGGCTAGTACTTAAAAATGTATTAGCTAGTGATTCTGTATTCTTTCACAAGCTGCTAACTATTTGAATAGTAGACTATGCTACGAATAAAAATTCTGCGCACGTTCGAGAAGCCGTTCAATGAGAGTACAATTCGTTAAATTCTGTTTGTCGAAGGTCGATTTGTATGCCCTTCTTAATCGTCCAAGAACTTACTTCCTGCACCAGAACACGGCCGCCACCCTCTTCTCCATATGATGCTAATCATTCGATAAGTTCTTCTGCACTCTTCCTAAACACACACACATCGTTGAACGAAAAGAGGTAGTGATCTTCTCGTGACGTCCGAGATTGCTCCGGTGCTCCCCCCCCCCCCCTCACGACGGCACTCATTTCTGTTGACCGCACTCTCGGTGGGCGCTCAATCTGCATTTCAATTATGGCTGAGTTCCCTCCGTAGAACCTCAGCATCAGCAGGCAGGCCACGAGGCACAAGCAACGAAGATTCTTAGCCTAGTGGACCGTTTCAAGCGCCTTCTCAACGGTTAATTTCGCACATGAGTGGTTTGAAATTTCTTTCCGCGCGCGAATTTCAAATTTTAGCCGCTGAAACTGTTGCGCCCCCACTCCGAGTTGAAATCTTTACTTTCCCAGGTAGAAACTAGCAGCGCACAGCTTTAGTTGGCTATAGGGTGCAGAACGAAGATTCTATTATATTTTTATGAGCTTTGCAACGGGATCTGCACTATGAGACGAGGCAGCGGCGGTTGTCTGAGAAGGGATTGTAAGTTTGAGGGATCTTGCGGTTGGATTTATAGCTATTCTTTGAGAAATCAAATTTTTTACTTTCTGCAATAATTTCCTCGTTTTTCAAAACTGATCCTGTACGACCATCAGTCAATCTTGGCACGGTAGATATGTTTTAGTTGTAAAACAGAACTCTTTTTCAATTTATTTTTTATTTTATTTATTGCACAAAAAGTCTAATTCTTATCTTTCATTGTGGTCGAAGTATAGCTCAACTTTTTTTTTAATTTATGAACTTCCTTCTTAAAAGACAATTTTCTGTTTTCTTCAAAATCAAGCAAGTGAGAAGCACCATTTAATCTTGGCACGGTAGATATGGCTCACTTATTCTCTTTTCAGTTGTACAAAACTCTTTATTTTATTTTCTCTTATATTATTTATTACACAAATAACTCAACTCTTATCTGTCGTCCGAGCTCAGCTGAACTTTTTTTTTCAATTTACTTACTTCCTTCTTGTCAGACATACTTAAAAACTTCCTTATGAATAATGAATCATTGTCATTTATATCGTCATAATCAGCAACCACTAATCATCTTTTCTTTCCTACTTTTTTTGCAGATTCTTCATAGGGAAAAGTATGCATTGGGGAGTTGCAAAGAGCAATCCACGAGGAAAAGTACTTTCAAGCAACAAAGTTTAATGGGTAGAAATAAAATTTTTTCCTTACATAGCGCAGGATTCTCGAAAATTTATCGGAATCGAGGAAAAATGGGGGGGTTGTCTTGCAAATACTTAGCTAAATATGAGTTATTAAGATAGTTTTTTTATTTTGTGTCGATATTCAGCTCTTCTTTCTTATGATTCTACCAGAATAAATAACTTGACTATATGATCTTTATCCACGTATACGAATTCGTGGAAAGATATAGCCGAGGGAGAGACAAGCCAACCTTGCGCAGAATAATTTATAAAGAGCGTAAGTGTAAAGAAGCGTGCCCCCGTTTTTGCCCCGTTCTATTCACTTCATTCGCATTTATAAAAAAGTCGCTTTTGCCATATGAACGTCCTCACATTTAGCAAAGCTTCATTAACCAAACTTTGTTCACATTCGAGCTCGGTTGCGCGATTTTTCGCATCATCGTTTACCGAGACCTACTTGCGAATTCCTCATTAGAGAGTAGATCGATTTCGTTTTCTCTCTAGAAAACTTGAGCAATTAGCCTCTTTACTTGTAAACTTGTAGATAGAGGTTGCATGATTTTACTACATTTTGCATCGCTTTCTCATTACCATCGTCCTCTCATATGTCATCCTCCAGGGCTCGGCACGGGGCGGCTTTCCGAAAATGCAAAAAACGAACCTTCCTTGACTTCATAACCGTAAAAAATCCTTAAAAAACGAAACTCGGCTAAAAATCTTCGTGTTTTTCGGCCACAAAAAACGATATTCCTTTTGCTTTTTGTCCCAAAAATGATAAGCTTGCTTATAAGCCACCTGTGCCGAGCCCTAATCCTCACTCTGTTCTGAGCAGAGAAAAAAAAACGAGGTTAAGAATTTGTATCGAAGTTGTTACACTGAATAAGTATAAAAGTAAAATTTGTAAAATGATTTTAGGAAGATATCCAGCTTTGATAATCATGCATCAATTTTTCAAGGAAAATAATCATAAAAGAATCCTATAAAAAAATAAAATATAATACACGGAAGATTTTCCTCTCATTTACGCTGCATTAACTTCTGATAAAAGTTCTTATATTTTTTATAGTCAATAGGAAGTACAAAGAGAATATTAAACTTCTGCAAATAGTTCAGTTTCTTAATTACGAATTTATTATGTGCGGCAATATATCCGCGTCTCCTTGAACGTTTTGCAATATCTATTAACTAAAATATCATCGGTCGCTTTATTTTCTGTACCTTAGTGTATCAAGCATGTATTACAAATCTTGACCTGTCTCATAAATTGTTTCCTTTATTCATTGATGCAAACTATGCTCCTATGACCTGTTGCTCATTTTTTCCAAAAATAGAATTGTCTCATTTTTCATTTCACCATCCGATCTGAATAGAACAGAGCCGACCCTCGGCGATTCAATATGAAGCGGGCTGTTCTCATCTACTCGGGCAGAATATCAGCACTTCACCTGCTTGATTATAATCACTCTCAGCCAATAATTGCAATTCTCTCATCGTCTCTATCCGAGAGCAGAGCAGAGCCTGACACCGGCTGAACCTTTGAGGAAATTAATATCTGCTCTGCAGCAGAGAGTAATCGCTACGGGACGTATTCTCTCGAACAGCAGCAGTTTGTTCGCCGAATCTGGCCAAACTACGGTGACTTTGACGAGCAATTGCTTCAAAGGAAATGTTTATGATAGTAGTTGTGGAACGAAGAGAACATTTAGTACTCATAGAGAGCTTACCTCCGACTGACATGGGGGGGGGGGGGTGGAAATAAATCGAACCACACTGCAATTCGCAATCTTGAGCAGCAAGAGGGGCCTCTTGTGTGGGGGGCTCGAGGCTCAAGTAACCCCACGAAATAGATTTTCGTAACGCTTCTTCCTCTTCCTCTTCTTTTTCTCTTCTGCAAAGCTTATCTCCTATATATTTACCTTCTTATATTGCTCTTGCACATTCATTCCTGCTTATTATTCACACTTGCACATTCATGAAAAAAAATGTGGTCGATCGCGCTCCGTGAACTACACAGCTCGTTATAAATGCAATACTACTCTCTTATCGAATTGACTTGTCAGGAAAAAGAGCTCTAACGTATTTTTTCTGCTCTGGAAGCTCCATAAGCCTTTCGCCGACGCGTCTGGAGCCTTACTGCAATGACATGGGACAAGAATGCTTCGTTCTATACGCTACAAGCACTTCTGTTAGCATTTTTACAGACATTTTTACTGGATAATTAGCCTAATTAGTCGACTTTTAGCACGATTTGATAGCAGAATTTCTCCTTCTCTGTTTTTTTTCCTTCTTCTACTAGAATATTTTAGGTCGTCCTCGGAACGAAGAGACGATTTGATCGCTGTTTCGATATGGCTTGTGATGCTGAGCTACGCTCTAATATCAAATGTTTTGATCCTTGTCGGGATTGCTCGAAGTTCCACGATGAGAACTGCCACCAGGTAAATTTTTCAAGCTCCCACCCCCCCCCCCCGAACCTTCTTAACTTTTCATATAAACTCATTTATCTCATTTTCAGCTACTGGTTTATAATTTCTCTTGCCATATGCGATATTGTCATGGTCGTTATATCGCTAATACATTTGGTGCCAGCAACGGCATTTCATGATGCCTATTTGGAATTTTATTCGCTTAGAAATATTCTTATGATATTCTTTTATGATCTATTTTGGTATACGGGAGTTGTACAACTTGGTCTGATGGCTGGCAATCGGTTTGTTATTTTCTTGTTGTTGTGCAACATTCATATCATAGTGAGCACACATCAATTTGCAAATCTTTTCATAATTTTTGAAAGAATGTAGTTACTTTTAAACTATAAATGCAGCAGATTAAGCTTCACCTTTTTCTTTTTTAGATTTGTCTCCATTGTCTACCCGATGGAATACAAAAACATGTTCTCAAGAAGGAGAACATTGTATTTAATAGTTTTTGGATATGCACTTGGGTTTCTCGTCTCTCTGCCCACATTATTTCCATGTTGTCACACTTTATGGAATTCTGACTACTATATCACAGTTTATCAACCCATGGATACTTGGTAAAAAAATTTTTTGTTAAATTTATTACAGTAATTCTGCCAATTGATTGATCATTGACCAATAAGAGTCTTTTGGTCGCTACAGTATACTACCTTAGTTTCCCTGAGTTTATAATATTGCCAAACCGGCCATTGAGAGCAAGATGCGCTAAACTACCAATAACCCATACTGGTCTTAACTAGAATCGCAGACCGAATGAGCTTATTAAGCGTTATTGAAGCAGACAGCGCGTCCCGTAAGCAAACAAAGTGTGTAGGTCTCAAATAAACAAAAACATTGGGATTATAGTTTCCTGGACGTTTTTAATAACCATTGCTTCGTAGGCCAAAGTTGTCATCAAATAAATTAATCCATGAGAGGGGAATTGGAAGATCACTCTAGGGCCGGAAGTGCACGATATTTCCTCTCTAATGACGGCCAATTTACTCACCATGCCAATTTGCCAGCGCTCAAGGGCTCCACGATAAAAAAACGTTTATATAGATTTGGGAAAAATAAGTTCAATATTCTCATTTACAGGTACAAGTACCTAGATATGGGTTTGAATAGTACATCGCTATTTATGATGATAATGTCGTATGGTGTAATAATCTACAAAGTTCGAGAAAGCGGCAGGGCTATGGCGAAGTATCAACTGACAATTAGAACAAGAGTAAGTTCAAAAAAGTGTTCATATATCTTTTTTCTAGCAAAATTTTTGCGAAAATGTACTTGGATAAGATTGCTACATTGCTGTCTAGCACGCAACGGCTGCTGAGTGCTTTATAGCCCTTCTCTAACCCCTTTGTGCAAGTAATAGTTAATCCTCTTAGACAGACTACTTCCTTGTTTTCTAGGTTATGATTAATTCGCATTCGAAAATCCCGCCAAGCTCTTCCTCGCTAAGAAGTGTTGACCCAAGCCTTTGTTTCACTTATGCATATATGCACCACTATTATCAATCTTCGACTCAATTAATAGCTTCAAGCTTCTTTTAGCGTGTGAAGCTTACAAATTTGTTCGCACACTTTTGCATGATTGATAGTGGAAAATTTATGGCGTGAGAGTAAGTGATGATTAACGCGTGAAATCTCGTCCAGACGCTGCAAAAATCTTCAAAGCACAGAATGATTAGTATGAAATGCACTCTTCACTGTAGCACACTACATATAGCTTGATACTAAATTTGATTGGGTTCGCTTTTCTTGCATCGATGCAGAACGGAAGTACAAGTTCGTAAATGTTTGCGAGCGCATCCATTAGAAAATGAAAGTTCAGCTGAAAATGGAAATAGCAGAAGAAAGGAAGACTGGGTTGAGTGTGGGAAAATTTGGAGCATTCATACAACATCTGCTAACTTGAAGCCTTTCCTATAAAATAAAAGATTGCAGAACTAAATATTCATTTTAGCAACAACATGCGCTGATGTCGGGAGTATCGTTATCGTGTCAAATGAACGGTTGTACGAGAATGTCCTCAGTTCGACCACCACGTAGTCAAGTTAGCAAAAAAGAAATGAGATTATTTATTCAGGTAGGTAGATAAATACACTTGCTTACGGTTGGATAGATGAGCCACTGTTGGTGCAGTTGCACAGCATCGATAGCTACAGTAAGCGTGAACTTGTAGTTCGACCTCTGCAGCTGAACTCAAGTCATTCGCAATACAAAGATGATTTTTGCACATTCCGCGTGGGATTCTGTGACTTCTTTTTTCACATAGTCAGTCAAAACCAATCTAATGCAAATAACCCGATCATAAATGAATATTTACATATTGCAGCACCTACATGAACTTGAAAAGAAAAGAAAACAAAATTTTTTTGAAATTTGAAACTTGCAAATACACATGTCGTGAGATTGCGTATGTGGCGTGCAGTACACGTATCACGTTGCAAACGACGACTGTTGAGATATCGAAACTTTTTTGAATGAATCTTCATGGGAAACAGTAAATGCAGGGCAAACCACTGAGCTAGCACCTAAACAAATTGCTCTCTTGGGTTTTTAGACATATTGTGCAAATGCGCACTTTTGCCAGTCGTAGGTATTCTATATGTAGAAGAGGTCTCAGTTTCTTGGACAGCGTCCAGGATTGCTGTGCAAATGCCAGCACCGTGCTAGCGTCGTGATGGAACCCAATTAGTCACGCCATTGATGGCACGATTTTCTACCATGTGCTAACGCGGTTCTGGAACGGCGCTGGCACGGTCAACCCTGGCCACAGCCCAAAATGGTGTAACTACCCCCATGAAGTTGAAGTTAAGTTAAGCCCCTTGAAGTTAAATGTGTCTGGTGTCTGACTCTTCACCAAAGTATGTAAAGGTTTATTACAAGAACGTGGCAAAAAAACATTTGTAGCTTACAGTGCATCGAAAGCAAGCAAGTGAAACAAATTGTGTGCGGTTGCACAAGTGACTCAAAACTTGATATCGCCTCTACCTAGGCGTGAGAAAATAAAAAATTAGTGCAGACCTACTGTAGAACTTTCAATCTTCATTCCTTTCAGTTCTTTGTTGTATCGCTCGTATTTCTGCTGACGTGGACTACATGGCAATGGCTTCCGCATATGTCGAGCTCGAAATGGGCATATTTTGTGATGACGTCATTATTCTTTGTCAATAATTCGGTAAGCAAGCTTTCCAAATCCTCTTGTTACCATGCCTTATTGCCCACGTTAACCACTATCTGTATGGGTTAAGGTAAATCCTACGGTATACTTACTGTTCAACACGCAACTTCGACGAGAACTGCACTACCTGCTATGCCGACATCACGCCATCTCATCTGTTCAGAATAAACATCGCCGGAGTTTATTCGGAAAACATGGAGGAAATCCGGTTGATATCAAAACAAAGGTAATTATGGTCAGTAAAGGTTCAGTTTATTCATGTAAAATGTAGTGTATGACCTGAATACTATGTGGTAATGGAGAAGTTTTCTTTTGGTTGGTTAAATTAGCTGAAGTCATCTTTTTCTTGATCCTTCTAAAAAGAAAAATTAACTACGACCTCTAAACCTCATAGTATCTATGATCTGCATCAATCGCGAACTCTCTTTTCTATCAGCCCATCGTCCCCCTTCTCGCGGCGCGTTCGCGAGCTTACGACTTGAGCAAGTACGACCTTCCGCTTGAGGCTTGCCATGCAGGGCTCTCACGTTGCGGATGCGCACTTTCACAAACGGAGTTTCAGTTTGACACAGACTTTACATAGGAGTGAGATCGTGACGCAACGTGTGTAATTGCACCCGAAGCGCACATTGTGGCAAAACACGCGATCTCGCTGGCAGGACGGACTACTCACATAATCCTTGCGAAAAAACTTTCCAATTCTTTTTCTGAGCTTTCCTTTGCTCATTCAAAAAGGTGGGGTACATTCACTGTGCACACAGTCGTAAAAGAACATTGCAAGCGAAATCCAAGATATTACGCGCATTTCTGCAAGTTGTGTGCAAATGCACTTAGCTTGAGAAACGTGTCAATTTGTGTGTTCTGCAAGAAGCGTTCCTTACTGTTCTTTTGCAACACCTTAATCAGCTTTCTTGAGAAATTCTCAATAATTGTTTATAAATCTACAACTCGAATCAAAAACATTCATGAAAAATTATAGAAAAGGTTTTAGGACTTGCATGTTCAACAAACGAAAATATTTTCAATCTTTTTTGGATTAATGTCTTATGTAATTTGTTTTGATTGTGATTTATAATTTGCAATTCTTGAAGGCAGATAAATTTTCCAGATTTTACCCCGCTTAGCGAAGAAAGCTCACTTATCTTTGTTCGCAGAACAAAATATAATATTATCTTTAGAATCGCTTCAAGTGAAATTTCACGTTATAAGAACGTAGAACCGTGAGAGACTTAAAAAACACAAATATTGGTTTGTTCATTGCGAACAGGTACGCGGTGTAGTCCTCACATAGATTCGTGCACTTAGAATAGATTTTAGATACAAAAATTGGACCCACAAAGTTCGTCTAGACATTTTAACAATTTTTTCTTAGTAGTACTTGAGCCACAATCGGAGCGAGTCCGTTGAGACTCAGCGCATTCGTAAAATTACCAAGACAATTACTCCACTTTAGCTCCGGAATCCACTACGAAATTGAATGCACTGTGCAAATAGAATAAACGAGTTTATTGCTAGGTATAGAGAATAAGACATTGTAGCACGAGTTAATAGTATTACATTCAAAAAAAAACAAGTAGTTCTGACTGTTAAAATTTGATAAGATTGGCGTATGACTAGCTTAGCTTTTTTCGAAGTGATTTCATTTTCAACGCGGGAAACAGCAACGCATTTCTGCTATTTCGTGACTACGGGCAGCAACTTATGATTTCGTGCAGTTTTTTCGGAATAGTGACATCATTGCTGAATTGAAACGGCTAGAAATATGTTTGATTTGGACATATCAAGCTGGGGATTTGTGAGTATTTGAGCTCAGAAGTTAAATATTATAAGTCCTTTACTTCAAAAAAACGGATGTAAAGCATGAGATCAAAATTTCCGAAAAAAAATATTCTAGCACACAGGTTCACTGGCTGAAGCTGTTTTCAAAAATGTATTTTTCGATAATCTTTCGCCTGATTTATCCACCCCCCCCCTTCGAAAATAAATCCCAGGTTCTTGAAAGTGTCTGCAAGGTCTATAAAAAGTAATCTAGCAAGCAAGTAATTCTTTCAACTTGTAATAAATAGTTATCAAAGTTTTCAAAATCGAAAAATTCACAAAAAAATTTTTCTTGATCCAGGGCTCTTCTTTGTTTTCGGACATTAAGCGCTCAATAATTTGAAAGTAATGGTCAACATCGTGTTCCCTCATTTACTGGGAATTTTTGTTGCGTTCCTTACCGGAAAATTTCTTGGACCGCCATTGCGTCTAGCAGGTAAATGACTGAGAAAACTAAAGCATTTCACAGTATGTTCTTCTGCTCCTGAAGAAGTTTGAACTTCGTGAAATTTTGCTGACAATGTAAATGGTGCAAAAATCTTGCAGGAAATTTTTCTTGCAAATTCTTTCCTATCTAGTATGTTGTACAGGGATTCCCACGTTATGTTTGGGGCAGAACATGAGAGCTATTCATATCTATTAAATATCGCCCCTCAAGTAGCCACTTCATGCTTAAAGACAGTAAAATAGCATATAAGGTAAACCTTGTGACTGATATTTTCAAATAAAGATAAACATTTTTTTGCATTTTGTACTATATGTGGGTAATCGGACAAATTAAACTCTTGTCTGTGGGGATATGCATTAATAATCTAATTCCCATTTAGACCTTTGAGCTATGCTTATTTCTTCTGCTTTCCCCCTCCCCCTCTTTTTCGCTAATAAATCTATAACCACATAGCAATTCGTTATTTATCAATTCTTCGAAGTATGACGAATTTGGTGGCTTCGTTACCCAGGATTCAAGCATGTCAATAGAATAATTCAAACGCTTCACGTGCAGAAACGCTTATATCTGGAAGTGATCTCTCACACTTCCGCCAACGCATAGAATAACTAAGCGTATGATGTGCAGAATTACGTGATTCTTTCTACGAATCTTATCTGCAAGCGTGCTGCAAATGGATAAATAACTCAAGCGCACTGTCAAAAAATGAGAAGAGGATCTGGCGAGAGAAAAATAAGATTCCCCCCCCCCCAACTCGTATTAGAGGGTGTCCCAAAAAGATGTGCACACTGTCTGATCGTTAATAACTCTCCTGCTTTCATGTCTTTTGCCGATGTTAAGGTGCCATTCTGTAGAACGAGGTTCAACTTAGATTTTTTGTATGGAGCGAGTCACCAATCACTCTTCATTACTGTAGGATTACGGTATGAACTTCCAACATATAGCGTCACTGTGAAATAGGCCTTTTGATGAAATAATTTCAAAAAAATCTGAGAATTTGTATGGAAAAGGCGTGCTGATTTCACTACATGACTTTTCATGAGTTTCTCGAGCTTTCTTGACGGCGTATTCACATTTCTGATGAGCATGGAAAAACAGTTGTTACCTTAAATCTGAAATAACTTGTGAAAGAAGCGCTATACTAAAGCGCAAATTTTATGTTTAGACTCAGCGTCTTCGATTAGCCCATCCAAAGTTTCTGGCTTGTTTGGCTTTTTTTAAGGCAAATTACAGGCAAAATACCGCTTTCAATGGCTTAAAAACCTCCTTGAAGTTCCTACCGTAATCTTACAGTAATGAAGAGGATCGGTTATTCGCTCCACACAGCAAATCTAAGTTAAACCTCGGTCTACAGAATGGCACCTTGAGCTCAGCAAAAGACATGAAAGCAGGAGAGTTATTAACCATCAAACAGTGTGCACATCTTTTTGGGACACCCTGTATGTAAGCACTTGACAAATCATCTTTTCAGTTTACGCGCTCAAGAGTCATCTCTTTTCAAAAGGTCGAAATTTAATAATGTCATAACGAATCAACAGAAGGAGGTTATTGTAGAGATTTTGTTTTATTTCTCAAATACATACTTAAGCTTTTTTTAGAACTGACAGATTGTAGCAATTTATTGTATAATCCGGCACGCTAATCATTTTTATATTTCATAGTTTTTGTGCTAACGATTGGGCGGCAATCTAGCCACCACATTTGTAAAATTCAGAGTATTTATTCTCACATGAAAATTGTACAAGCATCAGGTAGGCGTAATTCTGAAATCTGCATTGGTATGCAACAAACTCCTTAGGCATGGGGCATGTTATTCGGTATGTTTCTGAAAGCTGCTCAAGCGTGCAAAAATTCTTTGTTTTTCCTGCATAAGGAAGGCCACACAAGCCGCGCAATTTTTTCAACGTATGCCTAAATCATGTTTTCGTTTCTATGTTTCCTGAAAGGAGGGAATGAGAAAATCGGTAGCTGCACACAAAATAAAGTGTATAGGCTTACTAGGGTTTTTGTTTATGATAAACTTTTGTTGCGTTTCTAATAAAAGAGTGAAAGTGTTCCACATCTCAGAATTCTGCTGTGCTTTGTCATTTACCAAAAACAAAGCATTTCATCGGTTTTCTTGCTGAAAAGATCTTATTTCACTTCGAATGCATCATTTTTTCGATGAGAGCAGTGTCTATTAGCATTCTGCGTGAACTTGCTGTATACTATAGAATCAAGTCCACTTTCTTTTTGTTCAGGAAATCGAAATAATTAGTTTTTAAGCTATACACCTATTTGGAGGAATAACTGCAGTTGCCACGTACAGCGCAAAACTTTAATAAATTCAATAAGTAATGGCTCAATAATTTAGAAAAAAAAACTTGCTCGGTATTATATCAGGTTGGATAAAAAATAAGGCCATGGAAATCTCCATAAACTCTTCTTGATGTTTTTCATCTATGGTTTCAAGAGAAAATAGTTCACAGCTTTTTCTGGCAATTCATACATCACCTTCTCAAGATTTTATGTTATCGACTTTGTGTCTTAATATGGCCAAATTTTTAAGGCTCATCTCTTTACATTCCTAAGCTTCGTGCTGTGGTGGTTATAGTAAACAATTTGGTAATTGAATACGCACAACTTTACGCTGTTAACGTTGAAAATGGTAATCTATCAGTCTGAAACTGTTTGTTCAAAATGAAATTTTCTCACAGTTGTTCACAACGAGAAAGTTGGGTTTTCTCACTTCTTGCACTTCTTATTCGTAAGGAAACGAATTCTATTCAAACAATGTTCTTAGTCCATTTTCCACTGAAGTGCTTTTTCCGAAGATACCGAACTCTTAGCAAACACTTGCCCAGCAATTGTAGGAGCCGCAAAAGCGATTGAACTTAGTTTTTAATTAACTAATAGCGCAGTTCTTCTATAACATCTGAGAGGAACCTAAGTAAGTAATTTTATCCTAGTGAGCTCTTCTATGACGGAAAAGATTTGTCATATTTACTGTGACCCAAAGAGAGGTTTTTTCTTCCTAGACATTTTGTTTCTTAACGGAAAGGAAACAGCTTGTTCCTTCCTCAAAGAAAAAAATTTGGTTGTTATAACAACACATTATGTTGCAACGAACCGTCTAAATCATACGAAGCTATTGAAGCGTATGTTTATAAAATGCCTTGTTGTTCCTCTTTCATGTGGTAACCACTTCAAGAGAAAAAACGAAGCGAACATTGCCCGAATTGCGTCATTACCGTAGGACATGAATTGTTCTACATATGTTTTGAATCTTGCCCTTTGAAGATTTGTTTGCATTCGCAATTTATGCAGAAAACGAGGAAGAGGAAGGTTAAGAGGGTGCAAAGGAAGTTAAATCGAATTCGAATTTACGCAAACAATTGTTTTTCGCATCTTTTATTCTCAATGTATATACATGCAAAAAAGGATTAGTATAACACTAAACTTCCATAAGATGATTTAGCAAAGGATTCCTGGATTTGCATAAACTCCAACCTCAAGCCTAAAATCAAATGGTTCAAATTGTTCAAGAATCCCCTTCTTTCACTATTTTTTTCCAAAGTTCAAGGTCTAAATGGGCTTCAGAAAGTAGTTGTCCAGTGCTATAGCTGTTAAATTCATTTCTGCATTCTTAAAATATTAAGGAATGAATTATCGATTGGATACGAAAAGCATCTGCATGTTTCTCGTCACATATATTAGCATTCAAAAGTTCTTTGAAAGTATGTTGTGAGAAATTTCTCACGTATGTTTATGAAGTGGGCAAATAGAAACGGAAGCGGAATTTGTGTGAACCCACAGAATATTTTGGGGATTTTCTTATCTGTATAAAAATTTCTTGACATTTTTGAATGATATTCATGATGAAGTGTTGAGAACAGCTCCATTTTGGGACTCTAGTATATTGCTCTGCTTTAGTCAGGTTTTTTTTCAATGATATCTGTAGAAAAACATCTTAAGAAAGAAGAATACTGTCATGTGTATCAAAAAATTCTCCATTTCAACAAACTTACTTTGCACAACGCATTCCGAAATTTGCAAGAAAGAAAAGATCCGTCGATTGTAGAGTGAATTTTCATGCTGAGCTGTAACTTGAAATTTTTTGGATTAAATAATCAGATGCTACAACAACTATCCTTATATTAGTAAACATTTTTGGGTTGTAAAAAAAAATAAAAGGTGGCCTCCCAAGTTGTTTGATTGGTTGGGTCCTAAAAGGAACATAAGATCGATAATTTCCGTTTCAAACCTGAAAAGTCGTCTCACGAACAACAAGCGTACTACTGGGGTACTGGTTGTAATAAAGTTTAAGTTTGAAGTAAGCAGCAAAAATTCAAAAAAGTTGCTGGACTAATTCTATAATATTCGGTAATAACACACTTAAAGCGAAACTGAAGAAAAATCTGATGTTTAGTTTAGAGGTACAAGATCTTTAATTTGTAGCAGATGAGAGTTTCCGAAAAAAAAATAGAACTAAAGAAAATTTTTTTGGCTATAAATTGCAGCTTTTTCTGTGCGTTGAACACAGTCAAGGGACTGTGAGGCACTGTGATTAACTGTTCAGCACTTTTTCTTTGGATATCACACTGTGCACTTTTTACAGATCATGAATTACAAGTAAGTTTGCTCAAATGATTTTTAGGATTATTTTCAGACAACAACTGCTGGTGAGGAGGCCACCCGATCACTTGATCCTGCCCATTCGCTTTCCTCCCATACGACCTCAGATGATCAGACGAAACCCCACTTACTAATACAAGTGAGTATTTTTATTCAAAACGCTGCAAATTGACAAAATTGAGCTGGTCAGTGAATTGAAATGGTCTCTTGATCCCGTTTCATAATAAGGGCTAAAACAATTTCAGGAGATCCTCTATGTGTGAATGTGGTAAGCTGACACTAGCAATGTTTTTGTGTTGATGCTGCTGCCTATGCTAGTTACCCCTGCTTAGAAGATTCAGTGTAATTTAACACAATTAATCTTTGATCATTTTCAGAATGGCGACTTCATGGACAAGGGCACGATTAGCGCTGTTTAGCAGCAATGGATCACAATCGACTCCGCAATCCGCGTCGCATTTATTTCGCCTTAGACAAATTTATTGTCTTTTTGGGGTCTTATCTCTCCTACAATCAGCAGGAGATAGGAGGATTTATTTCTCAACGGGAAGAATGATGTGCAGTACTTAAGCTGTTGTTATATTACTGTAGCAATTGTTTCCATCTGCATGTGACTGCTGGTTAATAGGGTGGGGATGTTTGAAGAAAGGCAAGTCATTAGATAGAATGATAGATTGATTCAGGAAAGATGCTTCAAAATTGGAAAACTCAATGATTTTTGTCCTTTGAGAGCGAGTACCTCTAGCCGAATTTACACTTTAGTTAAAACTTTTCTAAGCGCTTGAACACGTCAATTTCGTACTAATGTAACGTATCCTGACTCCAGTTGTGAGAGCTTGTTACGAGCGAACCGCGGCGCGTCGCTGCGCATGTGCCTTGCAAAGCGGTCGCTCTCTCACGCAATCCTACTATAAAGGCGCCCTACGGCAAAGGGTTCCATGCGGAATCTTTGCCTGTTTTCGTCTATTTATTTTAAATTATTTATCAAGGTGCAGCTCATATTTTTGTATATAGGATAAAAGCTATTTGTCAGGCCATGAATACTCTACACCCACATCTTGAACTACTGTATGAGAACTATCCGTGTATTTGAGTTTATACAGAAGTAGAAACGATGAGATAGATTCACACCTGCCATATGACCAGCAGTAATGCTTACAAAAATCTGAACAGCTTACTTTGTTGTTGTCAGTCTTTGGCATTAAATTTTCTTTGAGATTGTG
The DNA here is from genome assembly GCA_958299035.1 of Cylicocyclus nassatus. NCBI lineage: Eukaryota > Metazoa > Nematoda > Chromadorea > Rhabditida > Strongylidae > Cylicocyclus > Cylicocyclus nassatus. The sequence continues at coordinate 5,970,561 of CATQJL010000326.1, read as the reverse complement.
TATAATGTCTCATGTTGTTTCTTTATGCTTCACTTTCATTTAGTACGCTGTCAATGAGCTAGAATGATCATTAACCATATAAGCGCTGGTATCAAAGCCAAATTGTACCAGGTGCTACTGAAAAATCCTGATGGACATATTAAATTTCAATTGTTCTTTGTCATTCAAATTACGGTGTCACATTCTCTGTCTTTTACACGCAATGTTTGTTTGTTTTTTGAATAGAAAATCATGCGTGTAAGTACCACGGGAATACATGTGCAGTTCATTGAGTAAAATTTCTAATGTTTTTAGTTTCTATATTGTACTTGTCTTTATTGCGACATGTGTTAAATTATGTTATATTCATATTGCCATGCATTGAAGTTTTCAAAAATGCTTGTCGTGTGAATCAACTGAGAATTCATAAGATATTTTTGAACAAGAGAATAACTTGATAAGTTTTGTCTAAGACAGAAAGTCGCTGATTTGCTTAAAACACATGAAGAGGGATCGTTCAACAAGCGATGTGGGAGACCGTCGAAGATTGATACTTTCACTTACGAATTGGTCACCTAATTCAGTTTGTAACCATTAGTCTACTGTGTCCAACATTATGTATTCTACTACTGTAGTCTGTGCTGGCGCGTGCCCACTACCGTATCGTGGGCTTGCGCGGTCTCAACACGAAGTCTCGCGCTACGCTTGCTTCCTCATGAAAGAGCTCTCTGTCAACGCCAGCAGACTGGCGTCCATTGGAAGTTCGGCTTGACTTATTAAAGGGTAGAGTAAACACCAAAATGACAAAGCACGAAAGCTTTATATCCTGAAGCTCTAGATATCTGGATTTCAGATTGTCTAATCACCTACGGTAAGTATTCCTACTATCCTTCATTATGAACAAATTGAACAGGGGCAAGAAGTTGTACAAGCCGCATCTTTCAGCTTTTTGTATCCCCTAATGACTCCGGCTGACAATCGTTCATTCTTTAAGGTTATTTCTCTTTCTTCAAAGTCAATGAAAACATTCCAAAGTTGCACTGTTTATCTAACTTGACAGTGCTAGCATATTGCTGATGAGAACCAATGAGTTTCTGAAATATCGAGATTTCCGACATACCCCAACTTCCGAACTTCAAAACATCATCTGTTCTTATCAGCAACATGCTTAGCACTGTTGAGTTAGATAAGCAATACAACTTTGAATGTTTTCATCAACTTTGAAGAAAGAAAAATCACTTCAAAGCGTGGACGGTCATCCCCCTATCACCATGATCATACAAAAAGCTGGAAAATGCGGCTTGTACAGCTTCTCGCTTCTGTTCACTATGTCCATAGTGGAGGATGGTGGGAATACTTACTGATAGGTAGACAGCGTGAAATCCGGACATCTGGAGCTTCCGGATATGAAGCTTTCTTTCAAACTGCGATCCCCTCCCCAGCGGGGATGTTAACGCATGCGGCCCCAGACTGGATTCGGTTTGGACGCAAAAAAGTAAGCTCTACTGTGGCGCAAGAACTAGGTTCGGAAATGCGATTTCGTTAACCGCGCGCTTCAGGCGCGGGATCTACAATGGTGAAGATACGAGCGCGCCGCGTTTGCTTCCCTAGGTAATATGGCTTTTAAACCTTGTAGCAATAGATTTCAAGCTTCGCATTCTGACGTATATTTGTGAAAGTATGTTTATACGAGATAAAATCCCTCTATAACAACTATTCAACTGTGAAGTCGACATCCAAAAGATTCTAGACGAGAAAGATCAATTATTTCAATGGTCGACCAAAATTTTGTACGTCTTGCAAACGTAATCCCTTGTTTGGATGCTAGCGAGCCCGTGTGCAAAGGCTGGCTGGCCATAACTCAGAGAAAAAATAAAGTTTTTCCGGAACAATAAGAAATACATTGAAAGGAACAATACAAATAAAGAGGGGGTTCTCAGTTCGAAATAGAACGAAATGATAATTAGGAGAACATTGAAGCAAAATAAAGATAATTTGAGAGAGTTGCAATGCATAAGAATGGTAGGGGCATCACTGAAGGTAGATACATTCTTTTAAATTGCGGGAACAAAAAAAACGAAACATCGAGCATAGTGCGGAAAAGATTCGCTTTCTGGGAGACCAGACCATACATCAGCTAGAATTCGTTGCGGAGAAAAGGAACGTCGAAATCTCAAAAAATTCCCTTGAAAATGGTACTCAGAATAACTCTTGTGATTTCAAAGATTTTTGAACTTATTGAAAACGAATATAGATCTCGCGGTGATAGCTTCCATTGGGAACCCATTCCATGTTTTGATAGCACGCATTAAGAAAGAGTCATAGATTTGCTGGTTCCTCACTTTCCCTACTGCAGGCCTGAACATGTGCCTTTAGTATAGTTATTGACCAGTGGCGTACCGAGGGGGGGGGGGGGGGGGGGGGGGGCGCGCGCCCCCCCCCCCCCCGCGAATGGGTCGCGAAATTTTTGTAAGTTACTTATATGGGTTATAAAAATGTGCAAGTGACTTGTTTATTTTTGTAAATAATTAAAATAATTTTTTAAAATTTTTAAAAATTCTAATTAGCCTTGTAAAAAAATTTTTTTCGGGGCGTGGCTCACGCCACGCCCCCTCTTTCTAGATTTTAGGGGTCGGGGACCCGCAAAAGTTCTTAGAAGCACCCCAAAAATTTTTTCAGAGTGCGTGGCTAACGCCACGCACCTTCATTAGAAAAAAATTTTTGTCGCGCCCCCCCCCCCCCCCCGAGCCGAAATCCTGGGTACGCCACTGTTATTGACATTCGATAGATGAAAAAATCTTGCATTTCTAATTCAATCCTGTTGGTAGTCATTTTGAAAACAAGGTTTTGGTCATAAAGGGCTCTTCTAAACGCAAGAGTGATAGTGGCTAGAATAGAGAGCTAGATTTGTACGACAATCGAAATATTTCAGCTCGGGCAGGATTGAGATGCTCAATAACTGGTTATTCACAAGTTAAATGCTTTTTGTGTTTGAATCTGGGCATGATAAGATGTCAGTATAGTAATTGTGTCAGTAGTTCGTGCCTTCAGACTTTGTGGTGGAGACCTTATTGACCTAACGTCTCGACGATGTTGTCGTCATCAGAGGTCTGGAGACGGATTGTAGGCCCTTTGATTTGCGCATCATACCTTCAAGCGCCTCCTCCCACTCTGTTAGTCTAGACCTAGTCTATGACTCGCAGCATTAGGCACCAAAACCGTTGTCAGACCTCTGATGAACAACGACTTTGTCGAAAAAGGCGATAAAGTCTCCAAGACAGAATCTAAAGGCAATTTAATTTATTGACACAATGGTTAATCATAATTCGCCAAACGATGCTTCTGGAAACGGATGTGGTCTAACGAACCCTGTAGTGTCCGTAACTGCCATCGTCAAGCGCGGAACCCTCTTGAATCGGTGGTTGAAATGCAGTGAAAGCTTACATTAGAAGAGTCGCATTACAGACGCAACACTGAAGTATGCATTCGAGCTGGCTTCGTTTTTGGAGCAAAAAGCAAAGGCATATCGGAAAATTGATTTGTAATAACGAAATTATCGCTGAATTACCGTTTACTTTTTGAGAAAAGATGTATGGGAAGAAGAGGGGGCGTGTTTGTGCGCTGATACATGATGAATTATTATATGAGAGCATTCCTCTTGATTTCTTACCCTCGGCCGATGTCCTAGCATATGATGAATATCTGGAATATTTTTATAAAAAGGCTAGAATGTTTTCTTCAAGACGATATATCGATCTTTTTAATTCCTTTGAGATGACCCAGGTTGCGAATGTTTCCACTAGAGAAAGAACGATACTTGATATTATCCTGACGTCATCTGACACTGTGAGCTTTGTGGGTACGTAACCTCCGCTTGGTTTTCGCAGCATTCTGTGCTTGAATTTTCGATTGAAAAATCACATACTACTGGATCGACGGACAAGATTCGTGATTTCAAAGCTGCAAATTTCAATGAAATCAATGCTCAACTTATGATCATCGATTGGTTTCAACTCTTTGATTGCTACAGTGACATTGATGAGGTTACGCAACCACTACAATGTGATCAGTATAAACTGATCTGTTGCTTAAACGTCATTTGCGTCGTTTTTTTTATAAGCAGCGCAAGATGACAGAATCCAACATGCGCGATCTCTTTGGCTTCATCAATCGCCGCGTTGCTAATTCTAGAATTGGATCTACAATCAAAGATGAAAATGAACAAGTTCTCCTCTCGGCTTCTGATAAAGCAGAAGCTTTCCAATTTTTTCGTTAAATTTTTTGCTGACTCTAGACTGCAGCATTGTGTTTTGGACTCACAATCTGCTCAGAGCTTAAACATCCCTATGATCACATATGATATGGTGTATAAGCTATTAAAATGTACCAAGCCATCACTGTCTCTGACGTCAGAAGACATACTAGCTTTTTTCTTTAAAAGCTGTGCTAGGGCACTTAGTGTCCCTATAGCGCATGTATTCAATATGTCGCTAATGAATGACACAGTACAAAGTTTATGGAAAAAGGCTGTGGTTGTCCCGATACCTAAGCGAGCGGGTGCAGATAAAGTCTCAGGATTCAGACCCGTTAGTATCTTGCCAACTCCGTGTAAAATAATGGAGAAAATTCTTGCTCGGTCAATTCGGATTGGTACAGTGAATTAAATTACTTTCCTAATAAACAGCATGGATTTATTCCAGGATCTTCTACGACTACTCAGTTGACAAAATGTCGCCAAGACTGTGTCAAGGCTCTGTGTAGCAGGAATTAGTGGAAAATATATTTTGACCTAACTAAAGCATTTGATTTTGTGAATCATTTGAATTTCTTGGCTAAACTCGAAAGTATTGGAATTAGAGACAATTTTTGGCATGGTTTGAATCGTATCTCTCAAATCGGAGATTTTCGGTCTTGTTCCAAGGCCAATGCTCCTCAGAAAGGTTTTCGCCCTCGGGTGTACCGCAGGGAAGTGCATTGTCTCCGTTACTTTTTAATACATACAGAGTGTTTGAAAAGTTCGTGTCCTAAAGTACTTCCAATTCGAATTTTGACGCGCTTTTTGTTTTATTGTGCTCATCAAGCCTAAATACCATAATTTCAGTGAGATCAAGTTTCTTTGCGGTTTCTTTGATTTTTTTTATCAAATTGAAACACATCAGTATAGCTTTTCAAACCTCTTTCCTTAAAACGCTTGTTACAAAAAAGGAAACATAATTCACAAAAAACTTGGTATAATTGCTGAAAGCCCTTTCCTCAAGGTTTCTTAAATGTGCTTTTACTTTCGTAGAAGTAAGTTCGTTTTGAAATATCGTGCCTTTGAAAGGCAAGAGATCCACTTTCAGGATTTTTTCGTCGAAAAGTCCAGCACCGAAATTTTTATATTTTATCTTCATAACCTTGCAAAATTTTTGGAAATAAATATAACGAAGGTTGGAGAGTTGTGCTACAAGTACATATTGAAATAAGACTTCCAAAAATTTTTCAAAGTGGAAAAATTCCAACGCAAACGGGTGCCGCAACTGCCTGCTGTGATTCAGCGCATAGAAAAATCTTCGTTAGCACCTATTAAGGAACTTTTGTTATATAAAGAAAGTGTAAATCTAGGACTATTTGTAGTAAAAAAATCAAAAGCTGTTTCCCTTTTGCAGCGTTGGAAAAAAGAACAAATCGGATAACGCACTCTCCAAGAAAGCTGGAAAAATTGTTTACTTCCAGATTTTTTGGGGTATCTTGAGGCAAAAATATTCTTCTTTGTTGATTCAGTGGTTTCTAGGTTTGGCGAACACACATAGCAAAAATTGAGTCAGCGTTCGCAGTTGAAGTGCTTAAGGAAACGACTTTTCAAACACCCTGTATATACAATGGAACTTCCAAAGCCTCTGAAAACTAATACTCGGATCAGTGTTGCAGCATATGCTGATGATCTAAAGATCTACGCTGTTTATGACGCAGATAAACGCGAAATAATTGATAAATTGATGTTATCGGTGCATCAAATGCTGAAATAGTGTGAGAGTTGGGGATTAAGAGTAAATCTATCGAAAAGCCAGATACTGAAGCTGGGAAAGAAAACTACTGAATTTGACTATGGACTTCCTTTGAAAGTTCAGCAGAAAGTTCGTGATTTAGGTGTGATAATGGAGTCTTCTTATAGAAACACGGTTCAGATCGATAACATAGTTGCAAAGGCTACGCCTGCCATTTACTCCTTGTTTAGGAATGTTTATTCTTTAGACAAACAGTCTGGGTAAGATTGTACAAAACTTAAATCTTACCCATTCTGGAATGTTATAGTCCTATCTGGAATCCTAGTTTGAGAAAGATATTGGCCTGCAGTAAACTCCACTTTATTTCAGATGATCTTAACTGAGGGGCTGAGTTGACGTATTTTAGACAAACACCTGCGGCCACTCCCACATGCTTAAGAATGCGACCTGATCTAAGGGTTAGCGTCAGGGCATGTGCCGCGATGAATTCACCTGAAATCCGTAAGAGCAGCCTCGGTTTTGAGATGAATTGACCGAAATAGTGTGTAAAGGATGAGACGCAGCGAAATATCCCGTAAGTTGCTCGTGAGTAACTTACGGGACATCTTATTTGGCGTATTGTTGTGTACAAGAACACGCAAAACTGCACAATACCGGTGCCCAAAAAGGAAAGGATCAATAAACAGCTGGTTTCGGCAAGGAAACAAGAGGATAGGTTTTGTCCTTTTTGCAGAGTTTGCGTAGGTTATTCCTACAAAAGCTACTTAGAGCGACAATCTCTTTATTTATTTCCATTCGATTTTGTCCCTACTTCTTCAATTTTAATGAAATCTTTGTTAAAATACGCAGTTTTGTTTTTTGCATTCTTTTGTTTTGTAAATTCTTTGATAGCGGCCGTCATCGATTTTCTTCGATAGTGGCCGCTATCAAAAATTGTTCAGTGATGCACAAAAATTTATCACTGGCCGGCGCCGAACCACTCTCGTGCGGCCTGAAAATCAATCACATATTTGTTTGACCAAACCCGCACTAACGATGTAGATGTTTCCTCTTTGATAAAGCGCAAGATTTTTATACCTGAAAAGCGATCCGCATCTAGATCAATGGCTCGCCGGATGCTGAACTGAGGCACCCCACGATCAACTCAGATCTGTTCCGGGGCAGATCCCCTGAAGAGGGGTTTACTACGGGCCATATCAAGCTTGAAAAAGTGCAGCGCATGTTTACTCGACTATTATACTATCGCATATCTCCAAACAAGAAATATCTAAAGCTCTCCCTCAATATAAACATAAGCTGGCTAGTCTTGGTCTCCAAACCTTACACCACAGACGTTTCTAGCTGACATCCTATTGATTCACAAAATTTTAAAGCAGGAGGTACGTTAAAACTTCTGGACATTCCGTCCCTGCCAGAATCGGAGATTAAGTCTAAACGTTTGTTTCAGATGCAAGAGATGGCGTAAACAACCACTTCTTTTGCCAGCCGTGTATCTCGTTTGATCAATCGTCTTCCCGTTGATGTTCTGTGCTTGGATACGGTCAAATTCAATAGAATACCTAATTAGTATCGATCTTTCCAGTCTACTAGAAATAGAAGACTTGCAATACTATTAGATTTTTTCCTTGACTTGTGCCTCATCTCTACCATTACTGACGCTTTTGTTTTCCTTCCTTTTTGCGGTCAGTGTACTGTGTAGTGGCATTACTTATAATTTCAAATGCTCAGAGAGGTAGTCTACGGTAAGCCCGATTCGACAGGGTTCACTCGGTATGTCAATCCGAATTTTCCGCGCATACCTTTCGGCGTCGGGTGCACCGTTGCACACTCGGCCGACTGGTGTGCAACTACTACGTATCTGCGTAAATGCTACTACACTGTACGGCTGATCCTTGCAGAAGAAAGCTGCATATTGATGCAATTGTTATATACAATGTGGTAGACTGTGTCAGTGGTTATTCATGGTACTAACCATTTTGTTGAGTTGACCACTCACTCATAATGATTGTTGTAGCGCAACATGTGCACGAAATAAATAAATAAAAAATATATTCTTCGTGCGCAAACAGAAATGGATGACTCTCTCTTGTTCGCTCTATGATTCGAAAGGGCCGAATGGTGTCGGCTATAGCTACCTTTTTCACGTTCATATTTCAAATTGATCATTCGCTCGAAGATTTCAGGGTGTGCCTCATTTCGGAGTGGACATTAGCACGAGCAATCTGTTTCTTTTCTTCCTTAGATTCGTTGTGTTGGTAAATCGTACGGAATACTCTTCTTATGTTTGGTCGAGGAAACTAGATAGCCATGATGCTCCTTTTCACTGCAGCTGGTCCTACCACTTCTTTAGTGACTGCTATTACTGGTATTACTTCTCTGGGATCATCCATTGAGATGGAGTCAGTTTTGGTGTGCATCAAGTGAATGGGGTAGAAGAAGTGGAATATAGATTTATTCGCACAGGTGACGTGGATTCCAGCAAAGTGAGAGAGAGCGATCTACAAGGTGTCCCAAAAGTATGTATACACTGTTTGTTTTTTAACAACTCTTTTGCTTTGGTGCCTTCGGCGAACTTTAGGTACCATTTTGTAGAGCGAGGTTTAACTTAGAATTACGGTATGGAGCGGATTACCGACTGCTCTTCAATACTGAAAGATTACGGTAGGAAATTCAAGGAAGGATTTGAGCCATTAAAGGCCCTATTTCGCCTTAGAAAGCTAACCAAACAAACTGGGAACTCTTGCTAGGCTAATTAAAGTCGCTGAAACCAAATATAAAGTTTGCTTTTTATTGCAATGCTTCCTTTATGACTTAAGCCAGGTAAACCGGGACAGCTGCCTTTACAGTGCTTCGTGAGGCTGTGATTACACCCTAAAAAGCTTTGCAGACTCCCAAAATGTTGGGTAATGAAATCAGCACGCATGAAATCCCTCATGCAACACTTTTCAGAATTCTTGGAAAAACTTTCTGAAACACGATTAATCCACAGTGACGCTGTAAGCTGAAAGTTCCTACCGTAATCCTGCAGTAATGAAGAGCGATCGGTGGTTCCCTCTAAACTGTAAATCTAAGTTAAACCCAGTTCTACAAAATGGTAGCTGGAAGCAAGTAGAAGACTTCTTGGGGAGAGAGATATTAACGATCAAACAGTGTATATATTGTATTATGTATGTAATTGTATTGTAATTGTAATTGTACGCGATTGTATTATACGGGACACCCTGTATAATACAATCGCGGGCTCCTTATATGCACGGGTAGAAGGTGGAGCTTGGCCCCTGTACAATATGTACAACGTAGGAGGGGTACATGGCTTAAAAGAAGTTGTCGCCGATCGGCTACACTGCTGGTGCACAGGTGCCAATCATTCTCGAGTGATTAGATACTCAAGAATGAGTGGCGTACAATTCAGCCTATGGGAATTCCATAGGCGATGTGGAAAATGGAGTGGATTGGATTGATGATATAGAAATTATCAACTCAGCAGTGCAACTTGCAATAACCACTTTTCAAAGGGTTCTCAATCTTTCAGTGATGTCCTCCGTTCTCTAAGCGTTCTACCAAGTTCCCGATGTGGGAAAAGCGCTTTATACTTGCGAACACTGCTCTTCTTCTCGCTATTCAGCATGTTAATCCTTTCGGACTTGGTGGTAGCAATTGCCATCATCCAGAAACTTGCTGTACTGGCGCAAAAGGATATTTTTGATTCTCACTGGTATAGATCGTTTCATAGAGTCTTTGTCTTCCAAAAGTAGTTTTGAAACCGCCAGTTTATTTTTCTTCCTGCCAGCAATACGAAAATTTCTGTATACAAGTGAATTGCAACTAATCAATAACTTGGCTTCAGCACCGTGTCAAAATTCTCTTTTATTAGCAAAAAATATCTATAATATTATCGGCAAGTTTGAGTACAAGGTTGTGCAAGTATAGTTGGTAATGTTCGCGGCTATATGTGTTGAGGAATATTTGAAAATCAAACATAAACGCAAAACGGAAAAATCAAAAAATTGAAAAGAAACAGTTTATAAGGTTAAAAAGACTCCAAACTCCGCAGTAATGTTATTCATATGGTAAAGTAGGAGAGAGTCTTCTTTGCTCACTCGCAAAAACTCAGGTCCGAGAGGGTTAACGTTCCCACTCTTATAAATCAATCTCACGTAAAGCCCTTTTATGTGCACCTGCTCTTGCTCTGCCTTCTTTACATGAGCTTTGCACTGTGCTTGGCTTGTTGGTATGTCTGACAATCGTCGCGCAGACTTACGCCGGCGCTTGTGCGCATGGGTTTGGAGGCAGTTTTCTTGGCAGTTGCAGCATGCTGTGCATTAAGTTTTATTTTGTTTTCATATCTGGGGTGTAATCAACCCACTATAATAAAATTCCGAGATATTCAGTTTTGGTAAGCCGCTGCTCTTGAGACTTCTTAATCGGTCCTTACATTGAAAAAACGAGATTTGCTTGGAGATTGCCTCTGAAGGAATAAATTGATCAAAAGTCACATCGCTCCAAAACTTATGGGAAACGAAAAATCTTGTGAGGTCTTCATGATGCAAGCGGATTAGTACGTGTTTACGAATGCTTCTCTTCATCGTCGACCTTTGAGTATATCGTCTTGCCTTTATAGCTTACCACTGAAAGTCAATTGGCAAAAACTAGAAAGTCGGTCTTCAAACAATCATTCGGTATGTTTCTCTCTGTTTAAACCTTCATACTTTTTCAGGTGACCATTACAACTCGGGTTTGCGTCAGAATTTGTGTACTTCTGCACGCGCTCGAATTTTTTCCCCGAATAAAACACTGACTTCAAGTCTCAGGTCTCAATTATGAAGTCTTAGTTACTTCAAACATCTCGTTGGTGTTTGAATTCTAATACTGCATCTGAATTTCCTTTCAGCTTTGATTGAAACGTAATTTCAAGTATAATATGTTGTTTGGACCATAATTATTACATTGTACAAGTAAACTGCCTTTGACTCTACGAACTTGTGTGAACTGGATGCTTTTTTGAGCGATGTCCTCAATCTTATCGAACTACCTTATATGACAAATTCCTAATCTCTAGGTGGTTTTAACAACACAACTGATGTATTATGTGCGACTACAATATCCTAAGGTATATTGGCCATGCACTTCTCGGTACCTCATCAAATGTCAATATTGAATGATCACAAAGCGCAATAATATGTTGACAGAAACCTTAGTATACTTTTATTCCTACACAAAAGGGTGAAAGATAGTGAAGAGGTCAAGCGCTGAGAAGTATGATTTCTCGCCGGCAAACGAGAGAGAAGCCAAGAACGGGCTCTTACTGGACAGAACTTTGAACGAAAAACCTGAATACATGCTATTTCAATGGCCGTATTCATCAATGAACCCTGAGGGTAAAGCTTACTCTTGAAAATAAGTTTTAGTCGAAAGCCTAAAGCCCGTATTCACGAAGCACAGGATAGGCTTGACCGTAGGGTTTGAACCTATCCTTGAGGGTAAACTTTACCTTGAAAAAAGATAACCCGTACTCATCAACGACTCTGAGGGTAAACCTTACCCCAAAAAGCGATTAACCCGTCTTCACGAGCGTGGCTCATAGGGTAAATTTAACCCTAGTATAGAACAATATCAAGTTTATCGTGGCATCACTCAGTCTCAACGATACTGTTTTGACAACAAACAAGTATTTTTAACACTATCTTAATTTTAAGCCCTCTTTTCGTCTCGTCCAATCATATTACAAAAACTGTGAAGATTTTTAGTATTTTGTTTGTCAGATTCAAGTTTATCTAGCTAAGCTACGATAGTTTGATCATGTATCAAGTCATTTACTGAGAGTAGTTTGGTAGACTAATTTTTGGATAGGGAGTTCCATATTGCGAGAACTTTTCAAGTGGTTGAGCTTGATGTTCGCCACATCTAAGTCCTTAGTGGGACATGTATAGGCTCTTGCAAGACGAAGGCGGTCGGTTCGATGTGCGACGTGGCTGTGACGCGGCTGTGAGAGCCGCGTTGCACATCGAACCGACCGCCTTCGTCTTGCAGGAGCTTATACTTTATTCAAAATCAAATCTTTTTATAACAACTCGACCAAATAATACCGATGATAACATCAGAAGAAAACACGAAAAGAGGCCATAGGAAGTTTTAGATAATAGTAAGAGGTATGTGTTTTTTGTCAGAACAATATCGCTGGGACTGAGTGGTGCATCGAGAGATCACTTGATGTTTGTACGAAGTGTCCGAGTGAATCTAATCTTGGTCTTGTTAAGGTAGAATTTACACTGATGAGCCACGTTCGTAAGTACGGGTTAATCGCTTTCCGGGGTAAGGTCCTCAAGTGTTTATCCTCAAGTGTAGGATTTACACTCGAGGTCCATTGATCGATATGGATTAATCGCATCCCGAAAAATCCTACCCTCTCTCAAGGGTTCGTTGATGAATACGGTCAATGAACCCTGAGTATAATCTACCCTTGAGGATAGGGTTTACACCCAGGGTTCGTTAATGAAAACGGCCACAGGTCAAATACGACCTAGCGAATATCATGCATCAAAAAATGATGCATGACCTGCATTTGCTATGTCGTATGTGACGACAATAACACCATCAGAAAAAGAGATACATAAGCACAGCTTTTAATCGATAGAGTAGCGGAACACTTGTTTGATCTCAAAGTCCAACAGTCAGCAAACCAATAATTGACCTACAGATCGAATATGTCATCGATGAGCCCAGTGGGGACTAGTCATCTGGGGTGCACGCGATGAAATCTGGGCATATAGGGCTTATCAAATTGAATGTCGTTTGCACCAGCCATCTCCATCTTCGCGCTGGACTCTGCGTCTCTTCTGCGGCACATGTTCCCTAATCACTTCCAATCGATTGAGGCTCCGCCTTTCCCACGCTCGCCGTGGGAAAGTGCTTAGAGAGCAGTCCCGCGGAAGAGACGCAGAGTCCAGCGCGAAGATGAAGATGCTGGTGCGAACGACACTCAATTTGATAAGCCCTATACATAAAAACGCTTTTGTACTAACTTGGAAACGTGTGCCATCAAACGTACAGAGCTACAACGACAAGGATAAGGAGGATGTGGATGAGCATCTTCATGCTCGGAACATATTTGATCTGCACGACATCTATCGGATTTGCTGAATGATCGATTTCGAACTCGAACAAACGCTCTAGAACTGTCAACGTTCCGGCGATCTCTACTTGAAACTTTTCTAATCGAAGTGCCCGGAGTTTTTCACAAGAACAGAGCTTCGTCTTTCTGTGAAGGTCTTTCTACGTCCTGAGTTTTGTCTTTCTATTGCATTATCTCTTGCTTGCCCCTTCTTCAGTGCATTTCCAGCCAATATAACCACAGTTCTAATCTCTTTTCAATTTTAGATGCCATGATCCCGAAGTCACGCCCAAAGATTCTTGATCTGACTACCTTTTGCTCCATCTCTGTCGTTAAAATTCACCCACAGCTGAAAATGGAACTTTCTTTGTACGCATTTCATGTACTTTTTTTCGTAGGCATTAGTAGACAAGGTCACAGTTTTCTTGATTGTCCCAAAAATTGTTCTGTACGCATCACATCCAGCGTTCCGCAATTTACAACCGCTATGGTCTTCCCAAATGTTATAAGGCAGGTATAAGGTCCCGGCGAAACTGAATTTAACGATTCCTGGAGCTGGTCTTTTTCGCTGATTCCAATTTGCAGCTTGCAGAGCGCGAAAGTGTCGAAGATGAGCTTTTCCTGGAGCTTCCAAATATAAATTATGACAAGAGAACGCGAATTTGCCAAAGCAATGCAGGGTCGCTGTCGGTCATGATTTAGTGCGAAATGGGCGCTCTAGCCTTGCAGTTCGAAATCGTTGTGCGGGCGACATTCGGGCCATAAGACCCGGGCCATCTTCGGAGCCAACTAGAATCAGTATTCACCCTTCTCGCTCCCTCCAGTCATCGTTCAAGGAAGTGCGGTCTCCCAGCATCTCTCGTTTTGCAGGGACGCTCCCTAAGCTACAAGTTTAATAAGCTTTGCCTTTATGGACTGACACAACTGGTGTGCTGAGGTGCATTCGTGTCAGATGTAGCGTGAGTGGAGCTCGAGTGGGTGAATATGCAGCTGTGACACGAACACCGAACAAGACCACTGCTACCCAGGCAAAGGAAGGATCTTCAGATACGTCCAAAGAATAATGGAACATGGAACATGTGGATCTTTTTGCGTTTCATTCCCATTTAGAGAGCCCTAACGACTGTGTACCTGTCCATTTGTAGGATAACCTGTAAGAAATTACAAAACCCATGGGACTTCACATCAGAGCTCACAATAGCTCTTTACCTTCAACACACCCTTAAGTTACTCTTTCCTCCTATCTTTTTGTGTTTCTATGATCTTGTTTGTTCTCATTTTCATCAGTTGTTATGTTTCATTATGCCCAATGTATATTTTCGAGACTTCTGACTCCAATCTCATAATGCTTCTGTCACATAATGCTCTGCTGATCTGATATTTACTCATCGCTTAATAAATAGTTCACAGGATTTGTCAAGGCTGGCAAACATTGAGATCTTACAGTGGCTTAATAGCATTCATCAGCTGCTGTGCGAAATCAAACCGAGCCTTTCCTCTTTTTCGAGCTCCTAAAATACGGGAGTCCGCATCTCTACGTCATTCCATGAAGCAAGGGCAACGTCCAAGCAAATCTGCACACATGCTGCATGTGGAATCTGAATCTGGGAAGCGCTAAAACGCTGCCCAGATAGCAGTGGCAAGCACCCGCAGCTGAGATATTCGTCAAATCGGACCCCCGCTATCGCATGTGATGGACGACTTGTATCGGCTTGCGTGCTGTTTCTTAAAGGCCCCACCTTCGTCGTACTTAGATGATGAACGATCGCTCGTCCAAGATACGTCGGGCAAACAAGACAGTGACCATGTACTATCTCTTGAATAGAACGGAAAACAATACAATGAATGCAAAAAATATAATGAAAGCAGGAGAGTAAAGTAATGATAGTGTTAATGCATCGAATAAATTTATCAATCAAGGAGTTCGAAGGAGCGGTAAGCGCATAGAAAGAAAGCTAGCATAGTTACTGTTCCAAAAGCATGTTATTAAACTTTTCTTTATATCGTCGAAAAGTTACTGGATAATGTAATGGTCCAGATTCCTCGGCTCCTATTTCAAGACCGGTACAATTTTAACCTTTCAATGTCGCATGCCCGATCGCCACGTCTTCTTCTTTGGTTCCTCCAGCTGGAGTTATAGGATACACTTTCCGACATCGTTATTCGTCACTGTAATGTTTTAGAAGAAACACTGGCTATCAAAATGAATTGTTATAAAACGTGATCGAGTTTCCCGTTACCTGTTAGCTCACCACGCCTGGCGTTGGGACCGGATGTATTGATCGATTGAGGTTTATTGAGTGAAGCCGTAAGGTTATAGTAAAGTAAAGTTATAGTAAATTCGAGTCAAATTTATAGAGTTATAAAGTTATAGTAAAGTTCACTAGTGAGTCACAGAGTTCTTGTAAAGTTATTGCAAACTGATGAGTTTAATCCCATGCGTATAACCAATACAAACTCTGGAAAATGAGTAAGTAGTCTTAGGTAATACTAATCAGTATAAAGTACGTTGATTAAAAAAACTGAAAGCGTAAAATGAGTTGCAAAAGCAAAAGCGGAAGACTGGACGAAGCAAAACACAAGAGTCGATAGCTGCACTGTAGTTATGCTGTCCGCACTCACTAGGATTTAAGCAGCTGGTGCTAAAACACTGCTATCGGCAAATGAAGATCGTTCGCAAATGGGTCTGCACTTAAAATTTCCTAAGCCCCGCTCTGTTGATAACGACCAACGACTGAACAGTTGCCATTATTCATCATTGCAAGCACTGAAATTTGAACGCTCCGCGGTGTCAGATCAATCGGAGGCTTGAGGTAAGCACGTTAAGTAACTTGAGTAATTTGCAATATGTTGAGTAAAAACGGAAAAAAGTAAGCGTGAAGTAGTAGAATAACGCAAAGGCAAAGGCGGAAGACCGGAAGAAGCAAAACACAAGAGCCGGTAGCTGCCCTGTAGTTATGCTATCTGAACATGCAGTGCTAACAGTTTGTCCTGCACTCTCTATGTCAAAGGTCCTTCAGACCATGACGCTACTGCTGGGTGGGAGAACGAACTTGTCAGGGCCGCCTTTATCGGCGGCCCTGACAAAGTTCTTTTTTCAAAGGCAAAGGCGGAAGACCGGAAGAAGCAAAACACAAGAGCCGGTAGCTGCCCTGTAGTTATGCTATCTGCACTCATTAGGTTCTAAGCAGCTGGTGCTAAAACACTGCTCTCGGCAGATGAGAATCGCTCGAAAGTGGGCCTGCACTTAAAATTTCTTGGGCCCCGCTCTGTTGATAACGACCAACGACTGAACAGTTGCCATTATTCATCATTGCAAGCACTGAAAATTGAACGCTCCGCGGTGTCAGATCAATCAGAGGCTTGAAGGTCAGTACGTTAAGTAACTTACTCAAGGTAAGTTGCAATATGTTGAGTAAAAACGAAAAAAAGTAGGCGTAAAGTAGTAGAATAACTAACTATTCAAGTAAGTTAGAGGACCGCAGCTTTACAATCATACCATAGGAGGCGTTTAATCAAATAGTCCGCAATAACAGTTCAAATGCAATGTATAACGAGGAACGTATGGGAGAGGGAATTCTAAACTTACATGCTCAGGTAGGTTGACCATTATTAAAAGAGCCAGGGGTCAAACACTTCGCAGTAACAAGTTGGAGACAAGGCATAGCGAAGGATGTTATTGGAGTCGGAGGGATTTGGGCTGCGCAGGCGTAATGAAGAAGGTTTCGGATTGTAAGAAGCTTTCATCAGGAGATTTCAAATAAGATTCTTCGAAGGACTATGTTGTTCCCTTTTTACAAATAAAATAAACAAGTGTACTTAACGACTCTTTTATATAGTGTACATACACTAAAACATTGTCGTCAGGATGACAGTCTTGTTCTGTTGTTGTTCTTTTGTTCTGTTCAACCTAGCAAATGAAGAGAGAATTATAGCGCAGCCTATTGCAGCAAGAAGGTCAACAAAGTCGCCGTACCCCGAGGAATGGTAGCTGGTAGGTTGAACAAGTCGCACTGGAGGTGACCTTCATAATCAGTAATTGTTATTCATTGGGGCCAGACGCAAAGAAGAGAGGATGTTATATTTACGAAAATTCTTGTGCAAGAAGGGGTCTTGGTTTCAACACACAAGACAGCAAAGTGAATCATTTGATGGAATAAAACAAATCCAATAAACACGACTATTAAGTAAAAAAGGAGGAGTAATAGCACGCAGTGTACGCTACAATGCAAAATTAGCTCCGGCAGTGGTTCACAAGTGAGAAACTAACACAAAACAAGTGTAACTGAAGATTTACGGCTCACTACTAGCAACTCCCGTCAAAATCTTGATTAGTTGATAAGAAAAGCTTGATTAGCTGCAAAAAAAACTCACCTATCATTGTTGAGTCAAAAAATCAGCTGTTCGGCGACATCGATTCTGCGCCGTAGCTAATACCGTACCAATTACGGACACTTACGGACTTGTGCAGTGGCACGCCCCATCTATCCCGGGAAACGACGATACATCTTTTACTGTAATAACTCGGCCAGATGTAATACCGGATAACCATTGAAAGAAAACGCAAAGGAGGTCACAGGATTGAGACAGTAGTAACTACAAATATGTGTTTGCTGTCAAAACAGTATTGCCAGGAGTGGGTGGTGCATCGATAAATCTAATCTTGCTCTAGGTTAGGATCAACTTACCCCGATGGGCCACGTTCGTGATTACGGTTAATCGCCACAAAAATGCGTCAGAAAATGAAATTTCCAAGAGATGCGGAACTCTCTTTACAACCTAATAGATAGATTAGCTGGTCGCCGTCACACACTCTTTACCATTTTTAGTTCCGCAAATACATATAGGACATTCACAAAATGAATGGCGGTCGCAGTTTTGTCAACCGCATTGGAGTGGCTGAGCTGAACATTGGAGTGGTAACTTTTGTGTATTTGTGTTCTTGTGACGTTTAGACGCTCGAAGGTCGCAGTAGAATTCTTCGTCAAAATTTGTAATATACCTTTTTGAAACAGAGTAAGTGATTATCAACGAATAAGCATATGCTCACTTTTTATTTTGAAAGCTAAAGGAAATGTATGGTGTACAATAGGTACCACTTTAGCATTGTAGAACCGCTGCTGGAAGATTAGAAGCATCCTCGCATGCGCTGCATGAACTTGCCAGTATAGAGAAACCATTTAGTACGTTTCTGGTTTGACATAGGAGTGTGTATCACACTGGTTGGAGATCGAAGAGAGTCGAACTTATATGTTTTGCGAAGCAACGAAGCATGTTAAGGTCAGCTTTGTGCCAAATCCGTCTTCACTCGAAACAGGGATCTGTCACGGGTTATCTTTGTTCTGGCTATATGTTGCAGGGTCACGCAAGTTTGGTGTGTACCAGAGTGAGTAGCTCACCATTTAGCCTACGGGAATTCCGTAGGCTATATAGAATATAGAGTACATCAATGGTTGATAATAAAGAAATCATCGACAACAAGATTCTAACGACGACATCATGATTTTCAACTTGATTTCCTTTCTGAGCAATTCCATCCGCGAATATGAGGAAGGTTGGGCCATGATGGCTTCTCTCTTTCAAGAAATGTTGATCCAAGTTTGATGAGCAAACACGTTAGTACTGTCGACATAGAGGGTGTAAAGGATGTTGTGCGGGGAGTCACTAGCGCGTGCTTCGCTGATAAAAGGATACAAGACAGATATGCCAATCTAGAATGCATATGTTTTCACTGAGAAACAGGTGTATCATGGCCTTTTTGAAAAGGATCCAAAGAGGAAACGCTACTAAATCATTCTTATAATAACTCTATACCCTCTCTGCTTTGCTACGACCCTTGATGATATGTCGCTATTTCTTTCGCCTTTTGCTGTTTTACTGAAATTCCTTGTCTTTCCTTCACTATATCCATTCATGGACCGCTGCAAACCACCAGCAATACATCTACAAAACAACGCAAAAGGACGTAATTTTTTGCCATTTGCGTTTTGAAGTTTCCAAGCGCAACCTCGTGCTGAACCCTGATTAGATGGTTTTCTATAAGTTTCATGAGTAGAGAGTTCTTATCTGTAAAGTTTTGCGTATGGAACTCACAATTGATTCTGAGCAGTCGTTGCTCTAAGCAGTACCTTTCCAAGAAATTCTCCCTTTTTGTGGAAGAACGATTTCTTGCAATTGCAAGGAAGTATGTAATAGTGCAAAGCGTACTCTACAGCCTAAGCCAAAAAATTTTACAGTGCGTTTGAATCCATTCGGTTGCAGAGCAGAATATGAAGGTCGAAAACTTCCATCTTTATTCTCTCCAATACCACTGGACACATTCTTGTCTCGCTTTTCTGAATAAAACAGAGTGCGATCAAAGGCAGTGGCTCGGCAAATTTCAACCTAGTCAAATTTGCGCTTACCTGGGGTTTTTCAATACGCTGATCCCGAAAATCCACTTTTGAAAGCTTGAAAACGGCTAAAATGAACGTTTTTTAATGCCCTTCCCCTTTGATATTGGACGAGCGGAGCAAGGCCGATGACTGACTAAATGGTGGGACCCAATGGTTATAGCGTTGCGGCGGGCAGCCTCCAATGGTGAGAAGGAAATTGTTAACTCGTCCAGATGCGTGTAAGATTGGCCTGCGCGTGTAAGTTCGAGAGCGATTTTCTCGGCAAGGAAAGCATGCTGCGCAACCAGGATTGACTGTTTTCATAGTTGGGCGATAAGGAACCTACCGCCTTAAAATCCCGAGTTGTTGGATTTTGCTGATCCACTGCTTTGAAGCAATGTATTCCGCATACTGATATTATACTTACTAGTGTTTTTCCCTGCCACGGCTGCAAAGTTGGCGCACTTCTCGCACCTTGTCGAGGCTCCAAGATGCAGAGAGCTCTTCGGAAATGTGCCGGGGGGCGCTGTATGCCGCTTTTGCCTGTCGCGCCTTTTGTAGGCTCCCGCAGGACCACCCCCTTGCAGCCAAGTGGCGAGGTATATAAGGCAGCGCGTGAGAGCAGCCCTTGCCTTTTTGATATCTTCATTATTGTTTACTAGCCGACATTCCTGGTCCAGCCCGATTGGCAACTGGCGCGGCGTAGTGATCAAAACTCTTCGAACTCACAATTCGTCCCTCACTCTTCATTTTAATTCTCGTTCCCCTTTCCATCTTCCTTCCTGTTTCGCTCCTGGTTTGCACTGCATCGCTCGTGGTACCGTAGTTGTCTTCCTTCTTGATCGCCCCTCTTCGACACACCGCATCGTCTTCGCCGCAAAATGTAGGTCGGTCTTGATGGACTTTACCGCTCTCATCTACTTCACTTGGGGAAATGATTTGATAGTAATTGAAGAGCTTTCATTTTCTTGGATGTAAGTGAACAAATCAATAAATCGATAGAAGGACCCAGCGAGTCGTTGATAAAAGTAGCCTATCTTCTGCGCCGTGGTTTGTTAATAGGGGAGAGAATTTCAGCCTTTTCGGTTCATATACAAAAGAGTCTATAAGCTACAAACATCCTAACAAACAAAGGTACAGTGTTTGAGTTGTATATATATATAGATTATTGCATCATATTTGGCTACGTTCTGGGCAGCTCCCGCAGTTGAGGTTCTCTTGTGAGCGGTTGAGCCCTTCAGGTGTCGTGGATTGGATGCGCGTAAGAGCGAGGAAACCAGGAAATTGTAGATGAACATCGTTGCGGGAGTAGCTGGTGAGTGCACCGTTCCATGGGACTGGGTCTCCAGCGGCCGACTCTGTGGAGGAACCCAGAACTTTTCGATTGGATTGAGCCTCTTGTGTGTCGGCAATACAGGACGCGCGGCTTGTCCTGTGTTAATAGGTTGGTCATCCTCTTTAGCGACCTAATAGTTTTTCTTGTATATAAGTTTTACATTTGTTGTTTTATGTATATAAACTTGATCTAAATACACTTGTGTTATTTATGGGTTGGATAGTTGGGTGACCGCGTCGAGTGAAAGCACGGATGAGGACTGTCGGTTGCGGACGCGTTATGTCCTAGGGTGTAGAATTGTGGTGTATGGCGGTCGAGCACACGGCTAGGGGTGCTGGATCCACCGAGTCGCATGCACTTTGTACAAGTGCAAGACAAGAATTTTATTGATATAATCGAAATTCCATTGTATTAAGTCCTCTGGAAATTGATGTCCGTTTTGAATTTCAACCGCAATAAGTCATACACTTCTCATTTCTAGATAGTATGCATAGTACCATTCGATAGAGCAAAGCATGCTCTACAAGATGGCAATCTTGATTTAGCTACAGCTCTGATCCATCTTGAATTTTAAGCCAAAAACTAAAAAGATTCAACTGCCCGAAAAACCGAGAGAAATCGTAACTCTGTTCGTAAAAATCCTTCAAAAATTCTAACTTGCCCACGTAAACACTGTCTACATAAGACATCTATATACGCCGTTGCCGTATTTTTTCCTCTGCTAGAAATCAAGAAAACGGAAATTCTCGTGCATTTGCCAAAGTGATGCTCTGCTGTCTTCACATAGGTAAGTTGTATACTACAAACCTGTAGAAGTATAAATGTAAATTTTCAGCTCTGTGCAAGCTTTAGTTCTCAAGAAATATCCAATACAGCTTTTCCAATTCAGGGGTCCAAACTGAAATTTAGATTTCTGGAGAACTATAGCTTATAGAGAGCTGAAAATTTACATTTATACTTCTACACGTTTGTAGCATACACATGTACCTATGTGGGAACAGCACAGCATCACTTTGGCAAATGCATGAGAATTTCCGTTTTCTTGATTTCTAACAGAAGAAAAAATACGGCAATGACGTACTATATAGATGTCTTGTGTAGACAGTGTTTACGTGGGCAAGTTAAATTTTTGTAGGATCTTTATGAACAGAGTTACGGGTTTTCTCGATTTTCGGGCAGTCGAGCCTTTTTAGATTTTGGCTTGAAACTCGAAATCCATCAGAGCTGTCGCTAAGGCAAAAATGCCATCTTGTACTTGCTTTGCTCTGTCGAATGGTGCTCTGTATACTATCTAGAAATGAGAAGTTTATGACTTCTTGCGGTTGAAACTCAAAACTGACATTAATTTCCGAACAACCTAATATATCATGTTGTCGGTAAAATCCTAAATTTCACTGTACATGTAGTTTAAATAAGCATTATGCATGCAACATTTCGTCGTACAAGACCTAACAATTTGGTTGACCTGGGAAAGTGTGCTACATAACTTCACGCAAATATCACGCCTCATTTTCCCGTTTTCTTTCCAAATGTGTGGGCTTAGAGTTTTGAATAGTTGCTCCAGCCATTATCTGTGGCGATTTGCATGGAAAAGATTTCCGGTTCTTCCTATCGTAAATTTTTTTCATGTGAACTGATTCATAAATCGTTTGGTTTTACTGAGCATATGGAGTAAATATGTACCTTTTCCAGAGAGCAGTATCACTACCAAAAACAGTAATTACTAATACCGAGAAGTTTCGAAAGTCTCAGGCTTCTTGGGAGTCAGCCTGATAAGCGGATAGGGATCCGTTAGCTATCAAGAAATTCCAGTGAAATGACTCTATTTTTGTTATTTTACATACCCCCATCGACCCAACCATACTTCGACCCATTTTAGGGGGGGGGGGTGGGTGAGATCATTTCTAGTTCCCCTTCCCTCTCCCCCTCACCGTAGAACTTGGAAGTGGCCTATATAAGCTACGAAATTCTGCGAAGGGATTATTTTCGCCAAAAATTGAAGTTTTCAAATTTCCAAAAGTCATTTGGGCAGAATCCCCATATGAAAGATTTGTTATTGCGCCCCTTACCCTCCTTTGAAAAAAATGTATATGGAAAAGCATTGCTGTTCACTAACTACTTCGTACACTATTTCTCACAACTTCACCGCCCTTAGGCATTCTTTGTAAAAGTTTGAGGAGGAAAAGAATTTCGTTTTTTTAATTGTTAAGCGCTCAACCCGACCGAGGATCAAGCAGAATGGAAGGGAGGGAGATGGGATCAAGACTTCTTTGATTTCATTTTGTTGTTATTTGATGCTACGTCAACACTTAGCAGTGTTTTCATCACACTTCTGCTTATTTTCTTTTGCTAATTCATAGCGAACATAAAAAACGGCGCAAAACGAGTTCTGCTTGGAAGAATCATTGTTCGTGTTTTGTAAATTGCTAACAATAAGGTGTATGATCTGCGTAAACAACGGAATGTATAAAGCATAATTCTCAAGTCAGCTTTCTAGTCAAAATTGTGGTCGGCTTAATGGCTACAATGTAAAAATAACATTTGCAGAATGGATTCATTCTTGCCTCCATTTGCTTATGAAAGATTAAATATACTTATTAGGTTGTTCCATACGTCTTGCGTAAAAAAAACATGAACTTCTGTATGAGAATGTTCGAGAAATGTTTCATTATAACAATCTTTATGTGATATATAACAAATACAGTGGCTTCAAAAATGTTTTCCAGAATATCTAGAATATTTGTGGGCTCACAACCACTAAAAATTTTCTAGGCTCATTTGAATTACTAAAAACTTCTAGAAATACTTTTGATCATTTAGACGTAAAAACAAATCACCTGCAAAATCTTATAAGCCACCTAAGTAGGTTTCAAAAATTTCGCGACCCATTCTTGAGGGGGAGGGGGCATTGACCGCCTATCAAATGGTATTAAATTAACAAAATTGAAATGTCGAACAAAGCCTCCAAAGAAAACGCAAAATCACATCCGATAATCATGAAATTCTCTCAGCTAAAATGAATAGCTTTTCAAACTAGAAACCTGTCACTTAGCGTAGAATTTCAAATGTGATTTGACTGTTTCTTCATAACAGCTTGCAATTATATTAGGTTGAACCGAAAGTTCTGCCCCACCATTTTCAAAAAATCGTAACTTCTTTCGGTCACGACAATTTTGCGCAACTCAAATTTTTTCTGAAAGCGCAAAGCATGTAGTTTCCAAAAGCTCCCTGGGGACTTTCCGACATGCTCAGATGGCAGAGATAAAAATGAAAGAACGAGATCAACCGATATTCGGAATTTTTAAGTAAGAATTCTAAAAATTCAGAGACAGTGCGCTAAAATTCAGAAGAACCATTATCTTAATTTTTGTTACATTCGATTACTATCTGAGTCAAGTTTGTGCTGATCGAGGTCTTCTTTCAGAAATTATGAATTTTTGAAAAAAATGCCAAAAAATCCATTTCTCAAGAATTCTTAGGAAATTGATTTTTCGGCATTATTTCTCAAAAAATCATAACTTTTGAAAGAAGGGCTCGATCAGCACAAACTTGACTCAGATAGTAATCAAATGTAACAAAAATTAAGATAATGGTTTTTCTGAATTTTAGCGCACTGTTTCTGAATTTCTAGAATTCTTGCTTAAAAATTCCGATTCGGATGATCTCGTTCTTTCATTTTTATCTCTGCCACCTGAGCATGTCGAAAGTCCCCAGGGAGCTTTTGGAAACTACATGCTTTGCGCTTTCAGAAAAAATTTGAGTTGCGCAAAATTGTCGTGACCGAAAGAAGTTACGATTTTTTGAAAATGGTGGGGCAGAACTTTCGGACCAACCTAATATATATCAAAAGGGACTTTTGCTTAGAGAACAGTCAGTACATGATTTTCTCTTTTCGTGATGCATTTGCATTTCAAACAATTAGCAATTTGACATATTCTGTTTGGAATGCAAGCGTCATATGGCTCGTGCTTTCACTGACGCATTTGAGATTTTTTCGTTTGGTCGTTAAGCATTTCCCTCTTTGTCATATGAAAATTAGTTTTTTGGTGGACATTGTTATCTCATTTTCTTGGATTTCCTAATTTTTCATTATGTTAAATACTTGAGTGAAAATAAATCAAATTGACCGATGTGGAGCCACCATATAAGAGATTCACTAGGCATAGGTTTCTTACCATTATTATTTTGCCATTTTTATTAGTACCAAAAATTTTCAATGACTTTTCTTAATCACTGTTGTTTCTATTCAAGCCGGTTGACTTCACGAACAAGTTTTCTGTTTTAAATACCCATGGAAGCTCCGGAAAACAACTTGTTTGTAGAAACGAGGCTGTAAATAATTCGTTTTCGAGAGACGGCTCCCTCTGCAGTGCTACGACGCAATTACTTCCCGAAACGACATTCACACATTCCCAAAACTGCACAATTAGATGTGAACTATGGTCTGGATGTGTTTGAACTCGTCCGCACCTCTCAGCATGAGTCTCAACACATTAAGCTGGCCATTTTGCAGTGTGGGTAGCACTTCCCACCTTTCCATCCATGAAAAGAAGCCGCTGAAGTCAACTTTGGCAAAACAAAACCAGAAATGAAATCAATGATGAGTCGACCGCCTACGTCTATGTTATGACAAAGAAATTTGTCGGCTGACTTGCCTATGATTCCGACCATACCATCGTCGCTTTGCAAGCACTACCAAGTTTTGCCTTTGCCTATCATATCCTAATGAAAGACTATCATATTTCTGGTATGGAATTCCCAGGTGATGGTGAAACAGCGAAGGAGCATAAACTTGTTCTTGACATGGACAAACCCTCGATCTTCACACTTACAAAAGGTTCGAGCCAACTGAGGGTTGCTTTTTAGCAGACACTTTACGACATTTTTGTGTAATTCGTCGAGTTTAGGCTCGTCTGCACCGAGGAAAACTACTTCGGGACCAAAGTTTCTGGAGTTGTGGAAGCGACACAGCCTAATCTTATCCATAGTTTTCCTAGCCCTGTTCATCCTTGCACTTGTCGCTTTGCTTGTTCTCATTCTTGTACGAGTGTTCGAGTAGAGGAAATGTTCTGGGGACTTCTCTAGAGAATTATTCTAGAATAATTTTCAGTCATGGGTGAGTCGCTGCTGCCAATGTAGCCCATTGAAAGTCAGCTTTGTGAGCGGTCGAATGCTGCCTCATTCAGCGCCGCCACCCCCCAGCCCCCTCGATCGATTTCTTCAATCCTGCTTTTCTAGGATTCAGATATGCTTGTTTTGTCCGCCTACTTCAAATCTGTGATTGTATCGAAGAGTACAATTTGATCCCTCGCACTAACGTGATTTCATGTACTTATGTCGTTTTCGCGAATTTCAAGCATGAAAATGAAATACTAAGCCTAGAATCTTGTATCTACACTTTGCACATGGACATCTGTTCGCAGATCAGCACACTTTGTCGTCATATTATTAGTCAAACATATGTTGAGCACAAAAAATAGTTTGTCGCATATTTCCAAAGCTCATTTCTATAGAGGACCCCGTAGAGCTGCGACTGCTTGCCTTAATGCAGCAGGATCAGTAAATATATTCTGAATTTTTTATGAAAAGCTGAAGAAAGGAGTAGAAGAGATCCGGAGAAAAGGACAAAGTTCAGCCGAACCTAAGAAAATGAAAAAGCACAAGTTCTCGCCATTACGTCGAAAGCAGTGCTAATGTTTGCACAGTGTAGATTCGCGAAATGCGGACTCGAACGAGCTCGTCGAGCACTCAAGTTGAAAAGCTATTTGACTGAATAGCTCTCCTACAGCTCGAATTTTCCAAAGTTTTAATCTCTATGTTCATCAAGGCTTTTTCGATGTTTTGATGCATCATTCTAATTTTTCTTTTCTTTTCATACATAGAAAACTTTAGTAATAGTGATTCATTCCTTTATTGTCTTGTTCCTGCCGCTCAAATGAAAAGAAAAAATTTTTTTACTGAGGCTAACCCAGCTAGCTTTTGCCCGCAAGCTCGCTAACATTTGAACATTGGGATCTGCATGTCCAAAAATTCATGTCATAAGATGTTTTCTTGGAATCGACTTTTTGTGTAAATAAATAGATAGATTTTTCAGATTTTTTTTTGCGTAGTTCGCTCCTTCCGTGCATTTATGTTCTCTAGAAACTCTGCTGACGCCAATTTATTTGCTTCTGCTTTCTGAAAAATTCACATGCTTGCATCAGATTCTTTTTCTTACTCGGGGTTTTCATGCATCAAAAATGAACTTCTCAGGAGATTGTGTTTCTTCAAAATCGCGAAAAACGGTCTAAGTATTTCCTATGGAAACAATTTCCTAAAAGCAAATGTTATGCCTCTGTTTGGTAAATACAAGAAGGGAAGAGATTAGTGTCTTACAGCCTGCTATATTCATTTATATTTATTCATCAAAGTATCTTTGAAACTCCTAATAACGCCACTAGTGGGAACTAAGCGAATTGGAAAAAATTCATGACTTGAGAAATTTGAAACATAGTTAAGTATATCTTCATTTTTCTGAAGTCACAGGTGTAGGTTCACTTGTATGTTCTTTGAACCACTTGAAGGAAAGGAAATAAGAACATCGATATTTGGACACAAAGGACCATTGTAATCTTTGTCTGCAAATCTGTCATTACTGGTAATTCACATCAAACAAATGCATTTGAAATTATGGCTTACGAGGCTATTTTTGGAGTTTATGGTCTCCTTCTAACGGAGAAACTAAGTACATATTAAGCTATGTGTGACTTTTCTCATTCTCAGAATTCTGAAACGATAGTAAGATGAAGTAATTTTGCATGCAGTGGCGTTTTGTGCAGAAAGTTTTAAAAAAGACTCTTGAAAAAAGCATTTTCCTGCGAAAAAAAAATTTCTGTTATTTTGAGCTACATACAAACGATGTTATTACATCTAACTATTAGTCTACTGTTTAGATCTTTGTTTGGGCTTCGTTCCCGCTGGAACCTTCAAATTTTTGATATCTTGTGTACATGTATATGCAGTCAGTGCATGAAACATATTTTATGGGTATTAAAAACTCCAAGACAAAAAAGAAAAACTTCTCACGAAATCAAGAAGTCTTCTTCTCATCAGTTTTCAAGTATTCGTGCACAGCAAATCCGAAACAAAACAACGAAAAAGAAATTCAAATTAGTTACATTTTATTGACCGTGTTAAAAAAACAAACACTAGACTAGTTTCCAATGTTAAACATTTAAAATGCCATTTTGAAGTGCTATCTTTTTTCTTTTCAAGTTAGTCTGTAAAGAGTGGTGAGATGAGGAATTTTACATTATGATAAAATCTTCCAAAAACTTAAAGCGCTACTAAAAGCAAAATCTTTAATCTAAAACATTTTTGGAATTATTCGTCAAACTCGTATTTACAAAATATTTAGAGATTAATTTAAGAAAGAATTAGATTGATACATAAGTCTTGCACAAAAAATTTGAAAAATTCATAATCTTTCCCAGTACCAACATCTTTTGATTTGATACATAATAAATTGGCACATAAATTGTGCAACTTATTTCGTAACTTTTCTCTTTAACTGTGACGCATTTATTTTTGGACATAATGTAGATTAGATAGTAGGCTACAAACATGTGCAAACAGTTTAATTTTTAATAGCAAAATGGAGGAAATTTACTCATTTTTCGGAAGATGGTCAAATCCGAAATTTCAAGAGTCGGAAAACCAAAAATAAAGCCGTTCTCAGTCCAAATCTGACAAATCAAGCCGAAACTGTGTAGATGATTAGAGTTTCCTCTACCAACAACTGGGTACAGTTTCTGCTTGATATCTTTGATTCAGACTGAGAACGGCTTATTTTTGGTTTTCCGACCCTTGAAATTTTGAAGCTGACTGACCAGCTTCCGAAAAATGTGCAAATTTTCTCCATTTCAAAGCCAAAAATTGAACTGTTTGCGCATGTTTGTAGCCCACTATCTAATCTACCTTATGCCCGAAAATAAATGGGTCACAGTCAGAAAGAGAAAGGTTACAAAATAAGTAGCAAAACTTATGTGCCAACCTAATATTACGTAAATAAAGAACGCCCAGAAATTTTCAGAGCATGTAAATGCAGGATATGTTACTACATCGCAACGATACAAGCGTCTAAAGGAAAACACTGAGAAATGCTCTTTTCAATTCGCACGCTAAAATTACTGAAACGTCATCAAATTCTCATTCTAATTTTACATCTGTTTTTATGGTACATTTTATTATCTAAAAGAATTCCGCGCTGATCTGGCGTTTCTACGAGTAGTTATAATTTTCGAATTTTTTTCATTCAACATTTTGCTTTTAGGTCAAGAACTTTTCTGATATACATAATAAGATACTTCTGGTATACTTAGAAAAAGTACATGATTTTCTTCTTGAAATTTTATGTGAACGTTCTTAGAACGGATTTTATATTTTCGCAAGACTTACGTAACAACCTAATAAATCTTTTTTTAATCATTACCCTATACTGAATTTTTATTAGGCTGAGGCAAAAGTTCTTGCGTTTTTGACGAATAATGTACTTTTGGTCTTACGAGATTGAAGCCTTCCAAATTAATTTGCTGTGTAAAAAATTTTTGAACATTTTTTAGGCCAGCTAGCGTCCCCCGCGAATTTCCAGCACCAAACTCAAAATCGCAAATCTTGAATAGCTATTTTAGAGGCTTCATTCTTAGTGGACAACTCATGAAATGTTACGAATGAGCATCTTTTATGAAGCGAACGCTTTGCAGAATCTTTAGGGTACTGGACCTTAAGTTTAGGTTTAGTATTATGCAAGAACTTTTGCATCAACCTAACATTTTTAAACAGTGTTTATGTTGTTTTCCTAAAGTAGACGAAAAGCCTTTCAAATTTGCAAATGTGCTAAGCTTTCATAAACCCTCAAACATGGTAAAATGAAAAAAACATTGTATCTAACTAATTTAAAGTGGATGACAATTCTGCGAGTCTTGGATATCTAACAAATTTATGTGAACACAATAGCCTCGACGAAGGCAATCCGAAATTCATTGCTTACGTACATCCGTTACCATGGCAGAGAATATCTCGTTCGCCTTTTTCCACCAATCCATTCGTCTCGTCTCTCCGATTCCGCCGTCGAATTCCGGAATTCCCTTTGGCAAGCTCAGCGAAGGCTCCATTTGTGTTTCGCAATTCAAAGTGAGTTCAATGGAATTTTGAGTTTTCCACATTCTTCGTTCTTCGTCAGTCTGCTGCATGGTTCTCGACTGAATTACATAAATAGCAAAATTGTGAGTTGATATTACATGACATTTGAAAATCTCACAATACTTTACTTTTCGTTCACTACTTTCCAGAAAAATGCTAAGAATCTAAAAATAAAGTAATCCCATCAATAAAAAAGCAGTGAAAAGCCCCCTACCCCCCCCCCCCCCTGAAGAACCATTGCTTAGATTTATACACATTAATCTCCAAATTCGTTACATGCGGAATTTCTTTTTCGAGTAATGTTGACAGCTGGCAGTGCTATTGATCTTCCTTTCAGCTAGCAAAATGTACTTAGAGTTTATTAGCGTGTATTCAACTTCTCCTCTTTCATATACTCTGTACATAAATTTTGTTAAGAACTTTAGTTTGATGTTAAGATGTTCTCTTGACGTGCAAAAGTCTCCTCTCTCGACAACGGTTTTTTGAAAAATAAAAATTCGAAAAAAATCGAGTCATCGCAATCTTTCGTCGTGAAAATAGAACGAAAAGTTTTTTGTTATGAAAAAAGTATCTTTATTTAATTATGAATAAAGTATCCAGTAAAAGCGGACCGCAATTTCACTGAGCTGATTTGATCATTGCATTGTACATCATATAGCTCATCTCATCTATTCAGTTTCCGTAGAATATGATAATTCTGAAAAAAAAGGAAGAACTTAAACGAAAACTCATTTTTCACACCTCTAGTGTGTTTTATAGTCCATATATCGTCACAGAAACTAAGATCTGCTCTTGATTTTTTCGCTTCCGCTTTTTGCAGCACTGGTTAAGTAAGATTACATAAAATAAAATATACTGTGCACCAATAGCACACTTCTGATCTGAGGAAAACACTCATGATTCACTGTAGTAAAAACAACGAGAATCGCGTATACTTTTGTTTTTATTGTTCATCAGAGGGAATAGCAAAACTTACGCAAGGAGGCGTGACGCAAAAAAGTCGAAATAACAATGGTTCAGATTATCTGTGAAAATTATTATTACTATTGTAAAAATTCGGATTTGCTCGCACTTCATCCATTGAATCCGCTTGATATAGGCTTTTTGACAGCGAAAAAATAACAACGAATATTCAACTTATTCACAAAGAACAATGCTGGACTTCTTTAGAGAAAAATTTTCGATTCAAATTCATCCCATAACCTTTTGTATTACATAGCATATCGACCAAAAACAAGCTCAAACTTAACTTGGATGCAGTCGAAATTCAAATAAAATTTCAAAAAACATCAAGAGATGCCAGCAAAATGATGTTTGCATAGCAATAATGGCACCCCAATAAGAAGTTAAACTGAATTACCTCACAAAAGGAAACGTGTAACAGGGTTCAAATCTTTAGAACTCAAGCCCGGGAGGTCATGAGTTTTGCCTAGAACGAATTCTTGCCAAAAAATGACATATGAGGATAAGAGTGGGATATGGTAAAGCAAAAAAAGTATTTGGAAAAGTTACTCCCATGAGAAGATATAGATAGTTGAAGAAATGCGCTGAATTTCTGGCATTTTCGCGTACAATGCATGGCGCCATGATCACCTAGAGATCAAAATGACGTCATTAGCGTCAACGCTAGCAAATTGGCTTATTGTTTACTCTTCATTTTAGCCAAATAACCTTATTCGCCTCGTTTTCTGTGCGGCTATAACCATTAGCTATTCACACGCTTCGGCTCTCGGCTGACGAGCTCACCTCGGGCTGCTCGCGTCGTCAGTCGCTCTCTTTTCGCGCTCTCGTTCGATGACTCGGACGGATAGAGGACACACATGGTTGATATCAGAGAAAGAGAGAGCTTTTTCGCGTTGTTTACACCCGCAATGTGTCAAATTTATCGCTGTATGCTTGCTCGTTTTGCACATCAAACGCTATGCTATTTATCCTGTTCATTTCCTCTCTCCACATTTCGATATGCACATTCGAATTTTCAGAAAGGAAACATCAGGATGAGCATAGCTGAGGGACATTTTCGGTTTGTGTTTAGTAGCTGTGATGCCACACTATTCGTTTTATGTTCATGATGCAGAGGCATGAAGGAGTTACTCTCCTCGATGGAACCGGAGACTGACGCAAATGACGTGAAGGAGCTGAAACAAAGGACGCATATGCTTTGTGCGAGATTTCTTGGTGGAGCATGGAAAACTGTGCCATTGGACCATCTCCGAATAAGCAGAATAAAGTGAGCTACAGTTTAATAGATTTTAGTTTGATATAGTGTGCTTGCGGTGCCGCGACTTTGCGGTGAAACTTTGCGCGTGAGCGCCCAAAATGTCGGCGATCTGCGCGCGCAAGTGACCTGCACTACATGGGTAGCCAGTTTCATGTGCAAATTTTTTCGCAAAATTCTGGCACCGCAAGCAAACTTAATTGTGTGGAAATTCTGCTAGACGGTTGAACAAATCACCTGTACTAAAGTACTATGTTTAGAGGTGGCATGAGCAATATGCTTTTCCTATGTCGGCTATCAGAATCACATCGTCCTATACGCAATGAGCCCGACAAGGTGAGGTAAACATTTACGAACTTCTATCTAAATACTTATTTGTATGAAAATCCCAAGACCAATTCCTCGAATTGACTAGTTCTTCTGGGACATCGCTTTGCCTTTCTTGAGAGACATGGAAATGCACTAAAGCACAAAATTTGTGGTTATGTAGCACCGTTCGTGGTAGCAATCAAAAAAATTTTGAACTTTCCGAAGTTTGTGAGCATAGGTCTCGCAAAAGAAACTCTAGAAGGTTTGTTTCAATCAGTAGAGGGTTTCGGTTCACATATACCTTTACTATTCTTGAAATATGATATATAACTATAAACATGATTTTCCTGTACTTTCAACATTTTTGAAAATTAGGCCCAAAATCAAAGTAGATCTCTTTAAGATATTTAACGCTTTTATCTATCGAGTTTCAAAAAACGGAAAGATTAAATTTCCTTAGCGGCTTGTATTGCTGCCATGCTAACATCAACATTTGTCTCTAGCCCTTCAAGATTCAGCGACGCAAAAGGATTCGTCTCATCTGGAAGACTATCAATTTTGAAATTTTGCGCACGACTTATGTTCAAACCTAATGCTTGTAAATAGCGTTCAAAATGTGTTAGACATTTTCTTTACAGGTTTTGCTACGAGTATACTTCAACCCAGAAACTGAGAGCCATTTGGTAGCCGAGTCGGTCATATTTACGTTACTCTCAGAACGTCACCTTGGACCGAAGCTTTATGGAATTTTTAGCGGAGGTCGCTTAGAAGAATATATTCCTGTAAGTTGCGAACTCGTTAAAGGTTATTTTGTATTACACTTCGTGGTGCTTTTGAAAACTGAAAGAATGAAGACTGAGTTTATCTCTGTATTAAAAACTTGAAAAAAATTATTTACAACGAGTATCTAATGCAGTCTGAAAAATAAGGCAAATATCAACTCATACTTTTGCTGATTGGAATATTTCAATATTTCCGTACTTTCGATATAATTCAATTGAGTGTTGTCTAACAAAGAACGAATTTTCTAAAGCCATCGTGTAAATGGCAATTCTGAGCTGTAATTTTCACCATTTACATTTTACTACTTTCTTTCAAAG
Organism: Cylicocyclus nassatus; assembly: GCA_958299035.1. Taxonomy (NCBI): domain Eukaryota; kingdom Metazoa; phylum Nematoda; class Chromadorea; order Rhabditida; family Strongylidae; genus Cylicocyclus; species Cylicocyclus nassatus. The sequence continues at coordinate 5,936,967 of CATQJL010000326.1, read as the reverse complement.
TGTTCACCATTCATTTCGACAAGGTGCTTTTAAGCGGCACTAAATTTCAAAATAGAATTTTTTTTCTAGAAAGCTAACTCTTTTCTCTCTTCTCGCTACCGTGTTCCACATGTTTCTTCCAAGGAAATGACGTCTAGAATTTGAATGATGTCGATTTTCCCATACATTGTTGCATCTTCTTTGAGACCGCCGGCTAGGTGAATGAAAGAATTCGCAATTTTCTGCATATTTTAAAGCGAAATCTGAATATTCTATTGCGTCCGCGAAGTCGAAGGTGTGGGCGATTCCAGCTTGCATCTTCTGCTGGAATACTGTAGCATCTGGACTGAGAAAGACTAACTATCGAGTCTCTAGGGGCATTTGAAATGCATCGGAAAAAGAAGAAGAATCACGAGCAGAGATACATGCAGACTTCTATCTGAAAGGAATAATCAAAATAATCACTGATTGCTCTATACAAAGATTTCTTTGAATTTTCAAACCTATTGAAAAAAAGTGGGGTAAAAAACCACAGAAAAAGACAAACGCAAAATGCATTGCATAAATGCATTTTGAGAATTTGGGAATATATTTTAAATTATTGCACTGTCAGCAGCGACGTTTTTCATCACATAAAAATTACTTTGGGAGATGTACAGATCTGCTAAGAAAAATACTATCTGTTTTCTCTCAAAAGTTGGGGGTTTATGTACTATATATCGTGTGGGTTCCTTGGCAATCCTGTACAGATATCTAGATTGTATCGGACAAATTCCGCTTAAGTTTGAGGGTGATAAACCTTTCGTAGATTGGTTAGGCCACTAAACTTAATCTAACTTTGAAAAACTCGTTTGAAAAAATACTGTTCTCTCATTTTTTGGACAAAAAAAAACTCAAACTTATCCCCTCCAACTGCTTTTCTAGTGATTTTAATCTAATATCCGTTTGACATTTTTTCGGTGTACACCAGACGCCGCTGATCCGTTTTGTTTACATATCACACTACCTTCAAAAGAATGTGTCTCACAAAAATTGCATAAGGTCTTATTAGAATTGATGATTAATTACTCAGTTATACTCGCTATCTTCTGTTTATAGTATTGAAACGTCAGATGTTTCGAAGGAATTTATTTTTCCATACCACTAACAGACAAGTACTACATATAATCACGTTACCCGGTTCTTTCTTCATAAGTTCAGATAATGAGAATTTGAATCCCAAACATATAATTTCACTGCTTGTGTATGTTAAAAATTCAATTAAATTCTTATGAACTTATGGAGATTCTTTTAGTTTTCCCTCCAATGTTACTTAACTAGAGCCACGAATTAGCCAAGCACAAAGCTTTAAGTAAAAAATTTAGTCTCGCCCGTTGACTTGTCGAGAGATCGCATTGCCAACAATGTCGTCAAAAATCGCTAAGCGATTATCCAAAGTTCACCAGTTGGAAGTTCCCATATGGAAGGAACCTGACTATCTCTGTGATGCCTTGAACCGGTTAGTTTGGTGCTTTTCTAGCAAACGAAAATAAATTAAATATTCATAGATGGCTCTGTCAGCTAATGAGTACGCCACACGGAGAAAACACCATCACTCTTCCAAGTAAATATTCACAATGGGCACCGGCCCAACTCACTTGCGACCACATTGCTAGGGAGCTCGACTTTTTGCGGTAGGTGATCTGAATTTATTCTTAATGCCTTCCACATGATGATAGTACAGTAATGTTCCATACAGTAGGGGACCACGTCATATTTCACCAAATGTGGCAGAACTCCCAATTCGCGTGCGCATCTTTTGGCGCGAGAGCGCCATACTACACTAAAATGCTTGTGCGAGTATATGAACTTACACCTTCACAAAACTCTAATACAAGGATCGTGATGATGACGTTAGATGCCACTTGACTATCATATGTGCAGCAGAAAGGAAACATATTCATGATAGATATGAATGAGTGTGGCCGTTTCAGTAGCGATACTCCCAAATCTCGCGCTCCAGCTCCGATGGTTGCGCGGCTTTTCAGCGCTTTTTGGCCCATTTCGGCGTGTTTGTGCGATTTTTGGTGAAGTATGGTTCCTTAGGCTGGGTTCATACTGATCTGTAATTTCCAGAACAATTTCAGCATAGACACAGTGCTGTGCCGGAACTGTTCCAGAAATTACGGACCAGTATGAACCATAGGAAGGTTCAAGATAGAGAAAAACAGCAGCTTTAAACTGCGTACGGTCTCGCAGCGATAGGTGCCGTACGGTTATGTTACCATGCTGTTGTCCTATAGACGAAAATCCTCTCATCACCTACTATACAGTACAAAATAACTCGTTTTAGGACAATGATAAGCAAGAGCAAGAGCCCTGTCACTTTCTGCCACAATGATCTCCAGGAAGGTAAAGTGTGATCTAAAAGTTCAACAAAAATATTAGAAAAACCATTCAGGAAACATCCTTCTTCCCAAAGGCTCATCTGGAAATATTAGGCTACCTTCGTTAAGCGATGATTCGCCTGGTGGTCTCAGTCTAACCGCTTTTAACCCAGCTGATCCTCGATTAGTTCTAATAGATTTTGAATATGCTAGTTACAATTACAGGTAAGAGAATTTTTCCGCATTTGCCTGTTGAAATACACTACTCTACAGGGGATTCGACTTTGCAAATCACTTTGTTGAATATTCCATAGATTACGATGTTCACGAACCTCCTTACTATAAAATATATCCAGAGAATTTTCCAGAAGAACATCAGGTAAGTGACATCTTGCAGTTTGAATTATTCGCTATTTATACTAGTTTTGCAGTTAGTTGAATTTTTCGTAAACTATCTTCGAGAATTTGGACAAACTCCTGAAAACAAGCTTGAAGAAAAAGCGGAGGAACTTGTTAAGGTTAGTTGAGCATGTCAGTAAAGCTTTTAGAAACTTTTGTTGCGAAAAATGGCGCCACTGCTTCGCTCTCATCGTCTGCGTCTCACGTAATTACATAATCTAAAAAATACACAGTGGCATCCTTCCGATGGCTCAATACATTGCCTGTCTGGGGACAATCTCGATACTTGGATTTAGCGGTTTAGTTGCTTATGGATTATATTTTAGGAAACGCTTCCCTTCGTTCCCGTTTCGCACTTTTTCTGGGGAGTTTGGGGTCTGCTACAAGTAGAATTGTCTCCGGTCGGATTTGGGTTTGCGGTAAGATATTTTGCAAATATTTCCCCAGAATCCTTCATCATTTTCGCGTTCAGGAATACGGGCGTGACAGATTAGGACTATACTTTCAACATCGTCATCTACTGGACATGTTTGACTCTGACCAAAATGTGCAATAATAATAGTTTGATCTGGCAAATCTCGGTGCAATAAACATGAGCATTGTCAGAGCATGGGATGAGAAAGAAACCTCAACTTCAAAATGGTGTGAGTGTGGACAAAAGTTATCTGAGAGATTACTAATGCACAATATGGGGAGGGAGGGCGGGGGGGGGGGGCTAAAGACATCTGCAAGAGGTTTGCTGAAACAGGTGAGGATCAGTCAGTATGCAACCCTCTCACAAGTCAAAATAACTGCCGTGAAGTGTCCTTCGCATACATTAAACTACGCGAAATCGTGTGACTACTGCAGGCTAACTGTATTGAGAAGTTGACAATATTCCATGTGATGTAAGTTCAAGTAATATAATAAAAATGTAAAGTAAGGTCGTTTGTAAATCGTGGCGACGGATTTGACTGCGGTCCTTGCGCCTGCAGGAACAGAAAGCACTCAGACAAAACCATCTCAACGATCAGCTCAGTCTCTTCCAATGAAATACTGTGAAGTGTAAGCAGAAGAACCACTGAGATGAAAACCCAGAGAATGCGGTTGCCGGAAGGTGCGTGCGTGTCGCGCGCGGTCGCGCCATCGTCACGATTTTTTGAATGCCCCATATCTGCATTCAGAACGATAAAAGTTTGTGTACCACGACTATTGTTAGTAACGCTGTAATTCCTTCAAGAGCGAACATCTGCACCATTGAATACCAAAATTAGGGAATGGTTGGAATATCTGACCTCTTCCTTGACACATCATGAAATCAAGAATGATGTCAATACTGTTGATTTTGTCGGCGGCCATGATTGGTATGGGTGATTGGTTACGTCACGTAACCCCAAAATGAATTTAAAAAAGACGAGTGCATTACCGTAATTAAAGAGTTATCACCGTATCAAAGCCTCTGCGGTTTTGATTGCCAAAGTACAAACAGCATGGAGAGCAAAATCGTACCGTCACATTCTGCACAACTTGACCGCGAGCGGTCAGATCCCTCTACTGACGTCGAACAAGGTGAGACATGTTCTAGCTCTTTGCCAGTCTCATGCTCAACTCACAAGGGATGTCAAGTGACTAAGAATCGCGTTTCGAGATAAGACACATGTATTTGGAATCAGCTTCGAACCTGATTCCAAATATGCTGTTCCTAGCCGCGGCGCATTATTCTGGAGGAAGTTATGAACTTTTTTCTGCCCGAAATTGCCATATCAATTCATATGGTAAGGCTGCCTGTAGATGGAAGTCTGCCTAAAGAGGGTGCTGGCTGGGTGGGGTACTAAACCTCATTAGATTGGTCTTTTGTAATTGGCAAGAGACTTCAGCAGTCAATTAGCACTTAGGTGATGATACCGTAATGCCATTAGGTCAAAGAGTATGCAAATTTTGCACAGAAGAAAATCGATAACTCGCTTCAAAATGACGTGCCGCAGCTAGGAATAGCATATTTGGAATCAGCGTCTGAAGCTGATTCCAAATATATGTGTCTCATCTTGGAACGCGATTCTAAGTTACCTGACATCCCTTGTCAGTTTGAATCGTTACAGTAACAAGGGCTCAGCAAGTAATTACTCCAAACATACATTTTTGGTTGCAGCTCTGAAGGCGGCGTTGGAGCCGAAACGTTAGCCAAATTATAAATTGTCACCATTTTACCATTCTCGACCGTCATTCAACAACAAATCGTCAGATATTCAAATTAAAAAAGATTCATAAAAGATCGAACTTGGAGGACATCAATTCTGTTCTGCGTATCTGTTAAAAGGCTTTACGGGCGAAGTACTCCACCACGGCCGATAATTGTCATACCATATGCCTACCGTATTCCCATGGATTATGATTACATTTCAAGTAGTTCGAAATCATTTCAGAAGATTTCTCTCATCAAGCTGAGTTTGTATTCCGCTCGCAGATCTTATTGTTAAAAATACCTTTTCTGTGAGAAATATGGTCAAACCCCTCAGCTGTATAAGGTTTACTTGGACTCAATTACATGCACATTAGTTAAATAGAGTTTAAGGACCATCTCTTGATTGTTTGTAAAAATTTTATTTTCGAGTACCAACTGGAAAAACTTTCAGGAATTATACGGTCACTATGGCTGAAATTTTTGCTGTCTAAACTATTGCCACCCGAGCTCATCGCTTCTGATTAGGGGTTTATTTACAAGTGTGTTCTGATTTTTTCATACTGAATTAGCGCTCCGTGATGGTTATAGATTATACAGCTGTTCAACAATTTACAAGTTTTGACCATTTTTACAAGTTTTGACCATTCTTGGATACTTCATATGCATTCTTCTAGCCATTTATTTTCAGATTTGTCATCACTGTAGTCAGTTGACCATAAATTACAACATCCACTTCCATGTTCATCTCATCATTTTTATAGTAAGGAGTTGAGCAGTTATGTGGAGTGTTATACAAATCATCTCTTGTCTGTCGAGAGACAAGTATAGTAAAAATGATTAATTGCACATGATTTGAGTGAGATCTTAATTAGCAGTTGTTTACAGTCAAGTTGGTCCTTGAATCATCTTCTTCGTCAGATGTATACGCATTCCCAACAAAAGAGGATTTAGAAAGGGACATAATTCTTTGGTTTGTCAAGAAGGGCTGCACAATGTGAAAAGGATTTGAAGTGTTTAGACGTGAAATAAAGTGAACTTCGATCTATTTCAAATAACTGTTTACAACATTCCACACAAAATCTGTCATTCAAGTTCTTTTCTGTACTTTATGTAGTAAAGAAGAATTATGCTTGCGTAAGTGTTGACGTTTCCAGACATGCACAGTTCACTTTGCTTGTAAATCAAGTTTTCAGTTCTTAGCACAGAATTTGAGGTACTGTTTGACCTGGTATTCGGAGGAAAGCAGAGTGGAAAGCATTAATCTGTCGTCATTGCACTTTAGCCTATGTGGTTTATTTGCATATTCCTTTGACAACACTCTAATGGCAATCTGGTCCTTTAAAAACTTTCCAAGTTCACTAGAACAATCGTATTTCTAGCAAAAAATGAAGAGGGAAAAGTGAAAGTGGTGCAATGTTACTATAGAGTATGTTTAGATAAATTACATGGAGCTATGTGTTGACAATCTATTAGGGTGATCCAAAAGTAATGGGGCACCTAGAGAATAATTGCAGTTTTCTCAAATAGAAAAGCTGATTGGAAGTTCAAGTTTTGGCAGATGTTAGTACATGACAAAACCTTCTGATCGAGGCCTATAGTTGAGCATTGTCACGTGGCGTTATTTTTACAAGCGCTTGAAATTAAAGCTCATCACTTCAAGTAATTTTGAACTTTGAGCAGCAGCGCCGCAGTAGAACAAGTGAGCCTACCAAGGATATCTGCGCAGCAATGGGTGAGGGGACTGTCACCAAATCCACGGTAGCTCGAGGGTCCCAAGGCTTCAGAACAGAAAATATAGCAGGTGCTGCAAGGTGCTGTCAAGATAATCTGCGAAGGACACTTTACACAAGAGCGTTCAAATTGCTGGTTGTTCATAGCTAATCAGAAAGAGATCTTGAAGAATGTTCACAAAAATCAAGGTGCCCCACTACTTTTGGAACACCCTAATAATTTCTTGTCTTCAAACTTCGCCTATAGTATATTTGTATGCTGGAAAATGCTAAGTGCCTTAGCGGTGAAGTGTTTATATCAAACTGAAACGGTGATTATTATTAAATTTGCACACCAGCTGTTTTGCTGAGATGTGTTTCTAACAATGGGCAGACAACTTTAGACAGTATGGGTATTCGCAGTATTCTTTTGGCTTTCATGAAATTTGGCTTTCTTTGATGTGTTTCTTTCTTGCTGAGCAAATGATCTCTTGGCATCTTAGGAAGACAACCGATAAGTGCACATTTGGGTCGAAATTGTTGGAAAGGTGTGGTTTGTGTTTTGTGACGTAGTGCATCAAAAGTATCTTTAAGTGTATGAACGAATTCAGGGAAAGAAGTTATTTAAAATTGAATTTGACTCGATTGTGCACGAAATACGAGGTCTTGAAGTCAAACAGGTCTTCATGCTTCGGAAATCATCTGACCTATTAGTGAAAATTCAATTTGATGAAAAATAATACGGTCGCATTAACAGATTGTAAAGAGATGTATGTCACAAGAATCACCTCTTAAACGCTAATTTCAAATCCACTATCCGAAAGAATTTATACGCGAGGAGACATACTAAGGTCCTTATGAATAATGTGCTTGAAAGTCCATCCTATAACTGAAAACAGTTGCCAGAAACGGTGCAATTTTAGACAGCGAATGGGGAGGTCTGACACTGAATACTTGCTAGAATTGGATTTTTAAACACTAACAGGTTCTTCTCTACACATTCTGAAACGTTTAGAGTTGATGAAAACAATTTGGAATCTGCTTATTTAGACGCAGCGAATAGTATACGTTCTTGGCATGAGAGCTCTACATTTTAAAAATTTTAATTTTGAGCATCGTAACCATGCTGATGACCTTAAAAGATGAATTAATGCACGTTTTACTTCAGAACCCCCGTGCGACTTGGTATTCTTTCCTATTAAGCTGTGAGTTACTTACCCTTCTCGATTTTGATCTACCTACGGTACTGTTTGCCTACAAATCAACCTGGGACAAGACTGTTTTGCAACGCAGGGGTGTAGCACTTGGGAGCACGTTTCCTTTCTCGAATACACTGTAAAGTGTGCTTGTTTCGATTTGCGTACGTTGTGTGCAATCATACACAAAAACTGGATAAGTAATACGCGATCAGGCCAACAAAACATCGAGAATTCTAAGTGTGAACCCCGCGTAACCCCGCGTAGAACGCTGTGTAAGTGTAACTGATCTCGCTGACGCCTTGAGGTCATCGGGCCGAATAAACTTTGATGAAATGGAAACTGTAAATAAAGTACGAGTAAATAAAGATAGTCAGCAAGAATCTTGCTCACCTATTTATTCTATCACGCTACTTTTATGCAGCCAACCTTGCCATCACGTGCATAAATCGTGACAAAACCTATGAGAGAAACTGAAGTAAAAAAAGTGCCGAAAAAGACAGTGGTATACGGTGACCCTTTCATCTCAGGAAACATTTTCTTCCTTGCTGTTTGTGCAAAATTTTTGCGGAATCTTCAACATAATGCTATTGGTCTCTCGAGAAGATGTGCAAATGTTTATTTATCTAAACTTTTTCGATAATGACGAAGGTTAAGCTAACAGCTAACCGCTCTCTTGGTTCATTTGTTCTTGGTCTCTGGTTGATTTTCAAATATTTTCAAAGTAGATTTTACGATTTACGATTTACGATTTTACGATTTTATTTTATTTTTTTTTGAACATACATTATCTGATTGCACAGATGTATTTGAGATTTTCTTATATTTTTTTTTCACTTGTATGTGGAAGTTTTGTATGGAATTACCTTTCGAAACAAATTGAGGGTCGATTAGGTTATTCGCTTATGAGTTTTATGAGGCTTACTTTTGTTCTTTGCATTTCAGCAAGAAACTGATCTAACAAAATCGTTCCAAAATAATCCTGTGAAGCCCATAAGATCGAAGTTCACGAGCAGCCCATCTATTTTCGTTTTTCGCTCCGTTCATTTTGTAAAAAGCACACATTTTGCCCCTTCTCCTTCTCACTATGCGTGGGATTGGAGCGCAACGGAAGTCGAAGGTTACATTGACGAATAGATATTGGTGTTGACTCGTTGCGGCTTCACGTAAAGGTTGTGCTCTTTACAAACCGGACGTACAAACAGTGTCCGACCCCGGAGTCGATAGCAAACGAATGGCATGACCTATTGAACTCTGAATTAACACTACTAGTTCTGTTTTTTCTGAGAGAAATGCAGAAAAAGCTGGCTGAGCTGCACGGGTCGAGAAAGCAGGGGTGTCTGGGAAGTTGAGGACTTTTGAATGCACGAAACTGTGGTGGAAGCTTTTCCTGTCCTAGCCTTTATGTATGTAAATGAAAATACATTAACAGTAACTTCGCAAGAAGCTTTCATTTCTTTTAACCTTTAAAAATGAAATGGCATTCCAAACACTTTCTTTCATCCAAGCTTTCCGATTGCTTGGTCAACACAGTTCTCTAGCAGTTCATATTTGCTGAAACTCAAACAGTTTGCTTTTTCCAAGTGTAAATAGATGTCGGCTGCAAAGTTTTATCTATAAACAGTATTTTTCTATGCAAAATGAAAAAATGCAGGATTAAATGTGAATATATTAGTCATTACATAAAAACAGCCAAGCCAGCCAATCAGCACTTTTCTCTTACATGGATTACCGTAACTGTATCGCTAACTCGTGTAGTATTAAAATGAAAGCACTTTTCGGAAATTCTTTTTATTTTCTACGAAACTACTGATTTATTATGCATTTATCAACGTTTTTCGGAAATCAAGCAAGTTTTTGCAGTGTAAATTACATAGAATCGAATAGTATGAAGACAAATTTGTTATTCTCTTTCTTGGATCACCGTAACTGTATAGCTAAACTCGTGTGGTATTGAGTTGAAAGCATTTTTCAGATATTCTTTCTATTTTCTACGAAAATTCTGACTATAGTATGCATTTTGAATATGCTACATTGTTTCCGAAGATTTTCGCCTATAATACAAAATCAAATTAACTTACAATTTTGTGAAAGTTCAAACCAGTACAGTACTTCTATAACTGGATCTATTTCTGACCGATTTCGCAACTACTACTGTAATATTTGACCTTAAAAGAAAGGCACTGTCCCCTCGTCATCAGTGGTCTATTTCGAAATGAATTACTAACAATCACGGCTATAGACAAGGTGACAAAAGGAATACACTGCCGATCATCTTGACGTAAACAACGAGACCATACATTGGCACGAGAAAACCGGAAAGGACTCCATCTTTGGTTGAGGAACCCTCGTTGTTCCGTAGAAAACAAAGCAATCACGTTCAATAACAACAAATAAGCCGTAATTCGTGTTAAATCCCGAATTTTTAGAAATGACGTGATTCAAATTAGAGCAATGATCTTTGAACTGCGCGGAAGTAAATAGTTGCCTGCTGTCGAAAGAGACTTGACGACCTTTGTAAGATGGGGCCCCGTTACTCTCACTGAAAGCGACCAATTCGCTTTTTCTTGTGAAGTTCAGAAAACAAAATCACCATAGGGGATACTGTAGCTAAGAAATCAAGCAGTACTGTACAGTATTCCCAAAATCATGCAAAGAAAATATTGCTGCCTTTAAATGTTTGTTTATCTCATTCTCGACGAGTCTGAAGCACTAAAGTTTGTTTGACTACATTGTTAAGAGTTTATAGTCAGTGTATATTTACCAAAGGATATGGTTGCGTGTTTTCCTCTCAAGGTATAACTCTAGCCTCAAAGTTTACGATATTCTTTGAGCCTTTGCGCGGATTCCGAGTTCAAGGTGAAGAGCGAGGCTTATATCATTGTTGATGAACTGGAAACTGAAGAAACAAGCTCGAGGTCATAAGCCTTGGAACCATGTCAAGTGGATACACTTGTTGAATACAGTATGATATTGAACAGAGGCTTGCAAACGGTTTGCAGATGAATGCTTGACATTATGAGCCATCTCGAAATCCGAAAGTGCAAATTTTATCTTTTGGAGAAATTTGGATATTCACAAGTGTCATTTCTTACTCTAGATGACATGAGGGATATTTACAACTCTATATGCATCGAATTTATACAAACTTCAAAAATCTAGAAGCTTATACATATGAGCTCACACTAAAGCATACTCCATAAAAGCTTCTTTTATAACTAATAAATAAATCATTAGACCAGAATATCAAACTTAAGTAAAAAAGTGAATTACAAACCCCATAGTATCCCTTTTAACCCCGAATTACCGTTACTCGAAAAAGACAAAAAATTCATCCATAATCATTCAAATTCAAATGTGAGGTAAAGAATTTGTCATTGCCATACAAATCTCACTGTTAAGCTAGAAACTCCAAAAAGTGCTGTCATCGAGAGATAGGCTCATAATTATCGTAGAAAATAGCTCTACAATATGAAAAGGGTAGTAAGGGCATTGTTAGAAAAAGAGAAAGAATGGGGGAGGATATACTTGCGTGAAAATGACGTAAGTTTAATGTTTGTCCAGGCTTACAATCGCTTTAAAAATGGAAGATTATTTCCTCTTGGATACCACACGTGGCCTTCAGAATTAACAGTTCTTAAGAAAGACAGAAATATATATAAAACAATTTTTATAGCTAGGGTCACTCCAGACGAGATTCGCAAATACATCGAGATTTCGTAAATTTTCAGCTCGAACCTAACTGACTGAAGAACGTCTTCAGAAGCTCAACTCCAACCTTGACATCAGGTCATAAGCACAGTCTTTCGTGATGCAAATTTCATTTACCCAAGACTAATACAAGTTTCAGAATACAACCAGATTAGACTTCACCCGGACTAAACACACTTTCAACACACTAGATCTTGACCGAGAGCTTTTCTGACAAGTACGATTTGTGTTTGTTCAAAAAGAGTCTGTTTCTGTATGTGTGTGTGAGAGTGTATGTGCGATGGGGTATTCTCTGTGTGTGTTGTGTGTGTCTTGGCCTCCGGTCCCGCCCCGCTCTCTTACTGTCGTCTAACTACGCGCAGGGGCAATATATAAGGAGGTGATCGAGGTGGCGACACGCTGATCATGCTCTCTCCGATTCTCATCTGCATCATCGCGACGGCGGCTGTCGTCGTCGCCCAACCGGGTACGTTTATCACTTTACTATCGTTTGTCGTATTAGTTCGCAGAGTTGATTCCCACGTTTTTCTCTTGAATGCACCGTCCACTCAAGGCTATAAGACTGTTGTATAATAGCGAGATCCCTAACTAGGCATAGTTCAAATCGCGCTGAGGAAGAATAATTCCAAATGGAGAAAATCGTTCCAGAATTTAATCGGCCCAGGCGGCTCCACCCATCAGCGTGGGTGGTCTAAAGACAAAGGGTCCAAAAAATCGGGCTTCAATGTACCTAGGGTTGTCATAAATCCGCCCTTCATTGTGATTATCAGATTTCCGACATTTCTATCTACCCTGAAGGCAGCTTTTGAGTCCATATCTTCAAATCACCCATATTGTGGGCGGTGCGACCTCTACCACTTCTAGCTTCTGGAGCGATTTTCTCGCTTCGGATTTCATCTTTTGCAGTGGGAGTTGGGTAAGCATCAAAATCTCATAATCCTCAACTTGGATGGACTATGCCTTTAATTCAACAAGTCGTTGCGAAACTCCACTCTTTACTACTTTACTACGGTAACGCTCTTTGGCTGTAAGATCCCGCTTGCAGGGCCGAAGATGATCGACGAGACGACACGGTGGAGCCAGTGCAAAGATGTGAACCAGTCAATTTACGACTTTCAGGTGCAAATGAGAATTTGCTGAAATGTTGCGCAGTGATCATCTTTGCTAAATTTCAGATGGAAACTCTTCAAGGGCAATTTACAGACCTTTCACAGTACAAGGGACAAGTGTTGCTAATCATCAATGTTGCAACATTCTGTGGTGAGTTGTTAGAATCCCAGAACTTCTTAATCAAGATCTTGGCGTCTTTTTTGGAAACCATTAGTGTACAATTAACTTTTGCGATTCAACCTTGCTCCAAAGTTTTCTCGTAATTAAGGTCTTTCGTAGTTACAAGGTCCTCAATGATCTCATGTCAATGTAGAATGTAAACACTTCATCCATCAGCAAGACCTCTTGACTTGTAACAAACAAGTTTATACAAATTCAGTTTTACTTAATATCTGGTTTTAGCTTACACTCAACAGTACACTGACTTCAATCCGCTCATTGAGAAAAATATGAATGGTGGCTTTACCATTTTGGCCTTCCCTTGCAATCAATTCTACCTTCAGGTAAAAATATTTGAACAGTACCGTATGAATCTTGGAAAATTCACGGATTTAACAAAAACCCCCTTCCAGGAGCCAGCAGAAAATCACGAGCTCATGAATGGAATCATGTATGTAAGGCCCGGAAATGGATGGAAGCCACACCAGAATCTTCACATCTATGGAAAGATTGATGTGAACGGAGAGAACCACCACCCTCTATACGAATTCCTTAAGGTAAGATCACTTCAAAGATTAAACATTCTGATAAATAAGTCAATGATCAATGATCAATTGAATCAAGTTAGTGTGGAGGATTCCAGTCTTGTCGTTCTTCTTCGTCATGCTTCCGTAGAACGCCTTGAATGAAGGTGGTGAAGAAAGGGGGGGGGGGGGCATTCTTTAACCAGTTTTACATGAAGAAAGGGGTTAAGAAAGTGAATAGCGTGGGATCGTTGGTCTAACCTACTGAACTGAAAACTTTATCTCTCACGACTATGTTTTAGAAATCGGACTAGGCTGTTTTCTATAGAATTTCTTTTGAAGGAGAGCTGCCCACAAACTGTGGAGAAGATTGGAAAGACTGATGAGCTTATGTACAATCCTATCAGAGCAAACGATATTACATGGAACTTTGAGAAATTCCTTATCGATAGACAAGTAAGTCTTATAAATTTCACATATTAATAAAAAAAATCATTTTTTTCTAAAATTCCAGGGTCGTCCCCGCTTCCGCTTCCATCCCACAGCCTGGAGCCACGGTGACGTTGTGCAGCCGTTCATTGACCAACTCATGAACGAAAGCTCATGAAAACTGCTCCAGAACTAAAAAAATCCTTATCTACGCTTCTTAACCCATCTCCTCATTAAAAAGCGTTAATTGTAATTAGAGCGGGCCAAATCATAGAGTTCTGCCTCAAAGATAACGTACAATTGATCTTGACGACAATCAACAATCCTCCTCACAATGTAGTGTATATGTGTTATCAACATTTTCGGGTTGTACATTCTGTCCTTTCTTCGTCTAAGTAAGTTTTTTTCGTTCCCAATCCACATTGTTGTTGTTCAAATACGATAGCGATTTCGATAGCTGTATATGAGTAGATTGGAGAATGCAAAATTTGTCAGATTTCTGTGTTTTGTTGAGCGAGCAGCCGTAGAAGAAGAAAATAACGAAAGATGTCTAAATTATGCCACTTACAGTAATTTCGACACCAAAACATGATTGGTTGTCAACTTCAACTATAATTCTAACAAAGATTGATGATCGAATCAGTAGTCATGATTGAGTACAGATAATATCACTTTCTTAAAATTGTGAAAGTGACTTGTTTTCACTTGTGAAAGAGTGCAACAATATTCAGATTTTTTTCAGTTATCCCTTTTTCCAGAAACTTCGAGCTTGTGGGCCCACCAAAAAGTTGGACAGAACTCAAAAATTTTGTCGAAGGGCGTGGGTAAGAACAGGCTCGACCCGAGAAAAAAATCTGTGCTCTTTACCCCCCCCCCCCTCCCGGCAGTAACTGCGTATCGCCCATAGGTGCGGTAGGGGTGCAGGGTCCCCTCCAGGTGAAGGGGGCTTTGGCTATTTCTGACGAGAAAAGTGAAGGGGTAACTAGGCTTGAGATGAATGCAAGCTTACATGTCTAGCGGGAGCGAAATGAATGAAAATAAGTGGTACAGAGGTGTAACACAAAGATTTTCTCAATACTTAGGCTTTGGAAGGTCATCCAACAGAGCCTTTTATGAAGCAGGAAAGCTTTATGTTTTATCAGTCGACATACCATTCGAAAGCTTGAAGCATACAGAATCGATGCAGACCGTCTCTTTTTTTTCAGCTCTCCTGTGATCAGCTATAAAAAAGCATATCTAGTTTCAGCATCAGCTGATTTTATGCGATCACTTGTCGCTCCATAAAAGAAAGAGGAAAGCCAGAAAAAAAGACGGTCTACGTTTACTGGCAAAGTCTTGCTCTGTAATAGGGTTAACTGGGCATTTTCAATCACTCTTTGCATAAAAATTTCTTCACAAAAACACACCTGTTTTTAGCTAAAATGCCATGCTGAGTAGAGGGGAGCTAGAGAAAAAGAGAGTCTACGTTGAATCCTTTTTTGTGGGCTTTCTAATGGTATATAGGTTGTTGGGTGAAAAAACTTGTAGCTTTTCAAAAATGAGGTGGAGATATTCAATACTAAGTTGTTCCACCCCGCTCCGGCTTTGTATGAGTCGCCGGAGTAAGACTTATTTGGACTGGAATAGCTTTGTGCACCAACAATTTGTATACCACTCGATAGCTAAGAACACGAGGAATTAACATAGACCGTCTCTTTTTTCCTAGCTTTCCTGTGAAGCGAGATACGAGAAGTTTTATCTAACTACACTATCAGACAATTCTGGGTAATTATCTTTTCAAAACCAAGAAGGTTTTTTTCGAAATTTAATATATGATTCGAAAGCTTGAGAAACGAGTAGTCTAGCTGCTTATTTATTTGTTATTATTCTCTCTAGTAAAAGGAGATATGGTACGTTATCAGTAAACATGCATCCATCACTAGCTAGTCCAGATTTTCTACTCTTACTCAACTCTTTCTTGCGACAGTGCATATTCATTGATACAATGTTAATTTTTCAAAGGATAAAGCATCCTCTTAATTTTTGATTATGTTTCGTTATCAGTTCCACTCTGAGTGCGCAGAAGGTCTCAAACATGCATTTTTTCAGCAAAACGCTGTTGCTTCGATACTCTCTTGCAGTGTTGATGTCTGAAGAGAAGAGCATCTGGCGTTTCCTTTCCCAACAAAAAGTGCCGTTGTAGTAGCTATTTGATTCTGCCGTTATGCCTTGATTCTAGTTTCAACCTCAGATGAAAATGGGTCAGCCAGATGTCGTGAAAAAGTGAAGGGGGTCAAAGAAATTTCTCCACCTATCGCATCTGTGGTCGCCTACACTCAAAAAGAAGTTATGGTGGGAGCTACTGAAGTGCGGTTCATAATTATACGAACACCTCAAACAACACCTTATTTTTCATTCAAGATTGCAATCATTTGAGTCCAAATTTTTTGTAGAGTTACAGTAGCAAAGTCTGACATATCTGCTACACACTGAACCCAGTGCAGCTCAAAAAGAGGATTGTACTTTTTTCAAATGGCTCTAAATGCTTTTGAAGTGATTGCACTCCAAAAACATCCGTTCTTCTGTGCTTTACGCGCTCTAATTAGCTTTTATCAAAGCTATGAGATAATATAAGCTCTTTCGATAGGTATTTCGTTTGACGCTTGGAAAATCTTTGCGTTTTCGTGTCGTTTTTCAACCAAGTTTCGACCTTGCCCCAGAGTTAGCACAATTTCGAGCCTCAAAACTCAGCTTCAGAAGCCCTACAATGAAGTAAGCAAATAGTATGTAGAAGTTCACGAGACTGTGTATCTGGCTAGAAAAAATCAGCAGCGTTGAGCGTTTGTTTTGGCTACGCAGACGTCATTTCACCAAAACCACTGTTTTTACTATTGCAATCACAACTTTATTTGGTTTTTTGCTCCATAGCTTCAAGATCAGTTCTACAAAAATGCAAAAACGTTGGCACGGATACATCATCATGCAAAGAATGCAGCTGCTTCATATCAAATGTTTGCGCGAGAGAGAAGCTGAGTTTTGAGGCTCGAAATCGTGCTAACTCTATGGTAAGGTTGGAACTTGGTTGAAAAACGGCACGAAAACGCATAGATCTTCCAAGCGTCAAAGAAAATATCTATCGAAAGAGCTGATTTTATCTCATAGCCTTGCTGCAAGCTGATTAGAGTGCGTAAACCACAGAAGAACGTATGCTTTTGGAGCGCAATCACTCCAAAAGCAATTAGAGCCATTTGAAAGAAGTACGATCCTCTTTTTGAGCTGCACTGGGTTCAATGTGTAGCAGATATGTTAGACTTTGTTACTGTAACTCTACAAAAAATTTGGACTCAAATGATTGCAATCTTGAATGAAAAATGACCTTTTGTTTGAGGTGTTCGTATAATTATGAACCGCTGAAATCGCATTAGGCGCAAAAACACTCCTAAGTTTGACATCGATTTCCATTCTTGTGGATCGTATACCGTTTTTGGTTGTGCTCTATCGCGTGGTACCAACAGCTTTTTGAGTTTCTTCCAAAAAGTCCAAAAATTTTCAAAATTTGGAGTGTTCGTATAATTATGAACCGCACTTTAGTCTGAATTCTTGTCGGGTTCACAAACTGGATATTTACCCAATCAATCTGCAGTCCGATTTTTTACTCCGATTAATGCCTTTGACAATCTGCTTCATATACTCAGATAATCGCCGGGGGCAGGCGGTCCGCAAACTCGCGCTTTTCTGCAGGCGGTCAGCAGAATTTTGGGGCGTGGCCAAACCTTTAGCGGGCGGCACTTCCCTCACCTCGCATATTCTGCCAGCGGGCAGCAATACAGCATTTCTTCCAAGCGCTCGGCAAATAATTTCTTTCAGCGAGCGCTGGCCAAACTTTCAGCAAGCGTTCGGACTCTTTTTACGCATTTTCGGGCGTACGTCGAGCACAGGTAAAACTCTGTGTGGCAGAGCTGTCACCGTTGGTTTAATTACTCAAGTTTGAGATACTTTCTCTCAGCGGAAAGTACCTGAGGGCTGCGCGGTCCTCCACAAAGGACCGTGCGGCCTTCGAAAATTTTGCATATTCTCACGGAAAGTCCGCGAGAATGCGGCCACTGCGCCGCAGCTAATTTATAAGGAAACCGCGATTGTTCTCCAAGCATTCGTCCAAAATTTCGCTAAAATTATTCCAAATTTCTGCAAGCGGACCCAAGAAATCAGCGAACTATTTTTTCGGTGCACGCTTGCTCAAAATTCGCATGGCCGCCTGCCCCCGGCGATTATCTGAGTAGCTGCTCGAAAAAGAGCAGGAAGTTTGCAAACCTTTTCCAATTCAGCAGTGCCGCAACTCCAAGGGGGCCAACACCGTAGGCAGTATAGTGTCATCTTGTCAGACTTTTTCCAAATTGGTGTTAGAAGGGATAATTGACCAACTCTTCACATGCGCTGGATGCATTCCTTGTAACTGCAGGGACACTTCGGGCAAACTTCTAGGACTCTGTACAATCAACACTGTGCAGCTGAGTCCCCTGCAAAATGTAGTCTCTTCTTGAAGCTGATATTCATCCAGTGTTTGTGATATACGAGGAATAACTTTGTGACTCTAGATACAATTAGCCCACTTCTTGGACAATCCAGAAAATCCTTCCGTTAGACTTCAACACATTGACGACCAAAGCCTTTCTCGGACCAGCCAACATTTTCAGATAAAATCACGCACAATTCCATTAACAGTACATCTACAGTAGCGTTGGAATGCTGGCAAAAACAGTAGAGGTTGTATCTAGATTCAGCATAAAAGAAAACTCCCAGAGCTGATTTGAAACAAATTAGTAGCCATTTCAATAGGAGTTATGGTGTGCCAAGCCTTGACACACCATGGGTGTCAAGCGGTCGTCAATATGTTAACAGAGGGACTGACGTTCTTTTGATATCCACGGGATACTTTTCCTGTAAAGGTGAAAAACTAAATGCAACGCAAATACTTTGTGCAGTTCAGGAGATGATCTCGCCCCGAGCGAAATGCCTTCATTATCTAAATCCCGACGCCCACTTCAACTGCTAAAATACCTAGTAGCACTTCTCAATAGATTGGTAGACACAAGCGTTGTTGAGTCGGAGGGTTTGCTGTAGAAGTCTTCGCGATATATTCCATCTCATGTCGGGACGGGCGGGAGGGGGGAGGGGGGGGGGGGGGAGTCGAGGTCCCCTGTTCAACACAAGCTATCTAGCCGCTTCCAAGATCTTTGCTTGCCTGTTCCGAAGATCCTTTCGCAAATGGTGCTGATGATGTTCACCAAGGCGCGCTCAAGTTGTAATGCCTTCGGATCCTTCTCGATGCCCTTCTACTTTTGGCCATCATTTGGTGGTCTCAAATGCGTCCCCGCTTCCTCGTGAAGCCCGCATTCTTTGCAGGCTGGCAAACCTTGCAAAAGCGCATTGCACTTCTTTTTATAAAGTCTTCCTTGGTGGGTCATTCACAGCTTATGAGTCCTCCAGCATGTGACCGTCGCCCAAGAGTCTTTCCTTTTTACGACGCTTTAGCTTCCTTTAGCATGCCTTTGCTTGCAGAAGGCCATGATCCAAACTACAGAAACCGAGAGAATTCAAGTAAGCACCACCTCTGGTTGGTGAAAATATAGTCACTTCGGGTGATTCATTTGTTGAGCTATTTTTATTTCCATCGGTGTTCTTCTCCTGTTGGACAGAATTTGTGGCAAAAGTCATGCGGTGGAAATAAGGCAAAGAAGACCGTTGCCTCATTTAAAATCTCCCAACAAAAACTTACGATTCTTTACTACGCTGCCTGGTTTTTTTTGCTTGAAGCCGCTGAAGATATCCCTTGTAATGACAATGGCCGCGTTTTGCGGAAATCATCAAATTCTGTTTCCTCACCCCATGATGTTGATTGTACAATATGGAGGATGGCTAGGTAGACGGCAAGGCCAACATCTTTAACATCGTCATGTAATTTTCATCACAATGCCTAAATTTGCTCGGTGGTTCACACTGTTCACCAACACCAACCACTCGACCACTTTATTGTCGGAAACCTCAAACTTGGGTAATTAAACCCTATCTTTCACCAATATTTTATGATAAAAAATACGACGGCGCAATATAACAAATAACATACAGCTACTACACTAGTGAAAGCTCGATCTATCATTTTCTTTGGCGCATCTCAAAATTGACTTTCAACATATTGCTTTAGCTAATTGTGTATTTTGTCAAAGGCGTGCTAGAAGCTTAGTCCTAGGAATTTTTCATACTGGCGCGCAAAGGACTAAGCTTCCAAGATGTTCTTTTTTAGGCGGCATAAAAGGCGTAGTTTCCAAAATACGATAAGGCACAATTTTCTATCAAAAATGATGCATTCCCAAAATACAATAAGGCGCAATTCTATCAAAAATGATCAAGAGAAAACGTGATGCAGGATGATGCCGTCCGACGGCTTGAAGTTGTTGCACTGATCTCGATATCTTGAATCTCATCACCGCTCCAAGTTGTTGACGTGACGATGGCGCATTAAATTCTGTAAAAGATCAATTCAGATGATATCGCAGTTTGGGAAACGGAAACTGTAACTTGCAGCTCGCGCTTTGTAGCCGCGATAATGCCAGACAATCGCGCTTCAAATTCAAAGCTTGAGTAGGTATTTATGACACATCGCCAGAGGTTCGCGTCGTTTTTGTTCCATTGTTCATTTGTCCTGAGCAACATGGAAACGGTCTTGTTAGCACCCGGCATCCAAGACTGATCACATGTTTCCATTATTTGCCGAAAACGGCTGAATTTTTCTTACTCATAGAATGGAATCTGAGTCAGATCGGCGACCTTTGTGAAGAGAGGGGGAGAGGGAGGGGGGAGGGGGGGGGGGGGGAGTTCCCATCGATTCTTACTTACGGCCGGAAGGATGAGATTTGGTCAAATCTATTCTTGGTATGGCAACAACAACTCATTTCCTATAATCTTCGTCGACCATGCATAAAACATTGGTTCGGAGCGTTACCATTGTGGCACTTTCCTGACTACCTTTTGAATTTCACTATTATCGATATTCGCGATATCGCTTCCCAGAATGTACCAGGATCGTTGTTCCATGACGATTTTTTCAACACCATGGAAGTTCGGACGAGAAGCCAACTCGAGCGGTAACTCAACTCGAGCCAACTCGCCCCATGCTACCGATAGCTCAAAAAATCTTCATGTGACTTGTGATTTTTCTTGAGAGTTCGCCGATAGAAATCGGCATCATCCGCCACCTATGGCTAAGCTACCCCTCCGCACACATAGGTGCTAGCTCTTACATTAGAGTTTAACTTGCAAATGAACTAAGTGACTTTATCAAGAAAGGAATTAAAACGAAATTGTTCAACATGTATGATACAGAACAGATTGACTATGATGAATATGATGCATGGATTTTATGAAAGCTGCAAAGACATTTTATCATGACTCTAGTAGATAAAGCCACTTCAAATTATTGTTTCACGTGCAAGAAATTCTGCTTACATATCGTCGATTCGCTGGCCGTACGGACTGCTCAACCGCTGCGGACCACGCGCGGCGCGGTTAAAATGTTGCGAGAGCACGATTTCAACAATGGCGAGTTTGTATTGGAGCAAGCGTTTTACCTCGCGGCGCGTGCACCGCGGTTATGTCCAGTCCGTACACTCAACGAATCGACGATATAATGAAGAAGGAGATTAAGCAGTCGGCTTTAAATGGATATACATACGTACCAACTACACTGAGTGAGAACGATGTTTTGTTCAAACACAAAAGAATTCTTAACAGTTTAAACATCAAATTGTAGATGAATGTAATGCAATTCCAGAATATATGACATTCCAAAAATGCCAAAACACCGATTAAGTTCAGATACATCACTGGCTTAAAGGAGTACGTTGAAATTTTTGAAAGAAATACCACAGTTGATACTTGCCCATATAAGAAAGCATTTCTACAATTATTGCAAAGTTATTTCGCAAAGATCAAAAATAGAACATTTTTGGGTTATAGAAAATAGCAGCCAAGCGCTGAGGGAATTTATGATAGCTCGTGGTAGCCTAGAACTGTATTCGACTTCTCTAGTCTTTTTACAAATTTGCCACATGATATCATAAGAACTAACCTCAGAAAGCTTATAAGTCTTTATATGAAAGGCTATAAATACATCAAGGTACATGACAATAAAGTCACATATTCTAGCTCAAACATAACACAAGGCAATTATTATCAAGTTGAAGATGTAATATACAGGGTGTCCCAAAAGTAAGTACACAATTTTCATTTGTTAATAATATCTCTCTTTCCAATGTGTCTTTTTCCGCCATTTAAGCACCGTTCTGTAGAGAAGGCTTCATCTTGGATTTGCAGTATTGAGCGGATCACCGTTCGCTCTTCATTGATGTAGGATTATTGTAGAAACTTCGACAAGGATTTTAGGCCATTGTAAGCCATATTCTGCCAGGAACGAAACCAAACAAGCCAAAACTCTTATGCTATGGTATGAAAGCCGCTGATTTCTGATATGAAATTTTCACTCTACTGTGATGCTTCTTTCCAAAGTTATCCCAGGTGAAACGTAATAACCGAATTCCCAGTATTTGTCAGAAATGCGATTACACCGTCAAAAAAACTGAAACTACTCGTAAGAAGTTGTGTAGTGGAATCAGCGTGCGCGAAAACCCTAGTACATGATTTTTTAGTTGTTTTTTTTTTGAAAAAATTCTGTCAAATGGCATACTTCACAATGGTTCCACAAATAATATTTCTTCGATAAGCTGACTGCTTTTGAATTAGACTTGAGAGTGTGCAATAAAGAATATTCAGTTTAGTAACTAACACGTTTCGGACCGGTGCTGCACTTGGTGCAGCACGCTGCTTTGAAGGATCTTTCTGGCGTTTACAGGAGGTTTCCTTTTGTTCCTCGTTAAGTCAAAGATTTAGGCTCCTACTTTTTGAATGACTCTGTAGAGCTGTGCCACGCATATTTGTTTAGGAGATATGAGGACAGATCGAACAACAATTGCAACGAAGTGCAGCAACGCGAACGACGCGTGTGACGTCGCAAATTTTCTTTGCTTCGATTTCGAAGAGAAAAACCGTAGTTTCAATAATGATGTGCACGTGTACAACATAGATACTTTTGGATACTATTTGAAACTGAGTTCTTACTCCTATCTTTCAAGAAAGCACAAAAGTCCCTCTCAAGTGACAATATTCAAACACTTCGAATTCACTCAAAATTTTTGGTATGGAGCTTACCTGACATGCTGATTACAGATGTGGCCCACAGTCTGCGAAATAAGGTCCCTTTATAGGCTAACGGCTGAAAGTACACTCTTTTTTCGCCGCGCGCGATTTCACGGTCCAAAACCTGTAATGTAATAAATAAAGAGAATTGAAACACTTTTCCAAGCATTTTCGAAAGAAATTCTTCATACTTGCAATGGAAAATCAATTTGGACGAACCTACTAGGAACAAAAACTAATGGATTAAAAAAGATCTTGCGAACTATTTATAATGGAAAGTGATTCTGAAAGCTGCTTTTCAGTTCAATTGGAATTTTGAATTTTACTGAATATCCTGCAACCACCTAAACAAACATGAACGAAATATTAAAGAGCTTTCCAATAGTTGCAACGCATTCCTAGGCTAATTAACAAGGATCGGAGCGATCAGCGCATCGCGTACGGTACCCAGCTGGCGGCTGGCACATGCTATCGTTCATAAAACCACTCAACCCGGCAAATCATGTGAGTTCAAGTGAAGATAAAAATGATTTCAGATCCTGAGATGATAAACGAATAGCACGACGAAACCCACACCGATGCTACGAGTTAGAATCACTAAATTCGGTCTAACAGATGTTCCACGCATCCTTTTCAGTAGTTGAACATTACTTTCTTCTCGTACTGCTGTTACATTATAGTTGGTTTGGCTTCGGCTTCTAGAAAAGCATAGAACTCACGGATGAGGCTGACATTCCTCCCTCGCATTTGTGTACAAAATGTAAGCAGATCTGTCGAACGCTTTTGTTGCCTTAGGATTCAAAAAAGTCCGCCTTTGCAACTGACAATGAGTTCTTCGCCGCTCACCGGTCGTACTGTCATTTGATGTCCCAGTGGCGACCGTTGGCAATGCATAAAGTTCTGAGGTGACTGGTTTTATTTGATGAAGCAATCACGTATCCCACGAAAGCACAGAGCTGAGCTGGGCGTTCTAGGTCTTTATCAAATCGCTTTCTCTGGGTTTGTGTCTGGCGACTTTGAGTATAAGCGAAGTTCGCCTATATAAGGGACCTTCAAGTTGCAGCCTGTTTGCTATTGATCGGAAACAAAAAATCCCTAAATGTAATAAAAGTCAAGCTGCCCCCTTTTTTGCCGTTTGCCTTGATATTTATGTTGAAAAGTATAGGCGAAAGTACGTCTCCTTGAGGGACCCCACATTCTATCTTTCTAGGAGAAGAGAATGTCTGATTGATATGAACTATGAACGTCCGCTCTCTTAGAAATGCTTCAATCCAGGATATTATTCTCGGATGTATTCCTACAGCCTTGCTCTAGCGATGATAGGTGCTTATTCTCTAGGTTCGCATCGGCTTCGCGTTTAATCCCAATGTAGGCCAAGACATTTTATGCGGAGCAGCGCGTCCGCTTTGATGGAGATAATGCGAACGCACAGCGCTTGTATTTTGCCAATCAGAGATTGAGGGGAACGAGGAGACGCAGACAAGATTCTCGTGACGATATATGGCGCACTGTAGCTGACTGTAGCTTGCGACGGCGCGAACCTTTGCAAAGCGGACTCCTTCCACTGCATCCCCTTCTGAATCGGATTGAAACTTATTGTTAAAGGCACCGTCCACCCCGATTTTCAACTTCCATGTTTGGTTGTCCTGATGCCTTCTTATGTCCCTGATTTCAAATATAAAGTCGAGATCCGCGAAAACCCCGGCAATCCCCTTCTGGAGAACCCGCAGGCTAATAATCCGGAACCGCGATTGGATGGGCGCGCACGGATGGGCGGGCATTACTGCAAGGGGCGGTGCCGACTTGGGGCCCTCATGCCTCTTCGCTATTCCGGAGCGATTTTCTCGCGTCCGAAGCGACATTTTGCACCGCGACTTGGGCATTGGCTTGATAGGGGGTTCTATGATCGTAAGCTACCAAAAGCTCAAGACCTTCAACCTAGGGTGGTACCTTTGCTCCTCTTTGAAGATGGTGATCGGTTCATCGTTGGAGCTCGTACGCCCGCGCACGCCTCCCGTACATGGGCGACCTCCTTCGTCTCTAACATTATTCGCTTTCATACGAGACTAGACTCTAGAAGGATGCTGACCTGTTATTTCGCAGAGGGACATGGAGCGCGCACCTTGAAAGTTTGTGGTTCTTGGTGTTTCTTTCAGCTTTTTCCAACAATACGGCTGCAAAAAATCGTTTGCGAAGCATAGTAGTGAGTAGTATTCACTTTGTGGTGGTCAAACTGGTGTTTCATCGCTCTTTTTGGCCACAAAGAATGACAGCACACTGCAAATTTAATGATCAGGCAGTATAGGCCGTCCGCGCAGGGCGCGGAGAGTGCGCAAGGCGTGTATTGCGCGTCACTCCTCTTTCCTCATGCACTCTCGCCGCCTGTTTTTCTCTGCGCTTCTTCCAGTCGTAAACTGCCTCCAATGTACGCAAAAGCGTTGCTCTCCGTGCGCAGCGCGGACGGCCTATAATATTTATTCGCCAGTGTTTTTCAAGTAAGTTGCTATCCATTATGTAAGAAGGGTCGAACGACATATGTCAAGTAACAGCTGTCCACAACGTATGCGGAGAAAATGCATGACCTGTTGTAAATGAGAAATAGAACGAAGATCATGTCTCGCATCCTTCGAATGCATATCGTTTGACACGAACTCACCTTCATATTTTATGCAGTTTCCAGTAAAGTGTTTTATGCTAGGCAATACTGTGTTCAGAGGTGAGAACGCATCTCTGGCTGTGCCAGATTAGCATGTAATCCGGATAAGTTCGCCTAAGTCGGATTATTCAAATTATCCGTGTTGGAGTTTACGTCAACAAGCCTCTCTCCCTTCATACCCTAACACTCATGTTTACCTGCTCTGGAATTCAATTCAGAAATGTTCAGTTTCTGTTCGGAAAACTCCTAGTGAAGAAGCTAATCCTAGCTAACATGGATACGTGATTCATGAACGCCAGCAAAAAATGAGATATTATATTTGAAATAAGGTCACCGCGAATTTTCTCGAAGTTCCCAGGATTTCCCCAACATACAGGTGTAATATGTAAAGTGCTGTTCCACGCATACTTTGCATTATCATCCATGCAAGACTTACGGGTAAATATGTAAGCCCTACAAATTAACTTCTTCAGTAAAGGCAGCGACAAATACAAAAATAAATTTACGGCCGAGTAAATCTTTCTGTTTTACTCTCACACGGTCCTACACATCGCAAAATATTGACAAACGAGCAGGACCGGAAATATTGCAAAATCGCAGTTCTTGAAAGTTTCATGAAATTTTCTTTACTTGCTGTCATGGAAACGAAGGGAAACATCTTGCAAATATGTCGACCTGCAAAACATGGAAAAAGAACTTTGAGTCTCTACTGATAGGTACTGCATAATCTTGAGGAAAGTCGTATTTTTTTCCTACTCCCTCTTTGCACAATCTAGATCTATTTCTTTTCGAAAAGGCTTCTTCATTGCCGAAAAAAGAAAAAACAGCAGTCACATTGGCCTATACTCCAAAAGCTCACAAAACTTTCTTTTTCTAAACTTAGACGGTAATTAGTATTGGTGTTTAGTTGACTGGTTCAGAACAGCTGATGTAAAAAATAAGAATAAAATATTAGAACCCTGGATTAATTTTTGACTTTCTTCACGAACCTATGAGGTGATTTTTTTCAAGCAACATAGACAATCAAACGCCTACAAAACAGAACATGCGACATGAACAGTAGAATGACATTGAAAATAATTTATTACCATATTAAAATCTCCAAACAAATCTATAATATCTAGACACTAAGCTACGCACAAAATTATATCGACGACTCAAGATATCAATCAACCATCATTTCTACCTGAGATAACACCATTCAAGCCTTCTTCTCAAGCTCGATAAGGTGCTTTACACCGTCGTACATCTGCTTCACAGCTTCATACTCAGTAAGGCCAAGTCGAGCCTTATTCGATATGTCATAGACACCACCTTCAGAGTCGGAGTGCTCTCCATGGATACCACGGATCTGCAAAAAAAAGGCTAAGTATTTGCTGACTCAAAAAAGTGAAAGCAGCACCTGCAGCTTGAGATCATCACAGATCTTTTTGAAATCGGGCTTGGCAGAGATCTTTGGTAAGCGAATGTGAACTGAGGCGCGAACAGTGGTTCCTAGATTTGTTGGGCAGAAAGTGAGCCATCCCAAACGGTCATCACGGGAGAAAGGAGCTTGCGCCTCGATAGTTTTGACTCCCTTGATCAAGCGCTCGAGAACCTAACAAAATAAGCATAACATTTCAGGAAAGGAGATGATGACGACAGTAAATCAAGGCATAAAATATAACGAAAGGCAAAAAATTCAGCTTTACCTGTCCTACGTTGCCGCCGTTTTGCATGGAAATGATGCGAAGATGGTCTTCTTCATTGGCCCATACAAGGAAGGTCTTATTCTTATTATGGAAGATACCGCGCCCCTTGGGCCAGTATCTGCAAGCGTTGGCAGCTTGGAGGAATCTAAAAAATTGACTCTATACGAAGTCATTATAGAGTCATATAGAGTTACCTGTCTCCCTCCTTGAACAAGAAATGATCCTTGATCAACTGATTCTGCACATCCTTGGTCATGCCATCAAGTGGGTAATATGTTCCTTGGAGTTCCGGATCCTTGATGTTCTCGAAGATCTTCTTGACTTTACCCTCCATCTCAAGGTAGTTAGCCTCGGTGAGGCAAGGGTTGAATGGATATCCGGCAAGAGATCGTCCGCATCTTCAAAACAAAAAGAAAATCATGCCAGACCGAGAATCAACATAATAAGCGCAATTACCTGACACGAGTTGAGTTGATGAACTTTCCTTCGGGGTCGAGATCAACAAGCTGAGCGGTTTTGCCCTCTCCCAAATCAGTGGCTGGTTGCTTCTGGTTAGGCCCGAAACCATTGTGGTAGTCCTAGAAAAACTATGAGCATGAGTAAACCAATAGATATTCAGTTACAAGATACTTTATACCTGGATGATTGGATCGAACAAAGGTTTGAAAAGGGTGTATGCTTCCGCATCGGGAGCGTAAACTCCTACACCAGAGTCAAGATTGGCCACTCCTGCAAGATTTTGCATATTTAAGTTGAGAACAGTGCAGACTTATGAATGTAAATAGTGTTGTGATGTTCTGCAGAGGAACGAATGCACATTCATGCCTCAAATAATTGATGAAGCACAGCCCCAATGTGGATGGATATATTACTAACGAGTACATAAGGTTTCATTTTCTATGCAAAACATATTCATCAGTCTTCCAAGTCCCCATTTCTTTGAAACTGCACATAAGGATTCACCAAACTTGCAGAAGTAAAAAGAAACAAACGATGGTTTCAAAAAACCTACCAGATTGGATAACATCCAAAAGAGTTGCTCCAAGCTTGGTCTTCTTATCCTTCAACTGATCGACTACTTCTCTCGTGAGGTATTTCTTCAGGAGGGAGTGACAATCTTTCGCATTCTAAAAAACAGATGATACATTCTATTTGGAAATGAAAGGTGATGAACAATAATAACAAGAAACTATTTGGTTCCAAAGGCAACTTTACAGCAGTGATGTCATGTATGCCACTGGTCTTGGCGGAACTGGGTTCATGTCGTTTTAGGCTATCGATCACTGGGGAAGCGTCTCAGAAAAGGATGCCGAAGAACTCAGGCGATAAGAAAAGTGTGAATGTTGGAAAACAAGTTATGTGTAAGAAAGGCTGTTGCAAAATTGATGTGGCAGCGTTCTTTGCAGTAAACCTTGCACATAATCGCCTTTGGGGTTTTATCATAAACAAACACCTTGTCCGCGCGTATTATCAGAACGGGTTATTTGTTTTGTTAGGGAAAAAGTGACTTGCTTTTTGTGTAGTTCACCTGCAAGAAAAATTTGATACAGCAAAGGATTAAGAAACAGTTCTCTATTTGAAGAGAGATAGAAAGTACGTCAAGACTAATGGCAAACAGAGAGAAACGCGCGAAATCGCAGAAGAAAGCGCAACTGCCGCAACCGCGGCCCTTTCAGCAATTGAGCGCGCACTCCGCCAACCAACCTGCAGCTTGGTGAAGCCGTCTTCGATCTTCTGGATGACCTCAGGAGAAACGGACATGGTTGCGTCGCCGATGCTGGCACAATGAAGTCCGTCGGCAGCGTAATGCTCGCGCAACATTGGCCCCGCCTCAGCGCTCGTTCGTGATTCGACAGCTGCAAGCGGCGCAGTAGTAGTTCAAATTGCGTGTGCGCATCGGGCTGTACACTCACCCCGTAGTGAGGTTAGTACAAAGATCAACACATGCACTGTAATCCGGACCGACTGGACTCGGACTGACGCGATCGCTTGATATGAAAAGGCGATAGATCAACAACGCATCGCAGACTTGAGATATGCGCGGTTTTTCGCTCGAAGTTCCGCTAATCAGCTTCTTATGCCGGGCTGAGCCTCTGGGAATGAGATGAAGCAAAAAAAGGACTTTAAGTGGTTCAAAACTCTCGCGGTAAAGTCAAGAATCATGCTAGGCAATTTTTCTTAAAGATCAGTGCTCAAAAAATTGCCATCCTGACCTACAAATAGAAAATTATTGAGTCATGCATTGCCTACGATTCGGACAGATTAGGAAAAGTAGCTTATAAACATACGTCGCCATTTCCCTAGCGACAACGTTGACGTTTTTAGCCACCTCTACCTCTAATATGTACTTTCGGACTTCCTCTTACTAGATTTTTATCGCTCGTTTTGATGTGTACTCAACGCCCATCAATTTGTCATTGCATTGAAGAATGGCAAGATGGATGTACTTTGCATGTTTCATAGAATAAATATTCTGCGATCAACTCAAATGGTGACCCATTCCATTCGATGGGGGAAGTCAGGATGCTAATATGCATTTATATAATGTAAGATCCCCAAGATCATAGTAAATCTTCAAAAAGTATCGATTATTTGTGGAGTTGCCATTACTCTAACAGCGTTATCATGTCTCGAAAAATTTATTGAAGCAGCGATGTTGGCTTCCGAATACGAGATTGGCTATGCCAAGTCTATGGGGACGCTGATAGCAGTGACCATGACTAATGGCGAACAAATTGGATGATTTGGTAGGATCCATAAATTGTTAGCTTTTAGCAGTAGAAGTCTGGAATATATGTGCCATTATTTGATCCACGCCATCGTGACACTGTTGAGCTTTCATGCACATGTTTTTTTTCTTTTTTTTTCTTGTCACGAAGATGGAGTCGTTTCCAGTGAAGATAATGCTATCATGACTGGATCAGCAGAAAGTTAGCAATTTACTAACGTATTACCTATCAGAAATGTATTACATCAAAGTGGCATACTGCGTTTAATTATCAGTTACTCATATCTCGAATGAGAGATGTCAAGAATAGTTTTTTTGGAAAACTTGAAAAACAGGACGTCGTGGTGTGACATAGAATTTTTGTTATGATTGGGATTCTGCAGCTCTTTGGAAATTTTCTGCCATAATTTTTTGGCACCTGAGATAATTATCGTGAAATGCAGTCGACAGAAACTGAAAATTCTATGATTATTACTAGTTGGTCCAAAGTCAAGTCTCTGAAACTTCATGGCCTCTAATCGATTCACAGCACTAATCGCTAATCCATGTTATCCTCAGCAAATCCATCACCTAATGCATGCTTCCAAAGCTTCAAGAGATCCGAGAAGACTTTTTTCAAAACAAATTCACATGATAACGGTGGCATTTTTTGCAGCAGAAATGCTCATGTGATAGCGCAAAACAAGAGAGGAAATTTCTTGAGAAAGAAATGAAATTTTGCAAACAAAGGGTGTGAGGGTTTAGCTACAAAGAAGGAATGCGTGGTTTTGCTACATTGTAAAAAAGTACGTTGTAGAACTGTAGATTTCCGTGAGGGGACAAGAAGCAAAGTCTATTTTCACGAGCTCAGTGTTCGATAGCTGCTCCAAAATAAACATCGGAACAAGCTAGAAATTTTTTTAAAAAATCTTGACTTGCGCGGGACTTGGAGCTGTTTCCGCTTTCCAGCAGCGAAATTAGCAAGCCTCCATAAAGATAGCAAAATAGTGGATAGCAAACCATTGCAGTACTTTCTAGCAAAGATATTTTCGTATATCCAGCAAAATAGTGGATAGCAAATCTTTGCAGTAGTTTCTAGCGAAATTATTTTTGAACATCTCAAATCAGCGCTGCTGCATTGTGCTACCTACTTCATCCCACTATATAAACTTATTTTCGCCAAAAATTTTTCTATGAAAAGTTTTTTTCATGAATTTTTTTTCGGTGATGCTTACTTAACAATAGTAAGAACTACCACAGTTGGTTATTACACAAAGTTCTTACTCCAACCAAAAATTTATTTTGTAAACAGTTTGTGATCCAAAAGTAAAATATGGAAAACTCTTAACAATGTTTCAACCCATTATTATTTCTTTGAGAGTTTTGACATATACTTTTGATGTTTACAATCAGTTCGAGACCTGCAGATAAATAATGAAGAAAAAGCGAAATGGAAAGATTTATTTATCCCTTTATTGAATTTCTAATAAGATTTTTTGAGAGCTTTCGTTGTTTGGGTGAAGACTGTTCCACTCTTACAAAGCTTTTGTGCTTATTGCAGCTTGTCTCAATGCTTCAAGGCTCACTAATGATGGATAAACAATGCGCAATGGAGGTCAGGCTCAAAATTATTTTTGTATGAAAGCGGCAACTGGAAGATGTTACACGAAAAGTACTGTATCAACCAAAAGTATGTCAAATTTTTCCGAGTCCTTCTTCTAAGGATAAAACGAAAAAAAAGCAAAACGTTTTCTCGAAATGTGCTTGTATACTCACAAGCGATAGAGTAATTGCAAAAGTAATTCTTTCGAAACTTCATGAGCTAGAATCTTGAAAATTAGAAACTTATCTTAAAATTAGAAAGTTATCTTCTAATTTGAACCTATTAGAATGCTAGCGGCTGCACTAACTTGAAAACGGAACAAAACCGACCAGAAATTCTGAAGTAGATATTGCCGGCGAAGGCGTTGCTAAGTAATCAGAGTTTGATTAAGCTCTTATAGAAGTTGCAGAAAACAGCTAAACTACATAATGTTATTTTGTACCTCCAACAACATTCCAGAAATTTTTCTTTGATAGATGTTGCTCATGTGAATTTTATGTAAAGATGGATGCCTTCACGAAGCATTGAAATTCAAAGAGAAAAATACTGAACCACTCAAAATAATTAGAGACAGACTTTTATCCCGGAAGATCTCTCTGCTTTTCCTTCGCTTAATAAACAACCTCGTAAAATGAAAATTGAAGAGCTCTTGAAAATGTATACAATGAGCATTTTGCTTCCAAGAGCTTATACAATTTTCGAATTCTTCTGTTAAAATCCTTCGCTCGTACTTCTAATTGCTCCAAATTCCTCTAGCTTCTAAAATTTATTGTTTAGACCCTCAGAAAAACAAAGCGAACCTTGCGCTATATGCTACCGTTTCTACATTTTTCAGATCTGCTGTTTGACGACAAAGTCCTTTTGAAGATCTCTATTTTTGGTATAATGAAAAAAAACACATGAATTTGGTGTAACCGTTGAAGCTTTTCGCACTTCGGCGTTTGGAAATTTGGCTGTCATTAATGTTCATTTGTGCAGAATATTCAAGTTTGACTTGATTCCAAAATTTTCAGTGTTTTGTTAGTACCAATAGATGATGGAAGAAAAGAACAAAATTCTTAGGACGACTTAATTGAATTTTTCATGCGTTATCGCCCAGTGCCAAAATCGATGAGAGGTATTTCAGAATGTTGAAGAAGATATGAAGCACTTCTCCGTTTTTGAATGGCTTGAGAAATTTTCACAAGTATCTCATATTTATTAGAAAAGATTCGTCAATGGCAGTCATATCAGATCCAAATTTTTAAATAATCACTTCCAAAGTAGCCTTAGCAATTCGAAGGAGTTTTCAGTAGCAAGATTGAGGTTTGGAATAAGTTTACTAAAATTGGCCAAATCAACATCGAGGTGGCTCGATACTTGTTCTCACTTTGAATGACCTCTGAATCCTTTGTTATATTTGGATTCACTTTCCGAGCAGGCGCAAAGCTTCCCGTTAGCAGGTAGATGTCAACTATCGTTTCTCAGAGTTTTCGTGATATATAA
This sequence comes from Cylicocyclus nassatus, assembly GCA_958299035.1. NCBI lineage: Eukaryota > Metazoa > Nematoda > Chromadorea > Rhabditida > Strongylidae > Cylicocyclus > Cylicocyclus nassatus. The sequence goes on along the minus strand of CATQJL010000326.1, from coordinate 5,903,854 downwards.
GATGTGGTAGCAACCTTCTTGTGTACTTTTTTCTTGAAAACTGAAGTTGTTTCCTCGGCAACAGGTTTTCAGCTCCACATGCGATGAATTCTATTTCACAAATGCTAAGGTCAACTTCTATCAAAATTTTGCAGTGTACAGGGCATGAAAAACAATTCTGATTTCAATCTGGAAAGAAAGGTTTTTATTTTAATACTAAACTGATGACGAACTCCCGATCTTTAGGAATTCAACTCACTGCGAAAAGAAGACAAAGTTGTATAATAATTTCGTACTGTCATTTCCATTAGATGGAGTTTTGGTATCTAGACCCTCTCCCGGCCTCAGTAAGAAGAGGAGGTCTAGATTGATTTTTAGATGAAATTTTGAAAAAAGGTTGTAAAATTCACTTTTTATATTTTTTATATTTTTCTTTGATGGACGTTCTTCTATGTCTTAGAGTAAAAATGAACCTGTTTTGCCTTGTTTGTTCCTATTTGTTGTCAATATTTATTGAATATATTATCCATACTGTACTTATCTTTTGGTTTGGAATGCTATACAGGGTGTCGCAAAAAATGTATCGAACGTTTGATCGTTAATATCTCTCTTCCCAAGAAGTCTTTTGCCTTACTTCAGGTACCGTTTTGTAGAGCTGGCTTCAACTTAGATTTACATTATAAAACGAATCACCCATCTCTCTTCATTACTGTAGGATTACGATAGAAACTTGGAACATATGGTGTCAATGTGGAGAAAGCTACCGTTTCAGAATTTTTTTAAAAAATGTGAAAACTAGTGTATTGGGGTTTTTATGGACGCTGAGTTCAATACTCAACTATTCACAAGATTACGAAGCTTTCTAAACGGCGTAACCGCACTTTTTAGGAACATTGAAAAAATGGCCGCTACCTCTTACCTGGCATAACTCTTCAATCCAGCATCATAATAATTTGGGAACTTTACATTTATAATCAGCAACTCTAATTAGCCTAGTGTAAAAGTTTTCAGGCTGTTTAGTTTCCTTTCGGGGGAAAATATGGCCTTTCATTGCTTAAAACCCTCTTTGAAGTTTCTACCGTAATCCTACAGTAATGAAGAGAGATGAGTGATTCGTTCTATAGTGCAAATCTAAGTTGAAGCCAGCTCTACAGATTGGTACCTGAAGAAAGGGGAAAAGCTTATTTAGAAAAGAGATATTGACGATCAAACGTTCGATACATTTTTTTGGGACACCCTGTATTTCTGACTCTAAAATTTTGGAATATCTACTGAGTATATTACATTATAGTATGTAAGAACTACTATTCAAGCATTTGAAGATGAATAATAAATATGAATATTATTAGGTTGGCACATAAGTTTTGCAACTTTTCCCGTAACTTTTTTCCTATTTTATGTAGCAATCTCATTTTGTGGCATCATGTAGATCGTGATGTAGGCTGCAAGTCTGCGCAAACGGTTTGATTTTTGATAACGTAGTACAAAAAATCTAAGCATTTCTTGAAAACTGCTGAAAATCGAGGTTTCACGATTTTTTGGCAAATATGAAGCCTCACGAAACCTGATTCAAACATATGAAAAAGCAATTATAGGCAGCATGTAGCTGGAAGTTGGGACATTGGAATCAGTGAAAAAGAAATGAAATTTGAACACGAATTAAGGTGGGGCGCCTTTGAGAAGTTGAACAAGTCAAATGCGTCAAGTTTTGAAGGCAATTTGTCAATAACTAAGCTGCGAAAAGTCAGAATTCGCTATAACTTTGCACTATAAGGTAATTCTATGCGGTAAACACGAATATCATATTCATTTGTCGCTAAAATGAAATTCATTTTTTGATCTCACGAATGAGGCCTTTTCATGCGAAACGGATCTCATTTTTGTGATCAGCATGTCAAATAAGCCCTATAGGCCAAGTTTCAGCAAAATCTGACGCATTCTAAAATTTTTCCCATAGTATCGTGAACCTACCGTAATCCTCACATAAGATGGTAAAATTCGGCAAAAATGTGTGCATTAGAAGCTTACATCATATTCCTTATATTGCCAAAAAATGAATGCGCTACGTTCAAATAGACAAAAGTTATATAAAAAGTTGCATTACTTATGTGCCAACCTAATATATCCATTTTTTGACTAGAGTTCAAACGTGTGATTTTTCGCAAACAATCGGCTGAAAATGTCAATAGTCAAGCTATTCCACAGTTTATGTATAAATAGTTGTCTATATCCATTCTCTACTTTTGATACAGGTTCATCTCAAGAATAGTAACTCCAAGAAGACCAACGATGTCAAATCACACTTCCGCATATAAGTGTTAATCCGCTAAACAAACATTTATATCTTATCTTATTACGCAAATCAACTCATAAAATGATCTCTCACCTTGCAGTACATAAACTTTGCACTTACAAGAGCAATTGCAACAAAGGATGCCAGATTGAACTTTATCTAAAACAGCAGACCTGTCCTTGTGACAGTGCAGTATAGAGTGAGTTTAGCGGGGGCTACGAATTTGTTGGAAAATAGAGACGAAAGCGAAAGAATTTGAGCGGACATATAGATAAAACCTTATACTAAAAGGCGATTCGAGGGCTATTTATAGAAACTTTACAGGAGTTATATTCCATTACAGAATACTTCGAGGACTTCTGCTATCATTTCGTGAGTTGGCACAACTGAGAATTATTATGAAAGAAAACATCGATCACTCTCACCAGAATTACTGCAGAAAATTCCAAAGCGCTTTTTGGAAAAAAAAAGGTACATTTTTCTCTCCAAACATGTTCCATGATATCGCAGAGTTCTCTTACTTAATTGGTCGTTCTTTCACAGACTTCTGCAATGTTCATAGATAACATCTGCATACATAAAAGGTTTCTAGGTTTTTTGAGAGTTTGTTACTAGAGCTAAATTGCACTGAAGTTATGAATGTCTCAACCATAATTCTACAACAATTTCAGATCAACCTGCGCCAAGTTCTACAAGATCTACCCAAATTCAGTGAATCATGTTAGGGCGAGAAAGCTAGACGATTAAAAAATGTATAAATATTTTGTGGAGGTGAATTCGGACCATTTATGTACTGCTGAACTCGCAAATGTTTATTGAAAATTTTTTATTAGATCTGAATTGATTCACCCTTTGATTCTAAGCAGCAGGAGCATTATTCAAGGATTTTATTCTAGGAAACTATGATCTGGAAAAAGGGGTTCAAGTCGAACCGAATTCATAGTATGTAATTTTACCAAGATCATAACTTGATGAGCTTGCCCGCTTAGACATTGCGTTTGTTCAAAGAAAAAGAAATTGTGCCACTAAAATCACGATAACTAGTACATTTCTGCTTATCTGAAGCTGTACACGTCGAACTTCGTTTTGGAGCATGTTGAAACCAGGTGGCTGTCCCAGGATTTTTTGGCATCTTGGAGGAGGAGTGGGAGGCAACAGAAACTTTTCGGAATGAAAAGTTGGCCTTGAGGGAGCTTCGGGAAAATGTGAGCAATTTTTCAAAGCTAATTTCTGCCAGAACAAATGTGGATCCGATTTTCGTTAAGCTTGAATCCAACTCGTAATTGGTGACTGTCGTTTGCACGTGGTTTTTTGGTTTATAGTGTCTCTGCCGATTTTCAAACATTTATTCCTGCCCAATTCTTAGCAAGGATGTACACGAGGTCATCTTTGCCATTCCACATGGACTATAAAAGGAATCTCCTGTAATGCTGGACATGTTGGCTATCTGCAAAGTGATCTTATGGAGGAAGTTATGAACATTTTTTCTTTTGAAAACCGTGTTTTATTGAATAGCCAGAATCATCAGTGCTGGCCAAGTTGCTCGCTTCTAGCTACAAATTGTATTTTGACTATCTAATGAATAAAAGCAAGGAAATCTTAAATTAAAATCTTTCACGGAGTTCAGCTGGCACGTATCCGTACTGTAGCATGCATGGCTTCTGTTGCAGATGTCCGAAACCACCGCCTTTCGGCGACGTGTATTTCTCCACCCGCTTCAAACTAATGTAAGATTCCAAAGTCCCGTTGAGATTAGAACTTCCTTCCATCACAATTCAGTGTCAGATTTTCGATCATAGCTCATCAAGTCATGCTCCAGCCACTGACTAGAGACGAACCAGTAAAATAAGCAAAGAAGGGCAGACGGTGAGAGTGATGGGATGGCGTCCGATGGGACCAGAGTTCGCTCAATAACGCTCCTGTGAGTCACATGATTGAGCCATGAAACCTTCACAGTTGCTGACATCAGTACAGACTGCATTACTCACGCAGTGCCTTCTACAAGATTTTCTTCGCCTTCTTTCTCCTCTATAACGTTATTTGCTATCGGATTCTAACTAGTAAATTTTATTCAGTTTCAAATTCTTATCATCTGAGCAGTTTGAAAATCGCAAAAGGTTTGAGCGTTCGCTATTTTTGTGCTTTATTAGCCGCAGAACGCATGAAGTGCATTCACTATGGTGAGGAATACGCGCGCGCCGCGCCCGCTCAACTAATACTGCTTCTGCGCCTTCATCTGCAGTAGACTTTCAATATGAATCACAACCAAAATTTATTCATATGCAGTACGCAGATCTAACTAAGAATTTCGCCGTAATTATACTGCTGCCCATGCGGATGTGTCTGCATTTTAGCGCATACTGGCGTGGCGCATCGGAATCGAATCTATTGCTGCAGTCCCGGATAAGTATGTACGTATATAGGCTGGCACGGCTATACGGCTGTACGTATATACCAGTGGCGTACCGAGGGGAGGGGCGGGGGGGGGAGGGGGGGGCGCCCCTTCCGAGAATGGGTCGCGAAATTTTTGAAAGTTACTTAAATGTGTTATAAAAATGTGCAGAGGACTTGTATTTACTTGTAAATATTCAAAATAATTTTTAAAAATTTTTAAAATCCAAGTTAGCTTTGTAAAAAAAAATTTTTTTGGGGCGTGGCTGCCGCCACGCCCCCTTTTTCTCTAATTTTTGGGTCATGGACAGCCTCACTTCAGCATTCCTGTTAATGCACTACTTTTTAAATTTGCACCAGTCAGTGACATACAAAACTGTGAAACCCATTTCTATGCTTGAGCAATCGTCCGTGTATTTTTCGTGGTTTTACCTATTTATACAGTCATGATAGGGGTACCGCCGTCCTACTGCAGTGCAGATTGCAAATGTGGTGCAAACACACAGAACGACTGCTGAAATGATCGCGACTGTACAACGACCCTCTGACCGTTACTAATCAGAAAATTCAGTTCGAGGCTAAAAGATGCATACTGATAATTCAGTGAGTTCTCCAAAGCTGAAAAGAGTCTCCCCTTCAAATAAAAGACTGATCGGGGATTACACGAGCTTGCTTGTAGTCCTTGAGTTAGACTATAATAAATTCTATCTTCACCTTTTTCAAGTGCACGTTCATAAACCATGTGTTCTACACTGCACTATGTTTGAATAGCGATCTCAAAATATTGATTGAATCACATAAGCTGAGATAAAGTGTATCTCTCGCTTTTTGCACATATGTTTCACATATGAACCCTGTGCTATGTGAGCTGTCATTTAGCGACGTCTCTCCGCTGTAACACGCGAGTATCAGATGCACTCGTTGATTTTTGCTCTAAAAAATCGCATTCAAAGAGATCCAAAAGAAAGAGAAGGGATCAACTAGAGCATTTACAAGAAAACTTCTCGAAAGTTAATAAAAATACCTAAAAGAGAAAGCGATATTAACAAATTGTTTTCACAGATGCCAAACTTGAGGAAGTATTATATATACATACCTGTACTCGTTGAGATATAAGGTTATGAAGTAACCTTTATTCTGTCAAACAAGCCAGTAACGTCAAGGATTCGGTAGGCCGAGTGATCAGACTTTCTTTACGTGCTTATTGTGACTAAGTATCTTATATAGAGATGCATCGTGACCTTTATACCATTTTTCTCGAGAAAGCTCACAGATATTGGTAAGGAAGATGAAATGTGCTGCTGCATTAATTATGGTACATCTTTACATCTTTCATCTTTTACTTTTACATGTAAATAGCACAAGCTAGGTATTCCTCGACGGCGAACGAGAAGAATAGTGTTCACGCCGGGGCTTTGCACATCAGTAGTACACAAAATCTCATTTTTGAACGAAAAAGAAAAGCAGAACTACCTAATATCAAAAGGCACAGGTAGGGCGATGAAATTTCTCCTCAAAGCCACTCAGACAGGGAATGGGGTGTTATGTTATGAAGGCGCCACCATAACTAAACCGTTGCCTGTATTGAGGTGCCTACATTTTATCGCTAACTTTGGCGCGCCATAGTGGAACCGGCTCCGGCGGCGCGCTGGCTCGTACGCTGAAGTGCATGCACGTGGGTACATCATAGGCAGGAGAAGCCCTTTGGCATGACAAAGTAACAAAGCAAACAATGCACAAATAAGCATGCAAAACGCACGCGGCCGCTGCCGTTATCTGAACCCTTTATTTCACGTACGGAGAAGTCGCTGACAACACTCATCAAGCTTTGTCCTGGTCAAAAGTGCGAAGACCAAGTGGAAATAAAGATAAGAAGTACTTAATTTAACGGTCCTGGCCGCGTGTGGACTTGATGATACAATCGCGGCGTAGTCTTTTGGACCCTAACCACCCATACCGAAAGTGTTGCGCTAGTAGTAAGATTCAAGCAAAAGCATAATGCTACAATCAAGTCAGCAAAGTGCATAGCATGTCAGCAAGTGCAGGTGAGGCTTCTATGGTCTGTGTGCCGACGTTTTTTCACAACTTTAGCCGCTTCGCATGCCTTTTGCGCCTTTGCGCCGCCTTTGGAGCGTCTTTTTAAGGCATTCAAATTTTGGACTCGGTATAAAGGCATAGAAGGCAGCATATGCGCTTGAAATGCGGCGATACCTACATATGTTAAAAATACACGGGCTATATGTGTCATATACGGAACTCACAATACCGTATAGTTTTACAGTGTTCTAATTATACTTGTTGTCTACAGCTTCGAGAGATAATATTTCAGTCCTCTAGCTGTAAAGAATAGCTATGTGAAGCGCGTAAATAACATGCGGACTTTTTGTCAAAGTGTATATGTACTTCCTCGCAATCGATCGCATGCACATCCAGGGCGGCCTGCTTGAGACCGAGTCCATTGAGATTAGTTCTGTGTAGCAGTCCGAGGTTTCTTTCAATAAGTTGCTTTCTTCCCATTAAAACTGTTTGGTGCAGAATGTTGACGTATTGGCATATTTGAGTCAGCGCCAATAAGAGCGAGTGCTTAGCGCTCAGCTCACCCTAACTCTTTTTTATCTCTTCAGTGGACTAAAGTTTTCTTTTCGGGGTTTTCACGTCACTTCTTTCACTGAATTTTCAATGTCGAGTCTTGGTACCAACGTAGCAAGTGTATTTATGACTTCGCTATCTTAGTCAAACAGGTCTTGCTTCTTTTGTTGGAAGAAATCTAAGGATTCTCTGACTAGTAAATTTTATCTCAGGGCATGTCTTCGTCATCTTTTTATGCCTATTAAGTGAACTTGAAGTTGCTGGCACTTTCTGGTGAGTGAGAGACATTAATTGCCCTTGCCAGAATGAAACAAGCAAAGTCTCCCTTGTCGCTCGGATACTCTCCCAGTCAATATACCACGGAAACAACATACTTGAAGTATAGTGCAAAACAACACAGGTAACAATGATTAACGTCGAAAAAATCATTTTCTTACTGTGCCTCCCACTAATACGTCAGAGCCGTCATGACGCAAAGCACGAGCGTGTTGTGTGCGCGTTTGCGGTTTCAAACGGCTGCCTGCCCTTTCAGTGTTCGGCACGTCGGTTATACATTTAGCCTCGGAGGTTACCATGGTTCCATCTTTAGCGCTTAATATTTACTAAAAAATCCTTTAGCCCAAAGGCTTTACGATTTTTTCTTGTTTGGAGAGCATTCTTTGGGAGCTTGGGGGAGTTTTTGCCGTTGCTGCGGACGTGACTTTTTGTATGCCATCGATCGAATCATTCTTCTGCCATTCTCATGGTTCTATTCCGTCGGAGTCCGTGGTTCTAAGCATTTGATGCGCGATAGGCATCTCGGTCTTATCTTGTTCCGCATGTTTTCCTAAATTTGCACTTTTTTCCAGGTAAGAATGTTATCGGTGGCAAGGCGCAGTATTGGTAGCCTGGTGTCCCGCCGCGCCTATGCACCTCTTGCTGCGCACACAACCGATGCTAAACAGGGAAATATCGCCAACTACAAAGTTGTAGACCATGCTTATGATGCCATTGTCGTTGGTGCAGGTATCTGTTTCAATTCATTACCTCAATTTCATTTTGCTTCGATTTCGTTTTCAATCTGAATCGTCGTTAAATTTGAAAATGAGCAATTATTTTTGTGCTGAATTCGCTTGCTAATAAATGGGTATAGGGCTGCCAAATCGTGAAGGTCGGTGAGTTTGCGGCCACTGCATATGCAGGATGCCAAAAGGCCTCAAACCAGTTAAACGACCTCCGTACTTTTCAAAATTTCTCCAGGTAATTGAAAGCTAACGTATGATTGCAGAAAAGCGTTTGACAGGAAAAAAAAACTGAGGAAGTCTCATGGTGGCCGAACTCATTGAACTTCACGATAACGCAGAGCTCTATAAGAAAAGCACCAATCTCAAGTAATTCTCCAATTCAATGGACTAGGAAGGAAAGCTGTCAGTAGCATTGTGCAATATCTTAACGGTTAATTTCTCAGCACTAACTTTGATTCCCACTTTTTGGCTTTTTTTGTTCCTCAAGGGCCAACAAGATACAGTAACTCATCAGCTGATTGAGCGTGGTGCTGTGGGGTAAATAACACTTTCCCAGACATCTATGCCCTTCAACTAACGTGCGTGAAGCAAAATATTTTGGTACTCCTGGTACCAATTTGTCATGGAATCTGCGAGATTTCGATGAAGTTACCAGCTTTAAAAACACATTTTTCTTCAAAAGTTTGATTATATGAGTGCCGTCTCTATACCCACGTGCTTGAGGTCAAATATCGGAAGTTTTTCTGCAATAGTCACTTTATTTTTCCTGCGGTGATACTAGTCACATGGAAGTAACATTGATACGTGCAAATCGAAGAAGTTACATTGATAAAGGGTACTCTTGCGGCATGCACATCTTGAAACTCTGATTCTGATCGATTTCTTTTTCGAAGCATTGTTACTCACTCATCGTTTTTTTTTCTAGGAGGCGCAGGCCTACGTGCTGCAATGGGATTGTCGGAAGGAGGTCTAAAAACAGCCGTGATTACCAAGATTTTCCCTACCAGATCGCACACGGTTGCAGCGCAGGGTGGTATCAATGCAGCTTTGGGAAGTATGAATAAGGATGACTGGCGCTGGCATTTCTATGATACAGTCAAGGTAATCATGAAGTTCGGATGAAATTACATGTAATGGGTGTTCAAATGTCTTTGAGATTGCAATTTCACTGCAGTTAAAGTTTGACCAAGGTCAGATTCATGACTTGGCTGCCGATGTAGTGCCACTGTATCCTGAATTTGTTTTGACGCTCAAAGTCTTGTATTCGTGGGAAGTTCATGGTGATAGAGGAGTTTGCGAAAAAAGTGACATATGCACTGTTTCTTTATTTTTTAATACAATTATTATTTGAAACAAACGTTACAAAAAACCGGATATTTCTCCATTTTATCTATTTGTTATTACATAGGATGAACCCCCAAAATAGAGTTCCAAGACCAGATGGTAATCCAAGCAGTTATAATTTGGCTTAAGTCAAAGCAGCGTTCAAAATGCTTATGTTGAAGATCTGCTTCAAATAAGTCTAAACTGTTACACTTTGGTGATCTAACCGAAAGTGTGAAGAGTTCCATTTATTCAACATCTGCAAAGCTCATTTTGTTCAAAAAAATTCATGCAAAAAGCAGAGCTGACTATTCAAATTGGCTTCCATTTCCTGATTTTAGGGATCCGACTGGCTAGGAGATCAGGATGCCATTCATTACATGACCAGGGAAGCTTGCCGTGCTGTGATTGAACTGGAAAACTATGGTGGGTTGTTGTAAATCACACCACTTGTTTTCCTAATGTTGCGTTCATCAGGCATGCCTTTCTCGCGTACACCCGATGGAAAGATCTATCAGCGTGCTTTCGGAGGACAGTCAAACGACTATGGGCGTGGTGGACAAGCTCACAGGTATGATAACTTAGCTTGGTTGCTTTGGCTTTCGCAGGAATAAGCTTTTCTTAGTATTGAACACAGTTTCTATAGACCCGCTTTCATAAGTGTTTGAGATTGTGCAATCAGAATAATTGACATGCTGTTTTATTTACACTGTATCAACAGTGATATCCCTTTTTCCAACGGCGCATCTATAGAGCCTCGCGCCACACTCGTTGTTGTATAGCTTCTGCCGTAGTCGAAGGAGAATCGAGGCCCTTCGCGCTACAGGCGTACCTTCCACGTAAATGGGACATTACACTGAGATAGAGTCTACATGCCTTACATAGTCACTGTCATTTTGAAAAGAAATTTTGAAAAGAAATAAGAGGTTGCACAAATGTAGCCTCAAATTGCAAATCCGATGTGACTAATCTGAATGAAATTAGCTTTTTTTTTCTTGAACAGAAAATTACTAAGGCAAATAAATAATGGTAATATAGGGGGAAAATTGAAGTTGTGATTTAATTGAAATCTTGCAGGACTTGTGCTGTCGCTGATCGTACTGGACATTCCTTACTTCATACCCTTTATGGAGCGTCATTGCAGTATAACTGCAATTACTTCGTAGAGTATTTTGCTCTTGATCTCATCATGGATAAGGTAAATCACATGTACACCGGTACGCGATCTAGAGCAGTTGTCTATCTGCTGATGATTATCTCACCCCATAATCCATGGGCACTGAACTGCCTGCTTTATAGGGTGCTTGCGTGGGTGTTGTCGCGATGTGTCTTGAAGATGGAACAATTCACCGATTCCGAGCAAAGAACACTGTTTTGGCAACCGGAGGATTTGGTCGAACCTACTTCTCTTGCACTTCAGCTCATACTTGCACCGGTGACGGTACGTCTTCCATCAGCATAAATTCGTTATGGGAAAAATGTATTTCTATCCTCTATCAAAGACCTTTATGAGTCATCGAGTCATGGTATCATTCTCAGGCACTGCTATGGTCTCCCGAGCGGGTATCAACAACACCGACATGGAATTCGTCCAGTTCCATCCGACTGGTATCTATGGTGCCGGATGCCTGATCACTGAAGGATCTCGAGGCATGCCCGTGGCTTGAGTTCATTTTTTTCAGGAAACATCGGCATGTTTAGGAGAAGGCGGGTATCTTGTGAATTCCAAAGGGGAACGCTTCATGGAACGCTATGCACCAAATGCAAAAGATCTGGCCTCTCGTGATGTTGTTTCTCGTGCTATGACCGTCGAAGTTATGGAGGGTCGTGGTGTTGGTCCAGAAAAGGATCACATCTTCCTACAATTGCACCACCTACCTGCTCAACAACTTCACGAACGACTGCCAGGTCTGTCTCAGTAGTGGCATATATCTTCTTTTCGAATTTCTTTGAATTATATCCCTCTCCTTTCTTGCAGGTATTTCCGAAACTGCCATGATCTTTGCTGACGTTGATGTCACAAAAGAGCCAATCCCTGTCATTCCGACTGTGCATTATTGTATGGGTGGTATTCCTACCAACTACAAAGGACAAGTATGAAGATTGCAGCTTACTGAGTGTCACTGATTAATAGCTTTTAGGTAATTAGCTACACCAAGGAGAAAGGCGACCAGGTTGTCCCAGGACTTTATGCCGCTGGAGAATGCTCAGCGCAATCTGTACATGGTGCAAATCGTCTTGGAGCTAACTCGCTTCTTGACATCGTCATTTTCGGAAGAGCTGCTGCTTTGAGGTACTAATGTATAAGTTCATTCCGATTCAAGATATCACGTATTTTAGCATTCTCGAACACACCAAGCCCGGAGTTGGAGTACCAGATCTACCAAAGGACGCTGGAGAGTCATCTGTTGAAAACATTGATACCCTGCTTCACAGAAAGGTATGCAAACATTGTAAGAAAAAAAGCAAATATATCGGCTTTCATGTTGTAGGATGGCCCGTCTACTGCAAAAGTCAGACTGCAGTTGCAGAAAACTATGCAGAAGCACGCAGCTGTGTTCAGGCGTGGCGATATCCTTCAGGTATATGAATTCATTCACTCGCGTAGCCCTGTCATTCCAGGTACATTATAAATGTATTTTAGGAAGGTGTCAAGAAAGTGCAGGATATCTACAAAGAGATTAACAGGTTACATGTGCTGGATAGCAGCTTGATCTGGAACAGCGATCTGATAGAAACTTTGGAGCTTCAAAATCTCCTTATCAATGGTATACAAACAATTGTTGCTGCCGAGGCTAGAAAGGTAGTTTTATTTACTTCGAAAAAGTATGGTAAAACGAAATACTTGTCAGGAATCGCGTGGTGCCCATGCTCGTGACGATTTCCCCAAGCGTATTGACGAGTATGATTATAGCAAGCCAGTCGAAGGGCAAAAGAAGAAGCCGATCGAGGTAAGAACAGTTTTTTTTACCTGCTTTGTCGTGCCCTTTCTCTGATTTTTTCTCTTGACTCTTGCTGCTCTCAGCGTCATGCTGAATTTTATAAGATACACCAGCATTGCAAATTTGGCATTGCCACTCTTTTTCGCATATAATATGCTGTTACAAGACAGTTGATTTACTGGTGATAAGTTTTTTCACCTCTTTTTTTCAAGGAGCATTGGCGTAAGCACACCATGATCCACGTCGATGTTCCCACCGGCAATGTGAAGTTGGACTACCGCCCAGTCATCGACAAAACTTTGGACAAGAGCGAAACAGATTGGATCCCTCCAAAGATCCGTTCATATTAAGCATTTCGTATAGGTTGTTCAGCTGTCATTATGTACCTAGTACTCTTTCCCCATCGTAACGGTGGTATATGTCCTGGTCTTTGAAAACATGTCTCCGGTTTGTTACTACGGTGGTCTTTGTGCTAGTATAGATTAGTGTACATCTTTCAAATTAGCTTCAAGTTCACGTAGGTTGTTGTTTATAGTTGTAATCAACTAATTATGTAGCATGCGAATGCGAAAATTGCATTTTTCTCAATAAAAACGTGCTCGTCTTTCGTGTTGAGGTAGGCTTATGCGATTGGTCCACCAGCCATATTTTATCTGATGAACTGATCGCAACCAGTTAGCCAAACATAAAGCCGAAAATTCCGTGTAGCAGTGGCTGAATGCTGTGACAATGAGCCAGAACGTTCAAGAAGTCACTGCTCGGGCAGTGGAGGCGTGTCAACGTGGCAGCATTGATGCTTTGGAAGCGGCTCTGAAAGAAGGCGTGCAACCAAATGCCACGGATGCTGATGGTTGCTCTTTGCTGCATTGGGCTGCCATAAACAATCGTTTGGATATTATTCAAAGGTGCCCAGTTTAGTCAGAAGTTTATTTCTGGTTCATTTTTTAGTGGGAGAGAGCTTCTTCCAATTCAACAGTATTACACAAGTATCAAACAACCTATGACTAGGAGACTCGAGATCGCTTTGCAGTCGTTGTTCAAACAAGATTGGACCTGTTATATTGCTGTACACCACATGCTTGTTTAGACAATGCATGCAAAGGGGTCTCGAGTCCTGACCATAGAATAAATGTAGTAATTTCACTTTCTTTGGCAATTATTATCTTTCCTGACTTCTCGAATGCTTCAAATTATGTCAGTTTCTGTCGTATATACATTACAGAACCACTTGTGACGAGTCTTGGCCAGGATACCTTTTTCTGCAATCGTTTAGTAGTTAGGTCCCAAAATGGAGAAACATGCGTATAGGTTATCGGCCGGTGATATAAGGTCCAAGAAAACCTTTGGAACGGATCTTCTTAGCCATTTCATTTTAGAACTCTTATCTGGTGTTCTACTTAGTTGATCACGAACTATGAAAAGTAATGCAAAAGCGCCCATTTGGAGAACATGCACCTTGGCAACGAATTGAATCAAAGATAATTTGACATTTGTGTGTCGACCATGTCATAGATATTTTCTATCACATTTTTCGACTATTTATCGGTTTTTGAATGCTGAAGCTTGGGAGTTACTCCGACTGCTTATTTCCAGCTCTAATCTATAACACTATGTATAATCTTCGCTAGGCTGCTCGAACTTGGTGCAGATCCGAATGTGGTCGGTGGGCTACTTGTGTCATCGCCGTTACATTGGGCTGCACGTGTGGGACATAGCAACAGTGCGGCACTGCTTGTTAAAGTAATTAGAAAGTTTTTATGTGATAAAAAAGGAGCAGCGATATGTTTTCTTAGGCAGGTGCTGTAGCTAATGTACGTGACACACAAGGATATGCCCCTATCCATCTAGCCGTACAAACTAACCAGTCGACACTCGTTGCATATCTTCTGGAGAAGTTTGACTATTGCAAAGATATAACGGACAATAGTGGTATGTCATCTCTCACTTGCTGCGTCGGAATGTTCCGAGTTAAATCCTCCAGGAATGACACCAGTCATGTGGGCGGCATATCGTACCTTTGGAATGTTTCCAATCCGGTTACTAGTCAGAGCCGGAGCAAATCTGAATGCTCAAGAGCATCTATCTGGCAACACTGCGCTCCACATAGCAGCACAGGAGAGAAATTATTGTTCCGTAAGGTATGAAACCTAAACTAGACTGCTAATATGCATTCATAATCTTACAGAGAGTTACTAGCGGGTAACGCGGATCTTCTCCTGCGTAATAAACAGCAAGAGACACCTATGGATATTGCAAGGAACATGAGGAATCACAAGATCATAGGTAAGTTGTTTGTTTTGATACTTACTGAACTCGCTTTTTTTCGTCACTCATTTCGGATACGATACATCATTATGCTTTCATATCAAACTTTCACGTTGAAATTTTCCTATAATGCTATTTTTGATAGGTATGCTGGAGGAAGCAATGGTATCTCGTGGAAAAACGCCGGCGAAGTGTAAAGCTTGTAGGACGGTTTTTACAAAGAGAGTCACTCATTCGTTGGAATTCTTCATCCCCGGTAAGTTTGACCAATATTAAAATTTTGCTGTTTATACTAACAGCTTTCTTCTGATGTTTTTTTAACTTACTCATAAAAGTTTCTTTTGCGGTAGTTAGCTACCATGATTGTTCGCATGACATTTTTCCATCAACTCATATCTCTGTTATTTCTTAAGCATGCCGTGAATGAATGATGGTCATTTCAGGTCTAGTTCTGGCTTCGATCGCGTTGATGTTTCATTTATTCCACTATATGGTAGTCGGTGCTATTCTTGTTCTGGGTTTCATAGCCTTGCAATGTGTTAGCAAATTTGATTTCCACACTGCTTCGAAAAGTCTCGTTCCCGTCGGAATTTGCGTTGCTGAGCCTGTATGTATGGTCCTCACCTGGTGAGTCATCTCATATGATTGTCTGCGCCACCATCTCAGCCATTTCTTTAGGTGCTTTTCTTTGCATTATTTCGTTTCCTGGTATCTACAAATCGCGTTCGTTCTGGTCATGTGCACTTTATTCTGGTCACTTTATAAGTACGTTTGCAGACAGACTAGTTAGGCGAAACTTCAGAGGCTTATACGGACCATTGGATTTTTGTAATTTTTGTAATTTCTGTTTTAGGATCATATTCTCTAATCCCGGTGTTATCGAACCAAGGGAGGACGCACGAACTCAATTTGTGAATATGCTTGAGCACTGTGAACGTGTCAATTTCTGCTTCACATGTTGGGTCAACAAGCCAAAGCGAGCGAAACACTGCAGTGTTTGTGACAGGTGGCTTCATTGCTCTTGCAGCTCGTTCTTCTAAAGTAGGTAGTAGTAAAATCTCAAATTATTGCAGATGCGTCATGGATTTTGACCACCATTGTCCATGGCTTCATCAGTGTATAACGATTCGCAATCTCCGCATGTTCCTTTTATTTGTCGCATGTGTGGCCGTGTCGGCGGGAATCTTTTCCTATGCATGCGGCCACCTTATATATACGAGAATTGTCAGGATCAATCCAGGTTTGTCAAAATGACACAACCATCTCATTTGCACAACCAATGTCGTGTAAGTGTATTACAAAATTCAAATGAGACATGGTGTACTTGCGAAGTCACAAAAATCGAGGTTGCTAATTGATAGCTGACATTCGTTCCCTACTTTTTGCTTCTGACCTTTCGGTGTTAATATTTGTATATGTCCAGGCTTTCTTTCTAATTTTTCAGGAGACACGCCATATAGATTATTGGCAATCGCTGATGGTATTTTCAAGTCTAGCAGTTGGCTCTTATTCTGTCTCACTTTAGCATTTTTCCATGCAATCATGCTGACGGCATTATTAGTCAACCAGTGTATACAGGTCAGGATCTTCAATCATTTATAGACTGTATCCCGCGATGCTTCCATAGATGCCTCCGCTTCGCCTGCCTCTCGCCCTTGCGCTGCCTCTGGCGCGTCTTTTCAGTGCATTCGTTCCTGGTGCGTATCTAAGCGTAAAAGGCACAGTAAATGGGCTGCGTTGCGGTGGTAGCTACGAGAATCTTGAAACTCACATTATTTTGAATTGTGATTTCCACGCATAACTGTCTTCGTTTAAGATTTCTGAAAACCTAAGCACTATGGATCGCATCCGGATTAGTCGTGGGCATCACTACACTCCCGTAAATGCAGAGTCAGCCGACAACCCAGTTGAGCCAGCCCTGACATTTTCCACCCGTCTACGAAATGTCGCCGATTTCTGCATCGACAGTTTCTGAGTTATTCTTCAGGTCATACGTTCGAGTATCGTTTGTGTGCTAAAGTGTGTTTGCCGCGTTCTTTGTACCTCCTGACCATATGTTCACAATCTCTTACAGGATCTTTGCTACTTATATAGGTTTTTTGAATTTGTGGTCCAAAGTTTCGCTTGCGCAAATTTTATCAGTTTAGAATCGATACTGAGAGTGCGCTCACCACAGGTATCTTGATGTAGTAAGTTTGCATAGAGATATAGTTCCATTTCCAATTATAAATCCACTATGGTTGTGGATGCAATAAGCCTTTGCTTAGCACAGCTTGCTATCCTATTCATTTCGGTAAAAAAAATGCAAGCTATCATTTCCGTGCCAGTATATCATGTAAGTCAGTGAGCATTTTGCGAATGTTTTTTTTTTCTAGATCCTACCAGCTTTAACCATTCAATGGTGTCTGATTAGCTGTTGATTTATCCGCTCAAATACCGCGCAGCTTCTCAAATGCTGCGGTTATATTCACTTAAGATTTTACGTTGTTTTTGTTGTTCTCGACACAACATATTTTTGAGCAATTTTTGTTGGATTTGATTGTTCTGGCATGTCCTGCTGTTCTTCTTTCTGTATAGCGATTTTAAAGAAGAGCACATATTTCACTTTTTCTGTCGTGATATTTTTTGACTAGTTGACGATTTACTTCGCCATGGGTTCTGTACTGTATAGTTATTTGATCTCTTTCCTCTCCGATAAACCGATTCAGCAATCGTGATGTAGTAAATTAGTGGCATTTTAGATTTCACGCGTCACCAGATTAGACTTTGTTTATCGCGAGACTTCTAGCGATGATTCTATCCATGACAACAAATTAATTTGCTAGTCTTCGATAATGATAACAGTATCGTCAGTGGTATCCAATCGTTAAGGCGGTTTTTCTTCTTTCTTGCTCTCATCAATTCTGCGCTGATCATTTTTCAACATATGAAGGACATTAATCGAGGACGTATGCAAATTGAATGTTCACGAAGCAGTTGTGGAGTTATATACAGGGTGTCCCGAAAAGGTGTGCACACTGTTTGATCTTGGATAATTAGATTGCTTCAAAGTCTTTTGTCGACCTTTAGGCACCATTCTGTAGAGCTGGATTCAACTTAGATTCACAGTATCGAGCGAGTCTCCGATCCTTCTTCGTTACTGTAGGATTACGGGACTAACTTTGAAGATTTCCCGTTAGAAATCCCATTTTGCCTCAGAAATGAAGTCAAACAAGCCAAAGAACTCATATTAGCCTAAATGGAATCGCTGATTTCAGATATGGAATTTGCACACCAGGGTCATGCTTTCTTCATAGGTTATATCAGAAAAACAGCAATGACTACTTTCCCGAAGTTCAAGATGTGATTACACCTCTAAAAAAGCTCAGAAATTTTGAATTCGCATACTGGAATCAACTTGCTTGAAAACCCTGGTACACGTTTTTATAGGGTTTTTTTTTAAATTCCTCATCAAATGGTCTAATTCACTATGGTGCAGTATGCTGAGTTCCTACTGTAATCCTACAGTAATGTAGATTAGAGCTAAGCGCAACTCTACAGAATGGTGCCTGAAGGTCTATAGAATACATCGAAGCGAGCGAGATATTGAAGATCAGAGTGCACATCCTTTTGGGACATTTAATATACAGCCTTTTGTACGGAGCCACAGTACAGCATTCTATGCAATGTCAAGTTGATTGCTCAGGATTGGAAGTTAGAAGCGTGTTTCAAGAAAAAAAAATGAGAATTTGATCGCATCAAGTTTTTGTCGTAAATAATATCAAGGTGAATACTTTATTACTGTTATTAATTATGACCTCACTGTACATATATTCCATTGGTAGGATTGATCTGTGCAAGGAATGTTCAGCTGTCAAAAGTACACGTAAGCAGGCTAAGGCGTTTTCGATGAAAGTTGAGTTGAATTTCTCAAAGTTGATGTCATATCCTCGCTAGCGATCCATATTCTTCATCAGGTTTTGGAAGCATTTGATGCAGAAGATGTGTAAAAGCCGTTCGAAATCGTGTCGACATAAGATTGTAAAATATTGGGTTGAGAGTAGCCGAGATGTATTGCAGTAGACCTTAAAAAAAGATTACAAAAAAAACAGTTAAATTGAACACTAAGATGGCTAAGGGCTAGCCCCGGACCAATGCGAATGGCCTATCGTTGCGAAGCGGACGCGAACGCGGCCTTTCCACCTGTCTCGCTGGAGCGAGTTTGACTTACACGCCGCGTTTGCGCCCCATATACGCATCTGTCTCCGTCCAGGATTAACCTTCATTACTCCGAATAATGGCGAAGAAATTCTACCTGTGACTGGATAGAGCAACAAGCAGAACATCGAACTGTTACATTGCTGTTTCGTATACTGTACTATCAATCGCTCTATGTGATATGGCAGATAACACACGAAGAACACAGCTGTTACAGTAGCTATAAGATGAAAGTGTGAAGTTCTGAAACTACACAGTTGAACTTATACTCACAAAGCATCTTTATAACCATTCTTTGGGCTTGCTGGCTTTTCGGTGGCGCGTAGTTCTTCGTGTGAACATAGAGTATATTCGGCTGAGTAGAATCTGCACTGCTAGTGTTTCCTATAGGCATATGAACACGAGTAGCCGTTGACATTTCATTTAAGGTAGCTGAAATGACATTTTTCAGAGGATATTCCCTAGAGGCAGAGCCTATGCGAATCTGTGTACTTTCTAGACTTCTGTGGATTGTATGATTGGAAAGCCCTTGAGCTATTACCCAAGTGACAACTTATATAGTCCCGTTTGAGAAACACATCTAAAATTGCTCAAGTGGGCCATTCAGCGTCCTCGATACGGTAGATAGTACGGTATGGAACGGAAGCTTAGGATTTGATTCCTCTGCCATGAATAAGACATACAAATTGTCATTAGGGCAATTGGCTGTCGATTCCAATCAGTTTCCACCCAAGAATCCCAACACCCAGATCTGCATAATGACTACTTAATTCGGAAGGATTACCTAAAATCCGTGCATAGCAATATACAATGAATATTAGTGGTAGTACGAATGTGACAACCATTGTCAACTGAAATCCCAAATTAAAGCGATTGCGCAAAATTATTTGTAGCTGATTTTACCTCAAACGGATACCGAAATGGTACGTTTTGGCTCGTAACATAGTCACAACTTCCTCGTCTTGAATCCAGCTCTCGATTGTATCCGCAAAAATCAGGAACAACTACTTTGAACTGCAAAAAAGACTGCGAAAATTAATTGAGCTAAATGGCTATATACTGTGCCGGATAAGACAACGAAATACAGTTGCTAAATTCACCAGTTTTCTCAAGCTAGGCTTGCGCGAAAAAATGGCCGCAGAGTGCACATTGCGGTTTACGTGCAAATGTTGTCAACAACGCAAGTACACTATATTCACCGATGAATTTATTAGAGGAAGAGCTTACCTGTAGACCAATATACAACGACGGGAAAAAAGCAAGCATCCATATCAAATAGATTAAATAGATCACTCTAAAATGTTTCCTTTAGTGTACGTTATCCTCTTGTTGTCATGTCATTATATTATAGACTAGTGAAACAGTAATCAAAGATGCTAGAGTGTACATGCGCCTTCGGGAACGCCAAGCGGTTTCCCGCTATTTGCAGATTTTTGAATTGCGCTTACTTTTCTTTATATATTAGATTTTGATGGGGAAGGCAACTTTGAGTCGAACGTTTTTCTTTGTGAGAAGAATGCCCAGAATTATTGTAAATAATGGAAATAGCGCCAAAATATATCCAGAAAGGTTACGAAGAGAAGCTGTATTTTATATTTTAGATATATAATGCAACATTAGTGACTATAGTATAGACCCAGACGAAGGCAGCTGCTTATACTGAACGCGAGCGCATTGGCGCGTAGACGGTTACCTGACTCTAGTCTCTGCACCATAGGCGCGCAGAACATAAGCGCGTTAGGCTGAGTTCATACTGATCCGGAACCTGGAACTGTTCCGGATATTCCGGAACAGTTCCAGCACAGTTCTAGCACTTTGCTGGAACCGTACAGGAACAGTGCTGCATACGCTGAAGCCGCCCGCATGGTATTTTGGGCGGCAGGAGTTGGGAGATTTTGACCGTTTTTAGTGGTTTTTCCCTCAAAATTCGCTCATTGTCTCATTCTTCTACCCCGCATCCCCTTAGAATGGGAAGAGCCTCGATCATGAAGCGGGGTTGAAAAATAAGCGCCGTTCTGCTTCCATGTATCCGGGAAGATGTGTCTCCATGCGCTTGTCCATTCTCTCTTTGTTATCTTACTCAGACCTGCTTCTTGTGTTTTAGAAACCCTTCTATGCCCCTTTTAAGCAGATGGGGAACTATGCGGCGGCTTCCTGTACAAATGAATAGTTCTGAACAAAAGAAACGAAGAAAAAGTGGCGAGCGCATGAAAAACTGGATGCATGAAACAGAACGGCGCTTATTCTCCAAGCCCACTTCATATCAAAGCTCTCTCAAAAGAGGAACCGGAGTAAGAGAATGAGACCCAACTGAGTGAAATCTGAGAGAAAAAACTGGAATTTCTTATTATTCATAGTAAGCTTGTGCTAAAGTAATCTCGTCAAACCTTCGTTTATCGAAGAGCGCACGATGACTGAATGGATAACAAATAGCTACAAAACGTTCCGCAGTCAATGATACAATCGTCAAAATCGAAGCGAAGGTGAACAACGAAATCGATGTGCCTGAAATTGCTGCTCTTGGCAATGGTACTGTAGCTACAGTATCCAGCGCAACGCACTCATGAAAGCACAGTATCCCGCAATAGCCGGCGGCCGGTCTTTCCGCCACAGATGGCAGAGGTCGAATGGCACTCCAACGATGATGAGACACAGGTCCGATATGGCAAGTGAGGCGAGAAAATAGTTGGTATGTGAGTGCAGCGATGGGGTCTGAAATTTCATGATATTACTACTTTTTAGGGAGGGTTTAGAGATTCTATGTTTAGAGACTGAAAATGGAGCAGCCTATCTAAATGCGAAATTGATATTCTCGGGATATGCTGTAACTTAGCAATCCGCCATAAATCCGCCCATAATTTTGTGAGTCACAAGCAAGTGTATCACAAACATAAAAAGAAAACAGTGATTGCGATTCATTTACTGATTTTTTTAGATATAACAAATTTTCAAAAATTTGCGACATTCTGTCCAATCCCCCCGCCCTCAAATGGAACGCAAAATTTGCAAAAGTAGCCTACGTGAGTTGAAAGTTATACAAATGACTTTATGGCTTGTAAATAATTGCGACCAACTTTTTATTCTACATATTTATATAAAATTGAAATACTATATAAAAAATTTTGAAGGTTTCTGTCGCTACGTCGAACAAATCTTGGAAAACATCACAAAATTCTTTTTTTTCTTCCGAAAAATTTCTATTGTAACAGCCCCCCTCCTAAGTCCAAATAAAGACATTTTTGGACCGTCATGTATGTATAATAGGTAAGAACAAACTAGTAGACTTCCAGTCAAATTATCGACCTATTACCAGGTAAGCTCATTTCCAATTTTGAGAATTTTTCAACTAAATCAGGATTTTACCAGCGTACAATGTAATCTGGTTTTAGTGTTTCGCGCTCAAATCAAGATCATGTTTGAGCACTTTAGTCGTGCAATGCTCTTCGAAATTTGCATTATGTCCACCATGAAAATCTATGAAGACATGAAACATACTTGTCCTTCACATCTTATATATAAAGCTGAATGTCTGTTTGTCTGTCTGTCTGTCTGTCTGTATGTCTGTCTGTCTGTCTGTCTGTATGTGTGTACGTATGTTCCGAATAGAAAATTCCATTTCTGCACCGATCGGGACCAAACTTGGCACACATACACTTCGGGCCTTGGCGGGTGTCATAGGCTACTTTCAGTGGCGTACCGAGGGGGGGGGGGGCGGGGGGGCGCGCGCCTCCCCCGAGAATGGGTCGCGAAATTTTTGAAAGTTACCTATGTGGGTTATAAAAATGTGCAAACGACTTGTTTATTTTTGTAAATAATTAAAATAATTTTTAAAATTTTTAAAAATTCATTTTAGCCTTATAAAAAATTTTTTTTCGGGGGCGTGGCTGACGCCACGCCCCCTTTTTCCAGATTCTAGGGGTTGGGGACCCGCAAAAATTTTGAGAAGCACCCCAAAAATTTTTTCGGAGTGCGTGGCTAACGCCACGCACCTTCATTAGAAAAATTTTTTGTCGCGCCCCCCCCCCCCGAGCCGAAATCCTGGGTACGCCACTGGCTACTTTTCGTATCGATCGATATCGATTTTATCGATTTTTTGCAAAATTTGAGCTGGGGGGCTGGGATTTGGCACAGGGGGGTAATCGAGCATGCTGATCACCTCGGAATCCCCATGCTCACTTACCCCCCTGTGCCAAATCCCAGCCCCCCAGCTCAAATTTTGCAAAAAATCGATAAAATCGATAAAAGTAATGCACGGTTTCGAAAACTAATATTGTATTCGGAATCAGCATGCTCGATTACACCCCTCTGCCAACTCCCAGCCCCGTAGCTCAAATTTTGCAAAAAATCGATAAAATCGACATCGATCGATAACGAAAAGTGGACTGTGACACCTGCCGGGGCCCGAAGGGTATGTGTGCCAAGTTTGGTCCGGATCGGTTAAGAAATGGAATTTTCTATTCGGAAGATACGGCGGAGCCGGGTAAGCCAGCTAGTTTAATCTAAAAGTGTCATTACTAAGTGAGCTGGAAATAGCTAGCAGTACGATATTCAAATAGAAAAAAGAGGAGAAAGCTGGTTTTATCCAAAGCTTCTCTTACTTACGGAAATTACTCACCTTGTAAATGACCAGAACGGTGAGAACATTGCCGACAAGCCCAATACATCCAACAAGCAAAAACAGAACCGACAATAGTAACTTTAGAGTATACGGAGTAGGTGTCTCCCTAAAAAAATTAATCCAGGCAACGTGTGCACTCAAGCTGCGCATGTGCCATCCCGTGCTAGCGCCGTGCCAGCACCCATACGGACTCTGCCGGGCATTGATCGACACTGGCACACACACTCTAAACGCAGCCTTAGGCAGACTGGCAAACCTCGAATCAGCGAAGTCATCTGTAGTATTAGAGCTATATATAAACAAAGTAAGATTAGCGAAATCTGCCACTTGATCCAGATGACAGTATTGCTTCAGCACATCAACAGGCAAATTAAGTACAGATTTCTGAACAATTTCGTTGATTTTAGAGGCGTCGAAAAGTTCCGAACTTACAAGGCTGCCATTTTCATCCCTTATTTTCAAACTGAGCATCGCTGCAATAACACTGTCATTTTCCATTATATCAAACATACTTGTTGAAGAATGGGCTATCGAACATGAATGTAACTCTGAAAATATGCGTTGATGTTGAGTGCTGAATGAGATCTGCCGATCAGAATGAAGAAGATTTTGGCAAACGCAATCACGCGCCTGAGTTAAAGTCAATAGGAGAAGGCGGGCAAATTTGATTGCCCGACTTCTTAGGATACACCTAGAGTTATCCGTACTGTCGCCGTTCCAGCGCCGTGCTAGCTACGTACCAAAAATGCGCCGGCGGAATATATCGAACAACATGAATTGCGTTCAAGCGGGTTGGCACGGCGCTGGAATGGCGATGGTACGGATAACTCTATTTGGGAGACCTTAGTTGAGCCACTAACTCAAACAGCAAAAGCGCAGTACACGTGTTTCAATCGTGAGAGAGAAATTCAGAGAAATTCAAGTCCACATTCCAATACTGATCGTATTATTTTTGACCGGATCAGTCAACACCGGATCAGTCAACGTCAAACGGTAGAAAATCGTCTAGATTGGAGTTTAGTAAAGGATTGCTTGACCAGATATCAATCACATGAGCTAGCTCTCGAGTGATGGGCTTGATCAGTCCCTTAAAAGCAGTGTTCCGGCAAAATTTCGCTTTCCAGTTTATCACCTAATCGGAGCCTTCTCGCCATGTAGAATCCATACATGAGCTTCAGCGCATGAAAATGTTGGAAATGAGCTTTTTCCGAAGCTTTTCAGGTCCGCATTCAGTGAAAAATACGTGCACCTGGGCGGGACCCGGAACGAGGGAGGAGGGACGCGGAAGCCTTCCGGCGTATTTTCGCTGAATGCGGACCTAAGCTCCAAAAAAGGCTCAATTCCGACATTTTCATTGGGTTCCTCATGGCGAGAAAGTCTCTGACTAAGTGAAAGAAACGTTTCGGCGGGACAATGCCTTTAATCAGTGTCAAAAAGTCCAGGTACGATTTCCCTGAACCACTGTCAAAATCAACAGAATTTGCTCTTTATTTACAGAACGCTAGAAACAAGTATTAGATGGCAGAGCAGAACTTCACATGGCTAATTCGTCCCAATTATAAGGTGTCTTTCTTTTTACTTTTCAAAGATTTTCGTTCACCCATTTTCGGAGGGCTGAGATGACTTCAACTGCGCAACTCAAACGTAAAGCTATAACTAGTTAACGAGGAGTTTACACTTTGCAAGCAGCAAAAATGTCTTTTTTTGGATGATTAGAACCTAAATATGATGAGCTTCATTACCGCGTGAATAGGTTACAACGTATTTTTCTTCAATAGGAGCTGAAATCTTGAAATTCAACAATGGGATTATCATGAAATAAGGCAGGATTTTCTGCTACGATGACAATGCACGACACTCAATGAAGTTTCGGAAATAGTAATTATATCAGCAAAGATGTTAGAAAAGATTAATTGCTTTCACACAGCTCTTTCCAGACAGGCTGTAATTAAAAGAATGTTCCAGATAGGGGAGCAGCGAGCAGCTTGAAAAGAGATTGCACTTTTTCCATATTCAATATGGCTCTGTGCTTTGTGTCGAGGTGGAGCCAAAACTAAGCTCAAAAAATTTCTTAAAGTCTGGATCACATGGCATCATGTCTGATATTGAGGAAAGAGATAGAAAAGAAAAAAGAAAGGCAGTGATGCTGAAGTGCAGAGATAAACAATCCTCAGATTTTGATTGAATAGATAGTCACAAGTGAATTCTAATTCTGCTATGTTTCGGGACCAAAAACCAAGAAACCCCGTGTATTTTCAGTAGGATATCAAGAGCTGCAAACACGACTGCTGTCGAATGCAATTTGAGGTTCAGACAGATCCTTGACGAAGCTATTCGACATCCACTACACTGTGCTTATTGGAAGGGAGAATGTTCAAATGCAAAAATGTTGGAACAAAGACCTCTCCGGTGCAAAACTCAAAGGGGCTAAAGCAGTTTTGACACAAGAAAGTCTCGTATTTTTTGCTATTTTTAGAGATAATTGAGCCAGATTATTCGAATGAAACATATAAATGGTAGATTAAATCACAAGTTTTATATTGATCATTCTACTCTCAAACATAGAGAGATATGGATGGTGCAAAGTCGATGGACTCACTAATGACGACATGAGCCACCGGTGGCCACGGTGCTTTTAGAAAAGTTTCCCTTCTAATTTCGTATCTAAGCGTGATTCTGCATCTAAACGAATTTACAGTGGACATTTCTGCATGCTTTACTTACGCGAACATCTCATCCACAAAAAAAAACAGAAAAATCAAAACTTTATGCGAAGTGACCTTTAAAGCAACACAGCTTCTCCAAATTTGACCATGATTATAGATGTGCGCAGGCACAAGAAAATTTATATTGGAACTATATTGATACCTGATTGTCGTGTAATGAAAGGTAAAGATGATTTGTAAAATTATTGTATTAAATTGTGGTTCAACTGACAAGTTTGTGTGCTTTTGTTTAGGCATCATATTCGAACTATTTATGAGGACCTGACTGTGCTTTTCTTGTAGTCAAGAGTAAATCACATAAGTAAGCAATGAATATCGTTGCATTTATAGAAGCACTTTAGTGAGTTCTGGTAACAGATCTCAGCCGACTGCACTGAGCAATGTATTTTTTTTCCTGCACCTCTAAGAAATGGACATCACACACCAATGCTTCATTCCCTTCGTCACAGAATAAACTATAGGAACACCTGAAAAAGATGATCTATGATAAATTTTATCGGCTGTCACCTATGATTGCAAAAGGTTAATTATATTGGACTCTTCTCGTTCAGATTTTGATTTTGAATAGTCTGTCACTATCCAAAATATCACTCATGTCTAGGTTTTACAGGTTATTTCCAGAGAGTCCTTCTATTTTTCCAACGTGGCCGTGAGCTGTTACTGAGGATTGATGAAGGGTCCCGCTCTTGAACGAGATGACGGTTGCACAAAAAGAGGGGTGATAAATTTTAGAGGTGGCTTTGCACCAGCAAGCTCTATGTAGTAGCCTCATATTTATAAAACTTTCTTCCCAAGAAGAAGAAAAGCTTCGCCGCTTCAAAAATTACAGAGATGATCTTATATACATCAGACTGTTATAAACTCAAAGGTTAGAACGGATAAGTTATAAGCTCTATTACACAGGAGAGCAAAAATTAGTGCAAAAAAGTTTGCTGTTCAATGCGACATCATCTGTAAGTTCATGAGGAACTAGGATCAAATGTCATTTTACTTATGATAATCTCCTTTGCTCATATGAAATCTTCTTCTTTTGTTGGATTAATATAATGTAAACAACACGGATATTTAAATTTAGTTATGCCATATTCTTATATGATTTTGATTTTATTTATATTGCACTTGAATATGATGGAAAGATCACTAATTTTCAACTCTTTACAAGACACTAAGTCTTCCTTTTCTTACTGAGAAGTTCCGGGGAGTAGTTAGAAATCAAGTCATACCCCGTCTAAGGGAAGGAACGAAAAGGAGTGAAAACGTAACATATTTTGTCCTTTATTGTCAAGATAATGCAGTACTGGCTAAAGAGCCCAACATATTCAGGAAGAAGCTCTTCTGCTCCAATGAACAAGAACACTGACCGAAGAACGATCATTGCAAGAATATTTTTGCACGCCTTTCCCATTATCGGAGATATTGTAATCTCACGAAAATCCCTTGTAAGTAGGCAATCTTGCTTTTTCGACATTTTATGTTTACATATTCTGTGGATGCATTTTTCCCAGCATTACAGATCCAGCTTTGCAGGAATTTTAAGGCTCAAGAGTATTTTCTAAAAAAAAAACAATGCGAGATAAGTATTGATAATGATGATGATGTTGATGATGATGATGATATATGACATTTTACGAATCATGGAGAAGGCGCCGCAGAAGTGCTGAGGAGTCTAAGGATTATTCTAGAAATTCTTGCTTATGGGCAAATATTAGGTTGGCCTGAAAGTTCTCTCGCACCAAATTCAAAAATTCATAACTTCTGATTTTTCCATTTGGCTGCTCTTATTTTTGTATGAAAGAGTAAGTCATGCTCTTTATAACGACATCTTAGATGCTTGCTAATGATCATCTGTTGCATAGATAGGAGCGATAGAAGAAAATTAGTCAAAATTCGAATTTTCTGTGTAGGGTCATAAAAAATCGGAGACTTGGAACAAAAATCGGAGCAGTCAGTATTATAGGTTCTTTCACCAGCTCTTTCTAACAAAGCAAAGATGCGCCGATTAAGCGTCTCTACGAAAAGTTATGATTTCCCTGAAAAATGCCAAAATAAATCAAATTCGCCCTTTTGTATTGCTTGCTCGAAAATCGTAACTTTTCATATATGAAGCTCAATCGGCGCAAACTTTGCACTGTTAAAAAGAGCTGGTGAAAGAACCTATGATACTGACTGCTCCGATTTTTGTTGCAAGTCGCCCATTTTTCATGACCCTACACAGAAAATTCGAATTTTGACTAATTTTCTTCTATCGCTCCTATCTATGCAACAGATGATCATTAGCAAGCAGCTAAGACGTCGTTATAAAGGGCATGACTTGCTCTTTCATACAAAAATAAAAGCAGTCAAATCGATTGGAAATAGAAGTTATGAATTTTTGAATTTGGTGCGAAAGAACTTTCGGGCCAATCTAATATATTAGGTTGTCTCATAATTAATGCACGTTTTTCTAACCTCTTTTTGAAAGAGCTGATTTAAAAAAAACATTTCATTTCAAAACCTCTTATAGTGTCGGAAAGCCCGATTCCTCTAGTTTCTAACACGTGCTTTCGTTTTTGCAAACCTTTGTTAAAGCCGAAGTTTCATGCCTTCAAAAACAAGTAAGTGAAATATGAAATTCTCTCTCTTCACTCTCCTTGCTCTAAATTCATGAAAAGTAGACGGATTTCCTTCGAAAAATATGCATAATGATCGAGAAGCTTTGTGCTACAAAACGCTTGCAGTATGAGATTCTTGAAAAAATTCCTAGCCGAGAAATCTTGTCTCAAATTTGGCTTGTAGCTGAGGCCCATCTAAGCCGCATAAAAATCTCAAGCGAAAAGCGACTGTATAAATTTTGCTACGTGCACGTAGAGTAGACCTAGCACAACTAATGCTAGGAAAACGGCAGCATTTCATCGTCTTTTCGAAGAGAAAAATCCAAAAAATCCCAAAAAGGCAGTTTTTTGGATTTTCCAAAATATTGAAAAAAATGGGTACGTCCGGTTTTTTTGTAAAATTTCCTCATAGAAATATGCCGTAAAATTCAAACTTCACTCCATTGCATAACCGACCATCGGCTATATAAATGAGCAAAGTCCGCGCTATCCTAGTACATTTAAGCGAAAGTTAAGCTCTCTCAAAGTATAAGTTTCTAAAAAAATGTTCGAGAATTTTTTAGGCTATAAAATCTTTCTTAAAGTGTCTGTGATCCTACAAAAGCATGCATTCTATAGCCAAAGGTTTGTTGTTTGCACTGATTTTTATTGCGCTCAGAAAGATGGTTTTGGAAAAGAGTTATCTTGATCAGAAGTTGAAATTCATAAAACGTGCATTAATTATGAAACAACCTAATATTAGGCCGGAAATTAATGTCCATTTTGAATTTCAACCGCAATAACTCATACACTTTTCATTCCTTAGTTTGTAAAGTACCATTCGATAGAGCAAAGCAAGGCCTACAAGAAGGCAACCTTGCTTTCGCAAAGCTCTCATCCACCTCGAGTTTCAAACCAGAAACTAAAAAGATCCAACTGCCCGAAAAATTGATAAAAACCGTGATTCAGTTTACAAAAATCCTGCAAAAATTCTAACCTGCTCGCGCAAGCATTATAAATCTAAGACATTCGTATACGTGCCGTATTTTTTCCTCGGTTAGAAATCAAGAAAACGAGGATTTCCATGCTTTTGCCAAAGTGATGCTGTGCTGTCCCTACATAGATAGTTGTATACTACTAACCTGAAGAAGTAAAATGTAAATTTTCAGCGCTCTATGAGCACTAGTTTTCGAGAAATATGGATTTTAGCGTAAGGCACCCTACTAGGGCAAGCTATATTCGATATTTCTCGAGAACCAAAGCTTGTAGGAAAATTCACATTTACACTTTCACTGGCAAGCTGCTAATCAACTGATTGTGGAGCGAAACCTAAGGACTAGTTTCACGTGAAAAGCGAGTCAGTGATTTATGAAAGAAAAACTCTGTGAGCTGGAAAATTCTGCAAGATGGGATATTACGCTTAAATGCGCCTTCAACTAACTTTCCGAGCTGAAAAAGAACAAGATATTTTATGACATCTTATACAATCATTTTCGAACCAAAGCACAGCGGACAGAATAGAAAATTTGTTGCAAATGGAAAATCAAAGACAAAAACTCCATGGAAAAAATGCATTATATGAGTTAGCAGTCTCCTTTTCAGACTGAATGCCCGAAGTAATGGTAAACGATTGAGAGAGGGTTCGTGTGAGGGTGGATAGCAATCATTCACTCGAGACAAGATTTGTTCATAAAAAGCGATTAATTCCAGAAACGATGCGACGATAAAACGTATAGGCCGTTGGGGAAAACGTGATAGAACAATGTGGACAACTGCTCTTCGCCTCACCTTTATGAGCTCAATGAAGAAACATGGCACTCTATTGCAGCTGAGGTGCAAAGGTTGATTTGGAAGGAGGAGAGGAGGGGGGTGGGAGAGGGAGAGAAAACTCGTCTTATACGTACTACAAGTTCAGATGAGACTTGACGCTATCGTAATTATTATAGGTGAGATTCCATGAAAGGACGAGATGCCTTGAAAAACGCCGAATCATCGCTCCGACTCCTCCCACGTCCTCGCACCCCCTCACGTATGCGACAATGCCTCGGCTGCTAGACAAACATAGACTTTTTCTGATAAAGCAATCACCTATTCAACCTGAGATTTTGCTATATAAGGTTTCAAAACTCCAGCTTGGACGAGCAAAAAAAGTACTCTCAGACACGAACAAACACTCACATGGTAATATTAGGTTGTCTCAAAAGTAACCTGTAATTCTATATAAATCAAACTGTTTTTGTTTTCCTGGAAGACTTGGGGTTCCATTCATAGAGCGAAGCAAGTTCTACAGAATGACCGCAAACCATTCGTCTATGTTGCAATCCAGGTAAAGTCTGGAGCAAAAGTCGAAAAAAAATTATAACCTGAAAATTGGATTTTTGCGAAGAATAATTGTACGGAACTCAAACTTGCTCATTATACAGCAGACACATAGTAGTACTCGAATATGCCCTTACTGGATTTTTTTCGAGTTTAGAAAGCGAGAAAAAAGAGACAGTTTGGAAATGACAAACTCCGCCCCCAGCCCCTCTCACATATGTCATTGTATACTACAAGCCCGAAAATCCCGAAAAAAGTGACATTTTGGCATTTTGGAACCCCCTTTGTTTCTCGATTCTGAACTCCGAAAAAAATCAACCAAAACATTTTTCGTTACCACTATGCGTCTACTATATAAGGACCAAGTTGGAAGTCCTTAGGAAATTTCTGGAAGGAATTCGAATTTAAGGTTAGCTGAAAAATTTTGATTCTTGGATCCAAATTTTACCTGAATCGCGACTTAGGCGGTTCTTTGGTGGTCATTTTATAGAGCTTGCTTCGCTCTATTGAATGGTGCCCCAAGTCTGCCACGAAAACAAATACAATTTGATTTCTTTAGAAACACGTTTAACTTTTGGGACAACCTAATGCATTCATAGTGATTTGAATTCGCGCTTGAACAAAAGGATGACGATGACTGAAAAGTGGCAAACTCCGCTACTAAACAATTTAGACTCGTCTCAACTGGTCACGTATAGGCTGCATGCCTGCTAAAGTAGACCTGGAAATTTCCACGCTCCTGCATGCATTAGATCATGAGAAAAAGCAATTTTAGTCCAAAAATGTCCGAAACCTTTCTTGCCAACCTCACATAATCGAAGCAGCAGGAATGAGAGTTGAGAACCTCTATGAAAAAAACTATAGCTTTTTTCCTTGAAACTCTCTTTGTTGGTTCAACAACTGCAGGAGAGTAGAGAACAACAGCAAGAAAAGGTAGCAGATGGCTCTTTGTCCATACTCAGCTTGAAAAGAGGATTTTAAATGGCTTTTAAACCTTCTAAAAAATTACCTTGAATGGCAGACGGGACGAAAATTAGTTGAGAAGTTCTCAAAATTCACTACATGAATCACAGAATTATGTCAATGACGTATTTTTACTAGTAAAAACTGAAAGTAGCTTTGTAGAGATTTTCTCATAGGCTTTGCACTCCCACAAATGTATTTCTATTCCCGGTGGCGAGGCAAGACATATTCACTTGATGCATTAGGAATCTACAATTAAAAAATAAAAAGCACACATAAAAAACATCAAAACTTCTTCAGGCGTGTTTCTAAATGCAAAGTAATCTTTCGTTGTTTCATTTGCAGGCGAGCCAATCTTCTACTGAAAGTCCCAGCAACACTTCAAAACTGATGTCAGGATATACATATGTTCCGTAACCATAGCGCTCTACCATACTGAAAAAATTTCTAGCAAATGTGACTCTTTACGCACATAAACATTTTTCAAGCTTATCTTATTGTCATGCGGATATCGTCGCAAAGAACACAAAAAATGCAGAAAAGGGGCAATTGCATAATGCTGGAATGGTAGCTAATTGTTTTCTAGAGGAAATATAGTCATCTGAACTTACAGTGATTCTCTGACATAAACATAGACATATCATAGAACATCAATCGCAATAATTCATCTGTTCGGATTGAGTGCTTGGTACCATAATCACTTCTAATAATATGGAAACCTGTCCAAGAGATCAATAGATTCTGTGTAAAAAAAAATAGCATCTGACAAGCGAAGCAGGTGAATCTGACAGGAGCTACTTGTATGGATATCAATATCTTATATATAAAGCTGAATGTCTGTTTGTCTGTATGTCTGTCTGTCTGTCTGTCTGTCTGTATGTATGTCTGTGTGTACGTATGTTCCGAATAGAAAATTCCATTTCTGAACCGATCCGGACCAAACTTGGCACACATACACTTCGGGCCCCGGCGGGTGTCATAGGCTACTTTTCGCATCGATCGATATCGATTTTATCAATTTTATCGATTTTTTTGCAAAGTTTGAGCTAGGGGGCTGGGAGTTGGTACAGGGGGGTAATCGAGCATGCTGATCACCCCCAAGGGGGGTGATCAGCATGCTCGATTACCCCCCTGTGCAAACTCCCAGCCCCGCAGGTCAAACTTTACAAAAAAAATCGATAAAATCGATAAAAGTAATGGACGATCCTGAAAACTAATGTTGTATTCGGAATCCCCATGCTCACTTCGCCCCCTGTGCCAACTCCTAGCCCTGTAAGTGAACTCTGCAAAAAAATCGATAAAAATCGGTAAAATCGACATCGATCGATAACGAAAAGTGGACTGTGACACCCGCCAGGGCCCGAAGTGTATGTGTGCCAAGTTTGGTCCGGATACGGCGGAGCCGGGTAAGCCAGCTAGTTAACAATAAAAGATCCACAGCCAAAACAAGTAATTTTGCAGAAACCTGAAGCAGCCCTCTGATCGGAAAAAACTTTTGAGATAAGTATGAGGGTAAGCTGGAATCTATATATAGAAAGTCGTAAGGCCATTCAAAAAAGTTGCATTTGCGGGAAACCGTGCGGATCCCGCAGCGAACGCGCCTGCAAATCTAGCACCTTTAGATTACCGGCTCACTAGTATTATAAAAAACTTTTGAAGCAAGCAACATGTGTGTTCTGGCCTTAGATCACTTGAGAAGTCAGTCAGTAGTTTCCAAACAACTAAAATGAGCTTTATTAAGTTACTTTCCACAGTCAGAACACGCTTACTAACACTTACAAGTTAGCAGATAACGTCACTACTATGAAAATGTCAAACCCAACCACCATTAGCTCAGATGTTTATTGATAGCGATCGTTTGAAGACATCAACATTTCAGTTGAGGCATGCAGCATCTCAATTAGTTTTCATAAACAATGCCAAACCACATGTTTAAGCGGAATCGCATGTGTAGCTTGATCATGGCTTGATGGGACAAAGGATTAGTAGGGAAAGTTGAGATTCTTGAAGCAATCCTGCCTGCCATAAATTTTGAATTTTCCTAAGAAATAGTTTCAAGCTTCATTGTCATGAAGTCGCTAGAAAGGGCTTCCTGCGCCAAGATCAAAGTGGTAAGTATAACAAGGTCCAAGCCCTCACATAAGGAGTCAAATCTGGATCTATTTTGATTACAGCTTGAACTTTAGACACTAGACTTCTAGCAGTACTCCTACAACTTCATATAACTCATCAAATCTTGCTAAATTTGTTCCAATTGGAAATAGAAGTAATGAATGAAAACAAAAGACGAGACTCTGGTCTTTAGAGCAGAGAAATGAAGGTATCCACTACTCATAGCCAACTTACCCGCCGATGACGTGGTCCCGTCCAGAATGTCGTAACTTTCGCAGTATGCATAGCGTCGCTTTGCGTTTTGATCTTGCATACCGCGAAGACTTCTATATCCGTGAATTATGATTGTCGTCGTCGTGATTGATACAAACTTATCTTTGTAATTTGTCATGTTCGTTAGATCAGTGAGGTACGGCTGTTTTGCCGTTACGGACAGATTTCCTAGTTTAACTATGTACATTTTACTAACACTTTACTCTGTCGAGGGACAATGAGCAAGCTCCTCGCTCATGTTTGCATGAGTAATATATGGATCTCTAGGGCCATACAGTGCTGTTTTTTTGTGTAATTTATGTTCGGAAGTGTACCAAGCGTTCGAGGCTTTTTCTGCCGTAGCTTGATTCGCCTATTATTGCAATCAGTATGCAAGTACATCAAACACGTCTTGATGTTATAGTGTCCACAAGACTGCAGGATAAGAATGGCATGTTCTTGTTGATTATTTGAACAAATACGTACCGATAAATATTCTACACAACATTTATTTTACTGACAATTACGGTAATGAAGAACAGATTAACAGAACAGAAGAACAAATAACAAGACCTGTGAGCTTATGAAAAGCAAGA
Source organism: Cylicocyclus nassatus (assembly GCA_958299035.1). NCBI lineage: Eukaryota > Metazoa > Nematoda > Chromadorea > Rhabditida > Strongylidae > Cylicocyclus > Cylicocyclus nassatus. The sequence goes on along the minus strand of CATQJL010000326.1, from coordinate 5,868,715 downwards.
GTTGTTATTGCTAAGTTCGTATTCCAACACAAATAACTACGGTGTTACTTGTTATAGGGAATTGGAAAGAAAAGCACGATATGAGCAAGTTTGAGATGTGAAAAAAGTTGATTTATGTTGCGAGAGAATTGGTTATACGTTGTGTAACTAGCCATTTCAGAAGAGCCAGGTTCCATACGACGTGTGCATATGCGGCTTTCCGCGGTCCTTGCACGAAAGCTGGAAATCAACAGTAGTTTTGAGGGAAACTGATGAGTTAGAGCGCCATACTTGATCCACGTGATCCACTTAATCCAATCCACTTCGCTGTTGGTCATACAGTGAACTGACCAATAGCAAAGCGGTTGTCCACTTAATCCACTTCATCTTCGCTATTGGTCAGTTCACCGACTTGACCACTAGCGAAGTGAATGAAGTGGATCAAGCGGGACAACTGGATCAAGTATGGCAGGTGCTTAGACCGATTGTGTCCTATGCGATCATGACACTATGATCCGAAAACTCTAATGTGCTTAGAAGCCGGGTAATCTCGCCAGTCCTGACTTTGAAGTTGATTTCTCTGAGCCTCACCATTGACTCGCGCGCGTGTCGAAACGCTCGTACAATCAAAGTTGGGCAGTTAACCTTTGATTCTACTGGCTTGGGGGCTGCAAGGCGGGGCTTTACGACCTAATCAAGGCCGCTCGCACCCGCGACGCAGCTGCGTCTCTCTGGCGCGCATGCTCTCTGATCATTATCTGGCCTTAATCGGGTCACAAAGCCCCGCCTTCCAGCCGCCAAGCCAGTTGAATCAAAGGGTGTGACAGCAATCTGCATCTCCAGATTTGCGCACACACTGCTTTCAACCCGGATATCTTTAGAAATGCTTATGAAGCTACAGAAGCCAAAACGCACCAAACCACATTCTTTCATGTGGAGCAACAGAGGATTGTCATCTGAATCGTTGTTCTCTGTTCCTTCCGCCATAGGCTCCACTAGCTCAAATGAAGATTCAACAATGTTATTCTTTTCCTCCTCATCTCCAGCAGGAGCATTTGTAAGATCCTCTTCCTCATTTCCAGCAAGAGCATTCAATATCTCTTCCGCATTATCTCCAGCCAGAGTATTTGCAAGATCTTCGAACTCATCTTCATTAATGTCAATGAAGATCTCTTCCACCTCATCTCTAATCGGAGCATTCTCAACCTGTTCTACACCAACTTCAGCCAGCTCATATGCTCTCATTTCGTCATCACCATTCATGTCCTCGTCATGGTCTAAACTCAAACATTTTACAGGAAGTCACTTTGAAGCTGACAGCTAGTGCTATACCCGGCTGGTCTTCTTCTTCTGATTTCAGTTCCTCAGTTGACGGTGTGTCCTTGGAAGACGACTGCAGTTCGCTGAAGGATCCCTGGATTTGATCCCAACTGAAAAGCAAGGACTTTTTTACAATGCAAATAAACTTTTACATGTACATTGTCATCTCATGTCTTTCCTGAGTTCCCTTCAATGCGAGGTTCTCTTTGGGTGGTGCCACCTGGACATAATTCTTCTTCAATGCGAGAGTCTGTTTCGGTCGAGGGTGGTGGTACCATCTCGGTCTTATCGGAATGGGCACCAGCAGCATTGGAGGAGTCAAAATACTCCCGGGAGGAATAGTGACAGGGCTGGGAGGGGGAGTGTACATCCCAGCAGAGTTTATCCCATTGTTGGTCCAGGGATACGGCTCGGCAAGGTAAGGGGTCCAAGGAGTCCATTCCCCAGGATAAGGATTCTGGTAAGGCATCGCATAAGACAGGTACGAATTTGAAACCGAGGTATTGTACGGGGTCCATGGGGTCCAGACACCAACAGGAACCCATTCCGTAAGTGGATTGGCTTGGTAAGGGTAAGGGTAAGGATTGGCTTGGTAAGGGTAGTAAGGATACGGGGGAGATGGCGGCGGTGTCGGACAAGGATTGTACTCAGGGACCATCGGTTCGTAGTAGTCATCGTAGTCGTCGATGGACCTGCAAAAGCATATGCTAGAGAAAAAAGCAAAGGAAATATTCTATATTAGATGATTTAAAAACTTACGGTTCGTTAGTTTCATTAGATGATGAGAACGACATTGTGAAGCCTCGCGTTAGTCACTCAATCACCCTGAAAGAGTAGAAAAGTACAACTGCAAACTGTAACTTTAAAAGAAAACTCAAGAAAAGATACTGGTCACCGTGCTGGTTCACGGCAGAAAAGACACTGACGATTTCGAATCGATTCCATCGGACATGGCTTGCAGGTCCAAGTTAACATGTCTATACCTGGTAGGTCCGAAATGCGCGCCGAGACGCGCGCCAGATTTCTGGCAATTGATCAAAACTGACAAATTTCAAGTATTTTAGGATTTTATGAGTGAATTAAGACTTATTAGAGTTATGCCGTCAATTACAATGTAATTATGTGCATATTAACATCAAGAATGACGTCATTTAGATCTCGAATCTCCAGTTAGCATTGCTTACCAACATTCCAGCTTTATCTGTTTCTTCTTCGTCGCTCATTTCTACTTTTTGTTTTGTTCTTCGTTGTGCTTGCCCGTTTTTCACATCTTTTACTTTGAAGTAAAGATCTAGTAAGGTGTACTGTACGTTTTGAACGTAGATTACTTCGCGCGTTTTGTAGATGCAATTGCGCACAAATGCCATTATATTTTCTAAGGTTTTTCATGATTCGAAGTCAATTTTTTTGACAATTTCGCTTATTTCTCTATTTGTAGACAATGTTTTCAACTTCCTCTAATTAGCTTTTTCAGATTTACTTGGTAAATGTTCACTCTGTCACAACTTACAAAGGGTTTATCTTCTCTGGCTTCGTGAGTTACATCTTTCATGATGTTTTATATGCTGTAATATCACAACTTTTTTCTTATTCCTCTTGTTTCTTATTGACTTTAGGACCTCCTCGCAACCAGCCCCATCCACTCCAGTACAGTTACCCCAGTCTACACCTGCACGAAGCGAAGAAACCACCAGACCGTCAGGTCAGAGGGGTTCGACATGGCCTGAATTTGACTTTACCTGGTCGGAGCCAGAAATGCGAACAGAGGTGACAGAGCAGAGGGAACACCCTCCCCGTGTATATATCGCTAGATGCAGTAGACATGAATTACAACAAGGAGAACATCGTATAAATCCAGCAGCTTGGCTCACTGAGCAAATGCAGGAGTTTTCGAATGTTGAACAGCAGCCTGTACGAACGGAACGAAATGTGATGCCAAAACCACAGCAGCAGCCAGAAATTCTACCAAATCTGACATGGTGGCAACCTCCTAAAACTACAGTGGTGAAGGAAGAAGTCAAGAAGGTGGAGAAAGAAGAACCGGGATGTGCGAACGTGAAGCCCAGACAGCTAGCACCATGGCAGATCAAGCTGATCACCGAGTTCCAGCAGAATTGGGAAAGATCGCTAAAGGCACAGGCAGAAGCAGACGCAGCCAAGGTTTCTCAGGAGTCCCAGGATTCTGTCAAAGATTTGCCCATCGAAAGTCGGTCGCTCCCTCAAGTTTCACAGCCGCAGATCACAAGCGAACCGAAGCGAAGATCACCTTACGGTTGGCAGCACGGCGCCAGCTGGCACGCAAATGCACCTCATCAGGAGCAGGAACCCATACAGTCGATGGAATTTCAGCAGCGAGGACCCAATGAGGAAAAACAAAAGATATTTTTCCGTTGGCAACCGAATGTACGCAATAAGATCAAGCCTCAGATGAATAGCGATGGACACTTGAGCATACCTACTCAGCTTCCAGGGGATCACCCGAACAACTGGCGCCCCAGCACTCCCGTCGAAGCCCAGCAGAGTATTCCCGTACCCGAAGCGTGGCTTCCTAAAACACCTAACGAGATGCAGGAAGAATTCCCAACTGAGTGGCAGCCGACAGGATCAAACGACTGGCAACAAAATGGACCAGGCGAGTTCCAGCAGATCCAGGAGGCCCATGACGAGATGCAGTTGACAGAAGCGAACGACTGGCAGCCGAAGGGAGACAGCGCGATGCATCAGAATGCATTCAGTGGATGGTTACAAGATGGACCAGATGGACTGCAGCTGAAGGAGATCAAGGAGTTTGTTCCTAAAAGTGTACGCAATGAGTCTGCTGTCGCCAGCGAATACCGTTATGAAGAGCAGGTTGAGCAAGAAGGTTACCAAGAACAGATTGAGCAAGGCTACCAGGAACAAGTTGCGCAAGGCTACCAGGAACATGTTGAGCAAGGCTACCAGGAACAGGTTGAGCAACGCTACCAGGAACAGGTTGAGCAAGTCTACCAGGAACAGGGTGAGCAACGCTACCAGGAACAGGCTGAGCAAGTTTACCAGGAGGTTGAGCAAGGCTACCAGGAACAGGTTGAGCAAGTTTATCAAGAACAGATTGAGCAGGAAGCTCCAGTAGCTACTGAGTGGCAGCCGCCAGAGCAAGAAGCTTCTCCGCGTGAATATTTGACCCAACAATTACCGGATGAATTCAGCCCGTGGTACGAGGAGTTCATTTGGCCGTACGCGCTATATCATGTGGATGCTTTCCAAGAACTGGACGATCTTGCTTGGGCAATCAGCCAACCGTCTACATGGACGCATGGCACCCCATGGTGGCAACTGAAGGAGACAAACACTTTTTTCAAGACACACGGCAGACGACCCACATGGCTGGAACAGATGCGCATACCATGGACACAAGCACCGTTACCCATGCTTACGGAACAGGAATGGCCCAATCTGCTCACCAGGGAGCCAAGAAGATCGTTGTGGCCGCATTTGACTGACCAGCGATGGTTGCCGCCCTTTGGGGTTCCCATTCTTCTTTTGCATTTGCTTCACTGTGGAGATGTAAGTGGTACTATTTGCGAAAAATATTCTCTACTTAACTGAGTCAAATTCAGATGCGATGCATTTTCCGCGGCAGACCTCATCTGCACACTAACAATGCGTGTTGGCTTTTCTGATTGACGCAGTTTTGATCTACCCGCAAGGTGTACGCTACACATTTGGAGAGAGATTGTATTCGGAAAAGTAGTCTCGAACTTGAATGTAAATTCTTCCTTGTGAATCTTTTTTTCATTAGAAACTAGGTTATTACTTAATTATGAATGTGTAGATGTATTTTCTAGATGAAAGTAGTAGAGACTTTTTTATTTATAAGCAATAGAAAATTTTTTTGCTCAAGTCTTTCTCTGGTAAGATCTTGACCTCGAATTCGATTTGATATCATAATCTGCTTGTTCCTGCTGTCGTTTTTCTGTTTAGTTCTGTATATTATCTATGGCAGATGATGACGATGAGCTTGTTAAATTGTTTTGTATATGTTTGTTCCATATAGTTTTCAAACTGGTGTTACCTGCTGCTATTTTTGTTCTTGTTCTGTGTCATAAATCTGTACATAGCAAGGTGCTGGTAAAAGAACAGAGAAATATCCTAGTTACTTAGACTTTGCTCCAAAAGAATCTGTTTGGAAAGGCAAAGAGTCAGTGAGAGCAGAGATCTTAGCACTAAATTTTTCAATGTCTTCGCTGTTGAAAAAGTATCTTCGGAAGTGATCTTTCTTTTATTAGAATTCTTTTTACATTAACGATATATACAAGGGGAAGTTCGAGCATTGGACTTGGATTTACAGAGATCATACAACTCAAACGGTAAGGGTGCTCTGTGAAAGAACTTTGTAAGTACCTAAAGATATTTTGGATCGTTCAATTCTTTGATCTCTCTCGTTACGAAAGACATTCCATCCGATGGTAGCGGGCTGGGGATGAACGGGCTGATGAAGATCAGTGGCCAACGAGTTCCAAGATACTGGCGAAGATTGTCAAGTAGACCGAGCTGGTAGGCGTGAATCTCCTAGAAAACATGAACATAGCAAGTTAAATACATGAAGAGTTGTAACAAGCTTACCAGCAGGTACTCCATTCTTGTTTGGCCATTCCAAAGGCAAAACACTTGTGCAGATAGAAGATAAGCCACGAACAAAAGAACCGTAAATGTGGAAGCACAGAAAATTATGCAGAAAAATTGATGCACTGAGATTAGTCTGAAAGACGAGTTCATGGACGGAAAACTAACACAGCCAAATTTTGATTTACCTGGCCATGAGAGCTATGTGAGGCAAAAAGAGTTGCCATGATCGACTCAGAGAAAAACCTCCATCCATTCTCGACCATGCAAAATCCCAAGTATAACTGAAACAACGATGTATTCAGAATAGAAGAACCAGAAATTCAGCTCTGCAAAGTCCTGTACACTTGCCTGAACAATGGAACCATCAACACGAAAAGGTTAGCAACGGCTGCGATAAAGTATCTGGAATAAAAGTGAAAGATTAGCAGCAATTACAGCTTGTGAAAAACTTTTAAGGGCCGGGCTATATCACGCAATTTCACCGCCTAGCGATTTTCCCAATAACATTACTGTTAAGAGACCATTGCGTCCCAATCATACTGCATCTCTGTTGTGATAGTTTTCCTACTCGACTAATCGCGCATAACTTCACAACCAAAATGCAAGATGATCGGCATGCAATGGCTCGTAACAGCTATCGGGAGAATCGCGAGGCGATGAAACGTGATGTATGCCCAGCTTTTTATATGACAAAAACATTGCTATAAGCATTGAGAACTTGAAACAGAAAAAAGTAAAATGGTTTGTGATACTCACCTCTGATTAAAGTGTCCTACGCAAACTCCACCGAAGGAACAGTGGTGGTCTCGGCGAAAGCAACAAACATCGCAAACTAGAAGGATTATTAGTTGTGTAAAAAATAGTTGGAATCGACAACTAAAGACAGTGAAAAAAAAGCTCACCAGGGCAGTGATATGCTCTTGGAGGTGCGTTAAGATGGCACGAGTGACAGTATCTAAAAAGCGATACAATCTGTATTAGCAAAAAGTACAACACTTTGAATAAAATTGAACAGAAGGAAATTCAGCATTCACTACAACCGTACAATCTCTTGCACATAGCAGCACGCATACATCCACGTTCAAGAATTTGCATGCATTTTTGGGCGAGCTTTTTGTTCACAGGGAAAATCACTTTACGAAATTCATAATGAGACGACAGAATATGTCAGGAATATGTAAAATGGTTTAACATTGCTGGAGAGAAGAAAAAAGAAACAATTCCCCCCCCCCCTTCCCCCAAATAATTCTGAAGCCTTTTCGACGAGGTTCACACAGAGAAACAGATTCAGTGAATACTAATGAAATGTTATAAGCACTTATGTCAACTCGGTACGAAGTAAAACACCAAAAGTAGCAGAAAATGGCAGTGGGATATAGGAAACCATTTCCGTGGCTTAGAGAAGAGACGCGCAATATCTGGAGGGGAGTATACCTACTATTTGGAAAATTGCTGCTACAGGGTCTGACATTCACATTTCTTTACATACAGATAGGAGAAATACGTCAACATTCAACTAATTCAAATATTTCTGCGTGGGAAAAAACCAAAAATTCATATGTTTCTGGGTAAAAAGAACCAAAAGCAAGTCAACTTTCCACTCAGCTATCATTCATTCTCTGACCAAAAGACGCGAGCACGCTTTGCGTACATCTGGCTAACAAGTTCACGAGCGCGTTCCAACTCGTTTTGGAAGATTACGAGTGGGACTTCGTGGAAGAACATGTTCGAGGTCGCGATGTTTAACGATCTCGAACATGTTCTTTCAAGTCTCAATAGTAAAGCATCCAAAACGCGTTAAAACGCACTCATGAGCTTGTTAATCAGATGTACGTGAGGCCTCGGACAGAGCACGCGATTTGGTCGTTGCGATTCAATCGCTAAAAAAAGTGTTATGAATTCTATGCATGTCGATCTTCTTGTAATTTGGTTGTGATAGTTTTCCAACACGACTGATCGTGACTAACTATCACAACCGAAATACAAGAAGATCGGCATGCAATGAACTCGTAACACTTGTCTTTAGCGACTGAATCACGACGATCAAATCGCGTGAACTCTGCCCAAGGCCTAAAGCGTTCCCGCGTCTCCTCACAGAATGACTGATACATAGCTAATGACATCAAACTTCTTAAAGTCAATGTGCAGTAATAACGAAAGACTCACGGGAACGCACCTACGCATGCACATCCTTATTCACTGGCGAATGACCCTTTCTATACACTGCATTCACGAATCGAGCAATTGAAAAGGGATTTTGACTCTGCCACTCTAACAATTTGAGAACAAAGCTTTCCCTTCTCAGTCACTATGGGTGGTGAGAAAGGACCATTCACGCACTTAAAATAGTAAGAAAGCATCACTCAGCAGCCTAAAGGGCCGGGCATACATCACGCGATTTCATGACAACTGGTACGAGTCCATTACATAATTGATCATCTTGCATTTCAGTCGCGATATTTAGTCTCGATTAGTCGTGTCAGAAAACTACCGAGCTGTAGGAATATATGAGCTAGATTCGTAACAGTTTTCTTTTGGGAAATGAAATCGCATGAACTATGCCGGCCTAAGAGTAACGCCGAATGCAGAAATAGCAAAAAGCTTCAGGAAAACGCTGATAGCTTGTAAACTGCCGGAAATCTCATAAAGACTTGATATACACCAGCTTGATAATGTTAGTGACCATTGAAACAGAAAAGTTCGTTACAAAAAACCGCAGAACCGAAAAAACACAAGCAAAAACCAAATTTACCTGAAACCGGCTTTGACGACATTAGGAAGCGCTGGACTCCGTCCGCTTGGTCCAATTTTTAACATCTTGTACCAATTACCGTACACATTGAATGCCAAGAATAGAAAGATGCAAACTCGGTAAAGCCATGCTGAAGAACTAAATTCAGAAACGTCTAGGAAAAAAACAACATACCTTCTTCGAAGGCTGGATACCAGTATGTCATAATGAAGAAGATATTGATTAGAAATCCAATTGGCATCACTACTAGGAATATTCCTGTAGCAATCTGAAAAAGGAGAATAGTGATGGCGCTCAAAAGCTGAATCTTTCTATATGGTGAATTGAATTTGATGCAGGGACTAGTCCCCTTATTCGGGTCTGCAATGCAGCAGCAGGTGCAATTTGTGCATTTCCTGCGTCAAACGCTTGACAATCAAACTGTTCAAACAGATTATTTTAGCGCCTAAATGAGCAGGTGCGGATACGATGACCATGATATTGATTCAGGATATGTTCAATTTTGCAAGGAGCTGTAAACGCTGCAAAATGACCCGAAAATCAATAAACAAAAGAAAGCATGTAAGAAAGAGCAAAAAGGAATATGATAAGTGAGATCTAGAACACTTACGATATCCTGGGTCTGTTTCGGAATCATTTTATACAGTCGAGACTGTAAATCGCTCAATTCGTCCGACTCCATTCTGAAAAAAAAGATTTTGGATAGATACAGCTGGATTTTGCGTTGAAAAAGTTCTCGAAAAGACGGAAAATCAAGATGCGCGAGTGCGGAAATGCGTTACACATCGTCGGAAATACGGAAGCAAACGAAACACAATCAGCAAACAGCTTGAAAGGCTAAGTTGGCTGTTTGATCATTGGTGGAATGGCAGTGGATGTTTACGACGACGTGCGTCTCTGCCGTTCCCCTCAGCAGCCCCCTCTGCCGCCTGCACTCTCGTTCTGGCAGGTGCCAGCCAGTGGGGCAGACTTCGCCTGTGCTTTTTGGTATCCAAGGTTTTAGGAGCTGAACAAAAACGCAACTTGTACTTAGGATGCTGCAGAAAAGATGTGTAAGTTTCAGCAAAGAGCTGACAGGCGTTGTAAAGCGATGGCAGTGTGATTGAAGACGAGTATTTATGCTCGAAGGAATGACTCATCAAGAATGCGTTGGTTGTTTCCATGAAATGTAGTATCAGTTAAAAAAGAAAAACCATAATCTCTCAAGAACATATTGCTTCTGCAAGTTTAGGCAAGATCTTCTGTTGTCAGTTTTTGCCTCTTCATTATGCCGTTAGTACAGTCTGTCCCAATCGGAATGATCCACAGACGCGAAGCAGCGCATCCGCAGCGCGAAGGTCTTGCGTTGCATGTGCGCACGAAGGCTGGCAGTTTGCCAGCCGGAGACTGACGAAAATGCATAGAGAACAGAGAGGTTTTTTGTGATGTTGATGTTCTATATTGGGACGCAGGCGTGGCGGTTCCGATGCGGACATGCGTCATGCCAATTTCAAAATGATCCAGTTTTGGGACACATCGTAATAGGGTTATATGAAGGCAAGAATAGAACTTCGATCTGCTGTAGTGGAATGGTATAAAAAACCACTTCTTAGAACGAATAAACACTTGTGACAAAGAAGTAAATTCTATCACGTCTGACATTAATTGCCTGTTAAAAGGTGCTCTGTAATCACTCTCTAGTCGAGTGCAAAATGTTTGTAATTTGCATGAAAGCACAGCGACGTTCCTATACCCCTTTGATTCAACGGAATTGGCGGCTGGAAGGCGGGGCTTCGAGGCCTAAGCAAGGCTAGAGAATGATCAGAGAGCACGCTCGCAAGGGAGACCCAGACTGCTTGCAGGTGGCCTTCCATCCGCCAATCCTGTTGAATCAAAGGGTACGTTGTAGGTTCAATATGCTGATAATAGACACCCGTTTCTATTTCAAAACATGCAAAAAACCTAATCATTCACTTTTGCTCAAACTTAACTGTGTTCAAGTATCAGGGAGAACCAGGGCAAAAAAAAACGACATCTGATGAACATTGTCAATTTTATGGTCAAAAATGTGTAGTTGCACACATAAGCAAGGAATGTTAAACACTGTACGCCTGGCTTGATGACTGTTTACAAATGGGGTGTTCTTTGATCTCATCATTTCAACACTGATGGTGGTTTTAATCAGCTGATAAGCACTCCTAGGACTTCTGATACAAGACAGGAAATCGAGTCAAGGTCGAACTGTCGTAATAAGTGATGATTATAGGCTTGAAAAAATGTTTGAGATCGTAATTAATTGTCTAATCGATCACGGTTATTGAACGAGTGATAGTACGCAAATGGCAGATGATCGATAAGATAGGTGACTATCTACGCATTTCCTCGGTTCATTATCGTACACGTTACTCATGTGGTCTTCGTTCTGTACATGAAATCTGGCACTTTGCACTCAAGTAGTTTCGTAAATTGACTTTTTTGTCATTTCTCTAGTCAATGCCGTACCTTGACCATGCTGGAGCAGCTCTTCCCTCCGAGCAACAGCTGAAGGAGGTTTTTGAAGCTGCTCTTTCTATGCCTTTGGCTAATCCTCACTCACATCATTCGACTGCTACCGCAACGCATCTGATGGTGGAGAACGCTCGACTTCGGTAGGTTACTAGATCTTCACAATCCAAGTCCACTAATCTTGCTAATGAAATGATTATCACTTCACTGATGTACAGTCTAGTAAGTTTGGACGGCAAATGCAGTTTTCCTGCGGCAAAGACAACATTTGCGCGAAAATTAACGCAATACTTGTGAATGCCGGGGACTTGCCTGCGACGAAATGGCCATAGAGCGCTCTCACTGTTTACGCGTGAATGTTGTCTGCAAAGCACGAACATTTGATTGACCGTCAAAGTTGCTAGGCTATATATATCAAGACTGATCCCCTATGATGATTCAGACAATTGGATGGAATTTCCGCGGGCCGTGTGGTTTCTTTCAACTTTTTTTTTGAAAATAATTGTTGTTACCATTTGTATTCACATTTATCATTACTTACTTTTGTTTGATCCAATCAGTTAATTTTTTTTTCTCAATTCAAACCGGCAGATTGACCAAGTTTTACCCTAATCAAAACTGATTCTTTACGATGATTTGAATAATCGGGTGGAAGTTGCAGGGGCTCTGTCTTTTCTTCAGTTCTTCCCTTAAAACTAATAATTGTTATCATTCCAAATTATGATTGTGACTACACCATTGCTTACTTATTTTTATTAATTTTTTTTCTAAAGCCGGTATGCTTACGTAATTTTTGAAATTGATAGTCCAGCGGTTTGAAGTGTTTTTTGTCCTCTCACTTAGGATAAGTAGCTATGCATAACAAACATTCTGGAGGTCTCTAGTAAAGAAACGTCTCTATTAAACTTGAAAACCTGGCCTCATCCCGCAGAATTTCCAGCCGATTGTCTGAGAATTTCAAATCAAAAACTAAACTTTTTCTATTTCATGGTTTTGGAACATTTCGATGTCACACCGGAGGACTATGCCGTGGTTTTTACTGCAAATGCCACACATGCCCTGCAAATTGTTGCTGATTCTTACATTTTTGAAGAAAAAACAACGTCAACAGTGCAGATTGGTTCGACTGCAAAGAACACAGGTAATTACGGAATGGAGCAAAAATGTGATTTTTGATACTATAACTCCTCACAGGCTCCCAAGAATGTGTTTGAAGCCCGCAATTTGCTAAACTATAGAAAAACATATAACCTTCTCCACGTTCAGCTCAAAAAATAAATTTTAAAAAATTATTGTCAGTGCACCTTCGTTGCTTTCTATATAGCATTAATAGCTTCTTGTTAATCCTTCTTTTTCATCGCCTTCCAACATCCTTTGAGAATATCAGTGTAATTTATCTTATTTTTTTGCCTGAGTATGCATCTTGTACTTGCCATCATTATTGTGCGATTACTATTTAAGTATAAAACCGTTTTATCCTTTTCCCAGTTGCTTAGCGTTCTATATAAGTGCTAGACTAGGAAAATGATATTTCTGTTTACCAGAAGCTATGTCACAAATTTTGAGCATTGAGACCTTCGGATTTCCTTTGGACGTCGTAGATTCAGTACTTTTTGATCTTCTCAGCTGGTGTTCATCTGTCCCTAAGTTTCAGCGAAAACTTTTTTTTGTTTGGAAGCCTTTCGAGTTTCCGCCGTAAACAAGCTGATTTGGATCCAGAGAGACTGTTTTTGTCAGTAGGCGAAAATTATGGATCCAATTTTGTTTGTATTCAAAGCCCAACAACTCTTACATTGAATTTGCGACTCTTCTAGAAATGTAATTTACAACCCAAAGCTTAGCAAAAAATCAGAACATAGACTAGCAGTAGAGGTTCTCGAGTGTCGTAAAATGCGGAGTTTTAACAGTTTTGAGATTATAGCTCATCTCAAATACGCCCAAAACTTACAACTAAATTTTTCACTTTTAGTAGCTTCAAGGTTTCATTGTTACTGTTGCTGGGTTAGTTACTTGCCATTCAAATTATCTTGCTGGCAAAGTAATGCTGCCTACTTTTCATCCGGTTCTTCTGATGGGGATTAAAAATGACTATTGAGTTGCCAAAATAATTGCTCATTTCTCGAATGCTTCCCAATGCGCTTTTTAATGTACGATGTTGACAATTATATGACTTTATTTCCTACAAAAAGCCTCCAATACGTTTCCAATTCTTTCCTAATAAGCGAAAGGTAGCACAAGGCTACCAGATCTATCTCTTTGCTGGAGACAAAGTTGGATCCTAGAATTCAGTGAATGATGTCTTTTGTGTTCAGGTCCGACATTCGCCTACCTTCGCGATTCACATAATTCACTCGTTGGAATGCGAGAAATTGTCAAAGACAAGATAAGTTTAACCTTTTTCACATTATCTCAGCTCCTTTGCATAATATCATAATCACTTTAGGTTGACAACATTTTAGTTCTAGACAGCATGGATAATGGGATACTGACGTCTAACAGGAGTGGCCTTTTTGCCATGACCGCAATGAGCAACTTTTGTGGAAGAAAATATGATCTTGCACTCATAAAAATTCTACAGGACAGAGGTATTTGAGGCCCATTTTCCAGAGCATTTCTGATACATTTTTCCCTACAAGTTTATGAACACAGGCTGGTCGGTTTGCTTGGATGCAGCTTCATGGGTATCCACTTCGCACCTTTCTCTGGCAGAGATTCGACCACATTTCATGGCTCTTTCTTTCTATAAAATGTTTGGTTATCCAACAGGCATTGGCGCACTGCTCATACGAAGAGTTACTTTCAAGCTGTACAAATATAAGTAACACCGAAGATGTATTATATGCAGTTTCAGATTCCATGAACCGCCTCAAAGCCCGTGCTTTTGCTGGCGGTACAGTCAGTCAGATGTTAGTCGACGAACTACATTCCGTCATAAGAAATAACCATGAAAGGTACATATTAATATGCGAAATTTTCTCTGAAAAAAAAACTTTTGAGATTCTATAAATTCAACATTGAGAAGAAAACTGGTATTGAAATGGCTAATCAAAAATTTAGGTACGAACAAGGTACACTAAACTACTACGCTATTTCTGCGCTAACAAAAGGATTCGCTGATTTGAAGAGATTTGGTACTTTGACCTTTCTTATCTACGAATTATATAGACTTCAAAAACATATGTTAATATTTTCGAAATCAGTACACACTTCCTTGACGAGCCATGTGGATTGAAAAAACACTTTAGGAGGCATTCAAACTATTCAAGAAAATAATATGCGAATCGCAGCTGCAGCACATAAAATGCTCTCACAAAAAGTTCATTGGAACGGCAAACCAGCTGTAAAAGTATATGGATGGCGAAATCCAGCTCAACAGGGGCCTATCGTTACATTCAATCTATTGAGAGACGATGGAAGTTTTACTGGATATTCTGAGGTGCTCAGCCTATCTTCCTGAAAAATTTAAGATACATCATAAACAGAAATTTTCTAGGTAGAAAAAATGGCAAGTCTATTCGGAATTGATCTGAGAACTGGATGCTTTTGCAATTCTGGCGCATGCCAAATGTATTTGGAAATCGGCAACAATCAACTCCGCCAGTATTACGAAGTAATTTTGTACTATTAGTTCTCAGTTTTTAGGTGACTGAAAACGTACGGGAGGCCGTAATAGAGCCAAAAATGGCAGTTTATATTTTTCATCCGTGACTAAAGAATCTAACTGTAAACCATTGTCCACTACCGTATATCTTTCTTGACAGACCAATGAGGGTTCTCGACTTGACGAGAATCCAGAATTTGAGCCGAGGACGAAAAAGCTATATAGTGTGGACCCCGGCCAGCTTCCCACAGGTACCTCCGCGACGCGCGCGCAGCGCATGCCTTTAGTGCGCTTATCGTCTCAACTCTACTGGACTTTTTTGCTTTTCTCTCTTAAGTGACTTTGTTCTCTGCTGTAATTTCTCTATTTTAGGTGTAAAGACCTCACGACAACTGCCATTGATGAGTTTTCAAGAGACTTGACAGTCTTGAGTGCTTTCAATCGTAAAACTCTTTTTTTCTCGATGGTGAAGATTTAGATGTAGTATATGGGGATGTCTCTTCAATGGCTGCTATTACAGGATAAGCCTGTATATCCGACTGGATTTTATTGAAGATGTTTCTAGGCTTTTTTGATGCGCCGTTAGGGTTTTGCTTCTAACCTTTTCCTCTCGACCTCAAATCTTCTAGTTTTTGTAGCCACAGAAGAACAACGTTTTAAAGTGTCCCTCGACTTCTCCTGGTACCTCTATCACCCATCACTTGTAGTATTATACTAGCATCAATGAGATGACTAAAATCTGGGCGCTAGAGGAAGTTATGAACATTCTCTTAATGCTATGGCTTTTCTCAAGTTTCGTGTAGAAGTTTCCACTTCTCATCTAACTTTTTCAAGTGGAAATGCTTTCGTGTTCATAAGTGAGAGAGAAGCGTCAAGTCGACCCCGCGTTGCGTATGCGACGCGGGGGTACCTATGGGAAGCTGGCCGGCGTCCATACTATACAAATATTTTGTCACAAGGCTAAAACTAGATTTTCTGGAGTTGTCTCTTGAAACTTAACCTTTGCTGTCTCAAAACTTTTTTCACTACAGGAAGGAAAGGAATGCGGCGATACAAGGGATGTTATAGATGGTCGTCCAACAGGTGCAGTTAGAGTCTCATTTGGAAGACAATCCACAATTGAGGTGCCAAATACCCTCGAAAAAATTCTCACTTTCACAATTTGCTTTTATATCAGGACGTTCTCATTTTGGAGCAAATGATTGACTACTGCTTCCTCGGATTTCAACCGTCAACTGTCATTGAATACCCATTGAGCATAGAACACTATACTGCTGCAGTATCTCGCCTCATTGTGTATCCTGTCAAAAGCTGTCAAGGATTCGATCTAGAAAAGTATGTGGATTTTACTTGAATGAATATTTGAGGGGGAATGTTGCCAGATTGCCATCAAGGAATAAAGTTACCATACTTTTCACAGGGAGGGGGGGGGGGGGCGGGCACTGAAAAATCCCCAGATTTTTGACTCATGCTTCTGCATAATTAATGTCACTGTATTAGTGTTTATAGGGATGGCGCTCTGAAAAGCTGTTTCTAAAAGGTATTGGGGAGGGGGGGGGGGGGAGGTGGGGGGAGGGAGACTATAGAAATTTCGGTCGGTAAAGGGGCGTGGCGTTACCCAAGGCTGCAATTTTTTCCACATTTTACTGGGAAGCATAAAAGTTTTGTATCTTCAGCTCTAAAATTCGAAGAATTCAGAGGTTACTGAAAACATTTCAACTACTTACAAGTAAAGTATGTTTTTTCTAAATTTATGACCATGTATACTTCATAATCGGAACATTCCCCCTCCGACCCCCCCCCCCCCGATCCCTTGCTATCTGCAGATAAGAACGTCGTGTAAATGTTATAGCTCATACAGAATTGGAAATTACACAATTTTCGCAGTTTAGATTAGAGATTAGATTTAGATCAAGCTAGATTGGTAGATAGATAATTTTTAGATGTACATTGACGAGAACTGGTCTCCAGCACGACCGCGAATTCATGATTGAGAGTTGTGGTACAACATTAACCCAGAAAAGACAACCGAAAATGTGTAAGATACATACAATGGTAGAGCTGTTTGAATTTTAGACACATTTATTATGGCAAAATTCCATTTTTTCAGATAAATAAAAAATCACTTGAGTTATTCGATGCGGACAATCCTAGTTGTTCCGTCACAGTACCTCTTCAACCTGATCAAATATCCTTACAATCCGGGATTGTTTGTACATACAAGTGTGTAAAAAAATTTTTTAAATATGAATGAAATGGTCATTGATGCTTTCAGTGTGCAAACGTCTGAAAGTACAAGCGAATCCTCTTCATGGCTCACGTCTTTTTTAAATCTACCTGAGTGTAAGCTGCGCCGAGTACATCAAGGTCCTGTTTATTTAACTTCATTTTCTTTCCGTCAAATACAGATATTTGATTTTTAAGATTCGAGCAGAAGTTTGTCAAATGAAGCGCCGTATCTTGTAGTTAACGAGGCTTCCATAAAAATTTTAGCTGATATAGTTGGTAAGTAAATGTACATACCCTTTGATTCAACGGGATTGGCGGCTGGACCGCGACCGCTCGCACCACCCGCGACGCACTTTGTCTCTTCGCGAGCGCGCTCTCTAACCATTTCCTAGCCTTGATTAGGCCTCGAAGCCCCGCCTTCCCGCCGCTAATCCCGTTGAATCAAAGGGTATGTACTACACGAAGTCTACTCAAACATGTTTACAGATCTAACGATAGAGGAAACCGTAGATCGGTTTCGTCCCAATATAGTCATAAGAGGACTGCCACCATTTATTGAAGATACCGCTAAGCGAATGTCTATCGATGGATTTAAATTTGAGGTAAAACTTCAGCTCAAACATGTCAGTCAGAAGTTTGTTAGATGAACTTAGAAAACTTTAGACTAAAGAGCAGGGGCAAGAGGGGGGGGGGGCTTCCTATGAATTTCAAAAGCATGTTGAAAACTGAGCTAACTTTATATATTTTTCCGTAAAATGTGAAAATGTGTAACCAGAACAACTCTTTTGATTTAATTCTTCAATTATAAAAATCAAAGTATCATCTCGCTTACATACTCGTTGAAGCATTTCAAAATTTTTAAATTTTATCGCAAGTCATTGTTTGACTAATTTTTGAAGGCACATTTCTAACCATTCACAAAAGTCCAGTCATGCACAATCGTTGAAAACAAATTTCCATTCCAAATTCTATACAAATTCATAGTTTAACTAATTTTTGGAAATTACAGAGTCTAACGTTCAAAAAATCCAAAAGATAAAATAATATCTGTATATTTTCATAAACTCGCGAAACTAAACAAAACTTTCCCATGACCAACTATAAAATAAAATAAACCTAATTTCGAGCCTGCCGACGTTTCTCAGAATAATAGACAGTTGTTTGTGGCCTAGTGTTTACTACATCGTTGCTATACATAGAATTGAACTTGTAGTGAGCAAAAATCCCCAACATACATGTAAATTGTCGACTAGTTAGAAACTGGGGGCAAAAAAAAATGTTGAAAAAATCCCATATACACTAAGCGGATCAGAGGTGATCAACAGAAAGAGTCGTAATGCATAATTCCCCAACGGACGAGTTTTTATAAATTAATAATTTCCGAATCGATTCTACCACATCTACCATAAAAAGCATTCCATAGTCGCAAGCGGAAGTTTAGTAAAAATGGATATTACAAACGGGAAAATTGAAACATTTCTCCGCTTAAAGAAAGTGAAAACTTTGTAAGTTATGAAGACACCTCCATATTTATATCTATTTTCAGATAATCAAAAAATGTACGAGGTGCGAAATGATTTGTGTCAATCCCGAGACTGGTGTGAAGGAACCACAACTTATTGTAGCTCTGAGAAATTTCCGTCAACGTGAAAAAGTACGTGAGGTCTTTTTCGTCTCGAGATAAATGTAGATCGATGATTTTGTATGAGGAGAGCTTTGTTTTCGAGAAACAGCCCTTCTTTTCCCCTTCACAAACAATATCAGGTTACATTTTGTCCCCGCAGTTTCCGCAGAAAACAAATATTTTGGATTTTTCGCGCAAATAAATGTGAATTTCACTATTATTATGAACAAGAAGAGAAGCAATAGAAACTTCGAGGGAAAAAATTTGTAAAAGAGGGGATGGGGTAGGACAGATAATAATCTGCAAGGAAATTAAAGAAAAAACATGAACTATTAGCATTGGGAAGGAGCTAAAGTTTTCTTTCTAGTTTCGCTAAATTTTCATTTTTTACTCCATAATAATTCTATTTTCAGATGACCTTCGGCATCTATGTGAAACAAATTGAAGAGATACCAGGAGAAATTCATAGAGATTCAAAAGTTCATTTTGAATAAACAAAAATAAACAATATGGTTCACATCGGCACCCATAGAAATCTCGAATGAAAACTGAGGAAAATCGCGATTGATGAAGGACAATAAAAAAATTCTATGAAAAGCTAGAATAAGGCTTTGACTCAACGGATTGAGGCAAGAAAGCATTAACCATTGTACTATCACACACACAAAAAACAAGAAAACGGAAAAAAATGTACAAACTGTGCTTAACGTCGCAGAAATGGCCACTTTGAGGGCTTTTTTCCTGAGGCATTGGAGAAATGTGTTTGGGGAACAGTGACTATGCCGAAGCAGCACCTAACATTATTGGAAGAAACAGAGATTTAGCTGAGGAAGCGATGACTGGAAATTTTGCTTAAAAATCATCAGCAGATAGAGATGTGCAACATTGCGAAATGAAAGAAGAGAGATCATTTTGAAAATTTAAGCTTTTGAGAGTAGTGGAGGTGCTGACGGATATGTGGTAAAATCAGCTCTTCCTCGATTTCGGCGAGCTCTTCGTTTTCGCCACCAAACAGCACAGAAACAACATGGCGAACAGAAACATATCATGCAGCAACACCCGCATAGACTTATCACAAATATCAGTGTTAGAATAATCATCCTGAAAATGATTTGAGCTTATTTTGCAAAATTTACAAGTATATCAGTAGTCTTCACCATATTGTAGACTTGACTTCGAAGGGGAGATGATCATATACCCATTCTGTGATACCTATCCAATCCAGGGACAATACTCGTTCCCAAATAGGACGGTAATAATAGCCGTCGCTCATTACTTCACTACCTCTAGCAGCTTAGCGATGGGGACTACGAGCTGAACCAGTGCCAACACTCTCGGGAAGGCGGATCGATAGGCAGAGCAACGCAGCTGAACTGGAGCACGTTAGACGTCGATGCTTGTCTGCCGAGCTCGCCGAGCTGGACCCGCTATGGCGACGGCGGGGGGCGGCGCTGCGGGTTTTGAAACTCGGGACGAGGACGTCTAGACCCGCGACAGCAACATCGCGTGTATATTGAGGACAGACTGAGTCATCCACGAAGCAAAAAACAGCACTAATCCGAGAGCCGCCTGCGGCAAAAATGCCTGCTCCAGAAGCTAATACGCTCAGCCAATAAATACCACCCGCAGATGAGTCATCGTCCAGTATTACTTTCCGCAGATAGAAAAAATTAGCATCCATCCAATGAATCCACTGATTGGGTGCCACTCAACTAAACCAGAAAAAAAGGCTTGCGTGGGCTTATGATGCATTTGAATCGCACACAACCTGACTCACATTTCCCGTTTATTTTCACAGTAGGGATGTTGATAGTTGACAAATGACGTAACCGTCAACGAAAACGAAAATCCTGCCGAGTCTCTCAAAGAACGCATCTGCCACTGACAGTCTTGCCTCTGAGTCGTTGATGAGATCCCGCGCGACAGCCGTCGACTGATAGGCACATCTCCTACTAAGTATGAAAGCGTTTCACAAGCAAACAGCTTGTGTAAAAGACTCAAACTGCTTCCGGTGATATATCTCATATGCTGCACTTCTCAAAATTATCTGCTTCTATCATATCCTGACAATCGGCGAGATAACGGAATGTTCCAGCAGTTTGCTACTGCTCATTGTCAGTGCAAGTGCATATAATTAGGTTCGCACGGAAGTCTGTTCAGTTTCAGAATTATTTTGAAAAGTAGATGGGACGGCTATCATTTTTGCAGAAACTAGTTACGTGACCTTGTAATACTGGCTATTCCGAATAGTGGCGTAACCAGGATTTCCCCCCGGGGGGGGGGGCGGGTGGAGGGGGGGGAGGCGACAAAAAAATTTTCCGATGAGGGTAAAAATTTTTTGGCATACTTCTTAAAATTTTCGCGGGCTTGTAACCCCAAGATTCCAGAAAAAGGGGCGTAAAATTTTTTATAAGGCCAAAATAAATTTTTGAAAAATTTTAATATTACTTTGATTATTTACAAGTATAAACAAGTCACTTGCACAATTTTATTAAGGAAACTTCCAGACTTGACGACTGAATGTTCAATATCATTATAAAACAGGATAATCTTCTTTTCAGCTTCAATCAACTGTCGTTGATAGAAAAGAACTCGAATGAAAGCGTATGAATTCCGTTTTTCGACTGAAAACATTTTTTTTGAATGATCGAAATATTGGAAAGCTACGTATTCGTGCGCCAGAGTCTCTGTGCAAACCTAATATCACCTTTCATACACACAAGGGGAGAATCCGAAGTCGAAATCGGCTTTCCACATGGAATATATACCAATCTAGAGAGCATCAAACGCTAATCTCAAAATTGTCGTTGTTATCTGCTAAGCGCCTCTAGACGCTGAGTTTCTAGCTTAAGAAATGTACGCGCAACTGAAACAAATTCGTCCAAGGCCCAGCGTCGGATAACAGAGCACTCTACACATAAGAACTTGTCAGTATGCTCGTACCCAACACTTCTTTATTTGAGCGCTGAAAAGACCATAACTACTGATTTTACCTGTATTTTGCTATCATTTTGTTTCATAAAGACCCAGCGTTCAAAAGCGTTTGGCAAAAAACACAGTTTCGGAATCAGCGTTTGATGCTCTTCGAAGTGGTATACATTTCATTTAGAGAGCATATATCGACTTTGAGTCCTCCCCTAGTAAGCAAAGCAATATTGAGATCAATGGTTTTTGAGCTAAAATAATGCATTTGCACTACAGACTTCACTTTCGCATAGGAAATGGACATGGGACGCATCCTGATGCAGTACAAAATGAGTCCTTCAGAACGAGCAAATCCTGTCAACACTTAGACCAGGGTCCAGAAAACCCTTTCCACAATCGAAATTCCAAAATGCTATATCAGCTGTACAAACTATCAGCATGCATAATTATTTACTTAGTCTGATTCCCATAGCAGCCACAACACCAGACGATCTGATTTGCGATAATCAACCATATGATACAAACCTCCAATCCACTTCATTGCAAGGAGTTAACTCTCCAAAATATAGCTTGATTCCTTTTTGCGTCCATGGAAATCGTTCTGTCAAGCAGCTCAGCGATGAAGTGAATACACGGAAGGCAGCAGTTTCAATTTCGACTTTCTCAGAGGACATGGCGGAGTGAGAAGGAGACTAAGAGCAACAACGACCGATGCCGGGCTGAGCAAATACTTACTCAGATGTCGAGGACTGAGTATATGATGTGAGGAACCTGTCTTCCTGGCCCCATGTCAATGCAACAGTGAACCGTCAACAACAAATGCGCTATTTTTGTAATGACTAATTCAAGAGCAATAATGGATAAATGTTCAAATGACTCACGAAGTTAATGCCGGAGCACATGCGACCACATCTCCAGGCTTATCGTTACAAAAATCCGCAATATAACAGCTCATGTAGCATGATTGGAGGCAACTTTCGAGCGAGCTGTAGCAGCTTACGAATACTCCTAGAAGAAAAAACATTTGGACCTACAATGCAGTAAGTTCAGTCTTTGAAGTGACCCCAAAATGCGGCTTAACAACGGCAATATACGACCCACCGGTGGGTCGTAAGTGCCTTGTGATTTCGGACAAGACTTACCGGTGGGTCCTATGCTTTCTAAAGTTTTTGATTTAATTCACGATAGAACTTACTGAGCAAATTTATTAAACTTCTGTCACCTCTTGGAATACTTCCTAAAAGATCAACACTTCAGACCACGGACCCATCAGTGACCCGAAAATATTACGCGAACTCTATATTGCGAAATATGCTCTGGTCCAAAATGGCAGTCATTAAAACGGCCTTGTCGTGAATGTATTAATACCCAGCCCATATACAACAATTTCATCTCGTCTCACAGAAAAATCAAACTTATTGGAATTAGCAAAAGAAGATCATCTTCACATTCATTCGCTTAACCCCAAGATTTAATCTCGAATTAAAAACGCTTCAATTCTCAACTCATTCACGATAATATTATCTTGGACCTTGGCCACCGTGCTAGAGCGTTTCTAATCTTGTCAAATTTACGACCCACCAGTTGGTGGTCACTCTACAGATATGATAATTCCAAAAAATGTCTCCAGCTTCTGCTCGCCTATTACCGAACAGTAGCAATTTTCCAAAAAATTCCCAAACTTTATTTTGAGGGAGTTTATAGGAGACTGCCCAACAAAAAGACTTCGACCCCCCGCCAAAAGGCCTCTGCTATAATATGAGTACCGTAATTATACGCGCATTATCGAATCAAGGGCGTACAATCGAGCAGATTTTCTTGCGAAATGTATACAGCAAGTTTTCCAGGACCTGGTCGGGCCGTGGGTCGGGGGCCGTGGTGTTTTCTTTTTGCGTTTTTCTCTCCCAGATGGTTACTTTGTCGAGATTATACAAAAAGCACTTATTGCCTGGGATGTCTGGACAGCACACTCGAGGATGTGCAACTGCACACATTAGCAAGGAAATTTATTTAACTGTAGATTCTCAACTACAGTTCATGGATATCCACACGACATGTATAGGGTTCCATGAAATAATGATGCTAGTTGTATTCGGTACGACGGAAGTTCAAGGCCATGTAATAATTAACATGTTTTTCTAGGCGGACCAATATGCGCGAGTGGCTAGGTCATTTGCAACTTCAAGGCTATCGTCCGCACGTCATTCTCAGGGGTTCTATTTCAGCCATATACCTTTGCGCTAACTGATAAGAGTCCCTCATTCATTCGGGACTACAGGCCACATTCCTATTTACGGCATCTCGCTTGAGTAAACATATTTAAAACTAAGCATGTAAAGCTCTATTTGCATTTACGACCTCTGTAATTAATTAAGCAATTAGAGTAGTCTGAAACTGAAGTCTAATTCTAACGGCTATCATACTAAGCAGGAAATTTTAGCCTTACTAAATAGACAAGGCAAAATTACGGGTTACCAAATTGGTAAGGCAGAATTACGGGTTACTTTGAACCCTTAGCGCCTTGGCAAGATAATAGTAGTTGCAAAATAATGCGTCATAAACAAAACACAACGCAAAAAAAGAAATCCTCTAGCGAATAAAAAAGGCAAGATTATGGTAGTTGCACAATAATGGGGTATGAGCATAACGCCGGAATAGAAATCTTTTATGGAATAAAAAAACAGTATTTGCGCATGCTATAGGGTTATCGTAGATCCCCCTTTGGTACGATCTCAGGAAATTTCAGAAAATATTTCATGCACATATATATATATAGTATACCTCAGATACTCATCCACAGCCTTAAATTACGCTGACTCTTCGGCAAAATCAACCTACACATATTGTCATGAGGTAAGTTTGATGGGAAACTGATGAAAATACATCATGTGGATTTCGGAAAGATAGTGAAAGCAAAGATGTTGATTGGAAGCGGCGAGCGACTAAACACTAGCTATGAAGGAGAAAATCTCGGTGATTTCGGCTAAAGCGGTGAATTTCAACACCGAAACAGCTTAGAACACTAAGCATACAAGAGGATTTGGAAATCAAGTGGCAGAATAATGGTTGATAGGATTCGTAATGCGAATGCAGTTAAGCAACTTATGGTTTTAAAAAATGAATCGGCACAGCTAATTACCGCAGTAAAGTGGTAAAATGATGTTTTTGTGCTCAGCAATTCAATTTCATACTCAGTTTGGCTACGAAAGCACTGACCGCGACGCGCAATCTCACTTGTACAGATCAAATTACTTCGATATCATCTCAAATCTGTGCCTTATGAGGTAAGAATTACGCCCTATGTTGCTCATAACTTGAAAGTATAAGTCACTTTGTGGAAATCAAAAATGAACAATTTCAAGATCAACTCCAAACATTCGGTTTGATAGCAAGTAGCAAGTCATGAGAGAAGCAAGAACTTTGTTGCACTAAATAACTTGAGTATTATATGCATACGTAAACAAGCTATATATGTTTGATCAATAAACGAATGACGAAGCCAAAACAAAACAGGAGGTGACGATACACACAATGTACGAATGTGAAAAACCTCGACAACTAAGTTCAAGAAGAAACTGATTTGTTGGAAGCAAATGACTAATCGAAAGGAAATAAGTGTAAGTAAACGAACCCGATATAGAGGAGCCTCCAGCTAACATCACCGTTTCATTCTTCGTCATCTTCTCCTGAACTTGAAGTTTTTAACAATAAAAGTATAGGCCTACAGACTTTTATACTGTTCAAGATTGGCAGTACGGTTACGGAGATGTCAAGAGAACGCTCGAACACACAGAGACTTTGCACGGGCTGAATCGATCTGCTATCTCTGGAACTCTCCACATTTTCAGTTATCCATCGTTGTTGATTATGTTTTCTGACGGAAACCCCAACACTCACTGAGTGACTCATAATGTGAGGCAGATCGACACTTTCCATCTGTTTCAGATTATCCGAGATGGTTTTTTGTTTGCGAGGAAAAATATATATGCATTTTTGACCTTGTTCACTCCAATTACCGCAATTAGAACTTTATCTGTACTTTTACCAAACGGTGGTAGACACAGGCAGCACAAGCAAGACCATATTTCTCAAAAGTTGCACTTTTCGATACTCTTGGCAGTGCACCCCTGAACCTGATGAGGTGAAGGCTCTCTTGCCTTCTTAGGTACTTATAATGACCTTTCTTCCATACCTGCCCTCTCAAAAAAGGACCGCACCATTCTCTAGTAAAAAACGAGCTCATTCCTAAGTCGCGCACTCTTAAATGTTTTCTCTATCTGCGCGTATAGCTCTTTTCCTTTTTAGGAATGTTATGCCTAAATCAATGCCATGATTTTCTGAGCGCGTGCCATTCTGATTTGCTTCAAAAAAGGTATGAATTGATGCGTTTGCCGTAGATTTCAGTCTGGTGGTTTCCTAGATCTAATTCATCGAACGCGCGCACTGGCCGTGTTTGCGGCGGCCGCGACGCGCGATTAAAACGTGCGAGAGTACAACTTTACAATGGTGAAAGCGTCTCACTGTGCGTAGCATGCTCCGTAGGATGGCCAGTTTGTGTGGTTGATGAACCTACACAGCTTAACATGCACAACTGTGAGTCTATCGCTATTCATTATTTCAGTTCAGGGTATAAAACATGGCTCTCACTGTTTTGGTGACTGTTTTTCACTGTAACAAATTCCCTTTACAAGCCCACTAGAAGTGGGACTGTTTATCTAGTAGTGACTTCAAATTTCCCACAGCAAGAACGAGTGACAGGACTTCAAGCAAAGAATTTTCAGTCGACCGTATAACACTAGCGTTTCACCCAAGCAGATTGACTCAGTAGGAAGTGAAAGCCTATTCACCCTACTGTATTCAATTTATCCATCAATCTACAGGAAAAAGTTGGAATGCAACACCCGATACATCATCGAGCTAGGCGTTGGGGTATTGCGAGAATATTTATTTTGACCAGCATAAAATAAGTAACAACTCATAGAAAAGCAAGCGCTATTTGCGCGGTGAAAGAGATTCGGCAGTTTAAAGAGGAAGGCGTAATTCAATAAGTAGTTGAGGCATTATAAACCCACAAATATCAAGTTACACTGAAACATATTGCCTCAGCACTCTTATTTGAGTACAACAGAAAAAGTCTGCTTTGGCACAAAGTGACAAATCTGTGTGTGGACCCGATCAAATATCAGAGCGGCGCGTTAATCACAGGAAAACGATATATTTAGATGGAATATCGATGGGGAAGACGAAAAGAAAACTTTGTTTTCAACTGACAAAGAGTATCTGCATAAGTTATTGCACCATTCATTGACTCTGCGCTGGACGATCAACGTAGACTGTTCGCACACGACCAGCTCGTCTCGTGGTCAAGATTTCCCTTCCATCCTGAACACGAACATCTGAGAATCCTGACTCAAGCCGTAAGTAAAACACATACTGCTTTCTTGATACAATATCCAATGGGCACCCAGACAGCAACGGATAAAAACACGATTATAGCAACTATATTAGACTGGATGATGGGCCCTAAATACTTCTATTATACAATGCTCAGAAACTGAATGTTTGTGACTTACAAATGCGACTTCTATCACTTAGAACATTCAAGTGTCTCGTTACATAATCTGCCACTTCATTTACGCATTTGGACTGGAAAAATGTGAAAACAATGAGAAATCAGAAAGAAAACTCAAGGTGACATACTTTTCTGCAGTAACCTTGAGCACACCATGTTCCATCAACCAAGTCAGCAGCACCAATTTCTGGTTCGCATAAACCTGTACCATTGACATCACGACAACATCGACGGCAAGACAAGTGGACTAGAAGCAAGGAAATGTGCAAAAAAATGGAACTTTTTTTCAAGCACAAAAGCAAGTCACTCACTTTCCTCGCAAATGCAGCTCTTCTTTGCAATGCTTTGTCGTTCGCAATATGGAAGACATACCCCAGCTTGGCATTCTCCATCTTCAATGCATGGAGAGCCGTCCGGAATTGCTGGTGCAAGTGGGCATTCACCAGAATGACCTCTATAAAAACATGTTAAGCAAGAAAAAAAACATGGAATTGCTTTCACAAACGCACGTGCAATGAGACGATGCTTTGCACTGAAGTGGATCTCCGGGAAGGCATACATGATTAGCAGGATAATAGGAACATGTATCATTACAACATGGCTGATTGTGAGGTGAGCACTCTGCTGACGGAGTCAAACGACATTCGCTCGTGCAACACTGTGTGCTCCCTATATATTTTTCGTGATTAAAGACCAAAGAAACGCAATCTTCTATAGCAACATATGCAGAAAAATTAGAGATGAAACTCACCATTGTTCATGAAAAAAGTGCCCTCATCACATTCTTCGCCTTCCTCCACAACACCATTCCCACAAAATGATGCTTTTTCAGGTTCAAAACAACGATGCCAACGTCGTTCAAGCATTCGTCGGATGCTTCTCCGCGAACAAGGCGAGAAGCGCTGAGAAAAATACACATGAAATAGACGCAAAAAGCGCATACTAGTTCACTTACAATGTTGTTTGGATCATATCCATTCTGGGCGTACATATGCATAATATAATTTCCGCCTTCGGAATAGTCTGGCAAACACTCTTCACGACCTTCAGCCTCACGCTCCAGACCATCGTGCTGAGCACCCCAACTGTGAGCATATTCTAAACATGTAATCTAGACGTTAATAAATGAAAAAAGAAGCATACCATGAGCAACGACAATCTCTGCTTCCTTAGTCACCAATGGATAGTCATGTAAGCCAGTATTACCTATCGCGCTTGTAAAAACGGTGTTGTAGCTGACCTGACGGTCCATAACCTAAAAATTCGAACAAAAATATGGCATAGTGGACATAGGTGAGTTCATGACATACATAAGCACTATCTGAGCAGATTCCTCCAGGTCCACCACGTGTATCAGCAACATAAGCAAGACCAATGTGAGCAGAATCAGAAAATGACTGAGCAGTCAAAAGGTGAACCAAACAGAATTTTGGCGAACCTTCTTCTCGAGTGAAAGCCTGGAAGATAATTGTCAGATAAACGGAGGAATCAGGCCTCTTTCATAATATTCATAGCAATGAATCACTTCTAGAAGCCGATTGGAGTTCCACACGCCATTGTTTGTAGAATCTTTGGAATTGTAGTGCCCAATCTGTTGAGAAGGCTTGTCTAAGATCTTCAGTTCCTTGATGGAGAAACCCATATTTACAAATCTAGAAACTAAAAATCAAAAGGAAAGAACGTAAGCCGAATGGAAGTCTATGACAAGCCCATTGGGCTAAAGTAGTCAAAAGAAAAAAAGAAAGTTAAAACGTTGACTCACCGTCCCCGTTCAATCTCTGTTTCCTCCTGTCCTTCGTCCCAGTTCACAACCGTATAAATCTCGTTAACTCGAGCTACCATATTCACCTAAATGAAGTCGAGAATGTGAGTGACAAGGATAAAAGTATAAACTTACAATGTAACGCGTCGTTAAAGCTGTGTTATTCTTGCCTACAATGGAAAAGAACTTATAATCGGCAACAATCTTCAGTGGACATCGATTCCGAACTTCATTTTCAGTAGGCCTTATTTGCCTACGTGCGCGTGGCGCAGGATTTCTAGACTCGTAAGGGATTCCCTGGAAGGGTTACATCAGAATGGCAAATGAAATTGCACATTGTGAAGGACCAAGAGTAAGGTTATCTACAGTCGTATACCATACCTGCACAGGCGCTGTTAAGCCAGCCTTGCTAAGGCTACGAAAGAACAACGAACTATTCAGACTACTGGTTCGAAACACTATCACATCCCTACAACTATATTTGTTCGTAAAACATGGACGAGTTTGGAATTCTCTTACCTGTCGTCGAATCTATCATAGAGAAGTGATGCTGGTTCTAGATAAACTGAATCATTTCCGGCATAAATTGATCCGATAAAAACCGAAGGCGAGAGCCGTGTCAAAACAACGGTGTCATGTGGTTTTCCTGAACTGTCCCCTTGTTCGAGACTAAAGAAATCTTATTCAATCTACCTTTGAGGTGACCACGATAGTGATGCGCACGCTCCAAAGGAGCATTCAAGTCATCTCCAATCCTAATTCGACCGTATGGATCGAAAACATCAGTACTAGGAGTCAACAGAGCAGTATAGACATGATCTGAATGGTGTGCAATCGCAAGGAGAATTGCAATTGTGGAGCAATTCAAAATTTGCGTCTATTTCCGTAAAAAAAAATATCATTTACATTTGATCAAACTTACCAAATGCAGTGAAGGATATCCGACGGACTAAATCATCAGCAGCATCGTATTTTTCATCAATTCGCACAATATCATAAATACCCGTACGTTGATGCAATGAATATTCTAAACACAAACACTTTCAATGGAAAAAAGTGCAGCCAAATGTTCCACCCTACCTCTTTCGGCAAAAACACAAGTACAGAAAACAATAATGTACAGTCCTAAAGAACAGATGACATTAACCATCTGCACATTGGTGATTACACGCCATCTGATTGAGATGGACGCAAATAGTTTCGCAAATCACCTGACGACATTTCTCTTCACAGATGTTAGGTATGAGACTTATTGCCAAAACGATGCCTTGCGCTAAGCATCAATGTTGGCGCGGAGTTGGTGAAGATTTGATGTCTTCTCTTGAATTTCGAAGAATTGTGCCTTCAAGGGAAGGTACCTAGATGCGACTCAAGCTATCTGCAAAGTCGGTTACTGGGAAAGGGGGAAAGACAAACTTTATTGCGAATCGTGTGGATTTACGTTCCTAAGCACGTTGGTGAAGGAAGGAAAATTGAAATTCGCGAGAACACTGTAGGATTGCTGGGTCTTCATCATGTATAAGGTCCTAGATTCTTTTGTGGAGGTGGTCGGTGGCAGTGACCGAGCATGATTTACATGAACTGATTCTATCCTTAGAAGTTACAGTAATTTCTACCGCTCCTGCAGTTTGCGAATAACTCGGAAGAGTAAGATAGCAGCTGTACTAGACTGCCAGTCAACTGGCACAACTATCTGTCTTGTAATTCGCTATTTGAAAATTTAGGCTGCAATGATCTTCAGTAATATTCAACTGCTATAGTGTTGTAAGAGATACCAGCGCTTCAAACAACTGAATATAGAGATTGATCCAGTATCTGGGAAGTCTAGCAGCCATTTAGGAACTGTCGAAATAGCTGGTGTCCAATGATCTCTAACTGATCGCTATTTGCGCTCCTCTAGTAAAAAAATTTTTATAAGACTTCTTGCAATAGATATTTGGATTCACAATTTTATCTACGGTGCGTAGACGTAATACCATGACCTATGGAAGTTCTTATTGAGATTCTCCCAGGCCTCATTCGAGAACCTTACCGTATACTATGGTATTGCCTTATTAGATATTTGGGTTCACAATTTTATCTACGGTGTGTAGACGTAATACCATGACCTATGAAAGTTGTTATTGAAATTCTACCAGGCCTCATTCGGAAACCTTTCCATGTACTATGACATCGCCTTTGCTTGGACGTGGTGGAAGTACTGTCAAAGCCTTCCGGAGGTTTCCGGACATGTCTGAGTGATCAATTGATTTACGATAAGAATTTTTACTAGCGAATGCTATGAAGCACTCGATACAGTACCACAGTTTGAAAGAGTAAAGGCTGAAAAATACAGAGACAGTGCGATCTCATATGCAAAAAAAGTCATTCGGAAATGATCACTCAGAATAAAGTAGCGAAGAATAACAAAGTAATAATAAAAAACAAGTCATTTCTCATATAGTTCTTGACCATTGCTTGATTCTGAAGTGGTTTTTCTAGAAAAAACCATGGATAATTATATTGCAAATTTATGTATTACTCGAGAAGCAGCTGAACTGAGTCCTTTCGCTGAAGTTCCAGCCTAAATGAAAAAAGAACCCACAACATCTCCAGACAGCTTCTGACACCTATACAGCAAAATTATTGATTTTTCAGGATCATTAAGAAACATTTGCTTGAATGGTTAGAACACCTAAATCTCATTCCCACAGAACAACATGGATTCCTAGCAGGATCTTCCACCTGTTCACAGTTGGTAGATTGTTCTTTCCGTTGGAACAAGGCATTAGGTGAAGGGAAAGGGGTAGATGTAGTTTACTTCGATCTTAGCAAAGCCTTTGATACCGTTTGTCATGTATGCCTTGTGGAGAGATTGCGGTGTATAGGCATAGAGGGCAGTTTACTGGATTGGTTTCGATCCTATCTTGAGGATAGAAAGATGATAGTGCGCTTCTCTCATGACTTTTCCTTCCCTAGGGAATGCCTATCGGGCGTTCCACAGGGAGGGATTTTGTCGCCTATACTTTTTCTTATATACACACATGATTTACCTGCTTTTCTCAAAACGGATACGAGGATTTTTGTGCATGCGTACGCGGATGACATCAAAGTCACTGCAATCTATAGTGAAACAGAAAAAGAAGCAGTTCAGCAGGCTTTGACGAAATCTGTCGAACGTATGTTACAGTGGACGAATTTTTGGCATCTCAAAGTCAATTTTCGTAAAAGTCAGCATCTCCCCATAGGATCGCTTACACTGAACGTTTATAACAATGAGCTAGGTGATATGTTGGTGAGCAGGGAAGTTCGTGATCTTGGCGTGCTAGTCGGCAATGGTTTGAACTTTGAGAGCCATATTGACGCGGTGGCGGCCAAGGGCTTGAGGGTTTTGCACTGTCGTTTTAGAAATGTTTCGAGTTCGGATCCTTTTCTTTGGATCAAACTTTTCAAAATGTTCGTTTTGCCACTGGTTGAATACTGCGGCCCTGTGTGGAGTCCTTTTCGCTCAAAGGATATTAACAAAATTGAAAGTGTGCAGAGGACGTTTACCAGAGTACTCTACTACCGAGTCTTTCCAGACCCAAGCTATCCGCAGGGTCTTCCCCCATATAAAGTTCGCCTGCGCGAGTTGAACCTCAAGAGTCTCTTTTACAGAAGGGTAGAAGCTGACTTGATTTTAGCCTATAAGATTCTCAAAGGTGAACTTCGTTTAAAGCCCTCAAACTATTGGGCGTTCCGTCCGGTTTACGGACGGCATGGCGGTTTTGCCTTTCGTCTCAAGCTACCGAGAGCAAATCGTCTGAGTTGTACGAGTTCCTTCTTTTTCAGAGTCGCCAAATGGCTGGAACGTTTGCCTACTACTCTTTTATGCCTTAAAAATTCAGCACACTTCAAAATTGCCATCCGAAAAATGGACATTCTACAAGTGCTAGGCATACGTGACGTGGAATGAATTCATTTGTTGCTGTTCTTGTCTTTTTTTTTTCACTCGCTTTTGGTTCTGACTGTTGCTTTCCTGCACTGCAGTAACGTGCACAGGCTACCTTTGTAGGTTTTCCTAGCTCTCTCGTGTCTTTCCAGAGCTTCTCAACTCCGGGTGTACCTTTTTTCAGATAGCTTTTCTCAATTTTTATTACCTCCTCTAGTACCTCCAGTCAGGTTCTCTGAAGTCTTTTTGTTTCGGGTTGTTTCTGGCCGTTGCACTACACTGGCGGTAATACTAGTATCTGGGGCGTTGTTTTGTCTTCTTCCGCCACTCCGGTCTGTCATGGCGGGTTCGTGGGGAGGGGCGGGGGTTTCGGTGAGCGGCGGTACTGGCAGCCCCCTGCCAGTACACCCGTTTTGGCTTATCTGGCGGGGGCGCCAGTATAGCCGGTCGCCGGGCCTCCGCTCTGTCCCCACGACTTGAGATGCCTGATCGGGCTGACGGGCGAAGAGGGAATCTGCTGGTCAACGTTTCTTTTATGTATCTCTTTCCTCCAGGGAGTGCAAAGGTTAGACAAGATCTGGATGACGTATTCATTTCAATACGATTGTTCCTTTGCTGGTTTTTTTTTTCTTTCTTTTCTGTGTTCTATTGATTTGTCGT
The DNA here is from genome assembly GCA_958299035.1 of Cylicocyclus nassatus. Classification (NCBI taxonomy): domain Eukaryota; kingdom Metazoa; phylum Nematoda; class Chromadorea; order Rhabditida; family Strongylidae; genus Cylicocyclus; species Cylicocyclus nassatus. The sequence goes on along the minus strand of CATQJL010000326.1, from coordinate 5,835,289 downwards.
TTTACACCCTGTTCTGATCTGAGTTGTTGGATTGAAGCGCGCCTCCTGGCGTACAAAATAAATAAATAAATAAATACAGTACCACAGTTTGAAAGAGTAAAGGCTGAAAAATACAGAGACAGTGCGATCTCATATGCAAAAAAAGTCATTCGGAAATGATCACTCAGAATAAAGTAGCGAAGAATAACAAAGTAATAATAAAAAACAAGTCATTTCTCATATAGTTCTTGACCATTGCTTGATTCTGAAGTGGTTTTTCTAGAAAAAACCATGGATAATTATATTGCAAATTTATGTATTACTCGAGAAGCAGCTGAACTGAGTCCTTTCGCTGAAGTTCCAGCCTAAATGAAAAAAGAACCCACAACATCTCCAGACAGCTTCTGACACCTATACAGCAAAATTCAGACAGCCGCCAAATGCAATGTATTTTCAGCTGTAGCGACGCATTGGACAACAGTCAATGTCGTTCACGTTCGCATCATTTTGTGAACGCATTCCTTTGTTCCCGCTCAAAAAAATTCGACTATTATTGCTTTTCTGCCTACTATATTTTCTAGTAGATTTTTCATGACAACGGAAGTTGTGGTCTTATGTTTCCGTGTTTAGTTTTAGGGTACGCTATCACCTCTCTACCACAAGCCTTTGAATAGCCAGGCTCATAGCTCGGTAAAAAGACAATTTTGTGTCAAGATCGCTAACAGCTAGCATTATACGAAGTTTCCCACATTCCTTCAAGTCTATTTTTACCGCACTTTTTAACTTATCTTAGTTTTCACCAGACTGTAGGACTTTAGCGCACGTTGATTTGAGAGGGCACATCAACCATGTATAATTGCTTTGAATTAGATTATGCTTCCTCCTCTGCTATACGTTAAATTTATCGCCAATCTTGTGTATTTCTGCATCGCTTTGCACGCTCATACGTCATCTATAGCCTAATAATTCTGTCGTTCACATGACGTTACAACTAAAGTTTGTAAATAATCGTTTCTTGTTATTTGTGCTTTGTCCGCACTATCGTAATAGAAATAACGCACGATCCCGCTATCCGGCTTGTAGACGATATTCTGCCGGAACGGATACGTGATGACGCGATACGTTTATTGTTTTACCTCCTAAGCGCAGCCAATTTCTGGCTCATTCGAATATCGTGAAATTCTCACTTGGGTGAGTTAATGACTTCTTTAGGTCAATGCATCAACCAATTTTTGACTTCGTTTTGTCATTCCATCTGGGTGCGCTGAGTATGGAATGTGCACTAATGCTTGTAAAGATGTTTAGAATTGGTTTTTGGATGCCTTGGTGTTGAGTAAGCAGTCTTGGTCAGCGCAAGCGCAATTTTTAGGTGGACGAAGTGGTTCGCTACTGGCTTAATTATGCGCTCTATGGTTACGAAGTGATGAACAATTGGAGTATTGCCAAATCGCGTGAGATATTCCCAAAGCCTATGGCCATCTTCCATAGGCAATTTAAAATTGCTCCAATGCTTTCCAAAAATCTTGCTGTATTATAAAATTAAAAGGTAAACAACAATTTATAATCAACAAAAAAATATGAAACAGTTATCTTCTGCGATGCATAGAGCGCTTGACCTTGGGCTTGGGTGGCAATATTATTCCATCATACTGAAACATTGCGTAAATGTGGACGAAAAAATATGTAGTTTACAAACCGACCTTTTGTTGGAACCACTTGACGGACTCCTCACGATATACACGGTGGCTGGGACCAACGCGACCAGGACAGCGTCTTCTTCTGGCAACACGACGACCCGCGCGATCAAGGACCACGTAGAAGTCCATACCGTAAATTCCGATTCCAGGATCGTACTTGATACCGAGATCGATGTGCTCCTATAAAAAATGTCCGTAGCAAAGACCACATTCAATATGTTTTTGCAAGATGAGCAAACTACTGATTAGGCAATGGCTTTCAAGATCAACTCCAGCATAAGAAATTGGACGCTCCAATAAAGATAACATGGTTTCAGGTTACTCCAGCAGTTTGTTGGAAAACGGGAAGTATCAAAGGAGCACTTAAAGACAGCGTCCAGGCAAGTCTGAACACATGGGGATCTCACGTGAATAGTAATTTTGGGGCCCTAACTAAGCCACTTTTCAACTGGCAGTTAAGGTAGTGCTCTAACTGCTGAGATATACCCCTCGAAACTGGCCCCCGCGATCGTATTTCTCAAGGATTCATGGCGCAAAGCGTGAATCCTGGCGCGAAACTGCCATGAATCCATGCGAATACGATCGCGGGGTCCAGTTTCGAGGGGACTATCTCAGCCGTTAGAATACTACCTCCGCTCCCGCTTGGGCAGTGCCTTAGTTAGGGCCCCAAAAGTACTTTCCACGTAAAATCCCCATGGGTCCAGATCTGCCTGGACGCTGCCTTTAAAAGCAACAGGTGGTAACAACTATATACAGATGAAAAACCTCACATTTTCTGAAAAGAATATGCCAACTAATTATGTTGGCTTTGCATTTTTTCTACTAAAGGCTTATGTTTGAAGAAACGCGCTACTCGAATTTTTCCATATGAGTATCCATAATCTTCTATGCATTCTGCATACATCACTTTGATGTAACATATTTTTTACGCACATATAGCAATGATGAAAGGCTGTGCTGTCAACAACATATGTCAAAAAATGGCCGTGATGCGCAAAACTTTGGAACCTAAGACCAATATTTACGCGCAGTGTTATTACACAAAAACACTATGTTACGGTAAGCTTAGTTAGAAGTCTACTTGCTAACTTGTTCAGTATTCAGCTGATAAAGAGGAGAAAACGTGGAGCGAAATTCGAAAAAGGTGGTTTAGATTAAAGGATAGCTACTGAAGAAATATAAGCCCAAAGCGATACAAAGCACCCACAAACAATAAAATCAAATGTTGTCAAGGCGAATTTTGAACGGCTTGTTAATAAATCTAATAAATATAAACTTGCGTAGACAAAAGGGGAAATACCAAAACATAGGAAAGAAGCCTTGGAAAAGGCAAGTAAATAAAAGTATACTGATGATGCAAGGCAATACTTAATTCTTGAACGAGTTATGATACGAACGTGCCATATGAAGGTAATTTGAAAAAAAAGGAAGACAGTGAGCAGAATTAAAACATAATTAATAATTGATTGATAATATTAGAAAGCAACGTATGTTGGAGCTGCTGAGTAATCTACTACCATGACTTAGTTATAATAAATTCTTAGAGAAATAGAAGCTCACCTGGATGCCGAATCCGAAGTTTCCTGAATCCGAGAAGTTTTCTCTGTACAACTCAAATTCCTTGACCTTCAGACCCTTCTCAAGAATCTCTTCAGCCTTAGGTCCGCGAACAGTGCAGTGCACGGCGATCTTCTCATTTCTTCTAATGCCAAAGGATCGGACTGTGTACCTGGCTTTTGAGAACACAGGGGTCTGCCCAGTTAGTTGTTCCAACACCTTGAATACGAAGAATTGTACTATTTATACTAGAGCGGGTGAACGACGAAAGTGCAGACAGACCTTTGCAGCGCGAGTCAGCCTGTCACCGGACTCTCCCACGCAGATGTTGAGGCAGAGCTTCTGAATTTTGAGCTCTCTCATCAAGTTCTTCGCTTTCTTTTCGCGGATTTCCGCGAATTTATCAGCGTCACCCATGCCTGAAAACTATAGAGACTATAGAAACTACAAGAACTTTAGAGCGCTAACTTCCGTAAAGTGGCGTCCCCAAAACTCAGAAAATTTGCTAGGACTTAACAAGACAGTAACCAAGCTCAGACCAAAAATCAAAACTTTTTCATCTTCGAGGGAGGAAAAAACTTAGGACATTTCAGAGTTCAGCTAGACCAAAGTCAACCAACTGTCTTACTGTAGAAAGTCATTCTTACCCTGCACATCTCTCGCGAGTGCAAGCGTCCGCATTGTTCCGTGGAAAGTGGTCGCGCCGATCTCTGCTCAAATTTTTTTGTGCAAAATTGGCATGCAAAAAATCTTTTCCGAGAAATGCAGTGGGAGTCGGTGTTTTCGGCATACAGAATGCAACGGATGCACAAGCGTAGCCTTATTGGTCTCTCGATACGATTAGGCAAAGACTCACAGACAAGTCATTATTTCATTATTTTACATTTTTGACAGAACACAGATTGTTTAGTTTTACTGTGTTCGCTACGGCTCCAAGATAAGAGGAAATTTCACGCTTTCGGTATTATCATGCAACTTTTCTTCTGTTCAAATACAGGTCTTTCACTCAGACTGCCCCTCGCAAACCGTTGAGGTTTTTGAAACTAGATCTTCATCCCTTTCTTCCGCTATTTTTGGTCTTTCGTCATTGATATTCGAGATTTTCTCGTTCTATCTGCGCTTTTTGTAGATTTCGTATCGAGAATGCGCCCACCAATTCCTACACTGTGCAGAAGCTTTACTAAGGTCTCGGGAAAGGTTTGCAAATTTATTTGCTGTTCTTCTCTTTTTATCATGGAACCTTGTAGAGGCAGCCATTCAAAGTCGTTGAAGTAGGAGCTCGCGATGGCTTGCAGAACGAGAAGGTCGCTATTTTCATTCTTCTTATCCTTGCTTTTTTTGAAATGTATGCATTTTAGCAGATTATTCCTACTGAAGACAAGATAGATTTGATAAACAGGCTCAGTTCCTGCGGACTGAAGGTACATTATCTCTAAGTTCTTTCTGTACTAGACCTAGTCAGTTTTTCTGATTTCCAGAGCGTTGAAGCGACCAGCTTTGTCTCTCCTAAATGGGTGCCACAAATGGGTGATCATCAAGAGGTGTTAGAGAAGATATCTAAGTTTCCGAATGTATCCTATCCAGTTCTCGTTCCGAACCTTGCTGGACTCAAGAATGTCGTGAGTATTCAGTTTTGAACCTTCATTTTTTATTGAGTCATCGGAGATTTCAGCTAAAGAATGGTCACGCTTCTGAAATTGCTGTTTTTGGTGCCGCCTCGAATACATTCTCTATGTAGGTCCGTTTTGGCGACTGTACTTTGTATCCTTCCACTATTTTCTATGATTGTTTAGGAAGAATGTTAACGCCAATGTCGAAGATAGTCTCAAAAAGCTCCAAGAAGTGACCAAAGCAGCTTTGCAGGAAGGCTTAAAAGTCAGGGGGTACGCATATGATTTACGCATGTACTCTGATGAAGTTGACAACTGCTTTTAGATATGTTTCATGTGTTATTGGCTGTCCCTACGAAGGAAAAATTAGTAGCGATGTTGTGGCTAAAGTTACTGAAAGTTTGATTGATGCTGGATGTTACGAAGGTGAGGTTTTGAGTGCTGGCATATCACTCATTTTGCCTAAATTTGAGTGACTTGAATCGTATCAAATCTCTCACTCTAGATATATATGTTCCACTTTGTGACTTCAGTGTCTTTGGGTGATACTATTGGTGTTGGAAGTGCAGGATCAGTCGCGTCCATGTTGGACACGGTCACCAAAGCTGTTCCAGCAAACAAATTAGCTGTTCATTTTCATGACACCTACGGACAAGCATTGGCCAACGTCATAGTCGCAATTGAGGTCATTTTTAACTTTTTTGGAACTCATATCTAAATCATACGCTGTTTTGCAGAAGGGCATTCGGGTTGCTGATTCTTCGATTGCAGGCCTTGGAGGTTGTCCTTACGCTAAAGGGGCAACGGGAAACCTAGCTACTGAAGATCTTGTTTACCTGTTGCACGACTTAGGTTTTGATACTGTAAGTATTGTACTCATGAATACTGTTTTTCATCATAAATGTCTTAGGGAATTGATCTGGACAAACTAGTCGACACTTCGATCTGGATTTGCAAGAAAATGGGCCGCCAAAACGCTTCTCGAGTTACGAGAGCACTCACTGCAAAAGCTCCATAAATTCACTATTCACTTGTTAGGTCGCCCAGTCCGCAATGGAAAATAATATGCTCATCTCGAGTGCACCTTCCTCGCTTACTCGTCTCTATATTTACCTCCGATGTTACTTATCTCTTTGCTCATTCTGTCACTTGCTCAATTACATTGGCATCGAGAATAAATGTTCGGTGCCATTCTGTCTGCGAGCACCTCAGCCAGAAGGTAATCGGTATAACTAAATAAAATCACCAATGTTGTGTTTGAAGGATGTTGTGTAATATGAATATACACTACAAATACGACAAGAGAACTTGCTTTGAGTTTGCAGCAGTCATTCGTTAAGTAATAATGTATTATTGCTATAGAACTACATTTCTGTTTGATCTCAGTGCAAGACAAAAGCAAAATATTCTTTTTAGTGTCATAACTGGCGAAATGCACATGTACTTCTTTGGATTCGATCATATCCAGACCTGGAAGTAACATATCTTCCTAGTTTTATCTCTATATGAATTTGAGTGGCCTACAAATTACATCCAGGTTTTGATGCCTGCTCTAACATTCAAAAGTCACAAGTCTGTTAAAACAAGCTCCAGATACTGTTTCGAAGTACTCAATAAATTGATTACACTAGACATGACAAGTCTAATTTGGTTTTCGTCCATTTATTCAAATCAATCAACAAGAGAGATCCTAGTCGAAGTGGTCTTTCCAAATGAGTCCTAAACCACTTTGAAGAGCATTGAACGCTGATACCAAATTTGATCTGTCAAGCCCCTCTGGACGCCAAGTTATGAGTGTTTCTTGATGGAAAAAATGAACACAGAGTTTAGGTAAAAAACTTTACAGTTTTTTAGCGCTCAAATAGAGCAGTGTTGAGCATGAGTGTATTAGGCGGAGTTACTTCCCAGAGGAAGTACTTTATGAGGTGGCATCCACACCACATCAGCAGGAATTTGATGCAGTGAGGCATAAAAATCAAGCTTGATAGAACAGCAAGGCTGGAGCTTCGAAGGCAGTATTCGTTAGTTACACAACACTTTGAAAGACTCTAACGAACTTTTTTGTGCTTCAGATACCATCTCCTGCTAGCAGCCGGATATGGATAAAAGTAGGTGAATACCTCAGAAAATCATCAATTTATCAATGAATTCATGTCTACTTTGATAGTCTCCTCGAAAATGTTTCAAAAGTTTTGGTGTATGTTCATTCTAAAACTTACAATAATCATTTTAGTTTTCACCATGCTCCTGATCGAAACGCGCTCTAAAGAGAAAACATTTGTCCGTGTAGGACCTTGGCTGCGCATTCGACGTTTTCCGCAGCCAAATCGTGAAACCGCAACCATTAAATTTGCATAAACTTGCTTACTCTGCACAGTGAAATTACTAGTTAAGATGAAGTTTTGTGGATAATCCAGCTTTGTTCTGTAGAATCTGAGTGCTGTTTTGTCTGTGGGGTGGGGACTGGCCTCATGTGGATTTCCGCTGGCTTTACATTTCTCTCGTCGAGCTCATTTTGGTATGATAAGCGTTTTCACACAATCTGCTGTTGGTTATTGGCATTCGTAACTTTGTCATTGTAGTAAGTCTTGTGGAACTGTCAATAATCTTGTTAATTACATCCAGCTGGGTGTCTATGTATGCATATGACAATTCTCTTAGCAGGATTACTTATAATCTTTTCTCGTTAGCGCATCTTTCTAGTTCTGGGTGCAGTGAAGTATAGAGCGAGCCATTTGTATGTTTGCGTATTGCACAATAAGCGCTCTACTTCACAATTTCTAGGATTTCTAGGATTAGCTGCTGTTTATCGGGAATTTCTCCTTGTTTCATTTCCTTTTTTTAGCTTGACGGGATAAATATCGAATAGTAGTGGATTTCCAGCAATTTATATCGTTAGAAAATGCATTACTGAAGTTACTAGTGAGTTCCACGGCGTTCAGTCTCACATATTAAGTATGACTCGCCTATATGCATTTATGCTCTATATTGAAAAAGATAGGCGTACTGGACGTCTTTGCTTTTGATATTTTTCTGATTTCGTGAATTAAGATCCACCGCCATTTTGTTGTACTAGTTTTTCAGTACCCGTCTCGATGCTCACGATTTTCCTATTATTTTATTATTCGCTTTGTTGATGCATTGTCTTGCAGGGTATCATGGGTCTTGTCAAAGTCGTAAAGAACAAGGCTTACTTCAAGCGTTACCAGGTCAAGTTAAAGCGTAGACGACAAGGAAAGACCGACTATTACGCGAGAAAGAGACTCACAGTCCAGGACAAAAACAAGTACAATACTCCTAAATACCGCCTTATCGTCCGTTTCACCAACAAGGATGTGATTGCTCAGGTTTGCATCTGTTTAGTTTTATTTAATTTGCTTCGAGTTTCTGCTTACGTTTTTTCTTCTTTTTTTTTTGCTCTTTAGTTGCTTACCATCTGTTTAATTGATGAAAACTCATTGATTTCGTTTGTAAATTTGAGTTTTAGATCGCGTACTCCAAAATTGAGGGAGATGTGATTGTTGCTTCTGCTTACTCACACGAGCTTCCGGCGTTCGGCATCAAGGTGAGCGACAAGATCTCCAATCTTTTGCATTTGTTTTACTGTTGTTCAGGTTGGTTTGACCAACTATGCTGCTGGATACGCTACGGGTCTTCTGCTTGCTCGTCGTCATTTGAAGAATCTGCAGCTGGACAAGACCTTCAAAGGGCAGGAAGAGGTAGGGAAACCTGTTTACGGATTTATAGTTGGTTAAGCTTCAAAGTTGTAGGTCAATGGTGAATTCTACACTGTGGAAGAAGAGGACGGTCGCGCTCCATTCAAGGCGGTGCTCGATGTTGGTCTAGCTCGTACCACTACCGGATGCAAGGTCTTCGCAGTCATGAAAGGCGTTGCCGATGGTGGAATCGAAGTCCCCCACAGGTGTGTTTTCGCTGCATTTGTAGTAATTATGTTCTCTTTTTTCGCTCTTTGTTTGTCACGATCCCGGGCCAGTACTAATGGTACTAGTCATGTAGAAAGGATGCCATTTTTTTCTTTCAAATTTAAAAAAAAATTTTTCAGCGAAAATCGATTCTTTGGTTACGATTCTGAGTCCAAGAAGTACGATGCTGAAGCCCACCGAGACCGTATCTTTGGGAAACACGTTGCAGAGTACATGCGCTCACTGAAGGAAGAAGATGAAGACGCTTACAAGCGACAGTTCTCTCACTTCATTGCCAATGGCATCACTGCTGACAACTTGGAAGAGGTCAGATTCTTCGGTGTATGCTCTTGGATTGACTATGTATATGTAATTCTCAATTCAGATGTACAAGAACGGTCATGCTGCCATCCGTGAGAATCCCGATAGACGAACACAGCCTTCCAAGAAAGCTGGAGAAAAGAAGAGGTATTATCATTATTATTCATACTGTTTCTTTCTTCTTTTTTTTTGTTTGAATTCCAAGCTTTCATTTTTTTATCATTTAATCGTACAAATTGACTTTCGTAGATGGGGCGCCAAGAAGATCACCTTGGAAAAGAGAAAGGAACGCATCGCAGAAAAGAAAGCCCTTTTGCTGCAGCTGAAAGCACAACAGGAAGCGATGTAAACCCTCAATATGTTATATAATGATAAATTGTTGTTGTTGTTATAAGATTTTTCTACGATGTTGCATGCACATGTGGATGAAAAGATCTAGTGATGTTTTTGACATTCTTTTCTGCAGTATAGGCACACTATCTTGCGAATTAACTCGATGTTTGGATGTTTTTTGCGGAAAATTTAGGGAAATTGTGACAGGATACTGTCAGTCGGGTATAGATCGACCTATAGGACCAGAGTCAGTTTTATCCTTTGGTGGTTAGAGAGATTCAAACTCGTCTAGCTTCGGCTTTCAAGAATCTTTGCGATTTCCACCAAGATTTTTTTGTTGAGTGAAATCAGATAATTCTGACGAAAATAGATTTATTGTAATAATTATACATACATCTCAAAATATAGTGTGTACACGGGCTACCGATAAGTCATCACTGCGATTGATCAGAATTATTGCAAAAACTTCATCCATCCTTGGGCTGTTCCATCCATCATTATATCTGGTTCTCGCGACCTCTCAGGTGGAGTTGCTTTTGGGATAGGAACAGTGATTTTCAAGTTTCTAGAGGATTTACGTTACTTTCCCTTTTGTATGAAAAACTTGCATACCTGAAGCTATCATCTTCTCCCTCTAGTAGCATGGTAGGTTCAGGCGATTGCCTGGTGGAAGGGGAGGATTCCCGCGGCGATGCTGGAGTTTCTGCAACTTTATTGATAGAAATCTGTTCTACACTGGTATGATGGCACGTACCTGCTACGACTCTATCAGCTGCTGTTTCAATATTTCCAGCCAGGATTGTGTCGTCTACCGATTCACCAAAAATGTCATATGGGACGCTGTTGACTCCAGCACTGTCATGTTCGTCTGGTTGTGACTCAATTCTTGAAAAGCCTTTGAAGTAATCATCAAAGTGCGTAAATTCCTGTCGATCGATGTTTTCGTGTTGTACAGAAGGTAGAGATACATTGAGGTGAGCTCCTTCGTCTGCCGAGGTCGAAGCCAAATTGCGACGCTTTTTCCTCCAGGAAGTCCCAGTGATGTCTTCCAATGAGTTCGGGTTATTTTCTGCTGTGGTCAAAGAAAGCACTGAAGGATCTTGATCAAAGCTAGTCCCAGCTTCTGCGGGATCCTAAAACTATTATTTGAGAGGAGAATGTTTGTAAAGAACACTATTACTTGAGGGTGAGAAGTTCCAAGCATCGGATCCAGTGTTTCTTTGTTCCCTTGTGAATAGTGTTGCCTAGTAGTCGAAGATGAACCATAGAGGCATCTAAATCAAGCGGTAGTACAAGCGGTATCGGTAGCATATCCAGGCACAATAAATCTGGACGGCAGAAATGGGAAAACAAGTTGAACATTGTGACTAAAGAACAGTACTCTGCGGGATCTTCGAAAAGCGCGTTCCTCAAGAAATGCACATCCAAAACGTTATTTCTTATTTCGTCATTGTTCGTGCGCTTTGTAAATAACTCAGCATGATGCCAAGAACGTATCTGGAAATGGAAGGCGATCACGTGAAAATGAGAAACTAAGTAGAACACTAACCCATCGCTGAAAGAGAAGTGGTGGCTGCCAAGAGGGATCTATTTCATGCATCCTTTCTATAATGCATTCAACCAAGAGCGGTTTTTTCAGGCGTGGGAGGGCAGTTATCAGCTCATTACCGTTGGAGTTTGACAAACGACGGTAGCAAATCTCCAAAATGCGAAGCTTTTCTAAACAACTTTTTGTCCGTTAAAAAGCCCATGAAGAGCTGTAAAAGTGACCGCCAATGAAACGGCCGGTTTGAAATTACACAAATGTGCTTTCATATGCATGCGTGAAAAATCATGGTATTAAAGCAGCAGCCTCACCTCGTGAGGTTAGGGGAAATTGCAGTTGTCGAAATACTTCTCTGTTCCTACTACGAAGCACAACCATGACTCTTTTATAAATATCACATTTGTTCAGGTCAAACGTCTCTTTATCAACAAGCCCTCTCGCAGACAGCCTGCAAATTGAATGAGATAGGATTGAGGACATTATCAGTTAAGGAAAAAATGAAGGTCCTTACTTCTCACTGAGCTTAGTCGTATCTATGTACTGAGGGTGAATCACTCTAGTTTTCTTGTCAATACATTTCCTCAGCGCCTTTAAGTAGAAGATAACATCACGTAAAGAAAACTGCACAAATGGCATAACCTGCAACGAAATATGTTGACTTGGAGCCTTGCCTTCAATGAAAATTTGCTCACCTCGTTCATGGCAGCCTGCCATGCCTCTTCCTCACCAAGTACTTCCAGAAACGAAAGGAAAGAACGACTAAGCTCTTCAATTAGAACATGCCTAAATGCACTGAACTTATAAAAAGTTAAAAAAAACAAAAACAAAAATACAAGACATAATCTTGATGATGAATGTGTAAGTTGAATATGAAATAGCTGAGACTAGCTGATTCTCACCACTCTTTTTCTATCTCTTCTGCATTCAGTGGAGGAAACACAGGAACTAAACTTGTCCAGCGAAAGTCTTTCAAATACGCTTGTACATCCCCCAACGATTTTTGCAAAAGCTCCGCAAGCTTTGCTTGAGACAGTGAAGCTCTTTTTAGCACACTTTCTGCAAGACTGATTAACAGTTGAAACTGTACACGCTTAAAAAGCATTGACTCACCAAATAGCATTTTGTACCGCTCTCTATTTAGCCTCTTCTTAGACAAAATACTTGGATCACGAGCCGCTTCCTGCAATGGCCATAAAACACCAGGTGATGGGAAGAGTGAACGGAGAAAACCTCAGCATTAATATATCGTCTTTCGAGAGTTTTCTTATAGGTATACATAGCATTATGAAGTCGATTCATTGAAATGCCCAAAGACAAAGCTATTTCACATCTGGATTTCCCTTGCAAAGCCATTCTGCAAATGTTCGATTCACATGTGTTATCAAAACAATGATACTCACTCATTTGCCTGCAATACTGTATCCAGCGAAAGCGGACTTGGGTGGCCTACATAATGAGGATCAAATATAATACAAATTCGTCTTTGAATTTGACGTGCGCTCCTATGCTCTAGTTTTCGACCTAGAAACTATACGTTCAAAGCAATTTAAGTTGATAAAAAGTAGAAACATACACAGGCGCGGCCACATTCCTAGCTTCATGAGAAGACTGTTCTGCTCTTGCTGCTTTCTGACCTGCAAATTCACAGATATTATCATATTTCTGGTCATCAAAGAAGGATAACTCAACGACTGCAAGTCTTGGGCAAATCCAGCATAGGAGCGTGCATCCTCATAGATAAAACCATGCTTTTGAGAAAATGAACGCCAATTCTTTCTAATTCGCTGGTCCTCTTCGGGTGTGAAGCGCTCTCCATGAGCTAGCTGGATGCCTAATGTGAAAATTTGGACAAGAATTTGAGAAATTCTTTAAAAAAGAGAAAATGGTAGAAAAAGAACTAACCATACTCTAGCAATCTTTCCATATGAGAATTATTGAGTGCCATTGGTGTTTCATGGTGGAAGAGGTATCCATCATCCGTGAAAATTCCTTCTTCAGGCATTCGTAGAGGAGGCCAAACACCGAAATGACGTTTGCGACGACGCGAACGGGATGGCATTTCGGTATCTGGAATAAAAAGTTTCTCATGAAAATGAAGCACTGGTGAAGTTTAATAGATAGGAAACTTAAGTTAGAACATCCCAGCTGTACTCATCTCTTTTTTAACTCTCTGTTTTATGTTTTGAATTCTCAAATATTCGAAAATGTGCAAATGAACCAAGAACGCATCAGACGTCTAAGTTATGATGGGCTATGTTGCTGTTACGCGTAAGCGTCTTTCATAATCATTCTGGCTGATTCAGTCCTAACACTGGCGCTAAAGTGTTCCTACAAGACATATCTTGAAAAGTTTTGTCTATGGCTGACGACGAGACTCTAATTGACAATTCCACGCGAACGTCTTCAGTGCCGTGTTTTCGGCGTCCAAGAGTACTTTCTTCTAGCAGGTGGGTCCTGTCTTTTCATATCGTTCTGTTGCTTCGAATGTGGTTTATTCAGTCTTGATCCATACGAGGATCCTGTTACCGGGCTGGAAAGAGTTGCCTCACTTTCCAATATTAGCAGTGCAGCCCAGAGGCGGAGAGAGGTTCGTGCAATGGGCAGTTTTATATATGTAGAAAAAGCTTGTCTTTAGGATGAAGAACTTCTTCGGAGACGACATCAGAGACAACAATCAGAGCGAGAGCATGCGTTGTCTTCAAAATACGAAAGCTTGAACTATGAAGTTACAGAAAATCAGCTCTACAAAGACGAAGAAGCTGAGCCAAACCACCATGTTAGTTCTTTGCTTACATTTTGGCTAAATCAATTTGGAATTCTCGAGGAATTTAATTCGGAACGCTTCAGATACGTTTATGGAGGCGATCGCGAAATCGCTGGATCGTGTGTTTCTTCATAGGCTTTTTCACAGCCATAGTCGCTGCCTTCATAGACATAATGGTGCACATCAGCCAAGAAATCAAGTTCGGCGTGATCATCAAGAGGCGTATGTTCTTATTTTTGAGAAGAGTAATTACTGCTTAGAATGGGGTTTCAGTCTTGTCGAAATGCGACAAAGAGACAGAATTGACTGGTGATGGTTGTATGTGGACAGTCGAGGCCGCCTGGATGTGTTACAATTGTATACTGGTTGGGATAGCGGGTTGTCTGGTGAGTTGAATATGCAATATCGAGTTCTCAGATATCTCTTCCAGTTCAGCCACTTTTTTTTTGAATTCTTACGAAAATGAAAAGTTCTATTCTAAAAACTTCTAAACTTTGCAAGTGTGCTAGTGATGGACTGTTTCCAGGTAATCTTCTGGGCTCCTGTCGCGGGTGGATCTGGAATACCTCAGATCAAATGCTTTCTCAATGGAATTCAGATACCAGAAGTAGTTAAGCTAAAAACCCTGATCTCTAAAGCCTTTGGAGTTGCTTTAGCTGTTGGTGGAGGATTGTCAGCTGGAAAAGTAAGTTCCCAGTAGTTTTAACAGTAGGTTGAGTACGTCACTTCATTCAAGGAAGGACCAATGATTCATTCTGGAGCCGTTGTTGGTGCAGGGCTGTCACAAGGACGATGCCAGTCCATCCCGTTTGACACGGGACTTTTCAAGGAATTTAGAAACGACAGGTAACAGATTTCAAATTTTTATCTGTTTTGCTAACTTTTTGTTTTTAAGAGAACGACGCGACTTTGTCTCGGCGGGTGCAGCCGCTGGAGTGGCTGCAGCTTTCGGTGCACCAATTGGTGGTGTGCTTTTTTCTCTTGAAGAGGGGGCAAGCTTTTGGAATCAGAATTTGACATGGAGAATGGTGAGGTTTTTAGTTGTAAAGCTGAAGGTAGTTGAAGAATTCATTCTATCATATCATGATATTTCAGTTCTTCTCGGCTATGATCTCGGCCTTTACCTTGAACTTTGTGCTTAGTTGGTATAATGGTCGAAGTGGATGGTTATCTTGGACCGGTCTAGCTAACTTCGGTGTGTTCGAGGTGAATTTCTTACATATATTCTCGTTTTGACGAAGTCATTCTTGCTTACGCCTTCATTCAATGTTGGTTGTCTTTCAGAATAAGAACTACAATATCTGGGAAATACCTTTCTTCCTCGCAGTTGGGGTCATCGGAGGTCTCACTGGTGCTTTATTCAATCACCTCAACATGAAGCTGACGCAATTTAGAAAAAAGTAAGTTTGCGTTCAGCAGTGCTAGGAGTAGTCATCCATTCTCACAGGGGAAGCTTATTTAGTCGAAGTGGCCTTTTTAAATGAGATGTATACTATATTGAAGGGCATAAAACGATGACTTCAAATCTGCCTTCCTTATCTGTAGAGCGTTTATGCACAGAAGTTATGAGTGTTTTTTAAAGCCAAAAATTGAATGTGCATTTGGGATAAAATGAGTTGCTAAAGTCTTACTAGCCCTCAAATAATGCAACCAAGCGTGATATATTTTTTATCTGAGAGTATTTCTTAGATAAAGTGCTCTGATGCTCATCACCACTCCGTTGAAGAGCTAGAAAAAGTATTGCGGCTATTTTTTCCTACATGAACACTCAATTTTTTGCCCCCAATAAGCGCTCATAACTCTTCGTCCATGAACGCTCTGCAGATAAGGAAGGCAGATTTGGAATCAGCAATTCATGCCCTTTATTATGATATACATCCCATTCAAAAAGGCCACTTCGACTAAACACGCATTCCTTGTCAGATACGTGTCAAACAAGTGGAGACGTTTGGTAGAATGCTTCCTAGTAGCGGCTATGTCTGCGTTTACGGGTTTTGTCACTCTTTTTGTGGTGGATGACTGCCAACCTGTTGGCGTCAACCCGAATATAACCGAAGTCAACCAGGTAGCGTTTTTTTACCATGTTCAGATCCATTGCAAAATTCAAGTTTAATGTAGATGTGGTGCAAGAAGGGCGAATATTCGGCCGTGGCCAAGCTTTTCTTCCAGAATCCGGAGGAGAGTGTAAAGGCGTTATTCCATAGTCCAGTTAGTAAGTCATATGATCTTAGCAGTTCTTCAGGCACATATGGTACTATTTTTAGATTCCTTCCGACCTTGGACATTGCTGATATTCTCTGTAGAGTATTATCTGCTAACTTTATGGACTTTCGGGCTTTCGGTACCTGCTGGAGTTTTTATTCCCGCATTACTGACGGGTGCCGCCTGGGGTCGTCTCTTTGGAATCGGCGTTGGAAGAGTATTTCCAAACATTGTACGCGTCTTTTTTTTTGTTTGCATGTGCATCCGAACAGTTGAAGTCTAAAGCGAACATTGCAGACGGGGATTGATCCAGGCAAGTATGCACTAGCGGGAGCAGCTGCGCAGTTGGGAGGTCTCGTTAGAATGACTATATCTCTTACTGCAATCATCATGGAAGCTACAAAGGTTGGTATTCACTGTAAATCCATCTTTTTTTCTCCTGCTAAATGTCTAGGTTTAGGATATAACCTTTGGTCTTCCAATCATGTTAGTGCTTATGGTCACAAAATGGGTTGGCGACATGTTCAATGAGGGATTGTATGATATACATATTGACATCCAGGAGGTTCCCATTTTGGGTTGGCATCCACCCAAAGTTAGCCGGAATATATTAGCAGAGTGAGTGTAAAAAAATCTTCGCGGCTCACCCGCTATTTCTATTTCTTCAGAAAGGTCATGCGTTCTGATGTGGTTGCCATGGAACGTCGAGAACGAGTCGCTCGGGTTGTAGCTGTGTTGAAAACTACGAACCATCATGGATTTCCGGTTGTGGATAGGATTGAAGAGTCAGCATATTCCAGTCTTCCGGACTATGGTCATCTGAAAGGCATGATTCTACGATCTCAGCTCATCACTCTGCTTGAAAAAAGGGTGCGCTATCCATTCGTAATCTTCTTTCTATTATACACTAGTATATGTCCTTATGTGACCTCATGCAGTAACCTTTTGTTGGCCAAGTCGGTCATGGTCAAGTTTGCAGGTATTCTATTCTGAGCTGGATGGCTTTGAAGGAATTGAGAGAATGGGTACTGTCAAGCTCAGTGATTTTTTTGACGAAGATGTGTAAGTTGATATTTTGGAGAATAATTGAGCATATCTCGCTCTTTAGTGGCCTATCTTGATTTCAGGCAGCAAGACAAGCCTGTAGAATCACTGGGATTGTCCGCGTCGGATGAGCAGTGCTGGATGGATCTTGAGCCGTATATTCATCCTCACCCGCATCGAGTTCCTCTGAATGCTTCCTTACCCTTCATCTTCCAGCTTTTCCGAGGTCTTGGATTGCGGTATCTGCCCGTTGTGAATGATGAGAATAAGGTCAGCACATTTTTTCTCTTGTAGCATTATTTCCATGTTTTCTTTTTATAGCTTCGCGGAATTATCACGAGAAAGGACGTTGCTAGGTTCCGTGAACGACGATTCAACAGGAAATATCAAGTTCAAGAGCTGTATATAGCAGAAGATAGGTCTAACTGACCTACTGCAACTGTGGAATATTCTGTGTCAAACTGGTTATCATTAATACGTGGAGTTTGTATCTATGGGTGAATCTATACTGGATTAGAATTCGCTAGTCTTCATTGCCTATCCATATGCAATAGCTACCTGTTCTAGAACTTCTAGAAGCTTTGTATTGGTTGATCCGGTGATTTGTGATGTTTTTTTTTGTGATTTGTTGTCTCATTTTATCTCTCATTGCTGTGCTACTTTTCCACTATTTGAACTCTTAATAAACTTTACTGCCTTATTGGTAGCTTTTTGCTTTGGATGAGCCTACCATCGTATCTGATTTGATTACGCTACACGTGTTCTGATGAGCACATTAAGAGATGTTGATAGCGCTGATCACATTGTTTGGAGCCTGTACAGCGGAGTGGAGTATAGATCTGGAGTACACACTAAATAGTATGTTTGATGAACTTTGCACTTGCAGTATTGGAGAATGCATAATTGACATTTCAGATCTGGAAGACGTTTATCCATTGGGTAAAATTGAGTTACGGCGGTCATATGATGGCAATTTCACAGGATTGTTCCAAGCGGCACCTGGTTCACGTTTGTCTGAAAGGATGAATGGCGATCCCAGATCTGATTATGTGGTGCTAGCCAAAAGTTCCACTCAACCCAACGATCAGCTGCTATCAACAAGCAAAACAGTAAGCTATATTGAGACTTTGCAATTCAAAAGATCTATAAGTGGCCTCATATTAAACTTTTTGGTGCTTTTCTTGCTCTTCGAATCTCGAGTACCTTTATTAACCGTTTTCAAAGCAAAAAGTTGTATCACTTGTCATACACCAAAGAAAGGGACGTCGAGCATGAACAGATTAGTGATCAGTGGTTCTTTAAAGTTGTGAAGTCGCGTAGGTGATGTGAGAAACAGAATTTGCACGAATAGATGCAGTAGTGTTTTGGGTGTTGTAGGATCTGATAATTATATTTTCATTTATGTGCTATGGATCAAGTTAAATATGCAGTATTATCTTTTTAGTGCTTGCTACTGCAGTCCAAACTTTTCCACGTTTTCTGGTTGTCAGTTGATGCAGAGCGTCAACTTCTCCAGTCTTTTACGGTCTTCCCGGACTCCTTAGCTGCTGGTGATACTCCGCTTGATTCAAAGGCGCTTTGTTCAGAAAATGCTGTTCCCGCATCTGTGCAGCCAAATGCCGTTATACATATAACAACGAAAGGAGTGCTACCAACGTATGTTTGCAGGTGATTCAGCGTACTTCTCAGAGTTCTTCTGTAGGCCTGATACCCAACTATTCGTGCAAATGATGGAAAAAGAACGAAGATCTCGGCAACATGGTGCAGAAGCAGACGACCGCAGTTTTTTGGCCAAATATGTGAGTAAAATCTTTGTTATAGCTTTTAAAATGTGATAGCCACAGTTGTGGTCTTTCTAGAAAACATTTAAAAAAACAAGAGAATTTATTTCTAGTGGATGTACATCGTGCCCGTTGTGATTTTCGTCGTGATATCGAATGCTATGACACCAGAAGGCGGGGGTGAACAATAACGATGATATGAGCTGATGTAGTTAGTCTTTCAATTACTCACACGTTTTAGAACTTTTACATTGCTCGATTTTGTACGTTCTCATTAATTTTATGATTGTTTTATTTTGCAAAGGTCGCAAACAGTCTGTGATTTTCTATCAGACTTGACTCACCTCGCTGTTTCTTATTTATTACTAATCATTGTTTGCAGTCTGTAATAAATGTGATTCGAACGACCCCTTACTGTTTGTTCCAGTATATGCAATCATGCTTTCCATTTCTGTGATACAATTTTTTATCGTGATAATCAATCAAATTTTCATCAGAAAATGAGGGCCGTTGCGCGTTCCTTGAAAATAGGAAACGTTTTTGTTCGCGCGTCGGTGTCACGATTCTCATCCGCCAGCGACTCATCAGGTCAGAGCACCTCTTCTGGTTCTGTAGATGAATTTGATGAATTTGTTGAGAGCATCGGAAGGGATGTTACTGATATGAACAAGGTTATTTCGTCATAGTCATTCACTTCTTTTGAAGATGATATTTAGCTTAGTATTTTGAGGGTCTCACATTCTCTCGTATGCTGAGGCAGTCAAAGTTCGTACAACTCGGCGATTTCAACGGACGATTGGTGACAGGTCGCATCGTGCACCGTGTTCAGGTGTGTTCAGTAATGCGTAGGCCTAGAAAAATTTATAAAATTTTAGGATGATCTCTACATCGATTTTGGCCTAAAGTTCAACGCCGTGTGCAAGGCTCCTCCAGTGAACTCTGAGTAAGTATCTGTACACTTTTTTTTGATTATGATTGTAGATCTTGCTTCAGGGCATACCGAGAAGGGGCAACCGTGCTGCTCCGATTACACGATCCTGAACTGAGCGAGCGATTCTTAGGATCAAAGCATGACTTAACTTTGCTAGAAGCGGATGCAACGTTAGTGAGACTACTACGTCCCGCTTCCGGTAGAGGTAAGGAGAATTTTTTCACTCCTTCATAGTATGGTCTCTTTGTTTGTTTGTGAAGTTCATGTTAGATTGGACTTCGCAGCTGGTGATGATTAGTTAGCAAACTGCATAAATAAATAGCTTTTTTAGTCTAAATGATCTAGCGGTTTCGATACTCATCTAACTTACACTTATCTAATGTACTTCTACACTTACTTCGGTTATGCACTCAGTACTGACAATACCTGCGCGTAATGTGTTGCCATCCTGTAATGTGGACTACACCTGCACCCAAGAAGGCCATTGAGCGCATTCGTTCCAGTTTTTGCGCCCCATGCTTATTCTGCTCAATTGTTGTCTTCAGCGCGGTGGCACTATACTCGAATAGTCGGTGAAAGTGTCCTTGTTGTGCCGAGGTATTGCGGTAAAATTTGCGCGTGACTTAATAAGTACGCCTTTTGGAATGCGCTATACTGTAACTGCGTGATTCATTTTGCATTTCTAGGAAGTGATAGGGTCAGAGCTGCTAAGAGCGAACCTACAACAGACAGTCCGACTGCAGATGCGCTGTCTACAACGGCCTAATTTGATAGAACGTACGTCAGGTCCATTTCTAGATATTATTTTCACTCGTTTTGATCTGTACTCCTCATGGAGTTTTGTTATTTGTTGTCATAGGCCATTTTTTGGATAAATGTTTGATAAATTTGAGTCATCATTTTCACTTGTTCAAACATTTGAGTTGCGAAATAATCACATATGGAAAGAAAGTAGGCAATGACTGTTCAGTCTAATCCGAGCACTCGGCAACTTTTGCTCGTGTACTGAACGCTGTAGGATCGATCGAAAATGAACTGTGTTGCACCAGTTTAAACAAGCCGGTGCAGTTGCTGAGTATATTAATGACTCTCTTTGGAATTTTTTTCACCAGCAATGGTGACAGCGTACTTTAAGCCTCGCCATCGATCTGTTCCGAAGCCGAAAATGTTGCGATTGTTGAAAAACCTCTGTTTTTTTTTTATAAATGTACTAACCAATTGTGCTTCTTCGCAGATTTCTATTGATATTTATCATTAGCTTTAGTAACTTGCATCTTACAGATATTATTCGATAAGTAAAAGTCTAAATAAAGACGCCTTTCAAAGCTGTTAGCTGCTGAAAGCCCTCAGGCTTATTTGTTTCTGATTGCCTCGCCTACCGTTCCGGCTTCGATTCTAGATAAACGGACATTTCGGAATCGATTTTGTTAAAACTTTATGTTTTGCTGTGGTATTCTAGTTGGAAGAGTGCTCGCAAACGACTTACCGATAAGGGCAAGGTAGGCGCCAGACTTATCCGGTTCAATAGGTGCATGCGGATTACTCTTTCGCTATTGGTCAAATCACTGAACTAACCAATAGCGAACGGGTGAACCAGGACGGAGCGGTCAAACCGGATACCTGGCGCCTGCCAAAGACGAGATGGTGTGCATATTTTGTTTTGATGCTCAAACTGAACTACGGAACAGAAATTCTGCAAAATTATTGGAATTTCGCTTTGATAAGCGGATTTTCTGCGGTCTTATTCAAATGCAAGTGCGATGAAAAGGGATGCTGATTTATAATGTTATGCTGAACGTGGTCTGACCTTGATTTGTGTTTTTGTGCGTATAAGTTGCGGTATTGTGTGCGGTTGTTTTCGTGCAGCATGAGCCAAGAGGGCGACGAGCGGCGAGAGCGACGAGGCGGTCATTGATTGCGATTGCAGCGCTGAGTGCGGCTGCTGCCAGTTCTGTTTTGACGTTGTCTCACTGTTGTCCTTTTGGTGCACACGGCTTCTGTTTCTGTTTCCGGTTTGGAACTCAACCTGTACCAAACCCATGTAGTGATCTGCCACACTGTGCTTTTATCGTGGCTGCTTTGGTGCCGAAAGGGCTCCTGCTGTGCGTGTATTGAGCGTCAAAATATCGCTTCCGTTCGCGTCGCTTTGCGTAAGCTCACCCACCTCGACCGTTCATTCAGAAATGCTGATACTAAACGCGCCGTTCCTCATCTACGACGCGCTGCAACGCTGGCGTTCACACGAAGGTTTCCATTTTTTTCTAATTCATTTGTCCCCGCACGCTGTAGTGGATGAAGTGTTCGTGCTTGTCATTCTTTGGCGGAACTAATTTTGCTGCAAAAACGCATGTGGAGTGCCTTCAGCATGGGGAATGTACTGTTAGGTTACATCTGAGGTTACTTTTGTGACAGAACTGTTTGTTCTAGCGAAAACTGGTCCTGACTAGGGCGTGTTATCGGTTGTCAACATAATCAAGGATTACTTGTTAATGCGCATTTTTCTACACGAAGCAGAAGTTCAACCAGCCGTCATAGTTGCCTTCAAGTCTTCAGTAACAAGGTTGAAGGCTGTCACGGTGATTGACGCCACAGTGTATTTGCACCACCCGCGCAACAAATTCGGCTAATTGCCAGCGGCACTGCCTGGACCGGTCCTGAAGCAGGCAGTCCTTGTCACCCAGACGAGAAAGGCGATTTTTGAGGGTTGTCATATTGTAATGCATGGGAATCCCTGAAGCGTAGTGGTGCAAAAGATGCCGGGTCATCACTATTAGGTGGCGTTTAACCAAATATCTGTATCGATTGTTGTGTTCTTTCATACTTTACAAAATCCGAGCTGGACTCTTACTCATCTGTCAACTGTTAATAACAGATACATTTCCGTGTGACATACGACACCGCACTCATCTTCTAAACACCAGCTTTCCTGCAACTTTTAACATTTGCTTTGCTTTTTTGGTACGTTTGAGGACCTGCGCGAAAATGGGCTAATGTCAAATTTCGGTTCTGTACTTTTCTGCAGACTGGCGCTGTCTGAAAGGTTACGGTGGATATACGGTAATGACCAACTCTTGAGTATTGCTGGATTCTCGCCTAAGGCAGTTGGATGCAATTATGTTGTTCATGCTTGTTTCGAAATAAAAGTATGCTGCGCAAAAGTAAGAAATCAACTTTGATCAGCATGTTGAATTCGTTTTATGACATAACCCACAGCTTATGACGAAACCCGACGAGACCTAGTAGATGGTGTTACAGTACGAAAGGAGCGCTGATTTTGTTCATTGTGCAAAATGACCGCGTGATTAAAGTTCTAAACTTTGGTAGAGTTGATATATATATTCTATACACGAACGCTTTATCAGTAACTCTGAGATCGTGACGTTCCATGTTATCTGTTCTGTACTCACCTCTGCACTCTTCTATGCACTATCTGATAGTAATTCCGCAGATTTCAGCGAATTAGATTTCCCTAACGCTAAATCATAGATTTCCTGGTCTTGATATGCCTCATTGATTGTCCCTTCTCCTCGAAAAAAATTTGCAGTCATAAAATATATTTATAGGTCAACCACCTTCCCAGTTTATCGGGCCCGGATATCGTATTCGTTACGTTGTAGTGAAAGGGATGTCTCTTGGAAAGCTCTCCATCGATAAAGTAGGACTTTTAATAGACTGCAGACTTGTCAGACAACATCGTTTGTTTTAGGTTGACGTTAAAGGAAAGCGGGTACTTATCCGGGTAGATTTTAACGTACCCCAGAAGGATGGAAAAATCACTAACAATCAGCGCGTAGTGGCAGCTTTGCCAACAATCAAGGTAATCTTTAAAAAAACTTATTCACTCACTATTTCTTTATTTGATTATTATATTATAGTATTGTTTGGACAATGGTGCCAAAGCTGTCGTTTTGATGTCTCATCTGGGTCGCCCAGATGGTCAGAAAAATCCGAAGTTCACGTTAGCCCCAGTTGCTGACGAACTGAAGAAGCTTCTGAACAAGTTAGTCTCAGAATGTAGTCACTGAATTCTTCGTTTAAAGATCATTTGAATACAGGAGTTGCAGGATTTTTTTGCAGTTCATTTATTCGAATAGTTACTTCGCCCAATGTTATGTGAATTTCCAGAGATGTGAAGTTCTTGCCTGATTGCGTCGGTTCCGAGGTTGAAGCTGCCGTCGCTGACCCAGCCCCAGGGTCCGTATTCCTTCTGGAGAACTTGCGATTTTACCCGGAGGAAGAGGGCAAAGGTGTCAATGCGCAGGGTGAAAAGGTAACTCTTTCCTTTCAATTTTTGAAATTCTCATAAATTCTCGTGAAACATCTGTTCGCAGGTCAAAGCTGCCCCTGATGCTGTTGAAAAATTCCGAGCCTCACTGACCAAACTTGGTGATATTTACGTCAATGATGCTTTTGGAACTGCTCATAGAGCCCACAGGTTGGGTTGGTTATTGCCAGCTATGGTTTATTGTTTTTTTAACTTTACTCTTTACAGCTCTATGGTTGGTGTTAAACTTGATACTCGTGCTTGTGGTTTTCTGATGAAAAATGAGCTTGTATACTTTGGAAAGGTAGGTTGTAAGCATTTAGCTCTTTGCTAAGTTAAACTATGGAATTTTTAAGGCCCTTAGTGATCCGGAAAGGCCTTTCCTAGCAATCCTTGGAGGTGCTAAAGTTGCTGACAAAATCCAGCTCATCAAGAACATGCTGGACAAGGTAAACGCAGATTTTTCTATAAACACCTCTTACGGTTGTGCTTTAGGTCAATGAAATGATTATTGGAGGAGGAATGGCATTTACTTTCCTCAAGGTTGATAAGAATGTTGAGATTGGAAACTCACTTTATGATGAAGAGGTGGGCCTCTATATCCAATGAATGCGCTGTATTGTCGCTAGAGCATAATATGATCAGTGTATGTTTAAGGGAGCCAAGATTGTCAAGGAGCTGTTGAGCAAAGCACAGGAAAAGAATGTGAAAATCCACCTACCAGTTGATTTCGTAGTTGGTGACAAATTCGCAGAAGACGCCACTTCGAAGACCACTAGTCTTGAAGAAGGAGTGCCTGCTGGTAAGTACATGAAAATGATTTGTACATAAATGACTTGTACATGAAAATGTTTTCTATTGAATAATTTGTGCTATCTTAGGACACATGGGTTTGGATGTTGGACCAAAGTCACAACAACTGTTTGCCGAAGCTATTGGCAGAGCTAAGACCATTGTCTGGAACGGACCACCAGGAGTTTTCGAATTCGAAAAATTCTCTCACGGAACAAAAGCCATGATGGATGCTGTTGTGAAAGCGACGGAAGGTGGAGCTACCATAATCATCGGTACGTAGGATACTGAATTTTTTGATTGTCGTAGACAAGTTTCTACTATACATGCATCTGTTGAATTTAATTTTGCCTGTAGGTGGTGGAGATACCGCTACTGCCTGCAAGAAGTTCGGTACGGAAGGTAAGGTCAGCCATGTGTCTACCGGAGGAGGTGCAAGCTTAGAACTGCTGGAAGGTTTGTTAAGCTGATCCTTCGCACAGTCATTTATATTTACTTCTTTATTTAGGAAAAGTACTGCCCGGAGTAGATGCGCTCTCCCCAGCCGCATAAAATCCTCCAGTTTGCCGCGAAAGTACCCTTAGAATAGTATTATGTGTAGAATTTTACGTGTTTACTAAGGTACGGTTTGTACCTTAATTTAGAATCATTTTGCATGTTTGACTTTTTATTGAATTTACGACTAATGTTGTGTCAGAAACTTCTCTAATAAATGTAAGAATAAATTCTCACTTCTTCTGTGAACTTGGTATTGTATAGTATTGATGAAATTTTTTAAAAACAAATGGTGAGATGGCCGGAAACTTCCAGCTGAACTTTTTTCTTCGTTAGCATTCTCATCTCGTGTAAATAACTGAAGTTAGAACATCATTTTGGCGTATATAGTCTCGTTTTTTATTGCTGAAGACAAAGGTAGTCAGAAGGGTCACGCTTGCTGCGTAATTTTCAGGTCTTCATCTTTCTCATTATCAGTTGCTGACTAAGCGAATGAGAAAAGACCTTGATTGTACTGCAGTGAGCAGAAAGCCGAACACGATGAGCAATTTCAATAAAGGGTCTATGACTACACTTAAATGTGAAGTAAATGTGAAAAGTTCACAGCTGTCTCAGAGACTGTGGCATGAGAAATCTACAGATCGAAGCAGAAGGTCGAGCGAAGTTGCTCCGTGTCTTAATCTTTCTTCTGGAACATGCCAAAACAAAAAGTTATATAAAGGTCCTTGTCTGACACTGTTAGCTGGTAGTCAGTGTTTTCTAATGGCAATATCAAACTTTGGCATCTTGTATTAACCAATTTCAAAAGCTGCTAAAAATTATTGAAGTTTCCATGATATTTTACCGTTTATTTCTCCCGCAATAACTCATTATCTTGTTTTTTGAATAGGTTCTGCGGTACCTCGACAGAGCAAAAGAAGCTCTACAAGGTAGTACTCAAACAGTTGCTTGGAGTTTGTTCTAAAGAAAGTTTGAAGCCGAAATGTAAGAAGATCTTATAGCCCAAAAAGTCGAGAAAAAATCGTATGCGTTCAGAAATTTCCTACAGACTTCCGATTTTCTCAGGTATGTACTCTCTACATCTGATAATGATTTGCAATGGCTAGAACTCGAGAAACATGCTCACACCAAAATAGACCAAAAATACAAAAATGTTGTCTTTTCGGGTTTGTTACGCTAGATTTAATGTTTTCCGGAACTATCGCCTGTAAAAGGCCAAGAATTCATAGATTTACTTCCAAAGGTCAATGCTGTAGTCACCAGTGTGGGAGCAGTAGCTGCCCAGCGTAGCTTAGCGAAAAACACGAAAATTATTTTTCCTCTATTGTTAGCCATGCAAAAAATTAGCAGATCTCATGATAAATACGCGATGAGGAGAGTAACGGCCCTAGAGAGTAAAAAGTTTGTAGGAATTTTTTGAAGGAGCTACGGTTTTTCCTCGATTTTTTTGGGCATTTAGTTCTTTTTAGATGTCGACTTCGAACTCTAGATAGAACAACTTTGAGCAAAAGTTTGGAAGCTATCTTTTAGAGCTTACTTTGCTCTGTCGTATGGTGCCGCAGAACCTTTAGAGAGACAAGAAAAATATGAGTTAGTTTGGGAGAACTAAAAACAATAAAACATCATGGGACACCCTGATATTACGGAAAACAGCAGAATACAAATTATTGCGGGAGAAATAAAAGTGTAAAAAATTCTGGGTCAATAAGCTGCCACTCATTAAAAATATGCTTTATATAAAGATGTAACTTTAGGACGCAGATAGTTCTTTCTTCAACCCTGGAGCGATTCTCTTGGATTGTGAACTTTCATTCTCATTTCTGTCGTAGCACTTACGGGTAGATTTATTCCAAAATAAATCTTTCTTCTGTTGAATACATAGCCTAGTGGATTTTAGGCTTAATGCAGCCCTGCTTTGCCAACAGCATTTGCGCGTAAACAATGGTAGTGACGCTCCTGGCCCCTTTTTCACATTTTCTCGAACGCTTTTAAGTTCAATTTGCAAGCAATTTGTCGGTCGCATAATAGCTTTTGTTTCCACGCAAATGCTTTTGTCGGTGCAGGAGAACTATATGAAACATCAAATTCTAATACTCCGTGTTGAACTCTCGAAATTCAACACTCATGACAATATATTAGGTTGGAACATAAGTTCTTGCACCAAAAATTCTAAAAAAAATCATCAAAAAATGCTCAGAGCAGCGTTCCAATCTGTATAGCATTTTCGTTGTATATGACTTATGCAGTATTTTATCATATAATTAGAGATTTCATTTCAAGCAATATCAATCAAACATAAAAATTCAAAGATTATCACTTCTTGTAGAGACTTCTTATCAGCGCAAATTTATCCTAGTTAAGAAGTGTAGATTGTGAAACTCGAACAAAAAGTAGATTTAGAAGAAGTTCTGGGCATTCAAGCATTTTTGGGAATTAAATATTGAAAAAAGCAATTTGAGTGTTTGCATTTAACAAGTTCTGTTACCGCGATGTGACAGTGATAATTCTCAATTTGCGAACATTTGGAAAGAGTAGATTTTCCTCTTTCTAAATTCTATCACTACAAACAGATTCGTCCAAGCTTAAAGAGATTACGGAATTTCAAAGAATTGTGGTGCAGGACTAATGTTTCAGCCTAATATTAGGTTGTCTCATAAGCCTTTTCATGCCTGACTTTTCAGCGACACAAATCAGTTCTTCTTGAACTTCCAATAGAATGCGGGGCACCATTCGACAGATCAAAGCAAGCTCTACAATGGCGTTCAAAAGCCCACACTAAGCTTGATCTGCAACGAGTTCCAAGCCAAAACAAAAAAAAATTTCTGAATTTCCGAAAAAACGAAAATCTTCATATCTCAGGTCAGAACAACTCGCAAATTTCCCACTTTCTCATGCATATACTCCCCCCATTGGATATTTATACATGCACTTGCTGCATTGTTCTGAGCTAGAAACCAAGAAAAAAATAATGCGCTCTATTTTCAAACTTTGCCTGTATCAATTCTTTGTTCCCGCAAATAGGCGATTATATATGTAGCTTATTCACTCAGAATTACTGCCACAAGTTCGTAGCCTTCTAGGTGTCCTAGTTCTTGAAGAATATCGAATTGAAAGTCCGAACATGAAAAGACTTATGGGACAACCTAATAATACCAGGATAGGGCAAACTACAGATACAAAATAATTTACCTCTTCTTTCCATAACTCGTCATATTTTTCTAATAGAATTTTGATTGATGTTGCCCGAAAATGTACGCGAAAAATTCAAAATTAGCTTTCTCGAATCCGTAAGCTCTCATGCGAAGTTGGTGTTAACTCATAATGCCATCTTGAAAGTTTCAAATCTCGAAGAGTTGGTGTTTGGTACGCTTGAGTTTGACGTAGGCTTGCCGAAATCCGGTGTTTTAGTAAAGAAATTTAAAAAAAAATTATGACGAGATATGGAAAGTAGAAAAAAATTGTGCTGTTTCCTGTAGGGTGTTGCTCTTACACCTACATATTGCTTGGACTCCTCTGGAGGGTTGCTATAAAAATTTAGAAAAAGTATAAAGCTTGAGCATCCCAGAAAGCATGTGTCGCAGATTTTGGTAATTTTCCACGAACTCAATGAATATACTGCAAAGAATTTATAACAATTAGAAAGAGAATGAAATTTCGCATCGAATGCTACCAAGACCTTTCAGAAACCTTTGATCTAATAAATGTGGCCTCCTTTAAAAAAACGAATATAATTTTGGAATAGTCTAATATATGCAAAGCAGCATTAGGGCTGAATATGATTTAGAGGTTCCTATTCATGGCTGTTGGGATTTATCGTTGAGCAACTGGAGATCAAAAGTGTTATGGCGCGAAATTTTAGAGCAGGACAGTCAATCGTTACAAGTCATTTACGTGTTCTTCACACTTCCATCTTTTTGGAAAATCTTTCATGCCATCTTCTAAATGTCTGCGTCTCAATTTCTCAATGTCTTCACTCGCTCCGCTCACTTACGTTGTGTTTTGACGTAGACCTCAATTTTTCAAATCAAAAAAGTGAAATTGACATTGTCGTAAGTGGAGTCCATTCCTTTCAAAAAAAAAATCCGGCTGGGCCGCTTTTATATATTATTGTCGAAGTCTAACGGAGTCCTTAGATTCGAAATCGAATTTATAAAAGCTTTTACCATTCCTGAGAGTTTTTAGAAGTCATGGCATCATGTGCATAAATCCCATACTTCCAGCTGTTAGCCGTTCTGGCAACAGGATAATCAATCTTCAAATAGGAGTCGAGTTTTTTATCATATGAGATCGTCAAGAGGTACAGCCCGCCCAAATCTTCGAAAAAACGCTCAGTAGGTGGGCGGGCAGACCTCAGTGGGGGAGTGGGGATAGGGACCGTGGGGACTCCGGTATCCTTCAACATTCTGAAGTTAATTTCTTTCTTCGGAATTATTTGCGATGAAAGTTGGACAGTAACTTAGTGACGGAGGGGGGGGGGTAGAGGGTAAGGAACAGTGCCTCCAAGGCGGCACAATTTGATGACTTGAAAAAGAAAAAAGAAAAGCTTCAAAAGCAGATAAATAACTAAAAAGTGTTTCTGAAAATATTCTTTGAGAAGTGTGAACGAACCAAGCACACAACCCAATGCAATCAAGAAGATTTTTCGAGCGATATAGTGTGCTTGCGGTGCTGAGCAAAAGGGAAAAAATGCGCGTAAACATTTAGCTGCTTAAAATTTGCGCGCGCAGCTTGCCCTCATTTTAAGCGTAGCTACTTTGCACTATAGTCAGCGGAAAATCTACCAGATTGTACATCTAACCAATTATTGGATCTGCAGTCAAAAAGCTCACGTTAATTATTGGCACTGCGAGCTGTAAGATTTATAAGGTTCGAATTGATTATAGAAGCATCAAGCATGATTGAAATTCGAGGAAAATGCGTTATCTGTACGCAACGATTTCTGACCCACAATATCTCAGCCCTGCACTGTGGCCACATATTTCATTACGACTGCATTATGCAGTGGTTAAGAGTGGTTAACTGTCCAGCAATCATTTTTTTATATAATTTGTGCCTATTTTCAGTGCTCACTAACTTGTCCAACCTGTAGAGCCTTCTGTGACACTAGCCAAATCGTGAACCACTTATTTTTTGATGACCCGGACGAACACAACGACAGTTCGCTTCTTGCTAGCCCTACCTCTCAGCGCCTTCATTTTGCTGAAGAAGCAATCAGAGAGTTGAAAAACAGTCTCCATCGCAAGGAAGAAGAAGTACGATATCTGAAAGACAGTCACGCCCTAGCAAAGATAATGGCAGAAAGAGAATCTTTGAAAAATGCGCAGGTACGTACCTTTTTATGACTTCAGTTATCAATGCTTTTTTCTATAAAATTCATTCAGCTTTCAAAAGAAAACGCTTTGTTGAATGCCAAGAATAAGGAGATGGAGAGAAAACTCGAAACGGCTAAAAGGCGACAACGAGAGTTGCGTGATCTTTGCGATGTATGGGAAAAACCTCTCAAAGAAAGTAAGATTTCGCAGTTTTGACCTACCATTACTCAGTTTCTTCAAAAGGTTCGAGTTCCTTTATTAGATTATCCAACCACTCATGTTTGCATCCATAGCTTAATTTTTACGCATGTTTTCGCCACCGCAGCAGCACAACATAAAGGCTGCTGCATGGCGAAGGCGCAAAAGCAGTTTCAGGTGAACGGGAGCGAACGCGGCGCGCGCGTATCTTCACCATTGTAAATCCTCCGCCTCCTGCGCTTTGCGGCTAATAAAGCCGCGTTCGCTCCCAGAGTTGCGCCTTCGTCATGCAGCAGCCTATAGATAATGCCCAGGGTTGAGCAAGAGGTCAGGCACAAGTCCTTCACAATCCCCCCCCCCTCTGTGAAAGCCCCTAAACGATCCTCCGCTTCACCTCCAAATCCTCAGGGTGTTATATTTTGAAGAAGACCAGCTTTCACTGCAGGTTTCTATTTTTTGAAAGTCTGTAGGCCCGACTTTCTGCGATTGCACACGCTACTTGACGGCAAGTTTTAGATCGGGATAGTCCTCTTTGCAGAGCTATAATTTTCACAGGGGTGGAGTGTTTGGCTCCAAATTTTCAATATAGCAAGAAGAGGCTTTGCGCTCAATACTCATATCAAAAAGGGCGATTTTTGAATTTTGAAGGCAAGTTAAGAGGGTCAGGCGCAACCACTCAAAAGCACAGGCGGCCTGACCTTTTGAGAGGTTGCGCCTGACCCCGTTAACTTTATTCCCGAAAAATCTACCCAAGTTTCATGTGATTCGCTAGCTCAACCCTCGAAGATGTCACAGTAAGTGTTTGAGCCTGATTCGACTTATTTCGGCCTTGTGCTAAGCCGAGAAGTTGAAGCACTCAGCGTGGAAAACGCGCGGGTTGGAATTTTGGCAGCACTTCTTACTTCACTGTTTGAAAGCGATATGAAGCCCGATTTGTAGCATAGACTTGTAGAGAACATTACTTTGTTATGAGTATACAAAAGCTGACTTTTCTCACTTCTTAAACCAAGTTAATCACGTTTGAAAATCACGCCTTTTAGACGTTGAGAAACACTAGAAACTGCAGTAGGTAATGGTTTGTAGAGCGCATAGAGGTAATTTGACATGCTGATTATGGAAATGACCTATTTCACACAGCAAGCTTCCTTGTCGACATCATATGTCAAGGTAAAAGAGATGAAGATTTGAATCTTGGCTGAAACTTCCATTGTGAAAACAATCAGTATGCTGTTTATGACCGTCATTCCTTCATGTAATCGCGATATCCACCGGACTAGCGGAATTCTTCTTCACCTTCGCAGTATCTCCACAACACAACAAATTCAATTCTTAATTACGACCCTCCCTCCCCCCCCCCCCTCAGTCTTACCCTCAATACGATCCCCCAGGTCGGGCACGCCTGACCCCACGCTCCCTGATCATAGCCTTTACTTTTACTTCAGTACAGCGAACAATTCTATCAAGATTGTGATTTCAAGGGTTGCGAGCTCGCAACAACGCTACGACTTCTCGTGTTATGGAAAAACCTCGAGAAAATGCAGATTCGAGGTAAGTCGTTGGTGTATGAAAAATCTGGATTCATACGACTAGGCTTATGATCTCTCCTTCAGAGATGTGTTGCCAAAAAGAAGAACAAGAAGACCTCTGGCGGACAGGAAGAACGGCTGTCAAGAAGATGCGAATTTATCTGATTCGAAAGAAGAAGAGCAATGAAGCTACTACTCCATTCTGTGATCGTGCCTGCCTGTACATTCAAGATATCCTGTGATTGACTCTACTTCCATTTTATCTCATTTTGTGATAAATATTAGTTTGATTGAGAAGTAGTATATTGCACACTGGCGACATAAGTCGATGACTTAAACTCAAATCAGAAACAATGTTATGTTTGAAGTCTGATAAAATAGAAGCACCTACCAGATCAGCATTTTATCTATAATCGTGTATCTCCTTTGGTGCTTCACAATCTTATAGCATGTATTATATTTTCTTCTGTCAAACGAAGAAAAAAATAATGCGCTCAATTTTCAAACTTTGCCTGTATTAGTTCTGTGTTCCCCTGAATTAGGTGATTATATAGCTTATTCATTCAGAATTACTGCCACAAATTTGCAGTCTACTAGGTGCCCTACTTCTTGAAAAATATAGAACTGAAGGTCCGAATATGAAAAGACTTATGGGACAACCTAATATTTGTAATCAGATAACATTTCTGAGCAGGAAGTGGAATTGCATGAATATTATGTTCAAATAAAAAACTCAGACGATGCAGTGTATACAGGAGCGGATAACGTCTGCGGAATTCGCAACAAACATTTGCCCTGTCATTTTTGTGGTCGAAGACGACATTTTGCACTGGTCTGACCTTTACTAGGAGACCGCTTTTATCAGTATTGACAACTGTGAAAGATGGGCAGTATCAGCTGTATTAGTCGAGATTGAAACCTTAGCACAAAGTGATCAAACGTATTAGCATGACATAATCGTTTGCACTTCTATTTTATCAAAAAATCGTAATTCCCATTTCACACTCTGTCTATCGTCTCCGTGCTGACCGAGGCTATTACAAAACAAAGTTCATCAGTGCCGACGATTTCTGCAGAAACCATTTCACTGCTTATCAAGACCTAATCGCAGACGGAGAATCAGATTTTGCTTCACTGGTCTGTTCTTTGAATCGAGGAATCACAGGCTTCTGTGAGCGAGACACCAAAAAATCCTTCGAGACGAAGCCATCGTTTGCGCAATCAATTTCATGTCTTCCTTGAATCAAACTGGCTCTCTAAAATGTGCTCGCTGATCCCATTCGTTAATTAGGAGAATTTGGTAGTTTTCAACGCATCATTTCCCCAGCTTCCAGCAAATGTTGAATAGAAGATAATGATGACTCGATTCATTACATTTCTCTAATTTGTAAGGTATAATAAGGGAAGACAAATAGGGAAGAAAAACATCGCCCCAAATAAAAGCTGTAGCTTAACCAGCTGATATGCTAGCTCTCATCTCTCAAATCAGTACCCCATGATTTGTTTCCGAATACGGGAGACTATTTAGACTAGAAATGTCTGAATTGCGCATTTCAAAAGTGGTGGTTCTCTTTGGTGTCATAGATAATGGAACATTACGTAGCCATACCATACACTGACCGTACCATTTCCTCAACACCGATTCTCAAAATTGGACCTACATTGGATTCATTATGACCTTTATTAGCTATTCACCTCGTTATTTTTTATTTGAATAATGTTTTCCATAGAAGTAATTCATCTCAATGGTTTACACGCTCAGTCATGTCAAAATGGCGGGGTCCCGACGCGCAGTGGGGCGTTCATTTTGCTTCTTTTCTGCATCTGTGGCTACCGGATCTTGGCTCATTTCTACAGTCGTTGCCAATTTGCATTTACTGTTCACAGTTTGTAGTCTAGCTATTCATTCATCATAGGATTCTCACAGTATCACTGCCTAGGCGTCACAGTATCACTCTTCTGTTTTCAATGTATGATGGAGTATTCAACACCTTCCTTTCGAGGGTATAGTGCTTCTGGCAAAAAAGCCAAATTCAATATCAAGTTTGTATTCCCCTTGCTCTCATCTTCCACACTTTTCTATTTCGTAAACCAAGTTATTTAGAACGTACGACACAATGTTCATATCTATGCTATTTGTTTACACGGTTTCAGTTCCGCTTAGATGTCATAGATTTACTAGTTGTTTACTTGGCGCTTACGATCTGACGCTTCCTCCTTATCACTCTTTTCTATCACCCTCATTTTTGAACAGAGGTTTACTCCAATTTGTACAATGGCGGGCGAAAGCTTGAGGAAGAAATATCAGGAATTCCTGCTTCATCAAGTTTTTGGTGATATGGTATGTTTATTGTGCATCATTTTCTCATCATTGCCTAGCATTCTAGATCGGATCACTATATCCTGAACGTAGTGAAAATAGGGAGAATGTGCAGGAAGCAGCAGGTGCGTTCATGTCCACAAATAGTTCATTTCAATGGGCGGTTTGAGATGCCTTTTCATCTAAAGCTTCATCCCCCCATAGTTTTCCGGGTTTCGCATGTCGGTTTCTTTTTCTGAGCAATGCATTTTCTTCAGCTGATGGTTCAACTCATAATGAACAGCGAAAGTTGGAGGAAGCTGGTGATAACCACGGACGGAGCGGCTGGACCGAAGAAGCGACAGAGGATGGAGATTGGATCGTTTATCGTAGAGGTAATTTTTGGAATGGAACTTCTACAGTACATAAGTTACTGTTATGAATTCTTACCGTCTCACCAAAAAGTCTGAGATTTTGAGAATGAGGGTTTTCGAAAATAAATTGTCTCGGTCTGGAATTTTGATTCGTCCTTTGAGGCCGTGGACATACCTCACGCGATTTCAGTTGCGCGATCTAATACTGGCAAACCCAAATATGTACATAGCATCTTTACCTTTCGTAGGTTGATAAAATACCCCATCTTTCGTACATTCAGAAACCCCTTACGATGAGTTATGCACAGTTGGAGTATTGCCAAATCGCGTCGCGATTGAAGCTGCGTGAGGGATGTCCATGGCCTAAGGCCTTGGTCAGAGTCCACGCGATTTCATCGCCGCGATTCTTCCAACAGGACAAACAGTTGTGAGTCCATTGCATTCCGATCATCTTGCATTTCGGTTATGATAGTTACTTGTTGGAGAACTATAACCGAAATGTAAGATGACCGGAATGCAATGGACACGTAAGTGTTTGTCTTGTTGAAAGAATCGCGGCGATGAAATCGCGTGAACTCTGCCCGAGGCCTAAGGCTGTTGTTTAGGTAATGGTGATAGAGAGTGTAAAAAGGAAGAGGAAGCTTCTTTCAACGTGGAACAGTTGTATTACGAATCTCTGAACTTGATCCCTGGCAAAGTTCCTCACTAATCGTTTCATACTGGTGCAATCATTGTTCAGTTCTTTTCTGTGCCTTATTTGTTTATACGTGGTGAATGTTACGGTTGTTACAGTTTTGACTGTACCTGTAAATTTACTGTTTAGGTATAATCTGTGAAAGTCTGTTTTGTTGTTTATTGCAGACGATGTGAAATTTGTTCCCTTTGAATTATCGGGATATGTGTGTAATTTTTTTCAGGACTGAGCCAGTAAATCTGTGTTCTTGTTAGGCACTAACTTTCGCGGATTCAACGGTTACGCGAAGAAGAGGTTTTTAAAACATGTGGACGTCAAAGGCTATGCAAAACCTGTCTGCTTGCATTATTTCTGAACATCAGCGGTTGTCGCGAGGGACTATAGGCCGTCATTTTTGCACAAAACTTTCCGTAACTTATAAGTTGTTCTCAATATTGCGGAAGAGTATGTGCATTTATGCAAAAGAAACTTCAGATTATAAATGTCTGAGGAGGAGATGCGCGCTCACCATTGCCTGCGACGAGTTTGTAGCGTTTCGGGACCCATTGTTTCAGACGCGCGTTGGTGTTCAAAGCTAGGCGTGGACGGTTGTAATTTACAACCAAAGGGTCGATGCATTTTTATAATTCGAAAACGCACTCAAATTAGGCTTTTCTACTTCGAGAACAGAGTAATACACAAATGCATAATAATAAGTTTATAATAACAGGTAAAGTGACTGCACAGCACTGCTAAAATACACACATTTTCAATGTATACATTTGCCCGTAATATAGGCAAGACGCTGATGTCAGCGTCGATGATTTGCATCAGTGAGATCATTTGAGACATCTTAGATTTCCTCGAAGACGACTTGAGTACCTAACACGGGATTGGAGACTGTCGCTTCATCCCCAAAAAGAATGTTCCACATCATCACAAGTGGGACGAAGTCGCCTCGTTCGGAGATAATGGTAACATCGGTTGATTACCCATGTAGCTTGCATACATACCAGTATGCCGAGATAAGTTGAGGCTGTGAGCAGTATCTGGTCTCAAATGGCAAATTTTATGATGTGATAAGGTTTCGCTAATTGTTAAAAAGATTTGTGCAATTACACAGTAATGGACCATGCAATTTGGTCTAGCCTCAGAGAAACAAGTCTGGCGCGTGGTTTGCAAAGAGACCATATCCTTTAAATTCAACAGGATTGGAGGCTGGAAAGCGAGGCTTCGAGGCCTAATTCGTGGGTGCGAGCGGTCGCATTTTAGCCGCCAATCCCGTTTAATCAAAGGGTAAATGTACCATTCGCAATACCGCTGATTGGTCCGCGCTGTCATTTGCACATTTTACAAAGCGGCCATAATTAATGCCCACTTACCAAATTTTTGGTAGAATCTCTGTTTCTTGATTACTATGGTATAGTATAGAGTGTATGTGGCCAGTAAGAAAAATCCAGTGCATTGTGCAATCTGAAAAAGCACAATTTCGTCTGCTTCACTACACTTTCCCTCATAAGAAGCTTACCTCAGCAACAATAAATGGAATGAGAAGCACCGGATTATCGAAGTATAGTCCAATAAGCACAAGCGCGGCAACGATTGCGTTCATAACAATTAGGAAAATATCCAGCCAGAAGTTCACGGAGTACACTCCAAAGTACATACAAACTGCAGAAAATATGCACAGAATAAGAGCCGATATACCCACATAGAATGCTGCACGCTGTAAGAATCTATTTGAATTGTTCGCAAAGCTCTGAACTTCAAAAGTTCCCAACGCTGGTCGTCGTATGCGCGAAGAATGGAGTGTTTAGTGCTGGCTATACAGTTTCTTTATTGATGTAGGTTGGCTCTAAGTCTTTTGGCCTTTCCTGTGAATTTTCGTTGCTTTTGGACTCGAGTATGTTGGGAAAGCGCCTTATGTGAAGGGGGGGGGGGTGAGGGGGGAAGCAATGGAGTAGTGACTTGAGGGCCGCTCTAGCCGGCCGGATCAAGGATTCAAATCCTGTCATCTGGCTAACCAAACCCTCTAGGCCCCGGGGTCGGCAAATCGGTTTTGGGTATGCTCTGTGAAGAGTTCACGCGCATTCAATAAACTCTTCATCTTCGAAGTAGATTAACTTCGCTGTGTCTCCAAAGACAATTTTTAAATGAGTCATCTCTTTTTCTATTATCGTACTAGAGAAGCTAGGGGGAAATATCGTCAGCCGTGTTTGTCTTTGAAATAGATAACAAAAATTGCAAATTTAAATGAGCGCTATGGCTTCGAGATAATTGACGTATCTTTTGACGAATGGGAACTTCCAACTACAGCTCAATCATACCTTCACATGTACAGTACCCTGAAAGCACTTGTACGCACTGTTTGGATCATGGCCAAAATCGTCTTCAAGTATTATTCGTGTACCTTCAAGACACAAACAACAACGGATTTCCATGGACTTTCATCGCATCTCCGGCTGTTTTCTGGAACGGGTGAGATAGGAACATGATCGATACATGAAATGTGAAAGACTGTTTTCAAGACGAATGATCTCGAGGCTTGATTAAATAATGCAGGATTTTTCAACGTTATGCTATTGTTCTTGAGAGCTTGAGAGCTTCATGTGTAGAAAATAAAGTCTCTAACGTACATATCTAAGTTGGCTGGTCCTTATGAATTCCACGGTAATATGTAATCATTCGAATATCCGAAAATCTTTAGTTATACCATACATTTTCTACATTTTCCAACTTTCATTACAAAATAATTGAAAATTATTCTGTTTGTAGAAAAACGACCAGCACAAAATCATCTCAATTGAAAAAGAGTAAGATGTAGAACCCCAGGCTAAAGTAAGATTGATTCAATTTAAACTAAATCAAAACGTATCGGACTTTCTAGCAATTTAAGCCACTAATATTCAAAGAAAACATGTATCTCCATAATACGACAGTCTTGATACCTTTTTCTACTATCACAAAAAATCTTGATTCTTTTCTGCTAAGCTATGAATCGAACAAATTTATAGAACTGGAGCAAATAATAATTCTATAAAGCAACCTGATACATACGTATAAGTGAGATGAGGAAATAGTTCTTTCTATAAGTCAAAATATTCCCTAATTAATGGTTCTGGGTATTAGTGATCAGTCATCCTGATTCGGAGAGATGATAACAATGAAATAGTAAAGAATTACAGAATTAAAAAAGATTTCATATTAGGGAAAATGACTTTAACTAAGGTGAGGCTCCGTCTAAACTGGAGCGAACCATATTACTAGCATACAACTGGTAAGTAACACCAATACCAAGAACTGATCAGTGTCGCAGCATTTATAGCCTTTCGCTTTTTACATGTTTGAACATCTGACAAAGAATGAGGAACAGGTGAAGCGCTTGTTGTAAAACTACTTGAGGTTCTGGCTTGTATATAAAAAGCCGTATAACAATATATGAGAACACACCACAAGACGGTGAGACGAGCATACAAAAAATATAAATGTTTCCATCTGTCGTGCATGTGTTTCTCTCAGTTGTCTACGAATAGAAAAAGCAGAAAAATTCTGTCAAGCTGCAACAATTTCTACAAACTTTTCAGAGCGCCCTCGTTTTTCCTTTTTTTTTCACTGCAGAATGCAAAAATTTAGTCACAAATTTCTCTCTTTCAGATATTGAAGGTGTTGATTCGTCAAGAAGTGAGATTTTGACAGGCATGAGAGGTTTGTTTAGATGCATAAGATTGATACATGACATGTGTACGTACACATGCTGACGTTAGTCAACTGGGGACGGCGAAGGCACGGTGTTCTGTGCATGACTCAGTTGATGAACATGTGGAACACATCTACGACAGTCTAAAATTCGAAAAAGAAGTAAGGATGTTCAGGATTTTAAGTGAACGATTTGAAGCAGAGTAATATCTCGTAAAAATTTTGCATGAACTTAATATGCTTTTTTAACTTCTTAGAGTACGATGAAAAGTAAAGACAACTTTCCAGTACTGGATGGAAGAGGGTCCACGTAACAAGATTTCAGATGGATTACTGTAAATCATAATGTAGGTCCTGGAGACGCCTTCATTACTTAACCTATCTGCTGACAATTAGAAATAAAATGAAGAGACATGAGCGAGTTAATCAAGGAAGTAGCTCAATGTTCACTCTGGAATTTTTTCCAGTCTGACTGAGGTGTCAATAAACGAACTATTTATAGAACGCAAAAAAGTTTTATTTATGTATCTATTTTTCCGAAGATCGAAGGAGTCTCGGCACAGCTGAGATGACAAAAACCATTGCGGATGGAGGAGATTGAAAAAAGAAAACGAGAAAAAGAAAAAGAAATTGAAGAATCTAAGGATCAAATCAAGATTGTGAGTTGAATTCTATGAAAGTCATTGCCCGGTCAACGAGAAAATTTTTGACGTATTCTTCATTTATCTGAAGCATCCAAAATATGCCAACCGAACATGGTTTCCAAAGAAAGATAAAAACAAATCAAAAATAAAGGAATCTGGCTTTTGCGTTCGTAGTGGCGGCAAGTCGTTGAGTTAGAAAAATAGCCATGATTCAAGCATAAATGATTTTCATAAGATATGAGGTATAGTCGGGCAAAGAACTGCGTTAACATGTAAAAGTGTTGATGCATCATTTCCAAAAATATGAGAAAAAAATAGCAAAAAATACGGGCCAGCTTGAGCAAAAGAGCTTCAAATTTCTGCTTTCTCTTACATCGTCATCAGGAATTATAAAATCTCGATCTTGAGAAGATTTCATGTTCTTAAGAGGGTGAAAAATTGTAATCGTTAGAAATTACAATTACAGGAGTCCACGAAGATCAAAACGATTATTTCTCGAAATCAGCTGTGATCCAAGTGCGTTGCTTTTCATCTTTTTTGCAAGATAATTGCTGATGCGCGATAGAATGATTGTGAGCAATGGGGAAGTGTTAGGTGTAATGATGGAATGCTCCAAGTGGCTCAGACAGAATGGCAGGCGATCTCATCCGCTTTACACTTTTGATCATTACTAAAACTAAGTAAAGCTTTGGTTCTACAGAAAATCACCATGCAAAGAATCGAAAGTCCAGACCACGGTGTGATATCTGAGAATTGATCTCTCTTTACCTGTAAACAAGCAAGCAATGACAATAAACAAGTTGGGCTAGTAGACATAAAGCCTGGACTTTTTTCAAATTTGAAAATAATTTCCGTATAGCGACGATCATCACGACGAAACTGAAGATCCACCGAACAAGTTTACAACATCTCCACCTGTCGTGAAATTTGAAACGTCAACAAAACAGCCATTGATTGCTTGTGAAAGCTTTGATCCACGATTACCGCGGAAATATTGGAAAAAGTGAGTACATTATTTCTGAAAAAAAAAATCAGGTCATCCATTTCTGTTTCTGTCGAAGGACGAAGCTCTTAAAAAAATTTTTATCATTAGTTTTTAGCGGTATCATCCACTACAGTAAATGTTTGAGGTCTTGCCTATGTCTTTAGTAATCGTATTTTCTCGCTATATTTGTTATACCTAGAACTTGCGGGGAAATCGAAGAGGGGGGGGGGAAGAGTGGAGAAAGGAGGGCGGATGACCTTATGCTAGATTATATACGTTAGTCTAGGGAAGAGGTGAAGATTACGGTAGGTGTTTGGACTCACAGACATCTATTGTGAAACAATTGTTTTTTCAAATTGTCGTTTTGATTTCCCAACTCAATACCCATCTTTCCCGAAGTAGTAGATTCAGGAAAAAAGGCGTCTTGCAAAATCAGCATTTTTTCTTGCTGGAACTTTTTTCCTGATTCAGCAAGGCTGATTACGGAGAAGTTCACGGGGGTGATAACCATTGCTTTTGTAGTTCGTGCACTTCACAATAGGCTCCTTATCGACACATTCCCATGTTTTTTCAAATTTCCTTTTGCTTAGCATAATGCATAAAAAATGAACTTTTTATTGCAAGAGTTTTTTTTACAGCTCAGTAGCATTTGTGATAAATTGCAGTTCTTTGCAGGATGCTCACTCCACATTTTGCTAGAATTTTATCAGCATTCACGTTTTTTTCAATATCAACCGATCTGCAACTGACCCTATTCGCTACGCTTCCGGGACCATTGACACAGCTCTACAATCAAACTCTCGAAAAACATTATGGAATCGAGCTGAGTCCTACCCTGTAAGCATACGAAATTTTTTGCAAAAAACTGTCTGTCCACGTAATCACGCGGACTTTTATGAGGGGCACTTCAGCTTATCTATGGTTCCTACCGTCGTTGCGGCAAGTATGGGTATCGGAATTCTTTTCGGCGTTCTTTGGATTGTGCCCCTTATCGACACTCGAGGACGAAAATTTGTGGCCGTTCACATTCGGTAATGGCACAATTTTTAGCAAAATTTAGAAATTGAATGACAATTTAGCTGTGTTCTCGGGATCATATCATGCACACTACAAGCCTTGGCTGGTTGCTATGAAAGCGCTGAACTTTTTGTGATGGGACAACTTATACTTGGAATTTTGATACCCATTGACATGGTGATTATTCCTATTTTTGTGATAGAATGTGCTCCAGACCGACGGAGAGGTGAATATT
Organism: Cylicocyclus nassatus; assembly: GCA_958299035.1. NCBI lineage: Eukaryota > Metazoa > Nematoda > Chromadorea > Rhabditida > Strongylidae > Cylicocyclus > Cylicocyclus nassatus. The sequence continues at coordinate 5,793,091 of CATQJL010000326.1, read as the reverse complement.
GACATAAATGTTTTTCTTGAATTTGAAGCCATACTCAAGGATTTGCTTCCGTGGTTCTTCATATGGGACGTATGCTCGGAGTACTATTGATGTAAGTTTTGCACAAGCATCTATACTCTACCTCTACTTGTATAAGCCGCAACGTGTGCCGGGGCTGTGCCGGCGCCGTTCCAGTAGCGTGCTAGCGTCGCGCACCGGCGTCAATCGATCGATATGAGGCGCATCCATGTGGATTCCGGCCCGGTGCTAGAATGGCGCTGACACGATGGTAAAAATGTGTCGGTACAGCAGCGATAATTCTGAACGCTGAACCTTTGCGAAGTTCGCGCAGTGTGAAATTACGGTAATATTTTAAGGTATTGGATGTGTTTGCCAAGAGTCTTGGGTACCTATGAAAAATGGTTCCTGATACCAGCAATAGGACTTCTGCTGTGAGTCTATCTCATACAGAATTTCTCCAATATTCGTGTTTACTTTAGTTCTATCCTACTGTATGTGACAACTGCTGGTATTCGTGATTCACCAAAGTGGTTGACTGCTTGCGGAAGAAGAGCAGAAGCTATGACAGCACTGCAATACTACCAGGGACGCAATGAAAATCAAGGTCATTAAACTAGCGTTTCAGTATGATAGAAGAGCAGATGCGAGCATTTTAGAGGAACTAGCGAGATCTCTATCGTTGGAGTTCTACCTAACAACCGCAAAGAATATGAATTTGAAAGCAGTCTGGAGAGATGTTACCGTGAAAGAGGTGTGCCAGAATACTGGTAGTGATCATCTGGTTCAAATGCATTGTATTTCAATTTTGTATGCTTGCTGCAAAATCTGGTGTAAGTTTATCGAAAACAGCAAAGAGTTAAATCAAACCGAGCTGCAAACTAGTACTGTCGTCAAATTTGAGGTCAATCTACAGTGCTTTGGAAATAAAGTGCTTTACTCCAGATGGCTTCACATATGACATCTATAGCCTTGCTAACGAACGATATAGTGTCTCTACAGTGCCGACAACAACTGCGCGTAAAGAATGATCAAAACGCACATTTCCAAACTTCACTTCCTATTGTCATTCCTCCCGCGCGAGACTGTCGGCACTGCAGGGGCATTCCATTAACCGTCAGATCTACCAGACTATAAATTCACTCAGAGGCAGTGTCCGGGCAAAAAGTCGATTTTGAGATTTTATACCCGAGTTTATTCGCTATGCTGAATCCGAAAACCACACTGAAGATCGCGAAAACGGCGGAAAAGGGCCCTAACGCAAGAGGGAAATGAGAAGTGGGCGGGGTCTTCCCCGCTGTGAATTCATGGTCCCCGTTTCCGGAGCGATCTTCTCAACACCCAAGTGCAAATGCGTGACTTGGAATCGGAACTGAAAAGCTCGCTCCGGAAGCCGTGACAACAGTGGGAAGACCCCGCCCACTTCCGATTTCCTCCTGCGTTAGAGATCTTTTTCGCAGTTTTCGCGCACTCCAGTCTAGATTTTCAGCATAGCGAATAAGCTCAGATAGGCACAAAATCTCAAAATTTACTTTTTGCCCGGACACTGCCTTTAAGGTCACTAATGTAGTCAAATGTTCTTAGGCGCTCAAAGTGATCATCGCCATTCAAATGATGTTCACACTTTCGCCGATAACAGTCGAAAGGGCATATTCTGTTATCGTGCATACGTCACTGGGATTAACTGTGGAGCAGGTTTGTCATCGCATTCTCCATTTGCTGGAATGCAAATCGCCGTTTCAGTCTCTAGTGCTGAGCTGGATAAGCACTTTGCTCCTTTCTCCGCTCATTCTTCTGAGCAGCTTTGCACTCGACAAATTTGGTCGTCGCCCAGTGGTATTCGTTGCAGCTACAATACTGTATGTCTTCTACTGGATTTTTACATAATGAAACAGGCGAAAACCACTACATAATTTCAGTTTCATGAAAACAGTCTTTATGTTCACTGCGCAACTGTTGGTTTATTTCACGTCGACATCATGGATTACCCGTTATGCAGGTATCCAGAATTTTAGCATTCCCCATCGGAGACAATACAATGATAATTTAGCTGTAATCAACGAGTTCTCAACAGACTTTGTATTCTGCACAGGAGCGGGTACGGTGTCATCCCTGTTAGTGGCAGAACTAGTCCCACCAGCTGCAAGAGTGGCAGTAGCTCAGGTATGGGCGTTTTCTGACGTTGTGGACGTAATTGAATTTCTTTGTCTCCCATAAAGAGTTATCAAAGTGCAATTACAAGGAAAGGGGGCCAAACTGCGTCCAGAGTTCTCATGCCCAAACTAGGCCAGCGCCTTGGTGGAACCTTGATCGATCAGCAAGGTGCGTGCGCGCGTGGGTTCCGGCACGGCGCTGGCACAGCTCCGGCACACGGGCAACTGTGAACGTAGCCCCAGCGTGACTTTTTCAGAAGTCGCAAATCCGCAATCACGTCCTAATTACCCGACAAATCATTTTATTTATATTTCATTTCAAATTTCTATTAATGCAGATAGGCCATTCAGGTGCTTCTATTCGTTGCATTGTTATCATCAGTGCCGATAGCAACACCGTTTCCCATTCTCAATGCAGTATTCGCTCCAGCTATTTACGTGCCCATGTTATTATGCCAACCAATCATTATCGTATATCTTTTCAGGTTTGTGGTGCCTCTTTCAGAATCAGATGCTACTATTCACTTCCTTTCAGGAACCTGCCCGAAACGAAACTTCTACCAGTATCCGATAATGTACATAACTTCGAGGAGGAAATCCGATCAAGAGTTTGTCACTGCTTGCATTCTGACTGAAACGTACTGAAGATGCAATTTAGACGGATACACTCCTTTCGGAAAAAACACCACTCATCAAGTCCCGCTCGGGTACCGGCAGCTCATTGGTACGCAGAACCAGTGATTACGCATCTCCCGATCTCATTTTCTAATTCTCAATAAATTTCGATTGCTCTAGTGATTTCGTGGAAAGTAGTCTCAGAGGCCTAAGAGCCCTTCTAAATTCCAAAAGGCGCAACATATTCGACTGGAGTGAAAATCGTTCTCTCTGTTTTCACGAAATCGCGACTTCTTTTATTTTGGACAGATTCAATTTACTGATGTTATTTTCGGTACTGCTTCAAACAAGCGGTGTCGACGTTTCGTAGCCTTGCTGAAAATCGATATCATGTTTTACGGATTTGAAAGCTAATCAAAAAAATTAGAGTTAAAAAATCACAACTTTTTCAGATCAGTAATATACAGTTTATGGCCTATATTCCCTTGTGAAGTTTGCGCGATTTTCTGGTGATTTATGATTTTTGAGAGAAAAAAGTTAGATTGTCTATTATGCCATTTTCTGATTGGCTTCCTACATAATTTTTGTTAGAAAGATAAGCCTCGAATAGTGTGTTCCTAACATTGACGAATTTTAATAGACCTCTATCACTTTTTGCTAGCCAATCAAAATTTTTGTTAGAAAGATAAGCCTCGAATAGTGTGTTCCTAACATTGACGAATTTTAATAGACCTCTATCACTTTTTGCTAGCCAATCAAAATTAAATAAGTACATTTCGTATCAGGTCGTTCTTAGCACTTGCTCTAATGTAAGAACTATAGAAAAGTGCTCGCAATTGCGACAGCCGCCAGCGTCTGCAGTCTCGCCATGTCTCTGCGTGCGATGACTTGACTATAGATGAAGTGTCTCGGTGATTACGCTCTCGTTGGAGACAACCACCCCACGATAATTTGTACCAGTAGAGCGCTAAGAAACTGCCAGTTTTGGCGTGATCCGGGTTTGGGCAGACTGTATGTGGAAGGTTGCATTTGAATATCATGACGCATACTTAGCCCATTCAGTGACTCATTCAGAAATATTATATTAGGTTGGCTAAAAAATAAGTTCGGTCGTTTTTAGCGGTTTGTAGAAGTGTCACAAATCAGTTTTTGTGTGTATATATGGTACCATTCGAAAGAGCAAATCAAGGAGAATCGGATGGTTAACTTTGTTTTCTCGAAAATGAATTTTTCTGATAATGAAATGGTGAAGGAAAGAAAATTAGTCAGATTTTTTCCTCAAAATTTCGAAAAATCACGTTCCAAAAAACGAACTGAAGTCAGGTCTAAAGTGTAGATTCGCTACCCACGCAACGTTTCTTTGGATTTCCAACCATTTGCATGGCCATAGATGGCCAAGTTCGAGTTATCTGGAATGCCCAAAATTTGACCTTCACGCGCAAATGCCTGGAAATTTTTACAAATTTTACCGCAGAAATTCAGAAACAGCAGATCACAATCTCTATTGTGGTTCGCCACCTAGCCAGAGGCTGTATGTATGCAGCCACCAAATTATTCGTCTGTGTACTCCCTATAGGCTGAGAACGAAAGCTAGAAAGCCAAAAAAGCGATTTTTTAGAAGTCTGACCATATAGGGTTATAAGTGTCATTTTTGGTAATAGAAAATCTTGACTATCTAATATTTAAGAGTAGAGGCTTGGGGCTATCTTCTCACGAAATATCTTAGCTGAATAGCTGTTACATGAATAGTTATGAAGCTTTGAATTTGCATGTCAAAACGAACTTATTTATTAGCCAACCTAATAGTTGCAATACCACTCCTCTTCAAAATTTACACGATTGGAAACCATATTTAAGATGCCCGACGAGTAGGCCTAGGGAAGTTAAAACGGGGAAGTAAAAATTTGCCCGGACTATCGCATCTATGTGAAAATGTAGATGACACTTGAACCATTTATTTTATCACATTACCCGGTTGATTAAAACACGTTTAAAATTAGTGATAAAAGATCACGATGAGATACGGACTAGTGACCTATAACATCTACAGAACGATTAATCCCGGATGGTAATTGATAATGATGACTTTTACAAATTGATATTAAAACACTTATTTACAAGCGGAAGATGTTAGAAGAAGACTTGCAGGAGAAAGACAAAAGCAAATATTACCAATCTTAAACAGCATTATTAACGACAAGTTTCGTGTAGAGCATTCTTGAGGTTACGGAAGTCGAATATCAGGGGAGGTAGGAAGTCCTTCATTACTTTCCTGAATTGACATATAAGCTGAAAAATGAACAAGAGCAAGCACCACTTACTTGCAGTTTCTGCAAGTTGCTTCAAATACATGTTGGAATTTTCCAAAGGCACTGCTGAGTTGGTGCAAAGTTTGCGCAGTCCTAGGCACACATCAATTATCAACGTAAATATAAGTTTATCAAATGACCAACCAGCGAAACTCCTGAGTATTGATAGTTTGCATTAAGTGAAGATTTGCTTGCGTGGTGAGCTTCTGGTAAACGATGTACTGGGATGCTTTAGTCAGATCTACCTGAGAACGACTTATTGTTAGAAGAAGCTTTAGAATACTGCCAGAAATGCTCTGGATTTTCAGGTGAAATTTCATTTCCTCAAGCGGCAGAAAAGTAATTCAACTACACCTACCTAGAATGAAGCAGTAAACGACTTTATAATGTATTGCTGTGAAAACATAGTGCAAAAAGGTTCTTACTCACTCTTTTTTCGCCAAGATCCGTATAGAAGGACCATTCCTCGTGAGGAGCAATAAATAGCATTTGTTCGATGACGCCAGCATTTTCTACCATCAACATCTTTTGCGTAAAAACAATTTGTTTCTCGAACAGGACTCCAAATCTCAGCTAAAGAAGAGAACTCTCAAGAACACAGCAGGTAGATTAATAAATGTCAACTTATTTACCTCCACGATGCTTCCAACAGCAGTCCGTTCAAGAAACGTAGGAAATATACCCGTTTTGTTTTTCAGCAACTCCTTTTGAAACTACAATACGCAAATGATGAGGATTTCAAAAAAAAGCTGCTTCGTTCACCTGAGCGAAAGCAGTCTCAAACTGTGCATGCGGTGACATGCCGGTTGCCCAGTGAGAACAAGATAATGGACGAGGCACGATGCAGGAGGGGCGGCGACGTTGCAGTCGAAGAAATTCACCAAGATACATGTAAGTTTGCTGTAAGAAACATAATTTAGCTACTAGATTGAAACGTACTCACAAAACTTAAAGGCAAAATAAACTCACAAAATTTCCTTCATTCCAGTTCTCGCAGTCTATCATTGATTCCACGGTTTCCATAATCTGCACATCCATCTGCTCTTCCTAAACTGATCATATAACCAGTGTCGTCATGTTGTTCACAAATATATTCTGCTTGAGAGAAAAGTCTTCGTGAGCTCATCGTTTATGGTAAGGGGTGAAAAATCCAAAATCTGTTGGAACTACGTATGATGCATGCTGAGGGTATGATAATCGTGGCTAACCCTCCTATGCAAAGTTTCTGACAGTGTCCTTCAAGGCACACCTACCGTATCACAAAAAATCAGCCCTGTGAGATGAGTACCATTTTGATCGGCATACTAAGCTACCCCCTCCCTTGGCTATAAACTGAGTAATCAATGAGAATTATAATAGTTGTGCGAAAAGAAATTAAACAAAGTATTGCAGCAAAAATACCTGGAACACAGCACGTAGCCGATTCAGAGGTTCAATTTGAGGTAACTGGTTAGGAAGCCCCTTTGCATAAGATTCCAAATTACTAAAACAAATATCATTTCGAAACGTTTGAAGAAAAAAATGAAGATCAAGATAAGATAGCCCACTCAAAGCAGTCTCGGAATTCCTTATCAACTCTATCAATCCGTCGAAAATAAGCATGCCATGTTTCTCTCGTTGGTGGTGGTGAATGGAAAAGGAGGTTGTGTAATCGTGTTACTCTATTTCTCAACTGCCGCAACAAAACAAGACCTGATTGACATACATTTTGCATTGAAAAAGAAGCTTTAGAGAAAGGTTACTCACAATTATTACTTCGCTGTAGCACTCCTTCATATTGTTGGGATGCTTGCGCACTACTACTACCCATCGTGATCCTGAAAGTGCTTGTTTTTCATTTGCTCTCCGGAAATAATGATGCAATTTTGTCGACTTTGGGATACGGTAAAAAGCAAGAGATCTAGCATAGAAAGGTCTTTATAAGAATCGTGATGACGGATTTGACTGCGTTCTGTACGTCCCTAAACGGACAAAAGTAAAAGCCAAACAAAAGGCACACCTCAGTGCTCAGTTTACTCACTTGTAATAACTGAGTCATATGCGACCAAGGCCGTTCAAGTAGAGGCGAGCCCAGAAAAAAATTTGACTGCAAAGACTGCGTACGGGACGCGTGAGTGCCGTTACTGTCAGGTTTTATGGAAGCCCCGTATCTGCGCTATTTCATTTGTCTATCATTTTTTCAGTCTTCGAATAACGACAGGCTCAACACGATCACCTATAGCAAATCGTAGACGTACAACCACTGCGCTGCGGACGAGCGCCACTCCGTGGCCCCAGTGGGACAAACTATATGCTACAGATCGACTTTATATCAGCGAAATTCCGTTTTTTTCGTCTGCCCAACGGTGTCCACACTTTCAAACCTATTAATCATATAATATTACAGCTGGATTTTCATATCTCTTCGGAATTCCGGCTGCTTGTTGAATGTGGGGAGAAACCCTTGCAAACGCACGACAGCAGCAAAAATACAACTGCTTATCCAGCGAAAAAAGTAACTGCTAAGTAGCAATGGAAATCAAAGCCAACACAACACTATCCCACCAAGATCTTTATAGTTTATTCAAAAATGGAAGAAACCATATAAGAGCAGTAATGAAGACTCATTCCTATCGTCGAAACCATGACATAATTTATTTGCACTATAACAACAAACAAGATATAAACAAATAATTATATTATTAAATCAGCTAATACAACCGTAACGCACATGTACGGCCGTAACGATCACAATAAGTTGCATCCTTGGCATCTGTATATAGTAACTCATCATCACTGTACCCCCATCATAGGGATTAAACAACCTGCCTAGTAAAACCATAAATCAAACCATCATCCTTGACACCACCCAATAAAAAACTAGTACCGAATAAAAATGATGACACAATCGAAATCGTTGAAAAAGAGCAAATTTTATGATAAGCATTACGTATATATTTTCGTTTGCTAATATTTTTGACGGAATCATCCCACAGCTAGCCCAACCACCCAAGAAGTCCACCAATTATCCGAACATCGTTCGCACAGAGGGATGAAAGAGCGATTCGCGAGCGATTCTTCACCCGTTTTCTGCGCAGATGTCGGCAACATTCAGGTGTGAGTTGGTTCCTGGTTGACTTGATGTCACTGTGCGGGCGTTACTTCTACTCCATGCACAGTGGGATTCGCCTGTCCACTGAATGGATCAACAGATTCGGTCGTGTCGTCGTCTGCAATGAGAATATTATAAATCACAATAAAGTATAAATTCACTAATCTCACCAGGCATTGTGGGTATAAATCCAAACTGTGTAGGGAGCGGCATCGTTGGGACAGGTGCAGGTGGGGGCGCAGTAGCACCATTTGTTGAAGCTTGGTTCAATGGGTTGAAATACCGAGATCCTAGGGGAACTGGCCATATAATGTCGCGATCAACACTAACAAATCTAAATCTACCTCCACTTGTACGAGCAGCACGGAGTCCACCAGAACCAGTGTTTGTCGCAGAAAGGCCATCTAATTTGGGAGGTGGAGCTGCTGTTGACTCCTCCTCAACGCCAGCACCCACATATCTACCCTTTACAGGATCCCAGACGATCTAATAATTTCACATATGTTTCGAACTTGAAACAACCAATGTGATCTTACTGTTGGTTTGCTGTCGTCCGGCAATATCATTTCATTTCCACTGGGTATTGCTTTCAAAAGTTTTTCCTTCATATTCCCGAAGAATCCTTTCGATCCCGAAGTGGAGCTGCTCTTCTGTAAAAGTTCTTCAAATAAAGTATGCAACTGCTCACACATCTGAATTTTAGAGGTGACAATCACAGCTGTGGAAGTGAAAACCTATACAAATCTGCGTACGAGCTAGAAGAGAAAGTTGTGGTCCTGAGACAGACAGAATAAATTCAGCATCTCATTGGCTTTACATTCTGTAGAAAAAGCAAGGGGTAAGAAAAAGGAGCTAACGCAGGCAAAGGTACGCTGATGTACCCTATTGCGATATAGCGGAGACCGTCGTGTACAAACAGCTTAAATAAGTAATAAAGACCTTCAAGTGAGACTCCGGTAGACCATTTTCGTTCGTAGATGAGCTAGGATGTGGCTGCGATTGCGACCGTGCCTGTGACTGTTGCTGGGCAGATTGCTGATTTGCTTGTGGACTTTGTGCAGGCTAAACAACGAATCTTAGACGTCGTGATTCATACAAGCACATTCTTTGCATCCATGCACGAATTCACGAGCGAAAAGCATATTCTTACCAGAGGTGGCGGATAATGCGAAAGGTCCGGCATGGGCTGCTGGGCCGCTAAAGCATCGGCATGATGACTCTGAAATAAATTATCTGATGTGAAAAAATACTGAGCTTCACTAATAAATACGCGTACCGGGGTACTTTCCAAAGTAGAACGTGCGCTAGTGTCATCCGAATTCGTATAGCCTTCATCCATGCTACCTTGCCGCTGCTGTGTTACTACATTGGATGGTATAGAGGGTGGTTGCATGTAAGCATCGTTCGAATAAGGATCCATCACCTAGGATAGCGACTCATAGACATCAAATAGAGTTTGGAACATCCGTCCTGAGCTAGAATGAGTAAAATTGGCTTACGTATCGTTGCTGACTGGCGTTGCTTTGAGTGCGAGAACGAGAAGCGGGGCCTTCAATGTCTTCTACTACCGTATTAATCGCAGACTCCGGTGGGGATACCGGGCTCATCTGGAGAGGATCTTGGCGCTGTGCGTGCCAATCACGTGCTTCAGCAGCTAGGGATTCAGATCTCGACCTAAACCTTCTCTTCATTGTTGAAAAATTCCAAAAACAGAACGTAAATCAAAGGCAGTAAGTGAAACATTATATGAATGCAGTATGTGACCCTAACCTTCTTGACGATGAAAGCTCAGGTTCAGGAGCAGTGACGGCATCGTCTGTTGTATTAGCATCAGCTTGCTGTGAACCAGTCTGTGTACTGTCATACTGAAAAGCAAGGATTAGCAAGCCTCTAGTGTGCGAATACGTCAGACATACCGTGGACTGCGCACTAGCTGCAGCAGGCTGCGGGGCAGCTGCTGGAACTGTTTGAGTGACTTCAGCAGGCTGATATTGCATTTTCTGTTGTATCATAGCACGCAAGCTGGCGATCCACGACGTTTCATAATCACTTGCGGAAGCGGCAAATTTCAACCTGGATGAAGATTAATGACTAATAGGGAACCGATACAGCTATGAAATAATATAAGTTACCTATCAGCCAGGTCACACAGATCTGTTAATTCTTGAACAGTGAGCAAATGATAGTAGTTCCATATGGAACGAGCTATTTCCATACAGTATCTGGAAAACCGAAATCAGTCAGATACCAAACACCTAAATCTAGATATTTTCACCCCACCTAAACGCATCAGTGGCAAAGCCTCCAAAATCTGCTATTAGCTGAGCGTACTGTATACGCCTTCTTTGATACTCGATAGATTCACCAAGGGGAGAATAAGCGTTGACATCTGACAGTCGTATAGCATAGTCAAATATTTCCGTAGCGTGGAGGTCAGTGAGAGAAAAACTATAACAATTCTATAAATGAACAAAAACGCAAAACAGCATAACTAAATTGTTACCCGTAACGGCACTGCATAGTTTCAAACTCATCGTCCGGAAGTCCACCGTGTATGAGCGTGATATGCTGACGTGATACTCCATCATCGGGACTGCAAGAGCTCATGGTAGCGGACAGAGCAAAAACATTCAACTCACTTTGCCTCAAGAGTCTTGAAAGGATTGACTCCTGCCAAAACGGCAACAGCCAAGAAACAGAAATCTGCTGCATTGTTATAGTCACGCTTCGCTAGAACTTTCCCAAGGTCGTATACCTAGAAAAAAGATGGATAATATGGATATAATAGTGCTAGAATAAGCAACACATACGGATTCCATGGCTTCCTGAGATGAAAGATTCGCAAGAACAATAGCAGCATGCGTGCGCCAAGACCCAGAATCGTCACCAGTGGGGTTCATCTGCGGCAAAATGCATTGAGAAAAGCATCAAAAAGACCACTGATAAGCAGCAAACGACTCACAAGAATTGGGACGTGTTTCTTGGTGGCTACGGATACAAGTGTGACCACAGGGTTGCACTGTGGCCTGGTAGCTAAGAATCGTTCTTCAATTTCTATCAGTTTCGCTGGATCATGCGCCAACAAACGCCTTGCCACAACCATAGCATCAGCATAAAGTCCATCCCGAATCGCACTTTCGATCGCTTCCTAAGCAAATTGATCTTGAACTCACTATCAATAGACAATAGCGAACTTACTTGAATATGACCTCCAAGAAGCAAATCCGTGAAACGATCATAGCCTCGTGCATCGGAAGATCCATTACGCGGAGCAACAGCTGTAGATGCACCATCCGTTGGAGTATTATTCTTTTCACGATGTGAATGGTGCTGCAGCGGGACGGCCCTGGGTGGCACAGACCCAATCTCGACCAAAAGCCGCGCTATGTCCGGTCCAGTCACACGCTGAAACATAAAATATCCTCGTAGTAGAGTGTGATGTAACGAAGAGATACCCCTTGCTGTTGAACGATCATGCCAAGCAATTGCCATATCAGCAGACAGTCAATCACGTCATTGTCACGAGGATTCTCGGAAGCCACTTCACAACTTTTGATACGCTTAATTTGGCGTTCTATGTAGAGCCGCACTGAGTGTGTTGGTGTCTGGCCGATGAGGAGAGGTCCTAATATAGATCTATTTTGCGAGAGTTTGCGAGAAAACGAACTAACCTTTGAATGTCTGTGCAGCGTCAATAAGACGCGTGGTGTGCGAATCAGCAAAAACTGTCTTGACGTCGTCTATTTGTACAACAGATACGGAGAGATCAGGGTGCACTGTGACCATCTTTCCCCCATATCCAAATGTGACGAATGCATGCGGCACACGATGTTTCAGAGGTGCTTCAATAGACAGATAATAAAGATTAATGGAAGTAGAAGAGGTACCTCTTTGACTCGATTCAATGCTCAGGATATCCGAAGTTCGATCATCATGATTTTCATCCATACTAGCCCGCTCGCTCATGCTGAAAAAACGTAGCCAGTAAAAAGTCAAAACTGATCACTTCCATATCCCCAAGCAACGGGAACAACCCCAGAATAGCAAACGTGGAAAGCTATCATCAAGCACAATGGATAAATGATGGCTAACATAGGGTTAAATGAGGAAGGACAGATGATCTACACCCTAATGCAGACATCTTTAAACGACATCCCTTTAGATGTTCTCTTTCGTAATCACAAAATTCTCAACAAATAACACGAGATCTTTCAAAGTTGGCGTAAACCATGTCCATCCTAAGCATGAGTCCGATCCCACGAAACTCACAAAACAGGAGCAGAGTGAGTTCTCAAAAGCGGATATCGGCGTGGTATCTCCCCAAGAGACACAAAATCTTGCGCCTTGCTTAATAATCGAACATAAACCGACTCTTTTGATAACGACCACAAAGACATTGTAAGCAAAACATTTCAGCCAAGCAGGTTGCCTGAGATAGCATGCACACGAGAATATATTGTTCAGTGTAGTTAGTAACTATCTTCATAAGTAAATTCGTATTGAAAAAAATTGAAATGAAGGAAAACTCACCCGTCTACACTTTCCCGTTCATCACTGAAAAGCTGACGCTGACTAGCTTCATAGGCCTTCTGCGATTCGGCCAACTTCTTCGTTAGATACTCTTCTTGCATGGATTTGCATATCTGTGACACCGCTCGTAAGGTATAGAAGAGAGTAAAAAAAAGCCGTACCTTCCACAGTGCAATATTGTCAGCATCACCATCACAGGTGTACTTGAAATATTCGCGATTGAACTTGCGATGGAAATCTCCCATATCATTATACTGCTTCTTATATACAGCCACATAGAAAAGGTAGGCTGCTTTTTCGATTGGCGGAAGTCGATGATATTCCGGTGGTGGTGGATCATTTATGAGAATCGAACGTACACGAGCCTACAACATCACAAACTACTTAATAACAACGAAGAGCGAAAACGCGAGTAACACACCGTAAAGTACTAGTCAACAATTTTCCTGCTTACAAGAATGCACCATACCTGATCAAGATGAATGGCTCCAAAGTAGTACATTTCCTCGCCAATTGTGTAATTCCCATCGCCTGGGCCAAATCTTCCCTGAAATACTGATAATCAATGAATGTCATAACAGGAACCAGCTACACTAGCTACCTTGCGAGTATATTTTCGCATCTCTTCTTCGCTATCTCCTCGATCTGCATCGTCAGTGTCAGATTCTTCAGACACGCTACTATGCGCATCATCATAAACATCATAGAAACCGTACCTTCCACCAGCTCTTTGAAATCTAAACAACATACTTTGTAATATATGATTAGAAAAGGTTTTAACTGAAGATGACTTCGAATCTAATGATATACCTTTCCATTGCTCTAGCATCATATGAAGATTGTGGGCGACGACGTTCCTTATACATTCGAGACTGTTGTATGTAATAGTCTTGCGCATTACTTGCACCCATACCTCCGTGCACTGAACGTCTGCCGGACGGATATTGCCTTCAAAGTCACACGTAAACAAGTAATCACACAAAAATAAAGGAGGATCCGTACCCAGGATATGGCTTCGACGATGAATTGTAAACTCTGTGATCGAACTGCTCACCAGTTTCGCGAAAGTCAGCCTTTGCTCGGCTACTAGGACGGCTAAGTCGGCTCAACCGCGATCTGACATAGAAAGCGTAAACGTAGTATGCACATATACACCATCAAGACGTTTGTGAAAGTAGATTCGTCCCCATTTGACTAGCAGATTCGCGCAATTGTAAATGTTATTTTACATTGTTGTGGAGCAGCCCGCCTGCAGAAGATCACCATAAAGTAACAGCAAGAAACGATGGAAAAGACCACTTTTTGCGCAGAAAGATTGTCGTACTCTGCTGCCAGCGCCCTAGTGCAAAACAAAAGTGCAACTACACAAACCGACGAGTCAAATCAAACAGGAACGTACACTCTTGACAAAACACCAAAATCAAATCTTTTGCTCGATTACTTCGATAAACTATAGTGATAAATTAACATGTCACAAACTTACCGCCTTGCAGCATCCACAAAATCATCGCCATACACTGCAGGACGACTTGTGTCAAAGGACAAATCCAGAGCCGGTTCTGGCTGAGAAAACAAGGAAACGTTGCCTGAAATTGTTAATCACAGCTATGCCAAGATATGAATTGTTACTCATCTCACCATCTTCGGTTTTACTGTTGTACAGTATGCTAGCATCAGCAGAACGTCCTTGTAAACTAGGTGTTGTCCTTGCTAGTGCCAGAACGGAACGACGACCAAGACTGAAAAATAGCAGAAATGGAAACCCATCTCAAAACAATTGCAACAAAAAAAGGTTAAACACTACACTGGCGAGCAGGCTTTTGGAGGATGGGTGCGGAGGTCGCTGAGAACAAATTCATCGCTACTACTATCGCTGCTCGGCAGAAGATTTCTTGCTAACTTCAAATGACGTTTACGTCGCACTTTCGGTCTTTTATAGCCACCAACTAGGATGGGAGCGACCGGTCGCGACATAAATGCTGGCTGGTGATATGAAGTGACTTCAAACGCGCCCTCGGCGAGTACGTGGCCGCAACACGCTCGCAAGCGACGAACACTCAGCTGCGCGTTCCCAGGCTAGTGTTGTGTGAATGGCAAACGTTTCTTAGGATAAAGTCTAAAACAAGAAGGGACTTCAGGAAGTCCGCCTTTTTGGCTTAAACAATTCACTCAGAATACCCTGATCTCACAAAATGAGCCGCACCCGGGAGCTGTTTCAAGTAGAAGGCAAGTCTTGATGCATTGTGACGCAAAAAGGTTAATTTTGGTATGTTGCGTACTTGGAGGATTCGTAAGTCTTGTGCGACACCCGGAATGCGGCTAATTCGTTTGACACCAGGGTACAAAAATGTAACAAGCCAATAACATTGTGCTTGATTCTACACTAATATAACATACTAACAGCAAGACTATTTTTATTCATTGGGTCTCCTTTCGCACACTGTTTAGAGTTAGGGAGCAAGACTACTAGCAATAGGCGTTTGTAAGACTGTGCTTCTAATGAGAGGATGTGTCCTGCAGACCTATTGGTAGCGTTAACCATCAACGGATTTCCGGTTCGTGAAGATGACCGAAATTCGCTCCGTGAGGGCTCCGCTCGATATTGATCCAATCGTCCCATGATTCCGGAAAAGCTGAAAAAACACTGATTTAACAGTCTTTTTGTGGTAAACTAGTTCGAAACGTACTGCTCCTTAAATTTCTTATAGCGACTCTGTACACTTCTCCGCTCTGGCCCATTTTTGGTGGAAAGAGAGCCAGTGGTGCTGTCGCTTTGCTCGGCGGCTGCCGCTAATGCATGAGCGATTTCGGGTTCCTTGCCAGTCGTTTCTCTATTCTCAGGCCTGAATATTTGATTCACAAATTTTTACCGCAAATATAACTGCAATATAACTGCAAAGTATTTCGAAACCCGACTTAATGATACAAGCCGATACGAGCAAAGCATCCACATACCTATGCTCGGGATTTCTCGTTTCCTTCTCAGCCTCATTGTTCACAATGGGAGTACTTGTTGCTTGGATCGTCACTGGACTTTGAAAACTTCCCGCTGTTGTCGGCTCTGGAGTAACTCTTGGCGGCGGCTCCGTCCTCTCGGCAGGTGCCTGACTACTTCCTTCCTGAGGCAGGTCGGGAGTCACTGACGCATGTTCGTTTTGCATAGTGAAGTCACTGCTCGCTACAGGTTGTTGTTGTGGGACGACTGTTTCAGGGACAGGGATCTCTGCTGCCTATAAGCGCACTGTTAAATGCGATACTCTATCTACAAAAAAAAACGAGCAAAATCAAATTAAGTCCAGAGCTTACTTTGGCTTATCTATACATATATGAAATTGAATGTTAATAAATTGTTAGTTAGTGTGTTTTTTATAGAAATTTTTGTGTGTGAACCGATTACGACCAAACTTTGTACACATATGATTTCGACACCGGTTCACCCCGTGGGCTATTTTCGCAGCGAAATCCCCACTCCTTCCATTGATTTATCGATTTTGAAGAAAAATGAACTCTTATTATTGATTATCGAGGCGCTTCCAACTTTCGTGTAAACAATATCGGTAGAACTCATTTACATTCCACCATGACGGAGGCGGGTTTTGATGTGGTTGAAGAGGTATGTGTTTTGTGTTACTGATGTAGAAGAATGCCGAAACACCGGTAAGGTGAGCCTTTAGAGTAGATCACCAATGTTGCTCCTTGTAAAGCCAGTTGAAAACACGGTGCGTGCGAGACTGGGCATATCAGTAGTGCGATTATAAGAACAAGCGTTACACATACCATACGATAACTAATTGACTTAGAAATGACGGATGTTAAAAAGCTGTTCAAAGAAGTCGATTGTGTGCTTCATATAAAACGGAAGAAAGAAAAAAATTCCCTTTTGACCTTTATAAGAGTGATGTTTACTACAGATGTAGAATGCCAGGAAATCTAGCAATAAAGTGGACAAGATGGTCAGTTTTCCAAAAGCATGGTATCAAAATGGTACCAAAGTTAACAAGGACACAACCAAAACCTTTTTGATAATACCGTTGTTATTTTGGTATGTATACGCTATCTATGTATCTACTCCATACTGTTCATCCCTCGATTGGTAAACATGTTCGAAGAACTTGAAATTTGAAGATATATTGGAGAAACTAAGTGCAACTGTTTGAAATATATTTCGAATAGAAAAGAAGAGAGTAACCGTTAGGTATTATAGTGATAGGAACGAAAAAATTGGGGATTAACTATCAACTACAGTTGTATAACTAACCGTCACTTCATTATCCTGCGGTTGAATTTGCACAGCGGACTGCTGTGTTTGAGGTGTAGCGACCTGTACTGGTTCGGGCTGAAAGTAGTACCATATGTAGTCACAACACAAATTTGATGCTAGCCCACCAACTCTTATTCAAACTCTGTGCAGTAATACCATGAACAAACCACTTATTTTTAGATAAGAGAAAGGTACTGATATTAGCGGGGGTGACACAGAGCAAAATTTTATGCAAAAGTTCCAAGGCAATCAATACGATCAAATGGGAGTAAAAATGAAGAACAGCTAATCTACGAGATAATCTGACGAAGGAACCACTGAATACATACCTCTGGTCGCAATGGAGCGACTTGAGCGACCGCAACCGGAGCATGCTCTTGGGGTCTGTTTGGCTCATCTATAATTCAAGTGCTGATAGGATCATAAGTCGATAATCAGAACTAAATCGATCTTCATGGTTTAGCTTATAAGTAAACATTCAACGAATAGAGTCAGATAAGAGCTAAGCTAAAAACGACGATTATTACAATGGTTCACTTTTTCTGTACATCTGCTACGTATGTTGAAGTCAAAAAAATTAAAAAGGGTGCGATGGAAGTGCCACATGAAAAAAAACTTTTTGAGTCCTCCCCAGAAAGAATAAAAAATGGCAACCCATGGCTGAGTGAAACTTTACTGCCAAAGTTACGAGCTCACCATGCCTTTGCGCTCCGACGATCGAGGCCGAAGCTGCCGAAACTGGTGCCACCCTAGCTACATCAGAGTTTTGATCACTACGATGTTGTAAGCTATCAGTATCATTTGGAAGGGCGACTGAACTTTCCCTAGTTGCGGCTAAAAAACCACGCATCATAAAAGATAACTAAGGCGATGTAAGATTGCAAGCAACTGACAAGGTGTTTCCGGAACGCTTGACAGATATCCAGGCGGTTCGGACTGAGTTTGGCTAACAGCGTCACTTGGCGTAATCTGCAAAGTCCAGTGACGACTCGAGTTTGGTGATCGCAAGTTTGCTAATCAAATTTTTTTTATAAATCAGAACATCTGAAAATTCACTGTTCATAATGAAAATTGAAGGCATGTCTTAGTCGGCTACCGCACGAAAACAGAAATATATTCTAAGAATTATTGCTGGAATGAACCAAAGTGGTCACTCGCGAAAGAAATGATGTCATGCTTATCATAGAATTCATTTTGTTATGGAAAAAAGGTTTCGCATACAGCTGCATACATTCGAATGGCCTATCCTCATGTGTTACATAATTAGCGCTCAGCACAAAAACATTCGTACAGCCTAATGCTCTCATATAACCAACAGCATTTCTTTAGTGACGTGACCACATTGAGCAAAACAAAGGAGCAAAACTTAATAACACTAGCACAACAAATGTGACTAAATCACTGAAATTATTAAACGTAACATGACAAGTACGAGAATGTGCGAGTAAGGTAAAGTGAAGTGACTATGAGATACCTCTCTAGCGGTGCTTCTTTCAGGATGATCGGTGCGCTCCCAGTCGTCTTCCCAGTTGTCTTCTGTTTTGCTATTCTGACGCATTTGAATGGTGGTTGACACCGGGCTAACGATGTTTTGTGCATGTCCCGGCTGTTCACAAGATGAGATTCCAGATCCAAACGTATCCACAGAATAAGTGGATTCTGGAGTTACCTGAGCAGAATCGCTAGCATGTGCAGCGTCATTGACGGCTTGTGCAGTCGGATGCGACTGTACGGACAACAGAGGGTGAACGGCAAGATAGGACAGTGAGGATCGCCGTGAGTTATCGCCACTGCCGCTATTTTTCCTCGCAGAAGCGTCCTGCGAAGTTTGTGGTGATGTAACATTCGTAGCACTAAGTCCGTGGATATGCTGATGCTGCTGCTGGGTAGTTCGTGAATTGAAGGGATGCACAGCTGGATAAGGACTATTCTGATGCACTGATGTTGAAGGTAAGGCCACAGCAGGGGAAATCACTGCCAAGGGCACAGGCTGTGGATCCACTAGAGTTGAAGCATCCTGGAATGGCGCGAACGTCATCGATGTAGTATATGGGACAGCTGCTGGTGATGACGTCGGGGATTGAGTCGACAGAATAACATTTTGCTAAAACAACGGGAGGTGAGGAGCGGAGGAGACACGTCTAACGAAATAACCATAAAAAAGGATTTTCTTCTCATGTCGTTTTAATTAATTCAAGATGAAGGATGATTGGGATGGGAGCCACATAGGCGGGTCAAAATGGCAGTGAAGACGCATGCGCATCCAAACTAAAGGGCTAGTTCTTATACCTAACTTTGTGCCCACTATGATAATCTTTCGCGATCATTTTTAAAAGTTATTTTTCGATGAAAACGTAGAAGGGTGTACAATAATTGCAATAATAGTAATCAATTTTAACGTACTATTGCGGTCCTTGAAATGTATTATGATGCAAGCAGAACAACAAGGTTGGCAAGCATATAGCAATGCCAACTTGACCCGTTCAGCATTACTTCTGTTTGGGTGTTTCAAACTGAATCTTTTTTCAAAAAAGCTAAGAAGATGAACAACTAGATGGCTATAAAGTTTGCTCATAAGGTATGCATCAGATTTTCAAAGAGCTTCCAATACAAAGTTGACTGTCAAAGACGTAAACGCTTCAACGAGCCTTACAAGATCACGATTCAAATTGCAAAAAATACCATTTTGTCAGGGAAGTGCGTTTAGCGATGGCCTAAAAATTTGAAGAACAAAATCGGAAAAGATTATCAAGTGCATCCCCTCTGATAATCACTCCAAAAAAATCTGGTGTAAAGACCATATAATCTCGTCAATCAAAAATATCGAGGCAGATTGGATACCTACATCAGTGAATGGTGTTGACTCGTATTATGAACGTTCTAATCTCATGGGTGTACGACTCCTGTGAAGCTAAGTCCACACGCCCAATATATAACACAAAAATGCAGTTCGGTCAAAATATAAAGAGTAAATCAAAAAAAGCAGCGACAGACGCATGAGATTTCGAGAATTACTATGGTAACTATGCAAAATAAGAAAAATCGAGCAAATAGAAAACGAAGGTCAATTCAAGGTTAAAAAAACTGTAGACCCATCGTTTTTACCACCTACTATACAGCGCAACACTTCTTAATTGTATTCATAGTTCACCAAGGAAGAGTTCGCATCACGCTGAAGTACTCCTCAACTAAAACACGTTCACGAACTAGTCGAGCAAACAAAGGATGGCGATCGAACAAGCACGTCCCATGCAAACTACTATAGTCGAAGCAGAGTTTATCACTAATATATCCATGCGGTAGCCATATTAGGGCGATAAAAAGTTGATGTGAAGTGAAGCATGAATTGAGGATACCTTGTACTAGATGAGCTATTTGGAAGTAAAGCGTTCCGCATTTGGCAAAAAAAAAAATTCGATATTTTTCTAGGACCTAATTTGCTCACCTCCATCGGTTTTGGTTGTTGACTTGGAGCTTGCGTTGGTGGCTTAGTCGAAACCAAAGTATGCTGCACCTGTTGTGGTATAGACGGCGGAGGACTAGATGTCTGCGCCGGTCCCGGTGTTTGTGCCACTTGTTGTTGTTGTTGCTGCTGTTGTTGTTGTTGCTGCTGGTAGTAGAAGGTCTGAATCAGAAACTGCTCGAAAGTTATAGCAAATAAAAACAAGGTTATTACTTGATCAGCGCTCGTTTCCTGTGCAGGTATCGAATTGTAAGTCTTGACAGAGGCTAGAAAAAGTCAAAGATGAGAGCAATAGAGGGGTTAACGCAAGAAAAACTTCAAAATTTAGAACCTTCATGCTGTTGCTGTTGCTGATAGGGATATACAACATTTTGAACTCCTCCCTGCTGAAAGCCACCCATCACAGCCGTTGCATAAGGATCACACACGGAAGAACCAGTCGAATGGTTTGTATCCTAGACAAACTAGACTTGAAGGTACGGTACCCAAAAGAGACGACTGAGAATATGACACACCACATGCGGACCAACGTGCTGTCCCCAATGGTAGTTCTGCTGTTGATATGGAGCATTTCCTAAGTTGATGTAGTCCCAATTTGCAGGCTGATTGTTCTGTTGAGCAGCAGCCGTCGGCGTTGCGCCCAATCCAGAATGATTTACATTCTAAAGCACATAAGAAAATGGGGTAAGTTCATAGGCGAGAAGGAAATAAGGATCCTTACCTGCGAAGTGGGTGAATTCGAAAGTACACGCTCCCAGTAGAGCGACATACACTGAAGTCAACCCAGCTAAAGGAAGGGATCAAATTTTCGAATAATGAATACGTCAAAAACGATTATAACAAGCTATCAGAGAAAAAGTATCGCAAATAAAAAAATGACTGAGAGCTTGAACAAGAAAAAATTACCCAAGTGAAAGTGATTCTTGAGAAAAAAATGTGCTTGAAGGTCGCTGAATGACCTAAAAAATCCTCGTCAACAAAACATGGAGAAATTCCTTGTAATACGTGAAAGAAAAATAAAAGATCAAGTAGGTCCATATTGTACATAGGCGAAAAAAGATGGTACTGTTGCAATCATAACATAGCTATGGATAAATATGAAATCATTTATGGCAATGGTGTTAATACGATAATATATCGATCAGGACGAAACCAGGGGGTGGCAAGCGATAAACGATAAGACTAAGTGACGACAGCAAGAAGAAGACTTAATGGCAGAGGCGATGCTCCACTGTACAGACCTTCAAACTATCTGGTACGATTACCCACTGCCGCTTGGCAAAACAGCATATATCGACCTGTAAACTTCTCTCGCATGTTAGCATCTTTTCGTGTGGCAACCACATGAAGTAAACCAACATGCGAGAGAACTTTATCAAAGAAAAAAATGTTTCTCAAAGAAAAAGGAAGACAAAGGACTAAAAAAACAGGCCGACTAAGAGACAAAGTAGCTTACGAACTAGTGAACTCCCAGTGCACCGAAGAGGAACCGAAACAAATTCCGAATCATTCACATTCCCCGTCGATCTGAAAGAAGGGGGTTTTGCTGGCATACGCACGCAATGACGTCTGCGAGCGGCACCGCACACGTCAGTGTTTCGACTGGAGCGCGTTTGTCATGGAAGTTCAAATTTTTCTTGGCGTAGGCGCACTTCTCTTCATACTCACCGTTTCTCTCATCTTCCTAGCGAAGGAAATGCGCTTGCACACCAAACAATCCCTAAAGGTACCGTATCACCTGAGGATTACACCTGGGCAGAGAATGCGCATGCCATTTCAAACTCCCGCCTTTCGGTGCCAGTTACACTGTAGGTACAGTATCCGGGTACACGCGACCTGCGCGGTGTCCATCAACTAACAGTATTTACCGAGATTTGTCTTCACCTTTTGTGTTCCCATAGAATCAGGGCTCGTTCTTGACAAAACTGAAAGGGCTTTGAGAAGAGCAGAACGATTACAAGATGTTTACGGCTTGTGTAGCACTTTTTCGGGGAACGTTCTGCATAGCCCGATATTGAGACAATTTCAAGGATACTTCGCTATATCAACTTTCCATATATGGTAACGGTTGGTAAAACAACTCTGCCAAACGATGTGAAATCATTTAGTCTAGCGCTTGGGCATATCTTTCACCAAAAACTCACTTTTCATAAGTCGCTTCAAGTCTAGCACCCTTAACTCGGTTAAAAACTTGCACAAAGCCAACCTGAGTATCTAATCGCTATATTAGCTCTATATCTGTCTGCTTATGTACTAACTGTTCCGAGACTATGAGACTTAAAAAAGCTTTGCAGACATTGCTTCATAAGCTCAAACTTGCTTTTCTTTATATTCAAAGTAGACAATGTAAGGTAATGAACTTCAACTGTTGAACACACGTGTGCACAGCGTTTTTGAGTCTCATTGGCGAAATGAACGAGGAGTAGATTTTCGACATTTATTTTCTTTTTCTCAACCTTGGCGTGCGAGGATTATGCTCCCTAGCTGTTGAAAGTGGAATTTTTCATGAAGGGAATCTGTTAAGTGGTGTTTGTGATGTCCAAGCCAATCATCTAAAAGGGCGGAGAAGACTTGTCGCCAGATGAGCAGGTACCAGCTCCTCTCTGGCGCTGCCTTTGAGGCAAAATGTTTTTTTTTTAAATTTCTTCTTTCTTTATGACAAGAGGAAAAAAGCACTTTGAAAAGCTAACAATGTCATAATTGATGAACAATGTTTTGTTGAAGTTCCACTGTGATAACAAAGAGCAGCAAAACTGGTTTTTGAGTATCTCGTAGTTCACATTAAGTCGTTCACCAATGCGTTTTGAGGCTAAAAAGGAAAAGGGCCGAAAAAAACTTCCGGTTATTGATAACTGTGCCATTGCATGGAAGGGAAAATCAGCAAAGACATTCACTCAATACATGTTCTCTTGGGGACTGATAAAGTGTTAAGACATGTAGAAATTATGACTGATGGAAGAAACGGTGATTGTGAATTGTGCAATAAGAATTTATTAAACTTAACAAATCTATTAAATCTAATTCAAATACCAAATCTTGACAAAATCATGCATGAGGTGTAGCATTTTGGCAATATTCCAGAAATACGTTGATCTGTTCACATGTGACTTCTGGATAGTAGAGCTGGATGAGAGCACAGTTGCTACCAGCAAATGAAGACATATCCGTGATGCCAAATTTCGCACTAACATTCTCCGTTTCATGGCACAACTTCAGAAGTTCCTCTTGTGTGTACGAACTTCCCGTTGATTTGTCGTAGATGGGCTAAAAAGGAACAGTTAGTGTTGTCCAAATTCGTCAGATTACTTCGCTCATTTTTTGCCTATTTTTGTGTCGCTGTCATCTCCATATAATCACAGCAAGTAAAATGGCATATTATATAAGTAAAAAAGTCATACCTCAAATATGACGACATTCTGCGTTGTTGCTTGGAAATTAGCTTCTTCATCGGTATTTTGCTGCAAAATTTCAGCATTGCATTCGAACAGTTCATAATCAGAATTTCTTTACCATGCTCAAAGATCGAAGGTCCTGATAGGTATCTTTGATGTGTCGACCCCCACGTGGTTTTACTTTCACCTTCCGCATCTTTTTCTTCTTTCCCTTTCTCTTCTTCTTTTTCTTTTTCGGTGCACTTGGAACAACGCGCAAATCATCTTTTGAGGCCGAGGGTACCTAGTGGATAAGAAATATAGGACAGAAACCTTGTTTGGATTTTATGGGTATATTCACATCGTAAAATACCAAATAATCTGCTTTAACTTAGCTTTTTATTGTGAAGTATCGATAAAAGCAAGTGGGCATAAAATTAGATATTATGTTGCACTATAGCTCAAGCTGAGTATTTATCGGTGATTTGTATGGAATGCAAACAATCCTTCTATACTTTTTTTTTCAATAATCAATACTAATAGAAAAGATGCACTAACAAGCGCAACGAGTTATTTTCCAACCCGTTTGATAAGATAATTTTTTGATGAATGTCCTGAATTAGATTAACTGCCCTTACCTTTGCCTGCTGGAATGAGTTTTCATGGGTTTCCACTTCAGATTCTTGTAGAAATACGGACGGAGCTGCTTCTGCTTGAGAGGATGGAAGAAATCCGTCGGAATTCTTAATAATGCCAGTCAAGACTACTTCAGTTGCGAACCACCCAATATTTAAATAAAAACACTATAATGCAAAGAAAACATCTCGAAATAATGTACCCGTGTAAGTCTCTCAGGGAAAAATGGATTCTTTAGAGGTATAGAGTTCATACCAAGATCTTTGCCCTGTAAATTGTGGCAATTTTATGCAAAGCAAATTTTGCAGTAAATTGAAAACTTACCTCGACCAGGTAACCAAGACCTATTAGAAATACAACACAATGATCTATCATTTCCGCTAATAATGGAGATGAATTTGACTGCAACTCGAATCCGCGTATTCACTGGACGAAAATCGAACAATCACTAAAACATTTGATTAGAGTGGTGATAACGAGAAAAGAAAACTTAGGTCAACGGGATAAGTCAGATCCGTTTTGAATACTGTAGCAATTTCACAACCAACTAACCAAAGTGCGTAAGCATGCCGATAAGGAAGGAACCATCGCACGGCTTGTCCTTTTTCGTGTTACTTTCCCCGGATATAGGAGTTCCCTGACAATGGAATCGAGATAGGGTCGCATCGCATTGGCCTAGATTCATCACTTTCGATGCGATCCGCCGATGCTGCTTAGAGTACAGAGGGAAATTTTCGGTAACAAATTTCGAGGTGGCATTATTTTGAAGCTAATACCCAATATTGAAATTTTTGAATGCATTTTCAATTTTTGAGAAAAAAAATTCGTTTGATGACGTCATTAGGAGGAAAAATGTTCCACAAAAGGTGAAAATGAACCTTGACTGGGACTTCGAAGAAATTTTTCATAGCAGAGTTAGCCCGTTTCCATATAAACTGATTTCCAATCGTTAAAGCGCCAGCAAGCAAGCAAAATCATCTTCTAATATAGCTATCGTATAATTTCAGTATGTTTGAAAATCAGATGGCAATTGAAAAAACAATATGTGCGAATATACGACCTGGGTGCCAAGAACATAGCTTCCTTTTATGGTCTAAGTTGAATATGAAAACATTCGATGTACAACATAGCTACCATTTCTGTAGCTTTCGATTCACCTTGAGTATCACTTCAAGTGATAGGTTTTAGAACTCCTACCCTATTGGTTTACTTCTTTGAAGCGCGAAACCAGAATTACTGTACGTTTTGGAGCAGAGTAAAGTGTATTCTTTTTGCGTTCTGTAAGTGATCTGCACAGCAAGATTCAATGAGATTAATTAGATACACATGCGCATGAATAAGCAGTACACAAATTTATTCCCAAACAAAGTAATGACATTTTACATACAGGCAGACTTAGAGATCAATTAATCTACTCTGCCTGCTCAAATCACCTAGTTTGACCATCATCACTACGAGATCAGTTAACACAAAAACAGATTACCGCAATGAATTAGAAGTACCACGACTCAACAAAGAACTCGTAAGACAACAATCTTTGTGAAGAAAAATTAGAATTTGAAAAGTGTAGAGCAAAGTGTAACAAAATAAAACGAGAGAGATGCAAATGACGTACTAAGAGGTTACAAGTATATAAATGTGAAAAAAGTATGAAAAATACAGGCAATCAGATGGATTATCCTAGCTCACCACAAACCGACAACGGTACAAATAAGGTGAAATTCAAGTTATGCTTGACACCGCTCCAATAATGGGAGCACAAAGTACACGCAAGTAATATGATCCATTTATGTGCATAGATTTGCCCGATCTAGCAAGAAGTGGGTGAGACAACAAAAGTGTTAGAGGAACAAAAATTCAAAGAAGATCATCCTGGAACATTGATCGGCCCTTCCAATGAAGTTGGTGTTTTCACTCACTGGAAAATAGGTATTAAGCACAAGAACCTATCATATGATGAGAAAAATTTCGGAAGCTATCACCCCAGATAGTTTGTAAGGATCAAATCGAGGCTCATAGGATGACACTAGTAAAGGATCAAATGACTATAAGCGGGAAAACTAACGCAAATGTCAAAGTGCATAATTTTTGGTGGATAACATTGCAGCAATACGTAGTGATGCACTGCAGCAAACAACGTCTTTAGACCTCACAAGTGCCTCATTTCTAGGTTTCGATAAAGCATAGTAAAGTAGTCAACTTAAATAGCAATACTTAGTTCAATTCTAAGAACGAAACGCTTTCTGATAGGCAGACACAAAATTCACGAGAAGTGCCCACCTTTACATCGTCAGTTCTTGGCTTTTTGGCTTCAACTTGATCCGCAGCGGCTTCTGCTGCCCGTTTGGCATTGCTTTCGTTTTTTCGATCATCTCCTTCAGTTTCGCCGTCATAAAATTCACCAGCATCTTGCGTCACACCATCCATAATTGAACCTGAATATATAGAGATTACGTGCTAGCTTGGAATTACCTCTCTTTTGAACATATCTAAGACCAGAGAAGATCACATTAAGTAGAAGTAACAGAGAAAATTTACAAGCA
The DNA here is from genome assembly GCA_958299035.1 of Cylicocyclus nassatus. NCBI lineage: Eukaryota > Metazoa > Nematoda > Chromadorea > Rhabditida > Strongylidae > Cylicocyclus > Cylicocyclus nassatus. The sequence continues at coordinate 5,766,122 of CATQJL010000326.1, read as the reverse complement.
ACCTCGGCAATAAGTGGAAATGGTTGACTTACGATGTAGTCTGGTGTCAGGATCTGCCATATCTTGGCCAAGACTGGTGTCATTCAACACCTTCAATGCATCTTCGGGAACAGCTGCAAATTAAATCAAAGTTTAATCCTCATTCAAAAAAGGAATATAAAACGTACGCTGCATCTGAACGCTTGGAGCGAATGTGAGCTTTTCCAAATTTTGGATAACTGCTTCTCTGCAAAATCGCAGCTCTTAGTAGAAACACATTCACACTAAAACGTTACGCACTGAATCCTGCGAAGAGATTCGGGTGTATTCTCGTTCGTTACGCTTGATGGATCAATATGTAGCCGGTAGTTAGGAGCAAAATACTCAAAATAATCGTTATATGGTAACTCTGAAATATTGCAAAATGGTATACGGAATGAGCAATGGAATAATTGAGAAATGATCAGCTCACCATCAGGAACATCGCGATCAACTGCCAGAGTTGTCTCGTAAGTCCAACATCTCGCCACGTTTCGAGGTGTATAACCACCACCTCCCACCATCATCAAAGGTATGTTCTGATTCCGGAAGAACCTTACACACTCCCCATGGCCTAGATTTTTCGTTCAAATGGATAAACAATACAACAAACATTTTGCTGCTGTCACCTCTCAAGGTCAAGTTGAAGGGTCCAAGCCGGTCTCCATTCAGAGAATCAGCTCCACACTGTAGAACAACAGCACACGGTTGAAACCTCTCCATCACTTTTGTCATAACCTTAAAATGCAAATCACAGTGTAATGACGATAAAGTTTAAATGTAAAAAAAAAGTCAGAACTTCGGACGAGAGACCAAAAAAAAAAACTGGAAATCGTCGGTGAAAAATAAATCCAATACGAAAATTGAGATATGTGGAATTTATACAGACATGACTTGATGATTTATAAACACAGGAAGCATACTCACTGGCTTGAATATGCTCTGATAAGAATCATCATTGATTCCATCCTTGAGAGGCACATTAAGCGAATAATGCCTGCCCTTTCCTGCGCCAATATCCTAAAGTTGTCGAAATTGTCAGAGAAAGACAAATACAAAGAGTTTCGAAAGTTAACTTTTCCAATTTTTAATTAAAATGAACCGTTATGATTTAGCTTATACGTGCTGCGATACAAGTAAATCTTGATGACAACACCAAACATTCAACTCTTACCTTCAGATCACCGGTCCCAGGGAAGAAATCACCATATTTGTGGAACGACACAGTCATGACCCTATCGGTAGTGTAAAAAGCCTCCTCGACACCGTCTCCGTGATGTACATCAATGTCCACGTACAACACTCTGAAAAAAAAAAAACTTAACGAATGTGAAACTCTGAGATTTAACATGGAAAAATCACAACCCACCTTTTGTGATATTTCAGTAATTCAAGTATGCCAAGAACAATATCATTAGTGTAGCAAAAACCACTGGCTTCACTTTTCTTAGCATGATGTAAGCCACCCATCCAGTTGATGGCGATGTCGGCTTTCCTTTTATTCAGCTTGACGGCAGCCGCTAAAATCAGTGGTTATAAAAGCAACAAAAAGTCAAAAAAAACTTGGACCATATTATGAGCTAAGCTCACCCAAAGAACCACCACTGCTCAACTGACAGAACTCGTACAGACCGTCAAAAAGAGGGCAGTCTTCACCAACATTGACTGAACGAAAATCCTTGAAAATGTAGTGCAGCTATTTTCAAACGACTTACACTTGAGCATCTGTTTGTTATACATCTTCAAATTATCTGGACTTGCACATTTGAGGAAACTCATGTATTCTTCGCTATGAAAGCGCGTCATCTCTTCGAAAGTGGCCGGAAAGGGTCGCTAAATGAAAATTTTCCAATCGGCAGCGCCAACCTGCTCTTTGATGATGAAAGATCAAGGGAAGATTCAAAGAATGTTATTTTGGCTTGCAAAAGACCACTAGATACTTCGCTATCAAGCGTAAGACAAGAATGGTTTGATAATAAATTGAACAACCAAACAATCAAAAGGTAAGCGTGTCAAAAAAGAAGAATGAAACTTGACTTATAACACATCCAAGTCTAAATATAAAGTCCATGCAAAACCAAAGCTTACATAAACTTCGAGATCTCTGTAGACTCCATAGTTCAGCAGAAGATGATGTGTCATTCGAATACGATGTGGTTTCATAACATGGCCTTGTCCATAGTAGTAGTTTCCGATATTAGCTGAAAACGCGAGATATGCATATGGCTTACAATGGTTGAAAGAAGGTTAAACTTGCACAGAAACGAGAAAAGGAAAAACGGATACACATGTTCAGAAAGACTTACAATCGTAGTAGTAGGCTACTCTCCTCTTTCCATGTTCTTTTACAGGACCGTTATGTGAATTCATGGATCCCGCTATTATTTGTCTGCGAAAAAATGAGACTCAATTAACCTAAAAAATTACAACATGATCTTACAAGGGAAGGATACAGGTAGCAGTGGCAAACCAAAATGATATGCACATCATTAAATGCGTCTTGATGAGCTGATTCCAAATCTACCTTTCCTATCTGCTACGAGTTCTCTAGAAGGAGCTAGAGGCGTTTAAAAATGTGAGATTGTTGGGATTTTGATGCGTAATTCTCTTTTAAAACCAGCTTAGGATGCATCAATCGGCATGGTTTTGAGTGCACTGACTACAAGAAATGCATGCATACACCAAACACATGAGTAAGCGTTTTTGAACAAGTAGTTCTTGAAAATGTAGCCCTTAATGCTTGCTAAATTTGGACATTCAAACGCCTATAGCTTCTTCTAGAGAAGCTCATAGCAGATAGGAAAGGTAGATTTGGAATCAGCTCATCAGAGCGTATCTAATGATATGCATACCATTTCGGTTTGCCACTGCCATCTGGTACCCTTCCCTTATTGGAAAAAGCATCGCAACAACGGTGAAAACAAAAGTGTAGACAGAAATAGAAAATAATGAACAATAAATGTGGGGAACGACTGGAACAAGCATGTCTGAGAAAGTTGTGAAAAAATGCATATATATGTATACATACCGAGAAGTTTGCCAATTCTGCATTTGACGAGGGTGAGCGGATCAATACTAAATTGATCAAACTGCTGATTAGAATCGAGAATATGGAAATAAAAGGACAAGGTAATCTCGGAAATTACCAGCAATCGACAGATTAGATACTCATTTTATGCACCTGAACGCCCCGACAAAGTAAGGGCAAAAAAGCACGAGGAAGCATGAAAAGTGTGCGAGCAAAACGCAGTGTAAAGAAAAGGTAAGACATATAACACAGAATATAAAACCATAGCTAACTTGCAAACATTATAGAATAAAGTGCTTAGAATTTGAATGCCCGTTCAGGTTCTAGCGATTAATCGATAATAGGGCGCGAAAATTAGTATTAAGAATGTCAAAGGACCGAAAGCAAGGCATAATAAAACTACTCAAAAAGTAGTAAAGGCAATGTTGACCAAAACCAGATTCACCCGAACGCAGTACCTATGCATAGTCTTCCCGTTAAAGTCGCACGTTATCATAAATTGAAAACTAAGCAAAATTTGATACCAATTTCATCCTTGATAGCTTGCAGCGCTGTACTTCCCCTAGCAATAGGTACATCTGTACCGATAAGTTTTATTTCAAAAGCTGATTAGAGCAGAAAATGCAGCAGAATAACAATAACAACACTGAAATAATGGAGTAGGGAAGACGACTAAGGATTCTAATCAGGAACCGCCAGTTCAAAAGAGGCGGTATGATATGTTTACTTCTACATCTGAAGGTCGATGAAGGAGCCTAGCAAACGATGTGAGGAGGCTAGGAGTTTTCAAGGGTATTGGCCTCATTGCGAGTCTCGCATAATAACAAAGTTGCACCAAAGGGCATTGGAATGTACCGTTGGTAACCACTTTCGCACTTCGCTGACCGAGATAGACCGCAGCGCGACAGCGCCGCAAACAATAGTGCGGATGCGTCCATACAATCCTCCCTCGGATCAGATCCGCTCTGGCACGCAACCATCCACTATTCCACATTGCAAACGCGGGCAAACAGGCAAACAATAAGCAGTATTTTAAGGCGACTTTCCCTGTGTTCGTTTGCCTTTTGGGTGTATAGGCTTCACAGCAGTGACCGCTCAGACACTTGGAGCGTGCGGCGCACGCGCGTTTATGGTCAATGCGGCAAAGCGCGTGCCTTATTTGTGGGCGTGTCCGGCAGTACGCCAAACGCGTGCCATCCTAGACATTCGATGCGTGCGGCGCGCGTATCAATGGCCAAGCCGCGACCCGCGCGCTAACTTTATGCTCGATCTCGCGACCCGCGCGCCTGATTTTGTAGCACGCCGCGCGCGTGCCTTTATACTCTATCCGTGCGGAACGCGCGCCTGCAATTATCACATGCTGTAAGCACAAGGGATACCCGCGTAGTGTACGACGCAGTGGTTAGGCTGCCCCATGATTCAAGAGCTTAGATATTACATCTTAGTGTATGAGTAGTCGCGGAAGTAGAATTTGTTTTTTGCTTCCAAGCGTTAGCCGTCGGTAGCATTGCGAATGGATGCTGGATCTGCATTTTTGGATTCTAACACGAATTCGTATTTTCTGGCGTATGAATGTGGAGTTCATTATCAAGACCTGCGTATACAGCGCAACGAACAACTGAAAAAATGCAGCCATCCGCGGGCCAGCACCAGCGGCGCGGCATCCCATGTCCCGCCATCCGCGCACTGGGTGTTGCGCCACCGTGTGACTGCGCGCGCTGCACGCTCCAACTGTCTGAGTGTAGACCCTACAAGCTACGCGATACCCACGCGCGACGACATGCGCACCTATGGCATTGCGACAACAGTTGCCTGCAAAGTATAGTCAATCCCCAAACCTTCAAATCCAGTTCACATTCGAAGGAAATATCTAGGAAGCCCAACTGATATGGCATGATAGCAACGCTTTTCTCACCCACTCAGCATCACGCGCAAAAAAAGCAATTTTCTGACGTTCCGATCAGCACAGTTTTGACTCCGCATTCGCATAAGTAAACGCTTTCCGCTTTTCTCATGGAGAACACGGATGTATCGAAGATAGTTCGACTGGAAGAGGAACAGAAAGAAAAAGGCGAGAGTGCACGAAAAAAGAGGAATTGCGCTAGTCCGCAGCACCGTGGCGTGTGCGGGCAGTCTATACTAGCTCCAATTTTTTTACCTGAACTGTCTTCAAGCAATATGACGCTCAAAGGCGGTGTCCAGGTGAATCTGGGCACGTGGACTTCTCAAACTGAAAACTGATGATGCTTACAATAAGTCACTGCTCAAGCGGCAGCTCATGTGATATCGTCGAGTCGTCGACCGCAAGGACTGGTCGTAGGCTGCGGATCGCGCGCGGCACGGCTGATATGTCACAAAAGCACGACTTGTACGATAGCGATTGGTACTGATATAAGGCGTTCGGCAGCTCGGTGCATATTCCGCAATCTAGGGCCAGTCCGTGCAGTCAACGACTCGACAGTAAATTAGTGAAGAGATACTCTAAATTGTCGCCCAGCACCGCAATCTTTCTGAGTAACCACACAGTACGCGAACTACATCTGCCAGGACAATGCTCTTGAGAAAATTTGTGGATTTTCCTTCATCTTTCATGGCTACATCTTCTTGTGCAATCTTTATTTAACAACATGACAAGAAAGCAACAATCAAAGCGACTGAGCCATGAATCGATAATGTATAATGACAAATAAATATGAAGCTGAAGTTAAGTTTATTATTATTGGACTCCATTACGTCAACAATCACCAACTCGACACTTCCAGACAGCATGTATATGGCTCTTAACAACAAAAATAATTTTCACTCGATGCCTAATATTCTTCAACTATTCTTCGAAAACATGGGAGCCTTAGTTAAATGCCCAAGGAGATAGCTGAGCAAAGCAGGTCCGTAACCAGTAGCACGATCACCGCACTCAGCTGGAGAAGCGATGTCGAGGTGCATCCATTTGATACCTTCTCCGAAATCGATGTGAGCACCGATGAAAAGTCCAGCTATAGCTGAGGGGGGACCCTGTGCAAAATGAAGTTGAGATAGCAGAAAAGTGGATAAATTTTCATCTAAGGAGTTTAAAGGCAGCGTCCAGGCAAACCTGGACATATGGGGCTCTCACGTGGATAGTAATCTTGGGGTCCTAACTAAGCCACTGCCCAAGCGGCATCTCAGGTAGTGCTCTGACGGCTGAGATTCGTCTCGAGGACCCCGGGATCGTATTTCGCATGAATTCATGGCGCAACGCGTGGGTCCTGCGCGAAATTGATGGTTTGCGCCATGAATCCATGCGAGTACGATCCCGGGGTCCAGTTTCGAGGCGAATGTCTCAGCCTTTAGTGCACTACCTGAGCTCCTGGTGGGATAGTGGCTTAGTTGGGGCCCCAAGATTCCTATCCACGTGAGAGCCCCAAATGTCCAGATTTGCCTGGACGCTGCCTTTAAGACCACAGCTGGCAACTTACCTCCATTTTGCCGAGATTGCTATTGCGCATGTCAGCAATGGGACTCTTCAAATCCGAAAAATGAAGATCTGGACAGAAGACTAGTGGCGCCACCAAATCACCCGAAAGACGACCGGCCAGACAGACCTGAATCATAGCATTGCAAAGATTTATACATACAACGAAATGCTCTAAAAATGTAGGAACTCACTCTCTGCTCCCATTCCTCGCAGTTAGTGAGAAGAGCTGCGTGATATTTTCCAGAAACATAGGCCTGCGCACCAGTAAGAGTGGCCATGTCGATAATAACATCGGCCTAGATATCTACTAGAAACCAGAGAAAAATGAAAAGAAAAGAAAAAGCGATGCCTTGAGCTTGTGTTTTGAATAATACACAGCGTCAGCTAAGATAAGGCGGCCCTCGGCATCGGTATTGTTGATTTCTACAGTCTTTCCGCTAAGCATGGTAATGACGTCGTCCGGCTTACTGTAGCATGACTTCTATGAGAGCGAACCAAAATTATATCGAGAAATCATACTTGGCGAAGTTTGCGACGCTATTCTCCACAATGGCTAGGCAGAGATAAAGTTTCTCCGAAAAGCCTGACTTTACCAAACAGTAAAATGTTCCTAGCATACCAGCTGCGCCACCCATATCTCTCTTCATACCTAAAAAACAGATTATCAGTCAACTGCCTTTCTCTTCGAAACACACTCCATATTACAAAATCTTTTCCAAAAATTAAAGTTTCTCCGACTTTCGTTGCGTACCAGCGGCGTTCGACTGTCCTCTGAGCGGCGCAGCACGCGAACGCCGCTGGTAGGGCAGTCGCACGCCGCTGGTACACTGTGGAACTCCGCTGGCAGGAGAATGGTACGCCGCTGGTACGCCAAGAGGGTACGCCTTCGGACCGCATGTTCACCCGATTTTTGATTACGTACTAATTGCAGCATTAGTTGGTTTGAAAATTGCTATATCGTCATATTTTATGAAGCCGAAATCAGCGCAAAATTTCCTGTTATTTCGATCGATGGACTTCATTGAATCGAAATCGGGGGATTGTGGGACACCCCTACAACACCCAGCTGAGGTGTTATCAGGTCACTCAATAAGAACAACAACTCAATCCTATTCCTTTGTCAAATGCCGAGAAGTGTTAGCTAACCACTAAAATGCTGAGGCGGCCCAACCACTGCGTCGTATCCCATACGGGTACGGCCTACGCTTACAGCGTGGGGTAATGTGATGGGACGCCGCTCGCTTGCTTGGGTTGAGAACGCCGATCGCCAAAAGACGGTACGCCGCTGGTAGGGCGCATTGAGGAACGCCGTTGGTACGTTAACCGCACTCCGCTGGTACGCAAAGCCATTTAGGCACGCCGCTGGTACGCAACGAAAGTCTGAGTTTGTGAGAAACTTGCCAGGCATTCCAGTTTTTCCCTTGATCTGCATGCCGCCGCTGTCGAATACGACACCTTTACCGCAGAGACAGTAGCTTTTAGTAGCATTTTCTGGTTCATACCTAACCACCACAAATGATGGTGGATTCGGACCAGCTCTGCCAACGCTCCAGATACCGCCAAATCCCTGTTTCTCCAACTCTTCTCCCTGGAAATGCTCTGGTAATGCGACAGTAAGGGGATTTGAGCAAATGTACCGTTATCGCAATGGATTTTAGACCAAGCTCATCAGCTACGGAGAGGACTTCCGATAACAAAGCATCTGTGGACATTTCATTTGACGGAGCATCAATCATGCGACAAGTTTCGCGTATTGAGTACGCTACGTTTTCGATAAGTTCGAGATCTTCTTTGGCAAGCTGAAAGATACTCAATACAAGAAGTGCAAGCGAACTATCCAGAGAAATTTGGGCTAAAAAGGTGCACTCTAAAGGGAGAGAAAGGCTGACTTGCTCTAAACCAGATAGATGAATGACAAAATGGAAAAGATGCAAACAATACGTGTATAGTCTGTGTCAAGTACGTATTCCCTTTTCGTAGGATATACCCATCGTCAACGCGGGGGTTCTACGTGCGGACGCCAAACAATGATGCCAACTTGAATGCACAAGTATACAACGAATGTGACGCGAAGCTCCGGCGTGGAGTGCGCGTTTTAAAAGGGATTACGCAACTGACACAGGGTGTAGACGTCCAAATTTGAGAAACTTCTCCTACATCAATTCGTTCTCCAGGGGATGAAATAACCTAAGAAAAGTCTCCTTTCTCACCTCTTCTCCCTCTGGCAAGCATAACTCGATAGTGAGATCTACTTTTGGAGGTGGATCAGTCTTCCGAGTAAATACTGGGAATGCACGTGCAATTGCAGCAACACTGGCAAAGACGTTCCCGGCTTCACAAACGAGAACAATGTTGAGTTTCTGTAAGTTCCTATCATTATTGGAAAGAAACAGACGATTTTTAAGTTAAACTCACGCAATTCTCCTCTGTAATCGGAAATGTTCTGAGTTCTTTGGTCAAAACGTGGCAGCTTGATGGTGTGTTGTGCCTTGAAGACGAGTCAGGCAGAGAGATGATACGGGACTGATTGAAGAAAAGCGGAAGACTACCAGAAGTGGGGAGCATTGACATAGCCACTTCCCACTTTTTTTCATCTAAACAGATTGAGTATGAAAAAGGAGATTAACTCCCATGGAAAAACGTTCTTACCTACTTCTCCGTTAAACTTTGGCAGAAGCTTTTTGAAAGACAATGCTTTGAGAAGACTGTGTTTGCCGACAACAAGCAGTCCATGGTCTGGAAGTCCGATGGACCCGTTCAGCTTAGCGCTGAGGGCGATCATCTTCTAGAATGAAACGATCCAGTCTGGATGCTTCTCTCATTCGCTGATGCATAGAGAGGATGGATGATAACGAAAAAATGGGAAACATTCAAAGGGCGCATTTCGAGCACTGTATAGATTGCAGTTTTCCGATCACGTACAAAAGCCTGTAGGATTTTTTCGATAAAAGGAGTTTTATAACCGCTATTTTTTTCACTGTAAAGCTCTTTTGCAGAGTCAAACTGGATTGCTACAACAACCTTAGAAACTTCGTTGCAAGATGGACACAAAATAGATGGGCTGGCAAATGCTCAATGCTATGGCATTCCCTAAGGCCTACACTGTAGATGAATTGAGACTGCAACACGATATTTTCGACCATAAGTTGCATTTCTGTGATTTCTATTTGCTAGAGAACTACTTCAGATATCTGAAAACTTGTAACTCTGTCATCCAAGGCCTATGGTCATGATTGCCCTAATTGTGTTGGCTCCCTAACCAGCAAACCGTGGTCCAAATAGTAGTGGTGAACACGAAGAAACACAGCTTGAAAGGAGTATTCATCCTGCATCTCCCAGAACGTACAATTGGCCGATTTCAGAGATCCGACTAGGTCAAATTAGTTTTTGCTAAGCTCAAAAAGGATGCACGGCAAAAGTCTTAGTGCAAAAAAAAACTGCAATGCGGCTGACGAAAATCGCTACAAAATATGGGGCTCATCTTTTTCTGAAGAGATAAGCTAATAATCTCATTCAAAACTCCTCTGCAAGAATTATTGTAGATTAATTTCCATCCAATGGTAACTGGAGAAAATCAGTGGCACCTTCTAATTGTGTACGGGCTAACATTGAATTTCGAGAAGTTAAAGATGGACATGATGTGTACAGTGCTTAATCAGAATCTCAACGTGGAAAGGACATAAGTTGAAAAAAAAAACTCACACTGATGCTTCGTGTCATGCCCAATAAAGGGCACTCTTCGGCGCGTAAAGATTACCCTAAAAACGAAAAAAAAGTGAAAAAAACGCAGACTAATAAAAGAGATGGAGGTGTTGCCAGGCTTCATAGATAATGTGCAGCAGGAAAAGGATTTATGATCGATAGATGATGACCTACTAGAAGCAATGACATTTCTTATTTAGCCACGACTAAATGAAACTAATTCGTCGGACCTACCGAATAACTTTTCCAAGTAAAAATGATCATACCATTAACAGTTCATAAGAAATGCGCGAAGAACTTTTGAATCATAAGTTTCAAGACAGATGCTTGTTCAGAGGCTCTATCAGTGTTCTTATCAGAATCACGCGAGGAAGATCAAGTTGCCGAACATTTCCGTGTTTGAACTGAGAAAAATTCTTTACACTTTAGTTACGAAATCTATAATAGCTATGTTCCAGTTGCCCACTTTTGGGAAGGTTTTCTAAGAAAAACCGCTGCAAAATCATCATGCTATCTTTGCATATTGATTGTTTTGTATATCTTCCCAAATAATGCAAGTCTCTTCTTTAGTTTCTTGTAATTTCGTTTTGCTTTACACACTACAGCCGCACAGACTGACACGATATAAAATCAGAAGATACAATTTATACAACTTTACGTCCTCAGCATGGTGATACCCACAGCTACGAAGCCGTGGAATTCTAGTTTCACAAGCATTACTTTTTTTTAAGTCAGTGATGTATGTAAGACTGTGATTTATCAAAGGTAAGCGCGGCAGAACACCAGATACTGAAGCAACCTGAGCGAATTCACTGCAATGTCACCCAATCAAGAAATCAAGCCAGAATTTCAAGATTCATTGACATATAAATACGTACATGTTGACCGGTAGAAGTACTTGACTGAAAAACCGACGAACACAAAAAGGTGCCTAGTCGAAGCGATATGGATGTATCAACTTCTATTAAACTGCAACTAAGTTCACTAACACCTTTCAAGGCAGAAGTCGAGAGACAAAGTTGTTTAACATGAACATGACATACGCAGTGCCTCTGCAGGCTCGTTAACAAAAAACTAATCTCCACTAGATCTGCTGATTATCTTCGATCATGAACACGTATGAACAACGGAGAGTCTGCTCTAAATGGACAATTCAAATTTCACGTCAATTTGAGCTGCTCGTGCCAGATGGACAATGTCGGATAGTTTCACAACCATTTTGGCGGCCTAAACAAATAAATTAAAAAGTGAAGACTTCAGTAGAGATGCGTGATGGGAGAAACATTGTCTGATCTAACGAAATGTCAGAGCATTCTTCACAGTAAACTCCCTCAAAAAACGATAGATCGAGATCAACTAAAGATGTAAGTTTTTTGCCCGCCACGTGAAGAAAGCAAAAAGGATGACAAATTTGCTTCAGAGCAGATATATGTGACATTCAAGAATGCGTTGTACCTCATCAAGGTTATCGCAGGGTAGGATCCTCAATTGCGAATTGGCAATGAGAGCTTTAGCATCATCCACCTTTGTTCCTGGAAAAAATAACGTAGATTTATACTAGCGATGTGAAGCATTCTGATACTACTTTATACCTTGCAGACGGACAACAATTGGGATCTTGAGATCGAGTTCCTTAGCAGCTTTGATGATTCCTTGAGCAATGACATCGCAACGCATAATCCCACCAAAGATGTTCACAAGAATGGCATTGACCTAATACAACACAAAACATTTGAAAAGCTCGCTGCTATGCAAAGTAGCATCAACAAACTTTCTTCTTGTCCGCCGTAATGATTTTGAAAGCCTCTGTGACCTGCTCGACAGTGGCACCACCCCCTACATCAAGGAAGTTTGCAGGATCACCGCCATGTAGTTTAATGATATCCATAGTAGCCATAGCCAAGCCAGCACCATTGACTGAAAGTTTCGATTTATTACAATTTCAGAGCTGCAACTTCTCTCAGACTCACCCAAGCATCCGATATTTCCGTCTAGGCGAATATAGTTGAGATTAGCAGCTGCAGCACGAATCTAAAAAATTAATGACAACGGTATTTACAATCGTGACTACGGCCGTAACCAATTCTTAACCACAGAAATGTTAACGCTAATCGCTATAACTGCACAATGATAGCAAAAATGCGGAAACTTTACCTCAAGCGGATCTTCCTGCTTTGAATCTTTCAGAGAAAATAATTCCTTTTGACGGAACTCAGCGTTGGAGTCCAAGAGCAACTTGCAATCCATGCAGTATACTAAAGGTTGACAATAACGGAAGCAAAGTAGAACCATGAAAAACAAAAACAGCACTAAATACCATCGCCGTTAACGTCCTCAGCCATAGGATTGATTTCCAGAAGGGTAGCATCAGACTTTCGGAAAAGATTGTACAGCTTGGAAATCATATCGGAAGCTTGCTTCGCAGAGTCTCCCTAGACTTGAATATATTGGTATGGTGATTCTTGTTTGTAGAAAGTGAGGAGTTTTGACTTGAGTTCCTCAACATAGTAAACTTCAAAACTATATGACAACTACCTACTATTCAAAGAGTTATGGAAAGCGAGTCTCTTGCAGAACCCATTTCACCAGAGAGAACAAATATTCTCCTAGCAAGTAAAGAAAGTATTGCATACATTGTATTACCTTGAATCCCATCTTCTGCGCGATGTCCGAAGCAATCTGAGGAGTTATTCCAGTGGACATATCAATCGGCACTTTCACGATAGCTTCTGGCTCAGTAGCCGCTACTTCTTCGATGTTGACACCACCACGGCTTGATCCGATGATGATAGGGCCCTTAAAATGGTAGCTTACAGGTAAAACCCATGTGGCAAGAAAATACTTACATTAGTGTTTCTGTCAAGCATGATGGAGAAGTAATACTCTCGTCGGGTGAATAATCTTTTGCACACCATGACCTGTACATCGGATAATATTTAGCATGTGGAAAGCTTAATGTTGTAATAAGCCGCTTCACAAAAGTTCAATCGGGACCAAATTTACAAATTGCCGTGCCTATGGTGTCTTGCCAAGAATGTTGTATGTTTTTGGTAGCACATCCGATAACTAGAGAACTAAACGAATTCTATCGCACCTCCTCGCAGAGCTTTCCACGATGGTCGGTTTGTTTGGTAACGAGATGGGCACCAATCATCAACTTCGCCTTTTCTGCAGCTTCTTCGGGCCTAAAGCATGAGTACTCGTACTTATTGTAAGCTGGTCCAGAAAACTAACGTGAAAACGATTTGCACTCCGCCTTGTAGACCAGAGTCAAATTTGCCTTTTCCTCTTCCGCCAGCCAGCACTTGCGCTTTGACCACATAGTCCTTACCACCTGAAAGTAAAAACAATGGTTGCAGTCATATTTCTTAAAAGGTAACCTCATACCAATGTTTTCGGCTTGTTTTTTGACTTCTTCGGGAGTTTTTGCAACACCGAATGGTGGAACCTTAACATGAATAAGTTAAATGGAGTAGGTACAGAAATACATGTGGAAGAAGATAGACAGAAGGACTGCATTTTTTATACGGATTGATTAATGGCGCTGCAAGTAAACTCGATGAGAAGAAAATTCTCTCAAAAATGATAAGAGTTCATGCCAAATTTATCCTGTAACTGTGGTCTCAAAGTGAAAATAAAACTAACATTGATTCCTCCAGATCTCAGAACAGCCATTCCATGATGTTCCTGTAGCATAAGCGTACGGGCAGATGCAGAAACAACCTGTACTCATAAAACGTGCAGAAGAAGCAAAACTTCAAAAGCACAACATACTTTGTAAGCATTGTTGAGCAGTGGCTGGGCGTGGCGGATCATCCTAAATTGGAACAATAATGTGAAACAGAAAAAAGAGAACAAAAAGAGAGTTAAACCAATGTAAACATGACTTATCAGAAGTAAATCAGTACGCACTACGTATAACATGCAGCAATTGCACATCAGATGCGATATCAGCAAAAAAAGTACGGAAGAATTATAGGTGAATAACAAACGTAACATAATTGATAGTCTTCGAGAAATCCAGCCAACAGCAAATGTAGCACAAAAAAACAGCAAAAACCAGCTCTTACTCTGGAGCAAAGAACAAGCAAAGAACAACTAAACAAAAACTGTTGATAAAAATGGCCTCGTTGTCAAAATTATGCGGCAGCACTAATTGCCGCAGGGTTTGTAGGACTAAACAGTATGCATCGTAATGATCTCGTCGTGAGCTCAAATTACTTTTGGTTCAAAATCGAGAATAAAGCATGTCCTTATATGGTCATTTCAGCTTTTAGTACTCAGTGTGGTAGGAAAGGTAATAAGCATTTCTTAGAGCAGCAAATTCAGCTCTATACTATTTATGTGGAAGTTTTTGTGCATAAATGGCGCTACTTTTGTTAGACCAATAAGGGGAAGATCTTCCAGGTGCTTTCCTAGGAAGTAATGGAGGTAGTACTTCATTATTTGGTATAGATGTGGCACAAAACTATTGCGAGGAAGCCATGACGTTTCCAAAGACGCCTGTGAAAGCAACTCTGCTCCAGAATGCGCGGTTGGAGTTGGCGAAAAAACAGGGATATGAACAGAGCCCCCGTAATTTCACGGATGAAAAATATTGACGGTCATTCTAGAAGTTCAAGTTGGAAACCTCATAGCTTCAAAACGCATGGCAGCGTCGCGCTGCCCGCTGTCGCTGAGCCGGGGGAAAATACGAGTCGATAAAGAGCAGCGCAGCGAACACCCACACGAGCCTGAGTGCATCCAGTTTCGAGGTGGAAGGGAAGGGAACTACCGAACAGAACCGCCTCATTTAGTTCTCTGAACGATGAAGCGCTTCTAGAGGAGTGGGGGGAAGGGCATGATTAATCATCTTTCGCGAAAACAACATGTGCACGTGCGAAAAATGCCATCGTATCCCCCCGAAAAACTCTGGAATTCTTTTTCAAGAAAATCAATGAGAGTAGAATATGAAGTACGAAACAAAATCAAAATCCAAACTGCTGCGCGCTGAGGTCTGTGCGCATGCCCTTTCGCTGTCAGTTTTTCTTTTGTGCCGAGGCTAAGACACATTCGGAGGAGAGAAGGTCAGAGCGCGATACCCGGGTAGATATTGACGTAAAGAATGAACACATTTTACCCAGCTCAACACACTGTTTGATGCTCTATCTATCGTTATTGAGTGAACAGCTTTAGTTTTGTAAGAGAGCCGGCTTGATTAATGACCATTTTTCACTCTCGATATCGATGGCGAGTTCGATTAACGCCAGAGACGAGGCACAGCTCTCTTTGCCGGGTGTAGCGATCGAATCCGAGATTTTCCAGGCTGTGAAGCAGGCCATGGGGGCGTCGGTACATTCAATAAATACTTGAAGCATTGAGCCATATACTAATGCAGTTTGTAAGCTCTCCATCTTTATTTTCCTTTTCTGTATTTCTCAAAAGCAAATTTTTTCCCGTACCTCATTCCAAAAACTTTGTTTTTTGCACCCACTGCATGCAAAATCATTCATCACCCTGTTTCTGATCATGAGATACAAGAACAAGAAACATAATGAAGTAATTTCGAATTTGATCAATAACTTTGACCATTCTTTGCCAACAAAATGCAAAATTCAGAGTGAAAATGTAACCGGGAAATGGTCTACATTTTCCAATATCATGAAAATATATTTATCCCTTTGAAGTCCTTTAGATTACACTTGATACCTCTTGTTTTTATTTTTAGAATGCTGGTGAATACATCTGAAGAACTCTACTGGTCGCTAAACGCGCAAATTCAACTGTTGATGAATCACTTCGAATTATACAAGTAAGAGAATATAAAGGACAACGAAGTCTAAATTGCCCGTCCAGTCATTCAGATTCTTGAGAATAATCTCATATTTTTATGGCCTTTCACCTATACTACTTTGTAGCAAAACTACTGAGCCTGCTTAATCCCTCTAAAGATTAGATTCATAGCCAAAAGAAAACATTTTACTTGACAAGGTTATATGCAACATGATTAAGCCTCAGTTGTCTCGTTTTTCAGCATAAGATGTTGACGCAGAAAAAAGATGAACGTCTAAATCTAGAACAAATATAAGAGATCTAGAACAAATATAAGAGTCAAGATTAACTTAGTAACGTGTACACAGTAAGGAAAGTGAAAGTGGCAAATCCTGGCTACTAATGCGTTTTTTATAAGACAGTAGCTATCTTTTTAGTTCGGTTTTGATATGTCTGATATGTACCTTTCTAATTCAAAAATTCGCTATTACTTGGGAAATGATAACGCTTGTTCGCCAAAGCTCGTGTAAGGAAATAAATATATTTTAAGTAAAATATCAAGGAAACAGTGAAAAAATATGATAGCAAGGATGTCAAGAGCCCAAAAGACAGTGTCAATAGCGGAAAATGAGTATTTGTTCCTATTCAGCTAATTCTAGGTTCCTTTGAAATACAAAAAGAATGTGACATAGTCTTGGTAAAGTTTTTATTGTCTGTCACCTTGAATCCAACAGTTAGATATAAAATCTGATGATGAATGCTCATATTTAAGCGGATTTTGTGGGCCACTACGTTCAGAAAATGTTGGCTGATTTATTTGTTAGCTTGCTTATTTCTGATGGATCATGTCATTTTTGTTCATGTTATTTTTTAGGTACACCTCAACAAAAGAGTGATTGATAGATAAAATAAAGAATCAAACAATTCTGCTAGTTAAGCTAATGTAGAGAAAAATATGTATATCTAGAAGCATAAGCGTTGATTTCTATTGTAGAGAATAGCCTACGATTGATGTGGAAAATTCCAAAGGTGGTTTCCCCAAGAATCACTTGCGCACTTCTACCTTCTCACATAAAAAAAAGTGATTGATGATTTCTGGGACTGCGCACATGTTTACAATTTATGTATGACTATTTAGTTTACTACACTAAAGCAGTTAGTGTACAGAAGTAAAAGAGTTACAAGACGGGCAAACCGACTCGCAGTCGTATTTGAGGACCAATCGATGTCGTTATTCATCGCAAAATCATCAGCGTTGATGCGTCAGTTCAGAAAAGACCTGCTTTAAATGTTGCTTTTTATTCCTACACGAATATTTGAAATACTGGGCCTCTTTTCCGCTGTAAAAACAGCAGAAAGAACGAAGCACAACATAAATTTGAAAGTAATAAATAGCAGGGTTTGTAAGAGAAAATGCCAAAAACGATAGCAACGGTAGAATTGCAAGTGCAATGGTTTTAAAGTTCCAACATTCTCGTCCAATGGCTCTTCAGCTTGGATTGTTTTCATTTGGAAAGAGAAACATATTATCACAAGCGAATTTTATGGAAAACAGCGCTACCGTAATCCAACAGCATGCCATGAGAGTCAATTGACTTAAATTGTCATAAAATTGTTCTTTAGTGGCTATAGTGAAAAATTGAACAAGTCCAGACAAATTGAGCTTATCCCACATAATACTATCACCAAGATACAATGGAATTCTTTTTGGCAAGTGTGTAGAACTCCTTTTTGCAAATCAGAATATTTGCTTCGAGGTCTAGAGTGAGAAATCGTAAAATTTACAACACGGAATCCTTTCGCAAAACTGCAGAACAATGCAACTTTTTGCAATTTTCTAACGTCATAACATCTAACTTGATATTAGTACTCACAATTCAAATATTACCTCTATCGGTTCCCTTTCACGTGCATCAACAATAAACCATTGTGAAGAGCATGTAATGGCTTTTAGTATTAAGTTTTCCGTATGCTCCGTCACTTGTTTGTGCTACAGTATCTCTGAGGGTGCATGTGCCTAAAATTATAAATCAAAAATTGCGTCAAAAATCAATAAATGGATGTTATGAGGGTCAGAATAATTACAAAGTGGATGGAAGATTTAGTAATCTAAATAAATATTAAATATGACTGATTTGTTGCAAGGTCTTTTTCACTATTTCTGAAGAATAATTTGAGCAAGAAATACGACTGAGGTAAACGTCATAGTGACGGTGTTCTCGTTTATTGACTACTCGTCTTTAGTCGCAACATATTGCACTTTCACACTTCACAATAATCGAAAATCGATGATCTTCCACCACTTTAGAAAACAATTTCTTACAATCCGAATTGTCCTTGAAATCATTGTAACTGGTCCCATTTGTGGCGCTTTCAAAGTTTTCCTGGCTTTCCTGTTTTATCGCTAAAAAATTTCTCCAAGGGACCGGTTCAGTCATTCTCCATTGATCTCTCCCGCTTTTCTCAACATTCATCTATTCTCTGAGAGTTGACCTATTGTTTTTTTCGACTTAGGTCTGGAAATACTTACAGTAAACCTTCTGACATTCTCTTTTTCTCATTCTATCTTTGCGCATAGGAAAACGCCAATTTCTTTCTCTTTTTCGCCTTACTGTAGCACCAATACTTAACCCCAACAAATACAAAGATTACGATCTTCATTATCTTACTAGTAACTCATGGTTCATCAACATTCAAAACTTTTTATTCAGTTTGACTTGCGAGGCATCTCATGTTGTCCTTGGTAACGCCGCTGCAACTAGTTTTCGCCTGAGTACTATCCCCCCCCGGGCTATTCATACCGCAACAAAGATCGTTCAATTTTTTTATGAAATCCAAAATCAACAATTCACCAATTGCTGTTATCTACTTTATGAATAGTTAACTTTGATAGAAAGACAAATGCAAAGGGAATGGCATGAATAATTCCCAAAAAAAATTTGCGAAATACAGAGTAAAAGTCGAGTAACAAACGCGAGACGATGATGAAATTGAAACCCATTTGAAAAGTAGCATGATTGATCTAGAAATGTAAGCACTGGTTGGATAATTGGGGTTTATGGCTTTTTAGCTTATTTTATTTTTTATTCGTTGGAGATTTTACCTTCAAATTACTCAAAATACTATTTGAAATGTACCTATTAGTATTTTTTCTCAACTGACAAGAGTACGAAAAAATCTGTTCCAGTCAAAGCGATTCGTGCAAAACACGCATAGACCATCATTCGCAACAAATAGATATCGATCTCCAGTACATTCATACATATGGAATTTCAATTCGCTGTAACGGCTGCACAAATTTCAAGAAAAACCCGGAATGATTCGCATAGTTTTCCTTTTACTTTGAGGAATATATTCTACAGAAGAGTGTTACTTTCTTTTTTGGTGTTATCTGTTTTGTAAAACAATGACATTTTCAAGTTCTCTGTTTTGCAGTGATTCCAAGTTTTTTTCCTAGATATTGCTATTATTATCGTTATAATCATTGACCTTGACCCAAAGAGATTTGTTCCAATTTTCCGAAGACTTCACTAACCTTGATTTGGTGCTTCAAAGCTGAAATGAAGAATTTTGAACGCTATTTCACACTTATAATTGTTGCGCAACCTTTTTGTTTTCCTTGTATTGTTTTGAGAGTAATCGTAAATCACATTGAAAAGCTTGAAGATTCTTGGATGTTGTAACAATCTAGTTTACCGTATACGGGTTGACATATGCAAAACAACTACGCATTTATTTGGTAAATTACTTCGCTTCGAAAAAAAAATGTTCGAAATGTTAAACTCCATGCCAATTCCATGTTGCCATGGCATTCCACCTAATGTCGAATGAATGCAACTTTGCATTTTTTTTCTTGTTACAAAATGATTTTGCCGAAGCTTGGGCAAAGATGAGCTGTCTGATTTTTTTTCGCTGTCTGGCAATAACTAGCAGTGAAAATTTAGACAACACCGAGCATTTTTTCTTCACCAAATGTTCACAAGGAGTAGTGCTTCCATCTCTAAGAATTATTGAAAAAAATGATTAGTGGTCCATTAAATGATAAGGCATAGAATTTCTTCAAAGCTATTTCACCAGGGCTCTGCACAGATGGCTTACAAGCAAGCTGGATATCGTTTCTGGGACAAAAAGCAAAGGGGGTTCCGTTTTTGTGGCCGAAGACACACGCAAAATTGGCGACCTATTTTTTAGCCGACGTTTCCTTTTATGGAGATTTTTTTGGGTTTTTAGAGGAAATATGGTTGAGGGTCAAAGGGGACTTCGTAAAAATTGCCGAAAGTCAAGGGGGACTTCGTTTTTTGCATTTTCATCTAGCCACCTCGTGCCGAGCCCTGTATTTCACAGTAAAATTGTCTTTAGCCTTTAGATTATTTCTCAGAATTAACCCGCGCCTACAATTTTTAAAGACTTTGTCAAATGATTTGTTGTAGAGAATAATCTGGGCTACAATAGTTGCTACAATCAAGTCAAGCCCAAAGCCCAAAGACATCAGTTATGAGAATTATTTTTTACTTTATCAGGAAATTACAAATTACATCCAAAGTGATTAATTTTTCTTGTACCGGTTCGTTGCAGTAATCAGTTTTCCCACCCATTTCCTTGGAATCCGAACTTATGCACACCCGTTCAATTCTTGCTCGAATGAAGGAAAAGAAAGTAAGTAATAGGTAGTAAAATAAGTAGGTATAAATAAATGGGTATCGAGGAAGACTTCTGGAAATTTAAACCAATAACCTTGAACTTCGTGTCATTTCAGTCTTTCCCTAATAAAAAAAATTTGTATAGTTAACTAAGGCCTAGCTAGCTTGTTTCCCAAACAAAACGTCAACCTGGAAATTTAATTACCTGCAACTTAGGGTTTTTCTAACTAAGTTCTAGTATATGTAGAATAGAAAGAGTTTCTTTGGAATAATAATTGTAACTTTATCATTGCTCGGCAGATATTATATGAAAAAACCAGTTTAGTCCGGTATGACTTACTGCCATAGGTTTTGGAGTTTTTGAGGACAACAATTCTCTAACGGATTTCTTCTTCAAAATCAACACGTCAGAAATAGTTTTTTTGTGCTAAAGTGGTTATTCAGTTTTTTTTCTTCTGAGGCAGGAATACTGTTACCTTATTGAACTATTAGCTCGATATAAATCTTGTAGTAAAATTTTTGATACTTTGTAACTTCTCCCACTAACAACTTTGACCTACCTTTTCTAATAAGAGATTCATGTTGAACGCTGATGTGAAAATATGTTTTGGGAGTTCTTCTAATATGACTTTCTGATTTTACCGCAAATAGAATCTCTTTTATACGTAATCATGACTACTACTATAATATGCTATAAGATGAGTTTTGATCATTCTTAAATTTAAGTTTCTCTATTAGGTTGATGCACAATTGCTGCGCCAAAATTTTTAAAATTCTGTTACTTTTTCCATCTTATATGTAGTCTTCTGATTTGATCAACAATGAAGAAAAAAATTCTTGCGCTTTCAGAATCTGCATGAGCTAAAGTTTCTTGAAGGCATATGGCAACGTAGGCTGATTGAAGGAAACACCGCAAAAAGTGATTTTTCGGTTTTTAGTCGCTGAAATTGGTAAAATGTCTGCGAAATTCGAATTTATTCGTGGTTTATTTTTATAAACTACTTTTTTTGACCAAGAGAAGTTGATACTGATTGGATATCTCTAGAAATAATTATGAACTTCGAATTTTTGAAATCGACTCAATGACTATGTTTGGTACAGACTTTCTAAAACGTGTTATAGAATCTACTTTTGATATGCGTAACAAAGAGCTTATTGTTTAAATTGACTATTATGTTTAGGCATTTTTAAAATGATTTTTTTCTTTTTTTGGTGCAAGAATTGTGTACCGACCTAATTAGTAGTTTTTGGTGCAATTATGTATTATCCAAATATCTAGAAAATCTCACCATTAATTGATTCCACGATACTAGTGAATGACAGAACACACAGAACACCAACATTCTTACACTAGCTCTGTCAGCCATGATTATTGATATGGAGCAACAGGTGAATAAACAGCTTTCAGCTGAAAAACTCCGATCGTTTCGCAACATTGTTGCGTATTGTGCAGCTGTTCATTTGCATTTTTATATCGCTTTGTTTGGATGACCAGGTTTTATTCGGGTATGAATGGATGAATATATTGAGAGATTATTACTTGACTGTTATGCTTTAGTTGAGGTTCTTTCAATTCGAGTTTTGACATCTAAATTTTTCCATTCTTTTTCGAAATTTTTGAAGAGCTACTGACGAGGAATAGGTGCTTAAGAAGCTTCACTACAAAAAAAGACAAAAATAAAGAAAAACTACAAATCATACCAATACCAGTCTGCGTTATGTAAAATAAAATGGATTCGATACCAAATGCAATTACCGACGACGGAAAAAATTTTTTTCTCGTATCGGAGGGTAGACAGTGGTTTTTTTTCCAAAATGAAATCAGCAACAATATCCGTGCTCTTTTGAAGTTTTTCAAAGTAGTCGTCTCAAATGTTTGCTATCTTGATTTACGAAAAAGGGGTGTGACATCTGTGCTATCAAAATCTTTTGCGGAGCTATTTGAGTTTTTGAATTCTCCTACTAAATTTCAAAATCATTTTGATCAGCTCAGAAGGTAGAACAAGCTGCACAACCCCAAAACTCAAAGAGATTAATAACCAAGAAATTCAAACTATTTGTCTTCTTATCTCTTTATATGCTTGGTGCTAAATCAAAGCAAGTTTATCTGAGCTTTTCCTCCGGGCCCTTCCATTATTTTGAACAAACTTCGCGTTATATTTTGAGGATTCGATTTATGCCATTCTCTGAAATATTTGTAACTTACTACTAGCTTTTCCTTTGGACTACAGAACTTCTAGAAGCAGAACTTAAAACTGGAATTTCGCTGCAATTTACTTTCCTGACTAGGAGTGCACATGAATGCATTCATTTTATTTCATGTTTCTTATGAATAATTTCTTCCATCGTCCAGGGCTTTGAAGGCAAATTGGATTCCGTCTTCCCGATCCAGGCTATCGAACTATATGACATAATTGCTCCTTTTGCGACTGGTTCTAGTCCACCTAAAGCCAACAACCTGGCCAGTGTCGGAATGTTATCAATTTCTGGACAATAAATGGGTACCCCCCCTCTCGACTTTTGATCTGTGATAGTGTATCGCTGCGTAGCGTATTGCTAGCGTATTATCGGCATGGATGGTGCTCGATCTGGGTCATTGCCTCGTCCAGCGACCCCCCGAAACCCCGACGAATCTCCTCACATTTTCGGATCGAACTGTCTGGAAACTGAAATTGTTTTCTTAGCCGTTCTACCCTCGCTGGAATCATAATTTTTTCTCGTTTAAGCGTCCATATCGTGCTATTATTCTCATTTTTTCAGAATGTCCCTCGACGAACGCTTTGACGCAGCAGTCACAATCATTCAAAAACTACCCAAAGAAGGTTTATTGCTCAAACCTTTGTTGCCTACAACTCAATTCTTCTGCTCTACAGGGCCAGTAAGCACTTCCAATGAGCAAAAACTCGAGTTCTACTCATTGTTCAAACAAGCCACCATTGGCGACGTCAACACCGACAGGCCCGGAATCTTCAGCCTTGTGGAGAGGAAGAAGTGGTAATTGGCTAATTTTTTTCTCCAAATTAATCATACAAGCCTTGGTTGAGGTTTTTAGTACAGGCGATACATAAAATAATATCTGTTTTTCCTTTTGCTTGGCAATGTCGGCAAATCGCAACTAATTACGAGATCGTCGGCATTTACTGCAAAATTAGGCGAAAAAAGGTGGCTGATCTTTGTTTTATTCAATTTTATCAGATTTTTATGTAGAGGATTGTTTTTCGCAAAAAACCTAGCCTTTGTGCCGATTTCTGCTACGAAAACTTTCCTTTTCGTTCCCAAAGCCTTATAAAGGAGGCCGATTTATAAAGATCGTAGCGATCTTAGCGTTACTAGTTTTCGCATCGATTCTAAGCGAGTTGTAATATCCGACGAAACATTACAATATTGAAAATTGAAAAGAGTAAAAATCAAAAAATTATGGCCACTATCCCCCAGAAAATTGATAATCACTTTTTTCGGTAAAGTTAGCACTCACATTAGAAAGACGATGTAACTCTGAAGATCTAGAATTTGCTTGGTGGGGTCGTATCATATGACAGAAAATGCGTTTCGAAAAGATTTTGAGTTGAAATTTTCTAAAGTGATAAGTAAATTCGGAGTCATGTTATACTATGTTACTTTGAACAATATTCAACTTACCCCTTCCCCTCTTCTCCTGTGTTTTCGCCAATGTTCAGCGAAAATCAGCGTTTTTGTCAAAGAAAGAGTGTAATATCTGCACATGCACCTTAATCCGATTAGTTCGGAAACAGCTTCTGTTATCTTTAAGTACTCTGATCCCTAACGTAGCAGTCGGAGAAGCTAAAAAAATTGCTCTGCAAGTAAACAAACAAAATTACCTTTTACTGACCGTAAACAACTGCCAAGATAGCTATCCTTATAGGGAAAATGCCTCGATTGTCATATTTTACCTGGATTTGTAAAGAAGAGATAAATTGGAACAAATTTGTACATTTAGGGACGCTTGGAACGCAGTCAAGGGAGTATCCAAGGAGGAGGCTAAGGAACGCTACATAAAGGCACTTCTGACGATGTTCGACAAAATCGAAAACGTTAGTGATTTTTTATTTTTCTAAATTTTTCAATTAAACACGCAGGAACTTGGACGGTAACTTTACTCCTATGAAGTCTTATAACTCATAGTTGATGGCATAGAAGGATGAAATTATTATCTATATGAAATCTCAAATGTATGTTTTTAGGAAATTGATATGGATACATGGCTGAACAAAGAATGTGATCCAATCATCAAGACCAACTTGGCGCTGCTTGGCAAAGCTTAGAACACTTTCCTGTTTGTATATGTATGCTATATCTCATAATTATTTATATAATAAAATCTTTATCAACACATTTCATTATTGCACTAATCGTATGTGCACTACAAGGGCGATAAACACAGTTAGTATATGGTTGTGTGTGACCCGAAGTTCGCAAGAGAGATACACATCACGAGAAATTAAGTCTCAGAGGTACAATAAGAGATCAGAGGTGTGCAGTTCAGAACATATTCTGGACAAGAATGAAAGACAATTGATTGAGGTTTAACACAAAAAAATGGAAAAAGGGAAGTTTTATCAAGATTCAGGAAAAAGGAGGACTTGCTCACTGCATCCTAGGCCATCAGCGACTTCTGCATAAATTTGTAGAGAGCAGCGATTTCAAAGGATTTTTCTCGCTTTTTCTTTCTTCTCCGCCTCTAGTCCGCTCACGGACTCAAAAATGGTTCATCCCAGAGAGAGACATGCTCTTTGTACGAGTGTCTTTTACAGCGATGTTGACATCGTCTGATTGTTTCTGTGCTCCTTAGCCTTATCTTCTTGATAAGCGAAGAAGTGGAATGTACGATAGACAATATGCACAAAGAAGCCGTCAACGATAATGATTGCGACGAGTCCGAGCATCACCGCTGCTGTTACGAGGCTCGACACTGGAAATTATAGCGATTAGTATCAAACCAGAGTCATATGACTGGTCTTTTGATGTTTAAAACTGATTGAAAAGTCATAACCAAGGCAACATCCAAGAAGCAGCTCATTTGGTTACTGGTGGTTTCGACGATCAGGTCTAAACTCTTGCCCTGACAGTAGTTTTTTCGCATTGAGTACAATACTCGGCTTGGCTCGAAAAGATTACCCTCTGGGCCAGCTTCTACCGTTGTTTCGAATTTGAAATGGAGCTTGCGGTGGAGCGCGGCACTCTCAGCACATGATTTAGTTTGCTTTAGATGGTGCCGTGCTCTACCACAAACAGTCTGCTCTAATTCAAGTTTGGAATCGTTCACCAAGTGTCTAGCGGGATGACTACGATTAAAGGGGTGGAGGACTATATGTCGCCGAATGTGGAAGAGTCCCGCGCGGATTTCCTGCAGGAACGCATGTCCGCGCATGTACAAGGGCGCGTATTTGTCGCAAATGACCGCAGGGACCGCCCTTTTTCGGCGACATATAGTCCCCTACCCGGATTAAAGTCTCACAATAAGATAGCCTTTGTTTCAACGGGATTGGCGGCTGGAAGGCGAGGCATCGCGGCCCAATCAAGACTAGGGAACGATAAGAGAGCACGCTCGCAAGAGAGGCGCGGAGCGTTGCGGGTGCGAGCGGTTGTCTCCCAACCGCCAGTCCCGTTGAATCAAAGCGTAGAGCCGGTAGCGCTTCAATGCACTTCGTAACCTACTTGGAAGAATGCCAAAAAGTTGGGCAGAAGTAAGTTCGCTGCTTTTTCGCCGTTTGCTCGCTGAATTTCAAGTTTCTGGTTCGATTATTGAAAAGTAAGCGGTCTTCAAAAGTCTAGCGATTGGGCTCGTCCAAAATTTTCAAGACGCTTTCTGCTCTCTCATTCCCCCCCCCCCCTCTCCCGTCCTCTCCCTCAGCCGATTCGCCAATTGTTTGAGTAACAGCGCCGATCATAGCTAAAGAGGCATAACTGACAGACGCATTTATCACCGTGGATGATGGATGACTACATGATAAACGCTCGACTACTATCAATATCTATCATCAGCTCATTTTTATCATTTTTCTAGGTGGTAAGAATTTTTCTGCATTACCTCCAGAAGAGGCAGATGATGTGGGATGGAGTCGATGATGGTGGTAGTCGTCTTCCAATGGCTCCATCGGCTGTGCTCGAATGTTTTGCAAGTTTGATAGAATATTGTTTGAAAGTTCAGCACCTTTGATGAGTCTCCACAAGCATACAATTAGCAATAAACAAAGGCACAATGTCCAGAGGGACTGAAAAAAAGTGACTCAACTTTTCAAGAATCAAAAAGCAAAATGATCGAAACCTACATTGAAAAACAGGTATGGCTTGAGTAGACCAGCTCGTTGCTTTGAAAGTCCCAGGAATAAAAAGAATACAGTGAGAAAGTCGACAATGAGCAAAAAGATCTCTATTGTTCCACTGAGACCTAACCGTGGAATACCGAAGAAATACAGTACCGCATTGGCAATGATCGCTAGCAGCGAACAGACTGCTATTATGCGACAGCCCACCTGAAAGTAGCGAGAAATTCAAAAAAAAAGATAGAATGCCGTGAAATTTTTGAAGATTTGCTTTTATTCAATATATGTACACTTTTCTTACAGCTCAATAAACGTCTTATTATCACAGCCAGTGTTTTTAATAAGTGCTGTGGCGCGCAAATTGGCCTGCCGCGTCGCTTCTTCTCGCAACGCTGCGGGGGTGCGCGCTTATACTTATTTTATTTGTTGCGCGCTGGGTGTGCCAAATGATTAAGGAAGAAAAAAGGTTAGAATGATAACATGTCAGATTCGGCTTGATTCCCATCTTTTTCCATGTATTGGAGAGCGCACGGAGATGGCGCAACTACAGAATTTTGCATTTTTCGAACAGATTGAACAGATTGCATACTTAGCACTCTCATTGTCTGCGTCTCTGCAGAGCAAGTTGTTCTTACTCGGGTATAGACGTAGAAGTCCGCAATTACGAACACTGCGAGTTTTCTGATTCACCGAGATTTTTCAAGAATTTTTTTATGGGAAGATTTTGAATGACAAAAAGTAAGTTGCTCCTCCCTCCTACTGATTAAATTCGATTTAAAACCCTCGCCAGGTCAAACCATTCCCACTATGGTCAACCACGCCCACTTTTTGAACGATATTCCCCCACGCGCGATATTTAGTGGGAAAACTATCTGAATTTTACCTGTATTTTTACTTTTCCGCAACAACAACTGTCCGGTGGAGCGGGATCGTCTGTGAAGTCGTAGTTAACCACTGTCTCGTGCTTCGTTTCCGGTAACGCATCTGTAATTTTACGAGATTTTGTAGGGTTACGGAATTAATCAGAATTAAAAGTGTTTCTTCCAGCTAAGATGGCCTACCTATTCTTCTGAAGCCTTCACTTGGCGAATAAGTTGAGTCTAGTATTGCTGTTTCAAATCTTTCCAAAAATAAAACTGGGCTCATGCTTACATAGCAAAGCAGATCGGCTAAGTTTGGACAGAGATGATAAGCATTCTTAATTTTTTTGACCATTGGGATTTGATGTTAAATGAAAGGAGGAATCATACGAAATTCCAAGCCCTTAAGAGCTCAAAAAAAACTTTATCAAACGTCACAAGAGAAACACGTGCATGATTTCAAAGACAAATTGCAAACGTCCTAACATTCCGCGGTTATTTTCTCTGGGAAAATTTTATGCTGCGAGATTCAAACAATTCACATTTTCGTATTTTATCAGGCATAGTAGAATTTTCGACATTAAAGCATCAAGCAGGAGAAAAGAGCAACTGAGGTCAAGCACCTCTGATGGCGCACTGATGCTCCTGATTTGATTTCACTTCTCTCGCTTCATCCCCTCTCACTCTTTGATGAACGAACGCCTTCACAGCTAAATGAAACAACTACTATACACTCGAACACTAAAGGGATCCAAAGGTCTGTTCTTTTTTTTTTCGTAGAAAAAAGGGAAAACTCAAGTTAACTTCAAAGAGGAAAAAGTAGCACTTTCCTGCTGATGTCGACTCAATTCGGTAGAGATCAGTGCTAGGCGGAGAAGGCTCAGGAGTCATTTCGAGCAAGCAAGCAGCGGAACTGTAGGTGTGAAGCGGCAGAACAGCGGTATTTACGTAAAACCTAAGAACATTTGCGTCACTGCCTTAATCCTAGCTGTAAAAACTTGAAGGAAGCGAAACAAACACCGATAGAACGAAAAAATCAAGCTCACTGTGTTGTTAAGAAAAATAGGGAGAGGATTTATGTTAGAATTTTCATTGAAGTCCTTGTAAATAATCCAAATTCGTCTTCGATTTCTGGAAAAACGTCTAGATCAAAAATTGTCAGGAGTCCAGAAATGTTTTCCAAATTCACGAAACGCATGTTAAAAGTACGTACGAACACGTCACAAGAGCTCCACTAAAGCTTTTTTAAAAATTTGGAATACATTCTGAATCGCTAGACTTTCAGCAGTCCAGTGGTATGTTCATTTGTTTCTGATAATTATTTGAAAAAAAATTATAGCATTTTGACGCTTTTTTCACGATAAATAAATAGCGACGGAAAAATTTCCGCAATCAGTTTTTTCTCATGAGTTAGGAGCGCAATTGTAAATCATGATTTGAATTGTAATTTTTCGTTTCTTTCTTTCGACAAATTGGAAAATGTATAAGTTCTTCTCAAAATTCTTAAGCGGGGAAGAAAGATCTTGAGCTTATTGTAGTGATTTTCGTAAAATATATAGAAAATTATGCAGCTATAAGTAATTAGAGTTGGTTTGATCCACTTTAGAATATAGCAATATATTTTTATATTATATAGACCGAATGAAGAAAGAAACGTGATGAAATACTGATAAAAACGATAAAAAATTATAAGCAGATTTTTTTTACCCAATCACAAGTAAGAATATAAAATTTGTCTCTCGTCTGGAAAATGTGCCTCGCAAATTTGGTGAAGAATTATTTTGACGGAAGAATTTTTAGTTTTTGGCAGCTGTTTGCTCTACTAAGCATACAGTCCCTTTCAAAAATTATCCGAAAAATTCTTCAATGTAACTCATTGAGCGTGTAAACGCAAAATAATTTATAGGTTAACATGCGGTAAAGGCAATTATCAAAATTTCTTGTTATAATATAGTAAATTAAAAGCTTTATACGTTGAACAATCGAGTAAGTAGTGTTCGAAAAGAACTCTTAAGTATTGATTGAAAAAATGTGCTCAATCTCAACGTCAAGAGCGCAGAGGGCACTGGCTTTTATTTTTATCTTACTACGTTTATGTCACGGAACATAAAATATTCAATGATTATAGACACTGAATAAGATAAATCTGAGACACGCAACGCCGTTTGGTACCTAATATAAAATTATATACATGATAGAGTTCACCGAGAACTTCCGCTAAGAAGGTATAATTAATCAGGAAGAGGATTTTATTCCTAGACTTGAACTTTGGAGTATCAAGAAACACTTGGACGGTGATTCATCTTCTGCGGTTTTCAAAGTTTAATGACTTAACAGTTTTTTATAGGTGATTATAGCTAAGCTTTGCAAGGTAAACTCATTTCTTTTCGTGCACGCTTTACAAAATTAAATCTAAGGGAATTGCTCACTTTTGTTGTCAGATGTATGAAATATGTAATGATAAGAACCGTGGAAAAGCTCTTAGGAGTTTACAGTCATAAAAGATTATGGAAATTTTTTTTGAGTGAACTAGAAGAAGTTTAATTTCAATGTTTCTAATTAATACACAATACGGCCAACTCACTACAAAACTGTGAAAAAATGAGTTTTTAGCAGACTTTCTGCCGATGTTTCTATACCGATGAGACCGTCACGATGCTAAAACTTTAGTTGTAATTATTTTTCATTTTATTATAGTTTTCATGTGTAGTAGAAGCCCTTTGACGATGCAGCACTGCCCTTGAAAATTTTTTATCAGATGCACCGTCACTGAGCTAGGAAATTACATCTGAGGAAATGTATAGCTTTCGAAGGAATGATAGACATTACTTATATTATTTATTGCACAAAAGTGCTCCTACGACTAATCAAAAAGTTTAGGCAATAGTCACAGGATATAATGAAAAAAAGGAACACATTAGTAATAATGGACTCGGTCCATAGTCTCTAGGCCCAAAAGGAGGTGATACTACCAAACTAACATGGCATGAATAGTGAGTATAAGTTGCCAGATGGTAATGTATCATTCCATAAAAGACAGAGACATGTCTTCAGACAAGTCGTAAAGAGGACCCATCTACTTTGTAAGCACTTGTCTCCATGGATAAGTTCTGGAAATATTTTGTCTCCCTAGAACAGAGTTTTCCAGTGAGCTCAATGTATATAAATTCATTAGAATCATCAATCACAGTTGTTGAGAGTAAATAACAGTGATAAAAGTAAAGCCACGGTCGTCAACGATGTGTTAGACAAATTACGTGAAAAATAATCAGACAACAGCTACTCTTGTACTATATCTGTATCCTGAGCACTATTACCTGGCATTTGTCGATCAGACCCTGTGAAAAACAACATCCGTTCATCCAGAGAATCTTCATAAACAATAGTGGATATTACAGCAAACTGCACGTACATGAGACTAGTCATGGAAGAAAATGGTCCGTAGGAAATGATAGAAAAAATCATGGTGTTCTTTTAAATGGTCTTAATCTGTAGAACAGAAATCAACGAAAGATCAAAGGACACTTTTTTAGTTTAATGTTCATATTGACATCGGATCGGTAGAATATGCGACTTGTTTTAAGAGTGTTTTTGAAGAAAGTTTTGCATCATTGAATATTGTAAATGTTAATTGTTAATTGTTGTTGTTGTTATTGTGTTATTGTTATTATTAATGTTATTGTTTGTCGTTGTTATTTAATTATTGCTATTGTTATTAATTTATTATTAATTCTTGAAAACTTAGCTCAAAAAGTGATATATGTACGGTAAAGACTTATTTGCGGCTTTTACTCAAGTAAAGATTACTCATTCGTTGAAATGCTGGGAGTTGTTGAATCAAATCTTAATCACCCGACTTAAATTTAATAAGTAAGTGCCAACTAAAATATAAAGTAATTCTTTTAGATAATAAAAATAGTGTTTTATATCTTCATAAATTTGCGCTCGCTGAGCATCACTATTAATTTTGAGTAAATTTTGATTTAACCAAGAAACCGTTGTAATTTTATAACCCCTGACCAAAAGATTCTACAATACGAGTTCAAAGAGATGAGCTGAACGGCAAGCACAAAGCGAAATCCGAATCTTTATGAAAATCCTTCAAAAAAATATCTTTATGCTTTTTATCAATAGTGCGCTATATCCCCGCTTTGTGCGTTCACTTCTGATTTTGTAGAATATCTCTAGCTCTGCACAATCGAGCTTTGTGACGTCATTTCGGTAATTACAAGAAAATTAATTAAGATAATTTGTCTTCTCGTGAGTGGCTTACAGAATATTGTGCGGAAATAGCGCATCACATAGGAAACGCAAAAAACTGGTGTGGAGCAATGTAGATTTAAAAATAACATATTATTAAAAATTCAAAATCAAGTATGACTACGAGATAGGCTTCAGAAAGCTTCAAAGGCTTTTTTGGAAAGCTTTAAATGCTAGGAAGGAGGCGAATAGAATTGTTTCGCGAAACTTTCGCTACAAATATTGGTTAGAAAACATTAAACTGTTTTGTGCAAATAATGAGAAAAAACAGCATCTAAATCAATTGAGGAGCTCGAAGTTAATAAGGTTTGAGATCATAGTACTTTGAGGTTGAAAAAGAATGCCCATAGATTATTTTGGTACATCTATTCCTAAAAAAACTCTTTCTCCATATACTCTTAAAAACTTCCCCAGCTGACAGTAAAGCCGAATGAACTCAGACTACGATGGAATTACTTTTTTCTTTGACATTAATTCATTAGCAGCTTTTGGCTGACATTACAGAGCTTTGGCTCGCCAAATTACAAAAAAAAACATATTTGCAGTAATTTTCATGTACTTGTAATACATCTGAAGTCACTAGATTATGAGAAAGAATAGCAGATGCAGAATAGTCAGAGGAACAAACTCCTTAGTAACGGATTAGTGCGAAACATAAAAAAGTGGTGATGAGCTCAATTCATTACATATCATTATAGAAGGTGGATTTAGGAGAGCACATACTATTTCGTAAAAAGGTTAACTCCAACATTTTTCATAAATTCGAAGGTTCCAAAACCAAAGAGATGATCTGCAAATATTGTTTGTCATAACCAAAGAAGCTATTTATCTATATTTATAAGATTTATATCGATCTTCATCCACGCAAATCGCATCAGGCACTGGAAACAGCTGTTTTCTGATTAAAACAACATTTGGTAGGGATTGCGCGACATATGTTCCTGCACGAGATCTACAGCTACATGGCAAACACGCACAAATAAAACATTACTGTTTTATTGGAGGCTTTTTAGAGAATTTGGGGAAGATGGATGGGGGGGGGGGATAGGTGTATTCATAGTGAATTTATATTTTGCTTAGATGCAGTGACTGGGTATTAGTAGGGGTAAGTTGAGAATGCTTGGAAGAACTCACTATTCAGCGGCTGCGACGTTCTGGTCGTGGAGCGAAGATGCGACACTCGCGGATTGGCCGCGCGAGTACAGTTCGAGAGTTCAGCCGTGGCGGTGGACGAGGTGGAAGGTAGATCAAGTAGATCAACTCGTACCGCATTCTGTGTGAATACAGGCGACGCAAGACGACTTCTGGCCGGGAAACGCGTGCCGTCGCTGCGAAGGCCGCCGCCTTTCGTGCTTCCATTCATCTCCTCGTCAGAGCTGCGCCCACATGACGGGGCCCCGGGCGACTACCAGGCGACGACGACGGCGGCGGCGGCGGCGAGGAGGTGGGCTGTACCAGTAGCCGCGAGCACCACCCTACTGCAGCAGCAGCAGCACTGTGTCGCACGCGATTACGCGCGGCGCGCTTGCGATGGGTGAATCTCGCGATTGCGAGCTGGAGAGCACTAATTGTCTTACACTCTGCCCTGACGTTTTTCATTGCCACCTATCACAGCGAAACATATCTGCTCGTTATTACCTCCGTGAAAACACGTCAGTGTGCACCCCGGCTCAAATCCTCGTCATATTTCACACTGAAAAAGTTTTGGTTGGCCATCAGCTGCCAACACCTCTGAGATGCAGCATTTACCTAGTTATCTTGCACCAAATCACATAAACTAAACTAAACCTCTGCAAAGCAAGTAAACCACTCAAAAACGCAAAAATCAAATAGCAATCCAAGAATGCATTTAAGTATTAGCACCTAAAGGAAGTCTTGTTCCCCTCTTTTGATCTTCCAAAATTCTGGAAAGTTCAAGAAAGTTTCATGTTTCGCTTATGTGAGGAAAGTACAGTGGGCTATCTACCGGCATCATTTTCATCTCCCACGGACATTACTTGCAATGATTATTGAAGCTAAACATCACTTCAATAATCATTGTCTTCTTTACTTCCTAAAATTTCCTTCCTTTATCATTTCCATTCTAGATTCTGATGGATTTCCAGGGTCGATGTCGATGCGCAGTGCAATAGTTCAAGCTTTCAAACAATGCAGTTTACTAAAAAATATTTTTTAAAAATTCAAGATCGGAATTCTCATATGCGACATGCTTTAACGCTATATCCACATAGTTTGAAAATTAGGGAAAATTTTTCAAAAAAATTGTGAATATTTCCCTTTGAGCTTTACAAAATTTATTTTACGACCTAATAAGATAAAAAATAACTAAAACATGTAACATCCCTCTAGAAACTTGGTAAACATTGCTATTGAATCAAAAGAAAAAAGTATTTCAGAAGTCAGAAAGTAGCATCGTCAAGTGGCCGCTAGAAATGGAGTTGAAGTATGCAAAAAAGTAATAATTGGATTTTGCATCGTACTTAGGAGAACCCTAGTAAAAAACCTCAACGAAGAAGCCGATAATACCAGAGTATTAACCAATGTTAAATATTCCTTTGCAGGTACTTTCATTTCTTCAACTAAAGTGAGATTAATAAGCTGGAAAAACAATCACAAATACTGATTACTATGAGGTTTCCGGAAATTATTCGCAGCACTGTCAGGATTGATATGCGAAGTGCACTTCTAGACATTCATATAATATATCGTAGGTAGTGCATATGGAAACGAAAAAAAATTTATTTTAATCAAAAAGTTCGAGTGAAGCTATCCATGCATTAGCGGTGAGACATTTTGATTATTTGCTATTAAATCATCTACAACTTTGCAAATACCTTCTTTTCAGAGCTGTTTAGAAAATTACCTTCAGCTCGAAGCAGTTTTTACATTCACTCTATTCTTTTGACTCTGCGATAAAAGCCGATCCAGTTTGCTTTCTCAGCAAGATTGCAAGAAAATTTGTATAAAATAGAAAACTCATATGTATAAATCCACCACAGTAAATGTGAAATTCATAAAAATTGCTAAATGATCAGGTTAATTTTTATACTTATCTCAAAGACAGTAAAAGACTATAATGACTTACCGTAGCTGTCTTTACGCAGAACATATTATGAGAAATAAGGTGGTATATTTATTTTTTGTTTATTTGATACGAACAAGGTGTACTACATCTGGAACATCTGTGATACTTAGGACATAAACAGCAACAAAGAAAACAAAAAAATATATATCGAATCAGCTGAAGGCCGAGCCTCGAATAGTTTTCTTGAAGAGAAAGGGTTTGAGCTTGCATAGGCCATGTATGCTGTTTCGAATGCGCAGCAATTTCTTGTGAGAAAAACCTTTGAGGCCAAGTTAGGAGTTGTGAGAAGATTGGAGAGTAACTTTCAGTAGATAGTGAACTTCTGAGAGGACCACATCCGTTTCTCCACAGAAGTTGAATATCAAAGGTGGTATTTCTGCCAACTTCTCAAAATAGCATTGCGCAAAAGAATTTTCCTTGAAATGGAAACGCTTTCCAGGTCAGTCGACACCTGGTAGTCCAATAAAAAGCTTTTCAGATCTTTGTGACCAGCCGAAACATCATCATCGTTCTATAAGTTCTACTCTGGACCACGACGAGCATCCTGTGCAAGACTAACAGACTAGATTCCACGAATCATTTCAGATTTTTGCTTACGGGGTACTCAGTGTGCTTCATCATTGTACTGACTGGGCAACCTACAGTAAGCAAAAACTGAAACGATTTGTGGAGTCTGACATCCTATGTACTGTGTCCAAGAGGGCACTTCTTTCAGACAATCGCAAATGACTTCCGGGGCAAACTAAACTTCTGAAACTTCCTGGGCGGTCGTTCCTATTGGGCCATGTGGGTGAGCCCCGCCCTACCTAACCCCTCCCTACCTGGCAGCTCCAATAGGAGTGTCCCACCGGAAGTTTTAGAACCTCAGTTTGCCCGGAAATCATTTGCGATTGTCGGCGTGTATATCAGAAGATGCACCGCGCCGAGCTGAGTCGGATTATGGTTTTGGATTGAGAATTTATCCACTTTGAAACGAGATGTGGCCACGCTACGGTGATGTCACATGAATCGGGCGACTGTGCGTCGCTTTTTCAAACAAACGACGGCTTATCACCTACATGTAAATTATTTCAAGATTAAAGTATTGATTTATCAACGCAATGATCTAACACGTTTGAAGGCCCATTGTTTATTCTAGAACATCGCTCATCAGGTAAGGAAGGCTGAAGATTAGTTCCAAGAGCTTCCGAGTTTTGTAGAAACGCTGCGGTCAAGCCAGACTTCCATAATGCTAATTTGAGGTGCTCAATGAACAATAAAAAGGACGAACAGGCTTCGAAAGAGTCACAATCGTCGTTGTTTTATTTGTTTCATAGATATTAATTTTTAGAACAAAAAAGTAACAAACAGAGATTGAGCTTCTAGAAAATTGGAACTTTTCAGCCTTTTTCAGTTTAATAGCCGAGGTGGTATGACAGTAAGTTTTGCACTGTATTTACCAACAGTGAAGCAGCTGAGATGAATATTTGTGCAGATACACATTTGTCTGAAATGACATAGGCTGTTCAATTGGATCAGTTGAAGTGATGAAGGAAACGAGTAGAGAATGAGTCCTACTTCTTCCTACGTGCTCTAGCGATGCGTCGACGTGACGCAAGACCTTTGCGCGCGGCAGGCTAATTTAGCATCATCGCAATCAAAACAGACTGTAAGCGCAAGTTTCTTGAAAAATATGATGTGCAAATTTCACTTCCAACTACTCGACTGAATATACTGCGGAAAGGAATTAGTAGAAAGAACTTATAAAGACAATTGAGAACTATGTAACTCTGAATAAGATGGTTACATTGTGGAGTTCCAAACACCCAGAAATGTACTTTTGCAAAGATAAAACCCGGCACAATACTCGAGTTATTAGACTTGAAGGTGCAGCAATTGTAAATTTGAATGAGAAAGGCCTCTCTAATTGTTCGCACAACGTACCGGAACTCGAGTCGAATTAGAAGAAAAAAGCTGCGAATTCATGTGCAAATTGCTCGGAATTGCTTTTCATTGAGTTTTCTATAAAAAATCATGACCTTTTGAGTAATGGCCAGCTACAAATGCTTGAATCTGGAGGAAAAAGCGGAATGTTTGAGGAACTACAAGAGCTTGGATTGTCGTCTCGTTGTCATATTTCTTGGGAGAATCACGCTTAATTATAAACAATTAATCACTTTGAATGGGTTTTTCCTCTCAGTACCACGAGTACTCGCCAAGTCGAACAAAATATTTCAAGTTAATCGTAATGGTTGTTAATTTTGGGTCTCTGAGCCGGAAGCAAATGCCAAGAACTTATTCGGGGACTTGATGACATAAGCGCTGTTGTCATTCGCTTACTCAGCCCGGAATCTAGATCTTCTTCAACCGGAATTTCGACAGTTCACAGTTCAAGTGTTCGGCATTATCAGTCAACATTTACAAAGCATTAGCTTGAATGATTGACTCAAGCTCGTTTCTGTGAGCTGATCACAAAATTTTTCATTGTTTATCGAGTCAGATAGACAAATTTCATGTCATATGACTTGCTGTGCTTCGCTACAGTACGACTACAGTACTCACTGCAAATCCACAACTACTCAGCTTGGATTACGGAATTTGTATGTTTACCGCAAGAACAGCCTTACTCCTTTAGAGCAACAATCTTTTACCAAATCATGCTCTGAACTACGAACTTTCACACCTAGACAACTTTCAATGGCATTTATTTGCTCTTCTTATGATCGTTCGAACTCCTGGATCGCAATCAAAGGGTGCCACGGGTAATATTTACTATTTAAACGGAGTTGACTCGCAAAATAATACTTCCTAAATTGCTCTCTTCACATAATCCTAGAGGCACTGCACTCGTATGGAGCACTTGTCTATAGTTATAGTTTTGCAAAGATAATTCACAAAGTTTTCTAGCGTTCGTAATCCTTAGAAGAAGGTTGAAAGACTCACTGAATATAAATTCTAGTAGATGTATCTGAAAATTACAGTAACCTTGAGTAATTTTTTTGGTGTGATCTCTACTCCATTCATATCCTTTCAACCTTTTGTTTGCACTCAGGTTAAACATTTAAAGTTTACTCAGTGGGTGATTGAGCTAAGAAAAACAAAGAACTTCCTTTTAGCGAATGTTGATTCATTACCAGGCGGATGATTTGATCCTTTGTAGACTTAGTAACCACCTTCCATATTAGCTCTCGTGCAGATCCGTTAGCCACAAGAGTGAAACTCGTACGAGTTTTCTCATTTGTAATAACGAAGCAGATTCCGTGCAGTACATAGTAAGTCTTCTACAGAAGTTATAGGACTTGATGTTAAGAAGCAAATATGCAATTCCAAAATTTTTTTTTGATAAAAATCGCATTTGCAAATTCATAAACTCTTCCACAGAAAGCTCAATAGCCTGCTATCCCAGAATACGTTTTTTTTTGTGCTGGAATTTCTGCGGTAGTTTCGGAGAGACTCTAGATTTTTGTATTCTTAGTTATCTTGAGACAGCGAAACATTTCCCATTATAGTCATTCAAAGGATGTTCATGGACTTCAAAATCCAAGCGCATCTTGATAAAAAGTAAAATCCCTCCTTTTTACTCTACCTCTAATTTTGCTACCTAAGGTAACTGTAGCCTTGCAAAGAAGCGATTAAGAGCCACTATGTTGCAAAACTGTGCAAAACCGACAAAAGCCGCTTTTTTAACACCAAAATCTATTTGACAAACGGTAAAAGAGAACAAGTCGACGCCTAATCCACGTCTGCCTCGACGTCTAACCCCGTGTGCGTTTTGCGTCTGTATATTTGTTGATCTCAGTTCACGCCACCGTTACCGGACCTCCGCCGTGTACTCCTAACGCTTTCCCCTTTGCACTCACTTGCTTTCTGTGTGAGTGTGTGTGATCATATAAACAGGCTTTGCTCGGTCGGATATTGTTTACTAGTCCGTTTCTCTCATCATCTTTATTAGATCAGGTAGCTCAGATCGCAATCCTTAGTTTGCATCCTGTAGAGCTTGCGCCAACCTCACCTCTAAACCATCTAGAATTTTATTCTCTCAATTTGCAAACTCTCAGTAAAACCTGATCTTGTTGTCTGTGTTTTGCATCTTCACTAAGGTTTGAAAAATCACTAAAATTCTATACTAGTGATCTGCACAAGTTAGAGTAGTGCAAAGGTTTGATCTACCTCTATACAGTACTACCTTAACACAATGACTGCACAGGTTAGTGTTGCTCCAAGTGCTGATCTACCTTTACTTGATACTGGAGTAATTGACCTACGCGGGTTACTGTAAGCAGTAAGCTGCTCTTTCTTCCGTGTTGGATACTGGCGTAATATAATGATTCACACGATCTTGCAGAGTTATATTGAAAAATGAAAAATGAATTACGAAGCTATATTAGTTATTTATATTTATAGTTATAGTTATATTTTGTGCGATTCAAAATAACTTTTTCAGAGTTACTTTGCATTGCACAAAATTTTATTTCCAGTAAACCTTGAACATTTGCTCAACGAATTGCTGCTGGCAACACTAAAAATCATTGAAAGATATGTATGAAATGCATATGGTCGCATAAAAGAATGTGAACTGTCGTCAGTAAGCGGAACTGTTTACATGCTATGTTGAACACTATTGTTTAGTATGTCTTCAGGTTTTACTGATCGAACTAATGGGATTTGTTTCGGTTTGTTATCACACAAAATGTAAAATAACTGGTCAGTCTTGTCCACTCTTATGAGTTCCTATCATTCAATGCTCTTTGCTCATCGTTCCATCTTGTTGCTCAGTATTCGTAACAATAATCAGTATAATTAAAATACTATAACAAGAATATTTTGTGCATTTGATAGACGTTCAAATTCAACTATAATTTTCAGAAAAAAAAGTATTAGGTTCTCATTTCATGTACAATTGATTGCGTATCTTTGACAAATATAGTTTTATTTGTGTTGAAAGCAACCAAATCTTATAGCAAAAACAGCTTTGAAAAAACTTTACTATAGAAGTTTGCTTGCTTTGACTCATGCTTGTGCCAGCCGTATGCGTTGCATAGGTCAAAGATTTTTTCGAATTCTACACTTACGTTATGATAATATTTGAGAGTTTGGAAAAAAAGGCTAGGGACTCGGTATTCCATAATTCTTACTCTTCCACACCATTGAACATATCGATTCAAAAAATAAGACTTTGTGCTCGGCATATTGACAACCGCAGGAGTACAGTACGCTTATTTCCAGTTATCGTTCATCTTGGCATACACCCTTCTTTTGATCATATACGATCTAGCTTCTCTTCTTAATAGCTACGCTTCTTTGTGATACACACGTGCTGCGAATTGTTTTTTAGAGCAGATTAAATAAGGGAAAATTCTTTGCAGCAATCTGAGCGTTTGCAAGATTCTACTTCGATATCATAACTATCGCAAAGACCATAAAGCTGCATCGAATGCACTTTCTCACTGATTATTAATAAAGGTGTCTAAGCTTAAAATCAAGTACGAAAGATCTAGAAGAGTGCACATGATTACCATGCTAACAAGAACTAGCATCTTTCATTCAATTGAACATTTAGCGATTAGTTAACAAACTATTGGATCCTACTATTCTCATTTTGACTATTATTTCCTTACTGTTTTCACATCGCTTGTCCGTCTCGGTTTTTCCCACTCTTCTTTGGGAAAACCACAAATTACGTGAATTCATGAATAAGGAACATCTCTAACAACACATCTACCCTTAAAATTCAACTGGCTTGGCGGCTGGAAGGGGGGGGGGGGCTTCGGAACCTGATTAAGGTCGCTCGCGCCCGCGGCGCAGTCTGCGTCTCCCTCGCGCGGGCGCTCCCTTAACATTAAGCCTTAATTAATTGTAAGTTTCAGAAAAAAGATTAGGATATGGGACCATACTATTCTATAGTATGGTCCCATATCCTGTTCCTTACTATTAGCTCACGAAGCCCCGCCTTCCAGCAGCCAAGCCACTTGATTCAAAGGTTACTTCCATACATCGACATTTGATTTATTTTCGCCGGCTCACCATTTATTGCAAATTTACGGTAATTATGTGCGCAAAAGAGTTCGTAAAGAGAGAGTGGGTAAAGTTTGCCAACGTCTTTTGGCAATTCACGGTAACTAGCCTAATCTCTTACGTAAGTAAATATTGTGGGTTATAGATCGTGTTCGTACGCACATTCTCAAACGTTTCGACCAGAGAATTTCTTTTTGTGTTCGCATCTCACCCCGCACGTGGAAGCTTACAATATAGTAAGATCTCCGAGGGCGTGGATATTTGTTTACCAAAACGATTTGGCAACTTCCTGGTCTTTTCGAGCCTTTTGTTCATAGTACTTGTTCGCTGGCTATATCATGCTGCATAATCCGTAGAAAAAACCATTTCCGGTCCGCTGAACGTCAAGCACTCCGTAATCTCCGCCTAATCCTGTAATCAACAAAGAAAGTTTTTTTCTTGGTTATCAGAGTGTCACTTTTAAGTGTTCGTCGGACTTATACAGTCCATATCAGTATAGTACAAAGTAAGTGAAAAAAAGACTTATTTTTTTACAAAAAAATAAATAAATTCTAGTCGAAAAAGTCTAATGGTATTCCACGTGGATGCTTCACCAATTAAAAAGTGCAGCGCTTACTTTGGTGAAACCGTAAGCCCCAGAACTCGTGAGTGATACTTTTCCCCTTCCTTTTTTTGCCAAATTATTATTTTTTGTTTCATCA
The DNA here is from genome assembly GCA_958299035.1 of Cylicocyclus nassatus. NCBI lineage: Eukaryota > Metazoa > Nematoda > Chromadorea > Rhabditida > Strongylidae > Cylicocyclus > Cylicocyclus nassatus. The sequence continues at coordinate 5,724,345 of CATQJL010000326.1, read as the reverse complement.
ATTTTTTTCTAGCTGTTGTCATGATTCCCGACGATTTCGATGAATGTAGAACGGACTACATAGATGCTGCCTCTCCCCGAGGTCTTATAGAAGACCCACGGACCACCATGTCATGGATTAAAAATAAAAAGGCAGCGTAAGTAATTTTTCCAATGGTACACTTTCTTTCTAAGGTCACAAATTGTGGTCTTTTGTCTTTTTTTTTGCCAGATTTTCTATTCGACTTCTTTTTTTTCAAATGTGGTGCTTCATGAGTCTATACATAAAATAAAAAGAATAAAAAATAAAAAAATAAATTGCATTTTTCCAGAACATTTTTCATAAACTTGCTCACCTGTCTCTATGCCCTTATACTAACTATTGTGGCTTTTATTATTGAAGTATCACCTGTGTGGAGAGATGATATCTGGTTGGCAGAAGCAGTAAGTTTACCTTGCCATTTCTTGCCATAGAAAAAATCTGCAATTTTCCGTTTTCCTTCATGGCTATATTTTCAGATCTTCTTCATTTTTATGTACAGCATAGGCATTGTATTTTTCATCTACTGCTACTTATTTATTATCCATCCAGAGGCCTATAATTATTTGATTGGACGGCTGGCGCGAATGAGGTTCATCAAAGCTTCTCATGTAGGTGGTAATAAAAATTTGTAACAAGTAATAATTTTTTTTGTTTCGATCTCAGATGTGGACCATTCGAAAAACTAGCCATACTGGAGAAGGAGCAGGCACTCTTTACCTACGATTAGGAGCACTATGTTAGTGTGGTTAGATTTTTCTAAATTGCATAAATTACAATTAATTCTATTTTAGTTTTTGGGAGCGCAGGCATCATATTGTTCGGATTAGAAGTCTTCTTATGTATCGAGAACCATATCTGCAGAGGAGCATCTATAGCAAAGCATGTTGTAGCTATGATATTTACATTCATACAAATGCATTTCATATTTTGCAATTCGAAGGTGGGTTTACTTCGTAAATGCGTAGTTTGTAACTTTACAGTAATCTTATATTAATTTTAGGTGGTGATAGAGTGCTACACCTTGGGTAAGCTGGGTATGATGCATTTGGTCTCGGTTAATCTATGGACATGGTTTCGTTTTGTACTGGCCAAAACAGTAAGTAATCATTGCAGTATTTTTCCCAATTTCTGTCTATACTGCCTATGCTAAGGTTGATTGGAGGATATAAGATCTGAGCATAATTACTATATTCCAGGCCCACAAAGCAGCTAAGAAATATGCTCCAGAATCGTCATCATCATCCTCATCAAGCGAAGAGGACGATTATTCACGCGGAGGGGTGAGAAATCTCTTTTATATTGCATCCACATGAAAGATTTATTCATTTTAGAGTCATGATCTACTAATTAATGTTGTAAATAAAACAATAGAAGCACTGACAGAGTCGAACACAGCTGTATACGGTAGCACATCATCTTACAAAAGCACAAAGCAATCTCTGACTGCTTTAACGCAGTTTGGCGATGTTGCCACTTTTCTTACGACATGTTTAGTAGAGTAAGTTATTAGGAACTTCCGGTCAACATAATCAGAAAAATTTTTCTCTAGATACTCATTGATTGGCGCTGCAGTAATGTTCATTCAGTGGAAATCTATAGGATGTGAATCAAGCCATCATTCCAGCAACGAAAATATGAAGCGTAAGCAGAAAATGAGGATTGATTGCAGGTCAGAACATCAGATCTTCGTTGTATCAAAAATAACTTCATAACTTCCAGAAGGTAAAACCGTATTTGCTGTTATGCAGTGAAATAGATCGTTCAAAAGAGCATACATGACAATTCTAGTCGCGCAATGAATAAATAGCGAAGTGCAAAAATGTTGGCTATGGTGAGGCATCGTACCTCCAACCGTTTAGTTATAGGTCGCCAGCGCTAACCACTGCACTGACTGTTGGATATTAATTTCCGGCTAGAGTTATCCAAGTTATCTGTTGGTTTGAAAACAGAGCAGTTAGAAATAGATCATAACTCTTTCAAAAATTTGTCCTTTGAAGCGAAAGCAGATTTGAGATAAGCTTTTCAGAACTTAAACGAAAGTAGGTTTGAGATCAGCATGTTTAGGGCTAATTTACGAGAAGACGTAACCTAAAACTCAGCTTTTACAACTCAGCCGAGAATTTCTTTGGCTTAGAATAGTATGCACTCAATAAAATTGCCCTTATTTTCAGCTCATCGTCCACAGGTCTCTTCGCAGGGATCATCTTCCTCATTGCTTCATTTGTATCTATGGGCATGTACACCATATTCGAGGAGCTACGAAACAGTGCGGGCGCTCAGCTGCTATTCGGAATCATGGACCTTTGCATGTTCAGCATGACTCTTGGAGCGTGTTTATTCGGACTTTGGAGGTTAGAGATTGATTCTAGTAGAAATCGAGGAAAATTACTTAAATTATAAATTAACCGTTTAGAATGAGAGCTCTACAGTATCGCCTACATGCGCATGGAGAGGTTATTGACGAAATTCTTCTTATAATAGGGCTGGTTGGAGAAATTGTCTACTGCGTCATTGGTAAGTGACGCTCTTTCTCTGAAAATCAAAAAATTTTATATATGGTTCCAGGCTTGGATATCTTCATCACCAACCGACGAACACATAAATATCACTCGATTCTTCCTGCTTTCGTTTTTGTAGTTCGTTTAGTGCAGGTGGTAGTGCAAGCAGCGTTCATTTTGGTAACTTCAAGGTGAGCAGAAAATTTCTGGTGGGAAAATCTATCATAAGGAAATTGTTTTAGGCTTCGCTGCCTGTCACCTTATACTATCAAATATAAACCTGGCAAGCAAATGATCACCTTTCTACTCGTGGCCAATGCTACGCTTTTTGTTTTCCATACATATGAAGGTAAGTAGAGTGACTGAAATCGGGAAGAAAAGGAAAAATTTGCAAATTTCATACATCTTCCCTCTAAAAGAACATCACTTAATTACATTTTGCTTTTTTTTCAACAAATTTACAGCTTGTTCTATACGTCTCAAAATGGAGAATTGTTTCAGAATTATTTCAAGAAGGTTAGAGACTTTATTCAATAATAAGATTAAAAAAACCCATGTCGACAACTGTTCGCAAAGGTCTTCAATCAGCACGAGACTTTTCTAAGAGGGTAATTTGCAAAATAAAATCAGAACTAAAAAATTCTGGCCTAGAAAGTTTTCAAATTAATTCCATTGCTTTTTTTACAGTATTTTTCACGTCAGTTTAGAAAAAAAACGATTTACGCATCCCAAACATAGAAAGAAATAACTCTGTTCTTTGCGCTCGAACCGTCCAGCAGTGACCAAACTAACCATTAATGCATCGCACAAATTCTTAACGGTGATGCGATCATATTTGCACAGTTCGAGGATATTTTCTCTAAACACTAAGTTCAAGTGTTCTCAAAGTCAAAAATCAAAGGACATAGAAACACTCGCGAAACTGGTTATGATATGTTTGTGTTCGGTTTCTCGAATTTGCCCGAGTGCAAACTCGTAACTTTTGACCGCTCAACCAGTCCTTGTTCACAACACGGGTACAGCTTGTATATCACGATTTTGCGTCGAAATATCAATTAAATGATACAGAAAATAATTTTTATGAACAAAATGGAAACTACGGTGCAAGGCAAGGAAAAAGCAATAGAAAAAAGTGACATAGGATGACAGATTCCAAAAAGAGAAGAGATAGCACACATTTTGCCCATTCTGCAAAAATAGAGTCAAATTAAAAACAAATCAGCCAGACTAGATTACCTAACTATGATTTCTTCATTTTGCATAGTATCACACCAATTTCAACTTCAACTTTGAAGGCTTCGTTATCTCGCTTTACTCTGCTCGATTGCGGCTATAGTAATCCATAAATAAACAAAGCCGCGTAAAATTACGAGCAATGAATCACAGTTCAACATGAGAACCAGTTCATCATATTATTCATGCACCGGTCTAATCACCACGATCTTATCCGAAAATTGCAAACATCATATATTTTATGAACCAAAACCTTTTAATGGCTATTCAGGCATCATCGATATCGTCCCAAGCAACTCGTTCGCAGTCATCAAAATTAACGTCTTTATAATATCTTATAAATTTTACCACGACAAATTTGTGTAAAAAGAGCGTGATACTTCATTGTCATATCTTCAGGAATGAAATCGAGTTTTGGTATCAGCGGTTACGGAGGAACTACATACACAAACCTCATTTATGCTGTAGCGCCATTGCTCGTCTTCTACAGGTAAAACAATTTTTTCAAGAAATTTTGTAATCCATGGATGTTGGAGGAAAGGTGGAAGATATGAAGATTGCTAGAAATGTAATGTAGCTGTGAGTAACAACTTCTGAACGAATTCTTCGCCTGTTAAGCCTTGTAGTAATGTATTATTAGTATTCAAATATGGGCAATCCGTCCCAACTTTATGCCATCTAGATAGTTTCCATTTCATTATTTCCAGATTCCACAGCTCCGCATGTCTGGCTGAGATTTGGAAGCACACCTACAGCACAAAGTCACATCCAGGCGGTTCGATTATGACCGATTCAAATCTGACTTTGGAAACGACAACCTCGGAACGACGACAGAGTCATTCGTGATGTGAACGAACGCTATCAACCTTAATGACCATTTAGTATTCTCTTCTTGTCTTTGTTACATTACGAGTCCGTTCTTCTACCTCATTGGATTTTATCGCTATAGCATGGAAGGCTTTTCTTTAAAAATTTAAGTTTTGATCTACTGCTTTACCTCCTTTGAATTTATATTCTGCAACGTTTCTGTACATATACGGATGCCATAAACCTCTTCGATGCAGTTATTCTCTTCTGCTCCTCTGAACTCAGACTGCCTTCGAAGTTTGAACGAGCCAGAGCAACACAGCGCTGGCACGGCGTTGGCACGGCGTTGACGCAGCGTCGGCACAAGTGCTGGGGAAGCTGGCGCCGTATCAGCGCTTCTGATAGTGTTGTAGCGCTTATCCTTCACGATTTTTCGTGCGCAGATTGGTCCAAAAGTTCCCTCGAGCAGATTTAAAAGTATTATTTTGGTTCAAAAACATTACAATATTTTACAGAAATGCATGCAAGCTTGTCCACATAATCAACGCCTAATATCACAAAATTATTAAGAAGTTAAAAGAAATTATGATCATGCGGCGCCGCTATCACAGAGACCCAAAAATAGTCAAATTCAAGTGCAAAATCCAAGACGAAGAAGTTGACAGGCAAATTGTAGATTTTGAGCTTATCGTCTGAAGGCTTGGCGAATTGGCTCGTAAATGTCGATCTCCTCTTCGACTCTCTCCTGCCTGCAATACATGCCATTTTAAAACATATAGCAAAGTATTTAATACTTTATTTCTGTCAGAATTGTTTAGTAGATTATGTCGTTAGTTTAGGAAGTTAGCGAAAGGGTGGTGAAAAATCCAGTGATTATACTATATACAGAAAATTGCTTGGCACTTGAATATCACAGCAAAAATGATTTTCTACATAAAGATATCGTATAAATCTCTCTAAAGCAACTCTGTATTTCTAATATCGCGAGGAAGTGCTTTGTCGCCAGTGGCACGGGATCGACTAGTGGCAGCTTCGACAGCATCCATAAGAAGGCCCTGAAATAAAGACACGTTAATTTTTTGGGTGGGAGGGGGGGGGGGGGTAGTGGAGCAGGAAGGAAGAACAGAGAACAGATTGTAGCACATCAAAAACTTTGTAAGTAACAATAAACTGTTCGAAATCAAGCTCAGTATTGGGCCTCATTCACTTCAGAAGAGAAGTTGATCCAAGAAACTAGTTCCAATTATCGCTGATGTTAGGAACTCTCAGAAATTTACCAAGCTTTTTGAAAAGCAACTAGTGCATGATACTCTGAAATGTTAATGCTCATCAAATTGAAATTTGATTGTGGACCCACCAATGCTACATGTTTTATTAGAAATCTAACCATAAAAGCGAAATGCTGGAACCTTTGTAGTAAACATTTGCTCAGCACTTTTAGAAATATGAAAGCTCGACGGAGTTCAAAAAATTCTGAGCTTTCGTAAACGCTCGCTTTCCTACTTCGACTCTATTTAAGCTAGTGGACCTTGATAATTCGTTAAGAGCGGCTGGCGGTGCAGTTCATTTTTCTTGAGCCGGCTCCTCCCCCCAATTGATCATTAGACCTGAGGGGGTGTGGTTGGCAATATACACGTATGTCTTATGTACATGAACTCCCCTCTCCTCATAAACCTTGCCATTTCCAAAGCCAACATATAATCAAATTTGAAACCAACCTTCAATCCACCTCTTTCCAACTTATGCATTCCATAGACCGATGAACCTCCAGGGCTTTGCACATCATCTTTCAGCTGGGCGGGGTGCGCACCTAAAGTGCAAGTGTGTCGATAAATTAGAACATAGAAGGAAATAGAAATGGTATGCTATACACATGCATGTACTTGATGTGATGATCTTAAGTAATGTGATTGGATTGGTCAAATGAAGCATCATTCACATGCGTATCACGTCCACAACGGTCAAATAAGGGACTTCATTATCAAGGGCGATAAGGCAGATCTTTTTCAGTTCAGAAATTATTGCCTACTTATCTCGGTTCGTACTGGCACATTTTACATATGATTTACAAATTAATTTCAGTAGAAACTGCAATTCGAACAAGAAAAGTATTATTGACATGAAAGTTAAACACAAAAAATAGATGCTCAGCACGTAAATTTTTACTATCCAAAACTACAGAATTTTGACTACAATAAAATTCATAAAAAAAATTATTCAAATTCCTGGAACGCCGTTTCTTATTAAGATGTCTTTCTAATACTGTTAGCATGACAACTCTCTCCAAAATTTACATTTTGTTTGCATGTCAACATGATTACACTTATTTTCACAATCTGTTTCAATCCGGAATAAGCTAATGATGGGCTGACGCGCGTATGCTTCGCATCGGTTTGCGAGAAGGCAGCTGCAGGATATCATGCCAGGACCGTTGCCTGCATCTACTCATTTTGCTGGCAAAATGCCAACGCTTATGCGCGCAGCTACGGAATCAAAATGCCTTGGCCATGGGTGAATACTGTATTAGACCCTGATACGTCTTTACTACCAACTATTTGACCACTCCATACTTTTAACTCCATTACTTTTGATTCTACTACTTTACGATTCTCATACTATTTATTTTACTATTTTCCACTAGTACACGTGGACTCACACGATCGGTGTTTTTGTTCCTAGTGCAAATCCTAACCTGTTTCCAAAACCATCTTAGCGGCTCCAAGCAAAGTGTATGCAGCCAGTTGTATGGCTAGATCTCTAGGCAATCCGACCTTCACCCCTCCATCAGCAAGTCCTTCTATGACAGCGAACATCTGAAAGAAATCTTGTCATGTGTGTGCGGTTCCAGACATTGATAAATGATGAACATCAAATTCAATCAAGAACTCGAACTTGAACTAACGTAGCTGGGACCGGATCCAGATAGACCGGTCACCGGGTCGATGTGCGCTTCGGGCACTTCGACGGCAAATCCGACTGTGCTAAGTAGATCTCTGGAAAATCCTCTCAGAATGTGATTATACAAAAAGATTTCTCTTGAAATTCGTACCTCACAATCTCTGAGTCACCATCTCGACAAGCCGAACCCATAGCAAAAGCGGAAGCTCCTGCCCGAACCACAGCTGGGGTGTTCGGCATCACGCGCACTACGCGAGATTTCGCAGGAAGTAGCTAAAATTTCCCCAATATAAACTCCGCTTAGAAAACATATAGCAAAGCCACCTACCGATTCAATGTTTCTTATAGTGATTCCTAGTGCTATAGAAACAACCAGCTGTTCTTTACTCAAAATTGGAGCGATCTCGGAAGTAACCTGTAAATCGTTCTTTTTTCCTATTAATTGTGAAAAATGTTCTTACCTTGCTAACGTGGGGAGGTTTCACAGCCAGGAAAACGACATCACTTTTATGTGCCACCTCTGTGTTGTCATGAGTGGTTTGAAGACCAAGAAGCTGGAAATATTAGGATATTTCGGGTCCAAGACAGCTCGTAACAGTTTTACCTTGCACTCGTTAAGCAAAGCCACATCTTGTTTGGGGGAGCTGGCAATTATGTTTTCTGGGGCAATTCGTCCTGTAAATTAAACTTCATCATCCGAAAACACTTATAAAATTGGCAAGAACTAGAGAACAGATTAATACATTTGATTTTTCGTCGGCGTACAACTTAGAAAATTTCAGCTTGCATGTGACGGTAGAGCGAATCCCAATTTTCATGTGAATTCATTTAATGCAAAGAATCACTCTATGTTAAAACAGTAACAAAGCAATTGTACGCTTTTCTCAAATAGATTCTGCTCAGCCTCATCCTGAATATAACTTTGTTGGAATATATTTGTTTCCAAGACTGAATTACACAATTCAATGTCTTCTCCTTGAACTGTAATAAATTGTAAGAAGTGACCTCCGATGATAGGTGCCAACAAAACTCAAAAGCATTGCAAGTTTTTTCAAAACCACATCGAAATGAACTGCAAGTGATAAATTGACCATTAGGAGGTATTGATCAAAAATGTTATTGAGACAACAATTCCAAATTCGCCACTTGAAAGAAACTAGTTAGCTACGATTTACACGACAAAAAAACAACAGGATCCATGCGGGAAAGTTTTCCATAAAAATCCATGCGGAAGTGTTTTCCACGAAAATCTTGTCTATTATTTTGATAAGTGCTGAAATCTTCTTAAAAATGGCCGTCGTGTTCAAAGACAAGTGTAATCTATTTTGTATTTTAGTGGATATTGCAATAAATTTGATCCGACTCTTCGTAAAGCGGAATCATTGTCGATTCTTAGGATGAGACGCAAATTGTTATCTTGGAATTTAGTGACCATGAGAGTCACCTTTGGTCATTGAAGTTCGGATAATTTTTAAACACATTTGCTCATTTACTCACATTAGTTTGATTTGAAACAACTTATTTTCCATGGCACATGTTTTTTAAAAGAGAGACTATTCACGAACCCGCGTACGATAAAGTTACACTCTTTTCATGAGCCTGTCATAGATTACTTTCCGCAGAAAGCACGAAATGACTAGTTTTACGAACCTGAGTTAATAAGGCCTCTTGCCAAGGCCTGGGCCATTTTTCCAGCTCCAATGAAACCGATCTTCATACTGGAAATGGGAGTGAGTTTTGGTTCAACGGCGGTACGAACGACGACTGTTGAAAGGTAACGAATACAATGCATTTGATACATGTAGCAGAGAGTCGCCCCTCCAGGAGATAGAACTCAGAGAATGAGATGAATTGAGCGATTGCGTAAGAATTATGTAAAGTCCAGCTTGAGCTTGCTAAGCATGACCGAAGTCGGTTCCAAAGCAATCAAAAGCCAAAGAAGTTTTAAGTTTTTTACGGGCTAACGGAAGCGGACTGCGTTCGGCGTGGTCAGCCGATTGATCCGCGAGCACCGGACAGTCTCCCTCAGGTTCACGGTCTCTTTCTTATCTTTCGTCCCACCCTGATATCGCTTACGCACTCCACTGATATCTTTATCAGGTGGTCAAAACAGGGCGGTCACAAGGTTGGAGTCGAGAAAAGTTGGTGCTAGAAATTGCTGGAAAACTAGTCACAAAAATTCTTCAAATTTTCGAGCGAACAATCGTCAGGACTTGAAAATAAATAACAAAAGTTTTATATGAAAGACGACCTTAGAGATCAACTTTCAACCATATTGGTTCCATGTAATTCTTACGGAGCAGTTCTTGAATAAAAGTGAAACTTTTAGTTATCAGAATCCTTTTTTCTTCGTCGCTATAGCCAGTAGAATTCAAAAATCAAAAAAAAAAATACATTTTCATTTTTTTAGGTACAGTAGATTCGGAATTGTCTTACTTGATCTACACCTTCCCTCTAGACTATGGCAGGATATTGAAAAGCGATATGAGTCCCCAATATCAGGGATACAGGTCCATAAACATTTATTTATTTATTTATTTATTTCCATGCACTCATGGTGCGCCATAAATAAGAAAAAAATAGACAAAGCAACTATGAACAAACGAGAAACTAGCCAGTCTTAATCGTAGGAGTTAAATAAAACAGGTAAATAGAAGAAAAATAATGAGAAATATGAGGACTTCTGTCTACCTTGGTCTAGATAGCTTTTTAGCATCAGCAAATTTCGGAAGATTTCTGCTTTTTTTATTTCCATTCTTTTGTTTCGAAAATCATTCATTTCTTCATACTCGGCAGCATTGCCTTGTAGTAGTCAACGAATTCATTTGTGTACTACTGTCCTTTTTGTTTTCAGCCACAAACTTGACGAAACTTTCAAGGTAATTGATGTATTACACTTCAAAAATGTTAAATAAGTGTTTATTTCTAAACTGAAATTATTAACTGTTCCACTAATCAGGACACTACTTTAAAGAGTGTAGAAATTCAACACTACGTATGCTTGCATTGAAAATTCGCGGGTCCAGTGCAAATGCACCATAAGCCCATATCACTTGTGCTTGGTCTAGAAACCTCAAAAAGTTCATGGGTTTAAGTCTTGACTAACTCAGAATTATTGAATCAGTCTGAAAGTTATAAATTTGCCAGGTTTTGAAAAAAATTAGGAGAGTCGTGCAATTACACCAACTGCTTCAATCATAACGATACAATTAGTAATCAAACATTTTCGAATGAAACACATTAACAGCATCACCACTAAGTGGAGAGAAAGGAACGGTTTTGCCGAGAGACGGTCGGTCATCGTATAGCGTCGGCGAATTGTAAATGAAAAGCACATTTCCAATCACATTCATGACAAGATATAGGATGAGACAAACACGATCCACAACTAGAGACATCAGCCTCCATTCGTCACTGATCTGAAAGCGCATTGCACTCTTCAGTTTTTCCAAAAATTCTGAGAAATTAATTGCTTACCTTATTCTCCATTTTACGATTGTGAAAATTTGCTGCAATAATTTTTATGCTACCAGCAAGCTTTCGCAAAAGGTCCACATTGGCCGTACGATTTTTTCTTTTCATTGCTTGGTCCATCTACACGATTTGAATAAATTGTGTATATGTATATAGCAGTTAAGGACCAAGGAGGAAGGGGGGGGGGGGAGGGTAGAGAAATATTTAAAAGTCACTTGCATGAGTCACGAAATTCAAATCATTTGGTATATTTGCAAACAAAATAATTTTGAAAAGTTCTGTTAAACTTAGAGCTTTGTAAAGAAGATCGTTTCGAAAACTTCGGGGTTACCCGCACAGGCATTCTAAAGAAATTTCGGAGCACGTGGCCAACAATACTCCCTTTCCAAGGATTTCTGTCGCCTCCCCCCCCCTCCCCACCGCTCCCTCTCAACGAAATTTCCCGAACCGCTAATATGTAGAACAATATAACCAACCTCGATAAGGCTAAGTAGCCTCAGTCTCGGTGTATGAAATGTCCGTTTCGACATTTTAACTTCCAATTTTTCGGGTTCTGGCTCTGTTTGAGAATCTAAAATAACCCAAAGTTTTCAAAAAAAAAATAGAAATTTTGCTGTATTTGTGAAGAACCCATTGTCGCGATGCTGTTTGCATCACTTTGTTCTGGTTCCTCTAAGGGTTTCAATTTTAAAAGTCGTGGTAAAGTTTTCACAAATAGCCACTGTTGCCAAGGTGACATTTCTGAAGCAAATGCTTGTCTGAAAAGAAACAAATTTGCTGACCTACTGAAGAAAAAAAACAGAGTGGCAAAGTATAGACTAACCTTCGATAAATGTTTACATTCACAACGCTTATCAGAATGGAAACAGTAATCATCATCAAAGTGAACAGAAGATACTTCCCTAAAAAAGTCGAGATAGTCAAAAAAGTGCATGCACAGACTAGCACTATGACCTCTCTCCCTGTCATACGCTCTCTTTCATCACTCTCATCGTCTGCTCCTCCAATTTATCAATGCACACTTGCTATTCCGCAATGACATCCACTCCGAGCGTCGCGTCACATGGTATCGTCTCAATGTAACCTATCTTAGGTTACATAGGTTACTTACCTATCAGTGGTAGAACAAGAGATGTTGGAGGGATGAGTTCTATAAGGACGAGATAGAAGAGAGTGAATGCAACGAATATAGAAATAGAAAATGTCATTTTATGCTCGTTTGGCGGGATCACGAAGACGAATGGGGTTGAGTTTGCTGAAAAGGTATTGAACAATTATGTAGAATCTGTAAAATCGTAAGGCAGTGTCCAGAGTTGATCATGTGCCGGCTATTTGCCGGCGCCGTTCCAGCGTAGTGCCAGTGCTGTGCTGCACCATAAAGTCTTAGGACGGGCCCTGCATTGATTATCGAGTTACGCGGCGCTGGCACCGCACTGGAACCGCATGGAACAGCAATGGCACAGCGCTGGCACTTTCAACTCTCAGTGCATGTTAACGATACTTACCTAAGAGCATACACGGAATCGTCAGCATGACTGTGAAAAATATGGCTTTTCTACGAATCACAATATTGTATCGAATATCTATGTAGAACTGTTGCCCACAACATCCAGGATAGATTTGTGCGTAACGAGACGAAGTAGCGCTCAGCAAATCCCATTCAGCACTTCTATGTGCAGATAAAGCATATTTTCACTTTCAAAACTTAATGTTACTTACTCGTGGTAGAAGCTAAGGCCTAAGCCTTGCTCGAGGTACAGATACTCAGCGCCGCTCTCATCCACTCGCCGTTCTGGTTTGTCCTTTATATGAACAGGAATCTGTTCCAAAGCTAACGTTTGACCATCGTTGGACCATCCACCGAACTGAAATATTTTAAGGTTTGGGTTGCGTTCAGCGTTGCCTGTGCCGGCATCGTTCCAGCGTCGTGCTGGGACTCACATGAACGCGCCACGTAATGATCGACAAACGTTCTGAAACAGCGCTGGAACGGTGCTGACACACCATCGGCACACGGGCTATTCTTGACGCAGCTTCAAAGACAATAAAGAAGGTATTGGAATCGTTTGCAACTTATTCGTGAAATTGCACAGTGCACGCGGCACAACACGACTTTTTTTAAACAGTCGCCAAGGTCGTTAAGGTAAGGAGTGTCCCTGTTTGTCTCGAGTCATGCTTTTAAATTAAGAAAGCAGAACTACTTACTCGAAATTAGGCATTATGAAAAAACATGTCGTGTACTGCTACGCGTGTTGTGCGGCACACATATTATTTAAGAATAACTCCACTGTGAATAAAACTATGCTGCAAGTTTGACATACCTTTAGAGTGCACTCCTGTGAATCGTAGGGAAAGTTTTCGATGTTAATCTGGAAACAAAATTGTGGAAAAAAAATTGACAAAAACATTAAGAATATTTTACTGACATTACACAAGCTTTTATAGATAGATGGTGGTTGCCAGAGAACAGTCCCTCTGAAGTCCACTAAGGTTAGACTGTCAATGGTGATATGTGGCTCTCCATCTGCACTGAAATTCAAAACCATACATTTTTAATCAATTGCATGAGCAAATATATAGCTAACTATAACTCACTTATTATACAGCAAAATATCTGGTATCCAAATTTGGTCCGATGGGATGTGTATTCGTTCTACTCCTCCCCATTCAGCAGGGTTCCAGACGAGTTTGCGGTCAGTCCACTGCTAAGAACTAATCTTCTAGTAAAAACTAATTTTAAAAAAATTTCACACTTGATTCTCTTTGATTTTTTTACACTTTGATTCTCCGTAAAAAAACCTTAGGTGACATAGCCAAATAATAGCTGCACTTTTACATGAGAAGTACAGTTTTATTTTGCGTGGAAAATATTGCGAATTTATCATTTTTACCAACAATGGCAGGCAAGCTTGATTGTGCAGTTGCACACGACAGTGTCATAGACTGAATGACTACAGTATCAACTAATTTTGATAATAAGTGCGAACAAAAAAACAGAAGAAAGAACAGAGAAGTTGCAGGTACGGAGGGTTTTCTTTGATTAACAGACCCAAAAAAAATTCCCTCTGTCGCAAAAAATGCAAAAAATCAAGATTTACTCATGGAGCTAGGTAGAAAACAACTGTATTGAAAAATGCTTCAAAGCAGTAAGGTTAATTTTGCAATTTCAATGGCATAATGAACTAAAAAGGGCAACTGACCATTTCTAACCACAAACTTGTGGTCAAAACTTGATTAACCTCGTCCTGAAACAGACTTAAACAGTTCTTGACCATTATCCAAAAAGCACAAACTACTAACCACGTCTATCAGTCTACAAAGATTAGCTCCAAATTTCACTTGCAATGCATCAGAGGCGTTTTTAACAGGTCGAACATTTCTGTTGTAGTCCATTAGTAGATTTTCTAGTAACTGGTCCACATATCTATCTGCAGTCACCTCCATCAAAAGCAGAGCTAAAAGAATATTTCAGGGGAAACGGGACTGAAGCGAAAAGATAGTCTTTCTTCAGGATTGTGGAGGAGAGAGTGTTTCAAAATTTTGAAGAAAACAGACAATAGAAATCACTGAAATTCGAAAATTCAATATTATTCGGGTAGAATATCTGGCATTGTTTCCTTTAAGAAATACATGATAAGAAAATCTGGTGATAAAAAAAGGACTCACCGTAAATGGCAATTTTCATTTTCATTGCGAGTGGATGTATGCCGTTCACTAAAATCTCTCATAAAAATAATTCTGCTATATGAATATTCAGATTAATAGAAAATTTCAGCACGGACGTATTCCAACTTTATAAAATAGGTGGTGTAAAGGGACGAGCTTCGAATGCAAACCGATGGATTGGGCAGTCAGATAGCTCGTCACCACAATCTCGTTAGTATTGGAAGACATTTGCATCAATGCTAGAATTTGAAGCTCATTTTGGACATAGGGGTCACAAACACCATTGAAAAATTACTACTACTGAGCAGGTTCAATTACTCAGCGAACCAGCGGTAGGCTGCTCCTTAGTTTTGATTCGAAGATTTCTGTAAGAAGGTGACTCAATTACTTTCTGTTCCCGACAATCTTTTGTGCACTATTTCGTGGTGAAACTTCATTTTTTGGTAAACTCTTATTCAAGCTTAGTTCATAGCTTGTCATTCCATTGTCTTAGTGAATTCGAGTATATTTAGTTGGGTATCCAATCACACCTTCCCTTTCGAGATCCTTCAGCATTCTGGAAGTAACTGCCATCTCTTGAATGTTTTCTCAGCAGATAAAAAGCCGTCAAATGATATTTGGTTGCTTTATTTATCTCCATAAAGCTGGTCAACATGCGTAGCGGGATGTTGTCAGGGCTTCGCTCATTGTTGGTTGCTTGTCCAAAAAGTGTCAAAACGTATCATTTCATCAAGCTGTTCCAGCTCGGGCAAGGCGATTTTTTATGCTTTTGTTGTTAGACAGTCTGCCTTCAAACTAGTCCAAGTATTCATTAGGTCATTTCAGATTTACACCTCAGGGTCATAAATTCATTACAAACACACATCACTGCCAACAAAACTGTAGTACCTAGTAAATTTATTTTATTTATTTATTCAACGCACAAGGCGTGCCTTATTTGAAACAAAAAACGAATACTTAGAGCTTGAACAGTAAAGAAACAGTAGATCGGAACAACAAGCTTGAACAGTAGATCCTGATACGCCTCTAAAAACTTCTAGAAAATGTTCATGAAAAGAAATGTTATTCTAGAGGACAACCAAAAAAAAGAAAAGGTAAATGGTCCAAGATCTTAATGGGGGACGATAGTGATTACTTCGATCAAAAAGTACCATGGAATGATTCAAGAAAAATGTTTATAACTTATGCACTGAACTGTTCTGTACGCATAAAGACACAAGCGCTTCGAAAGCTATAGCACTGGTGTTCGTGGGAATCCCAGCAAAAACACTTCTTTGCACTTTATCTCAAGCTGCATATCTTCGTCTTCCATATCTCCTTACAGCTGAGAGTTTCAAGCAGGTTTTGGGGTGGGAGAACGAACTCCGCCATGCCGCCTCCGCGGACCACTAGTCCTGCAACGGCATGCAACAACATTGCAAAGGGACCAGTTGCCAGCAGAAGCGGCTCAAAACTGACGGTTCGTCCCCCTACCCGAAATTTTGTTGTGGGACAAATATAATATTCTTCCGTGTTGATGATGGTGAGAACCTATGTATACTGCTCTTAGCAGACATAGGTAGAAGGAAGTTTTGGGATCTTTTTATTTTTTTTTTGCTAAGAACTGACTTATTTCAGAAACTAATATATGTACCGCTGCTTCAAGTCACATACAGGCTGTATCATTGCATTTACTAATTTAGTCCAAAAGATTAGACCTGAACTGCATGATGTTCTATTCTTATGGTTAGTTTATATATAACTGTGTTTTTGTTCGTTTGTAAAGAACGCCAAGAGCGTATTGAATAGAATAAAAGTAATAAATAAAATGTAATCTCGTGCGCATGTGCTAGGTGGCTGAGTCTGGGTATGTAGGCGAACTAAAATAGGGGCGGAGTTTGCCAAACTTTAACCGCCATTTTTTGCATCTTTTTGGGCCCAGTCTAAAATAGAGAGACATGACATGTGGCTCTGTTCCATTTTCCTTATATTCGGGCCAATCTAATACGAAGAGATTCAATACGTTCAGTCCATGTTTAGTACTTAGCGCAGTGCAACGGTTTTGTCGCGACAAATAAGTCGCGACAGGTCAGATATAAGTATTTTCGAAATCACAACGCACTTTCCAGATGTTCAAATTCTCAGCAGTCCAGTGATGTTTTTCTTCTGGAAACTATTCTAAGAAGTTATAATAACCCGACGGTTTCTTCACGATGAATATGCGGCGCAAAAATTCATGGCGATCCGTTTTTTTCGGGTAGGGGAACGAAAGCCGCCAGTTTGAGCCGCCTTTCGCGGCCAACTGGTCTTTTCGCAGTATTATTTAGTATTATTATAGTATTATTTACACATCAGCTATCTTTCCTGAGAAGATAAAAAGTCTTTTCTATTGTTGCATGTCGTCCCAGGACCAGCAGTCCGCGCAGGCGGCCCAAACTGGCGGCTTTCGTTCCCCTACCCGTTTTTTCCCTAGAGTTAGAAGCGCAACTGTAATCATGTTTCTCTTGCGAAGAGTTATGTAAACACCCATTCCACACTGTCTGCTTCAAAACAAACAACCAATTTTTATTATAAGACTTCCACAAAAAAACGAAAACACATAAACATAGCAAATGAGGTTACAAGTACAACTTATTAGAAATTTATACCAAATGCGAGATGACCGAGATACAAACACAGAATCGAGATGACCAGACCGGATAGTTGAAGAATACATCACAACCTAAATTTATATCCTACCAAAGTTTATCACAGCGATAAGCGTGACAGAGTAGAAAGCAGCTACGAGGAATAAACAATCGAAGCCTATGACATTTTCTCAAAAGTCAAAAGAAGCTTATAAAATAGCGAATCTAAGCACTAATCTGGGAATCACGAACGATGCCACTCATTTTCTCCGTCTTGCTTCTCAGGGAACAAGCCGTTGAAGATATCTATCACACAAGAAGCAATTGCTGAGTATGTTTTTGAGATTATTGGAATGAGAAGAGTCTGATGGGCGCACGCAATCACTCGATATGCCCTCGACTGGAACGGATCCGATATGGCCGGGCACATGATATTGTTGAGATTGACCCGTGAATACTGGAAGGTAATTTTGTAAGATAAAAAAATTTGTTCCACGCAGCATTTGATTTCCTAGGATCTATTTCGCCAACTGAAGACATACTGCAACATTTACATTCTATTTCAATTCACATGGGACCTAAATTGGGATGACGCGTGTCCGTTTTGCAAGAGTTCGCGTCGCACTGCGGCCAGCTCTATCGCGACAAGACCATGTCTGCACCTCATATTCTCTTCTATCTTTGTCTGGCAACATGCCAGCGCTGTGCGCGCAACTCCTCCTGCAAAGCGGACGCGCAACTCCATACGCAGTACTTTTGCCTAACCGGTTGACACAGACTGTGCGCTCAAACCATTCCCCTAACTTTTTCAACTGTTTTTTTTTCTTGATAGATCAATACTTTTGAGCTTATTTAGTTTAGATAAATAAGTAATACGAAATACAAATAATAATAAATAATAATAATAAATACCATAAGCCCCATACAACTTGGAGACATTTTGGACGTTTACGATGTATGTCCATCAAAAACTTATCAGAGCTCATGTGTTAAGTGATCTGATCCTGTTATTAAAAAAATTAAGGATTTTTTAGGAGCCAAAAAGATTTTTATTGTGTAACGGTATGTGTTAGATAGATCTGCTACCAAGACACCCGCAATCTCATAAAAAGAACTGCAGCAGATATTTTGAATTCAAAGTAATTCAAATCAGAGAAGAATTCCAGTAACTTCACTTTCTTACCACGAATGCTTTGATGCAACAGCTTCAATCTCATTTAAACAAGATATCCCTTGAAAAACATCCCTAAATGAAGACCATCAGAGATATTGCTTACCATTGCCATTGGCTGAAGAACAGCGAAGTGGTAAAGAAGAAAGCAAGATAAGCCAAAAGCAGCCCAAGTGTAGTCGTATGCTTTTTCCGGCTCAAATGCTCCTGAAAACAAATTCATTTCAGAAGAAAAAACCAATTTTATGCTGTGCTCCAATAAGTGTGCTGATTTAGAACGAAGAAATTAACCAACCTTTCAGATACATGAGATAGATGGGGACGAGTAATATGGCTATATGCTGTGCGTAATAGATGAAAACCTCACCAGGAAGCTGAAAAAGTAACGATGAATGCTCAAAAGTAAAAGCTGGAACCAACTTACCAGTCTTGTATTCAAAATTGGAAAGGCAAGGGCAAAGAACGCTCCTGGCATGAAAAACATGTGCAAACGGAAGAGAAAACATGCTTTTCTGAAATATACAGGTTCAAGGCGAGAAAGAAAACTATTACAAAAAACACTACGCCTTCTAATTGTGCAACTGGAATAATTTTACTTGAAAATGATTACGAGAGAGAATTTTGTTTTGTACTAGCTCTGCAATTTTTTCAGAAACCTGGCTCCCGCCCCTTTCTAAAAAGGGTTAGTTAAGAGGACGCAGGATATTATAAAAGTGTCCCGAAAAGATTTTTTAGACCGAGTGCTAACCCCACTTTCAACCCAAAAAAACTGCCGCTCCCCCCCCCCCCCCCCAAAAAAAAATCTTCGGACAGCCTCTGTTCTAGCTACGATTGCTTTACTACTTATAGAAAACCTAACATCTATAGGTGAGGAACACTGAAAACCTTGACCGTTATGTTCTCAAAAAATGTAAAAACATTGAACGTTATGTTCTCAGAGAAAAAAATCACATGATACTCCAGATTTACGAAAAATTTTGGGCTGGAAATCCAAAAAGCATATTAAGGCACTGAAAAACATCTCTTTTTTTTTAAAACCAAGTGGAGCTGCTTTGCAATTACGTAATTTTTCAGTGCCTTAAGCTTTTTGTATGTGAGATATAAAAAGTGTTTTCAAATGCATGGTTTGGACGTGATTGCGGCCTTCTCATTTGTTCATAAACCAAATTTCCGCACCCTCCGCACCTCCTAAGTCGTGTCCGCGAGCTTTCTGCAAAAAGTCTCCGTTTCACATTCGCTGACAACGCTTCGGACAAAAAATGGCCCGAATTTGAGAAAAAATGCATGCTATGGCTACAATCATTACAAAAACTTGCAATTCGTTTTGGTAAAGAATATCAGATATATTTTAGCTCACCTGTCGTTCGCGTCCATAGTTAGAAGTATCAATTGCATAGCAGTAGTTATATGGCATGGGTTCAAAAGAAATATACCAGTTCTGAGATAGATATTTCGCAAATAAACGACAAGGGAAACTAAGAAATCCTCAGGACTAACCTTGAAATCATTTTGAAAGCAAGTTCGGCTCCAAATATGATACTATACACAGTGAGGACACCATATCGAGAGTCATTCTTCGGTCTTGTACTGAACGAACAGTCCAGTGTTGGTAGAGTGTTGATTATGAGTCGGAGAGTCAATGGTACGATGATGAGTGTTTCAAGGAATAGCTGCCAAGTGGGAAGATACTGAAAAAATTCCACTGAGACCCAAACGTGAAGGGATATTGAATGCTATTCTCTTTACACAACCCAAAAATACAAGATCAGGTATCGAAATCAAAAAAGCATGCGGGACTTGAAGTAGGATTATTCCATTTTTGTTAAGGATACTGTAGATGTACGGTGTGGCAAAATCTCAGCATTTCATATGACTTTGCATAAGAGAGTTGTATGACATGCCGATTGCTAACAACATATCCAGTAGTCTGAATGAAGCCTCACTGCGGAATTACAGTGAAAGTCCATACCGTACATCTACCGTAACTGCACCATGAAGTACCGTAGAGAATGAATACCATATTCAAAATCAGCATGTGAAATAATTTCTCTATGAAAAGCTACAGCAAATTCCGAAATTCTTACCGTAGAGAATGAATACCATATTCAAAATCAGCATGTCAAATAATTTCTCTATGAAAAGCTACAGCAAATTCCGAAATTCTAATTCCATACCGTATACCTACCGTAATCTTGCAAAAGGTCCCATAGTGATCAGCGCTCATAAAGGCCTTCCGTCAAGGTTTTACGAGTACAATTTTTTGAAACATGACTAGCGAACTAGTAATCTAAAGACGCTAGATTTTCAAAAGCGTTCGCTGCGGGAGCCGCGCGGTATTCCGCAATTTGACCTTTTTTGAACAGACACAGCGATTCCTTATGAGTATATTAATCTGATTTTACTTTTTTCGGTTCTGTAAAGTGCAATAGTGCTGTCAAAGTGAAGTAGTAACCATGAAAACTGACAAAAAACACTTGGTTGAATCCCTTCAGGACCCCTACTCACCGTCATGCACTCCTCTCCTCCATTACCAGGAATCGAACTGTCCACTCCACCAGCAGCAAGCTCCCACCAAAGTCCGGCCATAGGCTAGAATGGTTACGCAGCTGTCACTACCGACACATTTCTGAACACTACCGTAATGCTACAGTAAGACAAAGTAATCACCATATGCAACGAAGGAGAACGGAGCGATTGGCCGATGGATGAAGCATGTGAGACAGCGGACCACGGCGACATCTAATGTGTCTCGGTTGACGTAAAGAAAATAATTTAGGAACGTAACCGATAACGGTTACCATGGTAACGGTTCAGCGACAATTGAAATGTTACTGATAGGTTATTTGATAGAGTCAAAGGTGACGCAGACACAAACGATTATAAAAAAAAGCAAAAAAGTGACAAGGATTAATATAGGTAGTAAAGCAAGAAAAATGAAAAAACGAGAGTACCCGAGGGGCTAGCAAAGACAAGACAAAAAATCAGTTTGCTTCTGTTTATAAGCGTACTTCTTCCAAATTTCCGGTATATCTTAAAAATTTACAGGCTAACCAAAGCAAAAGAGCTCAGCTACAATACCGAGCACAAAACGTGAGAAATTTTCGTGAATGTCGCGGAATCAAGTAAGACTGCAAGATACCGCGGAATTCCCAAAATTTCGCCGCATTACGCGAATTTTGCGGAATTGTCGTAATGTCGCGGAGTTTCAGAAATT
This sequence comes from Cylicocyclus nassatus, assembly GCA_958299035.1. Classification (NCBI taxonomy): domain Eukaryota; kingdom Metazoa; phylum Nematoda; class Chromadorea; order Rhabditida; family Strongylidae; genus Cylicocyclus; species Cylicocyclus nassatus. Next base: position 5,702,757 of record CATQJL010000326.1, on the reverse strand, counting down.
TTGCGAATTTTCGGGTTTTTTCGCGGAAATCCATGACATTCAAAGAAGTTTTGCACGTTGAGCGGTATTGTATACATGAACATAAATACCTTTGCTGGCTAGTTTTTCTTATGAATTTTCATATTTCTATCACTGATTTATGCGTGGTATTCGCTCGGAACGTTTTCATACTATATAGATGCAGATGATGAACCAGCGAAAAATGCGGTAAACAACAGTATGGAGAGAGACAATTTCACGGTAATCGTCGAAGGACAAAAATATTATATTCGCAATGATGAAAGGCACTTTCACACGGCATGTAAAAATATTCAGTAGGGGCATTCATAGTGAGCTTAGGCATGAGGATTGCGACTAGCAAATTGGTAGTTCATGTAAGACTCCGATAATTGAAAACTCTAGCATATACCTGGATAAATTGGCTTTTAAGACTCAGTAAAGATACCAGGTATTGTATTTCAATATGCGAGACAAAACTCCGCATAAGCAAAACGTTTTCGTAAACAAACATCTGTTTATTTTTCACTAAAAAAAGAGAAGACCACAAAGACTTAGAATTTTATTTTGTGTAAAACTTTTGTATCATGAAATCTAGCAAAAATACGAAAAAGAACTATCTTGAAAAATGCTGATTGCTATCGTATATTTCTTTAAATATACACAAGAGTTAGGATTATAAGATTAAATGAATTCTGAGAATATGAGCAATCCTAGATCAAGGACGAAGAAAATGAAAATGGGAAAGGGAACAGGAGGATGCGAGGGGTTGATGGAGTGTGAAAAAAAAGAAAAAATCTTGGCTTCATTCTCAAAAAGTGCGTAGGACGCTGTGCAAATTTTCATGTCTTTGCAAGCTTTGGAGTTTTCTCAGGAGTGGGAGCAAGTGAAGCACTAGAAAGAGAACAATCAAACCTACTTATAAGAAAATGGAACAGTTGTAAGAAGTCTGAATAGGAGAAGACCAAACTGCATATGAAGTAGAGGGCATTTCCAGAACCAAAGTGGTTCTTCTAAAGCATGTTGGTTTTACTGTACTAAAATGCAGCCTGCTATTTGAATGATTGAATACTACAACATACTTTCATATATATGATGTATAAAGTTTGTGTTTAGAATAATTCTGAATTTAATGGAATTGATGTGGAGAAAAGTTTTTGATTGACCATGGATCAAGGTAAATTTTTCAGATGATGATTGTTCAGACACAATTAGAAAAGGAAAGAAATACAAATACAAGAAGAAAAGAATGAAAATGGATAAGTGGGCATGACTCGGGATACATAAAAAGCCCTAGAACGACCACTGTTTTTTATAATCAACTTGAGGAGCCCTGATAGAACAGATGAAGACGTACAAAAGTATTGGACCAATCAAGGTGAACAATTACGACAAAAAAAATTTCATGAAGTTGTTCATGTACAAAATCTCAAGAGATACGAGATCTAGACATAAACAGGGGCAAAACTTCTGCGATTTGTGACACCCATGTATTATTTGAGAATTATACCAATTGTTTATAACGTACCCTAAAAAACTGCGCTAGATGGGATGCTTGCGAACAGCTTCAAGAAACTGAAAAATGTTCCGCTCATATGTTAAATGAAATGAATTCACGCGAAAAACTTTCCAAAACGAACACGAAAGCAATCAACAATGGTAAAAGATTTGAGAATTCAGGCGTGAAGCGAAGTGTTCGCCTTAGGCACCTGTCAGCGACTCGTCACATGTCAAAAAATGTGTCGAAATTCATTTGAAAATTGAGTTTGGACAACAAAATGGAGCAAAATCTGATCGATGAGATGCCACGTTGTTCAGAGCATTTCATGATCGTAGCTGGCAACTCATTAGCGAAAAATTAGTTGAAAAACAAAGGCAACAGAGCGGTTAATGAGAAATTTGATTAGTAGATAGTAGCTGAACGTTTATTATTACAGCCGAGTACGGCATAGTACGAGCGTAGAAAGTGAAAATGTCACAGTTAATTTGTTATCGAGCGTTTTGCTTCAGCTCTGTGTATATGTAGAAATGCGGCTACTTGTTTACGGTTTTTGAGAGCCATCACATGCATTCTCCTTATGGTCCTCCAGGATTAAATAAGCGAGCCTTCGATGATGTAGTTATTAGACGAGTCCATGTCTTCGGAGTTTCATACCAAAAACGAAAATCCGTTTAGATGTGTGAGAATACGTTCCAGTTTTTTATAACTGCTTACTAAAACCAGGGCTCGGCACACAGCTAGCACCAAAAAAGGGATTGACGTTTTTATTTATTCATTTATTTATTTATTGAAAGCACAAGGAGTGCTCCTATATAAAACAGCAGAAAAACTAAGTAATAGTCAGCGAGGAAAAGATAAAAAAACACTAAATCAAGACAGAAACATGAAATCAGTAGTGGAAAAAATCTAAAATCTTTTGTGGCCGAAAATACACAAAAATTGCGACGTCTTTTTAGCCGAGGTTTCGTTTTTTAGGGCTTTTTACGTTTAGGGTTTGTGATCAAAGGCTTCGTACGATTTTCAAGATAAGGGGAAAAACATGTCTATCTTTAAGCATACTACGGATTTTCTGAGGAAAACAATTAAGAAATCAATTTAATCTCGAAAATCATGACTGTTGTTGAACATATCCGATCACCACGAATTTCTCTCACTCAAAAAGAGGAATCACAGTAATAAATAAATTCTTTTGGGTCTCCTAGCATTTTAACCTTAGAAAATGTGAAAATAAAATTTGATGGGTTCTAGAACAACTTGTAAGTGGTATGCCGATATGGATTTTTGCTCAAAAACTATTAGAAAGTGCACAATTTTTTTCTTTACAAATGATTCAAGTGATTTCAAACTAAAGACGATTACCACTTCTAGAAAAACTTTGGTGCAGGACTTATGGACCGACTCGATAGTTTGAATATCAAATAGCTGCTTTTTTCAGAGAACCTCTTGCTAGCACTATTATGTACAAAACACAGAGAAAATTAGAGAAGAAAAGTTACGAAAATGACCCGAAATAGGCTGCGACGAGAGCCACACTATTCCGAAACCTTTGAACACCGCTCTTGAGCAAATTTTACAGGATCTTATTGATTAGATCATAGTCAAAATCCCAGTGTAAAAGACCTAAAAGTAAAAGAAGGTTTAATGTTTTCGGGAACTGCATTCGATATGGAGACAAACGAGTAACGCGAAGCTTGTGTGGCCCAATTATGATGCATTTGGGCGGATTAGTCTTCGAGGTGAGTACATACATCGGACCGAGAGCTGCGCCTCCGGCGAATGTAGAATTGATAGATATAGAAAAAGTAGTATATAAATTCTACTACGCATAGTTGTAAAAAAAAAAGTCAAACTGAAATGCAGTTGAAGATAAGAAAATAACACGCCTAAAAATACAGCATTTTCCGAATAAAAAGAAGAAATAAATTCAAAAATCAGTCCTACTTGTTAACTACCCAAATTCAAACTGTTTTTTTACAAACGTATTATGGATGATTATGCTCCAATTTTGAACAAATTCTTTTTATAAAGACATTATACGCATAATTTATAACCGCCTCCGAAAAACTCACTACTACCTTCTTGTGAAAGCCTCAGATAGCAGAAGTGCAAGTTGTGAAATAAACGAAAAACAAGACAGAAAAATTTCACAAGAATGCCCTTCAGCATGCGATGTTTCGTCAATAAATCATAGATCACGGCAGCAACTGAGGAGGGTTGAAGCACGCGAATATCAGATTATCTAGCTTCTGAATGCAGCCTCGTCATAGTTCACATTTAGGGAGAGATCTATGAATAAATCATAGTCGGGTAATAGGATATAGCAAGCAAGAGGGAGGGAGAAATGAGTGTTGAAGCGGGGGGGGGTGGAGATTGGAAGCCAAGCATTAGTCTATAGTCTCGGGGTAAGCAATTGAGGGCAGGTTCGATGGCTTCATTCTCGTAACAGTAAACAGCTACTCAAATTCCTAACTTGATCATACTGGCGAAAAAAAAACTCAGAAAAAAAAACAACTGTAAAAGAAAGTAAAAAAAAAATAGTAGTCTGCACTGCCAGAATCTAACGCAACTTTTCGGTTCTTTGCTAGCTTCCGCGGTTGTAGTGCGAATGTTTCGAATGTTTTCACTATGAGTCGCATCGTGTGTGTGTGGTTCCTTAGCGGCACAACAACTGCAGACCGCTGAGTATTGATCCAAAGTGACAACAAACATGCGTGAATGCCGTCGCTGTTTTGCAGACTTGATTGGTTCTCGCCAGCGACCACGACCATGAACGGCAGCGGATTTTCGTGAATTACTCGTTTTGATATCGTTCAAGCGGTGTTTTGTGTAAAAGATGAATAAAGGCTTGCATACGAATCGATCTCGGCTATCAGAGAACATTTGGGCGTTTTCGGACTGCTCTGCAGTGTTCTCTGCTCTGTGCGCGTAAATCGCCACGCACAACTCCGAGGCTGGACCATGTTTTATTTCACACACTACTTGAGGCTAAACATCGTTTGCTGTACTATATGTTCTTGGCACGAAAGCTCTATCGAACCTTATACTGAATTCACGACCTATGCTTTTACAAGAAAGAAGATGGGATGCTTCAAAATAGCTCCTCAAGCTCAGGATTCTGGAAGGGTTTTCGTGAGCGCTTCAAAAACTTACAAGATTTTATTCATTTTAGTGGGGTTTTACATTTTGAATTGTTTTTATGCTGGTCAACAACTGAGGGCACAGAATATATTCCCCAATAGCTTCAAGCATCCCTCGAGTCATTACTGACTTGTTATGTGAGCCTGCACACTATGCGCGGCAACCGACGACACCCTCATTAGTAATTTCTTAGTAAAAATTTTTATAGCATAACAAATTGTAGGAGACTTTTCCAGTCAAACCGAAGTAAACAAGTAGAACCAGTATGAGCAGGTTCTAATCTTACAAGTCCTCAAGTAGAGTGCATGTTGTGCACTACGCACTCGACCTTAGATTTGTGAAGTTAAGTAAGTGAAATATTTTGCTTTGACCAGAATAACCCTGACTGGCATGCGATTTTCTTTGAACAACATTTAGTGAAGTTTTAACGTAATTTAGTGTTCATTTGGGCACTAAAAGAACAATCCAATCTCTAACAATACCCATCTGAGCTTAGCAGTCTCAAAAATCACAAACTGCACAGAAACAATCAAAACATATTCAGTAACAAGCCCTCGGCTACACACAGATACACAATACTGAGTTAGTGTTACTACTTTCAAAGAACCAAGGCGAATCTTATCTGAAGAAAAAACAGTTGTAAGTGACAAGATGAGCTCCATCGCATGAAAAAAATTTTGGTTAAGTTAAAGTGTCAGAGGTAGACTGACTAGATGTATGACAATTTGGGAAGCTCTTCATGCACAAAAACTATGTTTAACAAACAAAAACTCCTAGCGATCCTGAGCTAACAAATTGGTTATAGAGCGATGTATCATTATCCCATAAATTTCGTCATCTCGTTGTAGAGAGCAAGTACAAGAGCTGCACCAGTTCCTCGCATTGCATTTATCATAGCACCATGGAAAAACGCTCTCATTCCTTCGTTAACGTAGATATACTGGAATTTGCGAACTTTGTCAAATTGGACATCAACGGAATGAAGATTTTGAGAACATTTTTTCGCCATGAGAATCTGATGCTGTCAGCGATATTCAATGAATCGGAATTCAACTTGGTAGTGAGACCTCATACCAGAGATCTAATCTAGTAGCATTGATAAAAAAAAAGAAAGACTTTGAACTAACCTTGGCACAGTCAAGTGTTCCTTTATAAAAGAAATCTTTCTTTCCTGCTCCCATCATAAGTCGTCGTCTGATTGTGTCCAGTGGGTAAGAAAGCATCGCTGCCACAAATGTCACAACCTATACATGAGAACGGTAGGCTGAAGGAGATGATTACTGGAAAATATTAAATCTTACCTGTCCAGCTGCGAATGCTCGCCAAAATCCTAAAGTCCGTCCATCCTTAGAGATATAGGGTTTCGCAGTGTCAAAGAGGCCATAGTAAGCACCTCGGTATATGATGATGTACTGGAGAGATGGCAGCAGACCTCTGCAGCAAGGATCAAATATACCCAGCTTGGACAAGAACGTATATTTTACGAAAATAGTTAAACGAAAACGAAACATAAATAAGAGACCAAACAAACATATAGCAGAACCCACTTGTACATTCCAAATATACCATCGTGCCTTACTATCTTCTTCACACAGTCAAACATACCTCTGAACTCGCGGTCCTAAAAACTACCAATAGACCTCAGCAATGCAAATTAGAAGAAGTTACCTTCTTCTCTTTTCCCAAATCGATAGCCAATCTTGTACGAATAAAATCAAGAGGGTAAATTATGCAAAACGTTGTCACACCAGCAGCAGAACCAGCGGCGATGTTTCCTAAACGAAAAAGGGAATCAAGGCGGATTCACTACCAAAAAAAAGCCTGAGTTACCAAGTAAGAAACGATAATAGTGATTCTTTGCGTCAACACCACCAAGGCTCCAGATTTTGAAAAAATCTTTGAAAGCAAATCCTAGTGATTCCTTCAAAAAAAGTAGTTGCCATATGCATAGAATAAAACAAAGCGACAAACCTGACTACACGATCTAAGGATGTTAACCCAATTTCCTCTCCAGAATGATAGGATTCCTTGTTCTCTCGGAACGCGAAGAAAACAATCAATGACTCCTTTGTAGCGCTTTTCAGGTGCTAATGTCGTTTGTGCAGTTTGTAACTAAATTATCAATCATTTGGATCGATCTCTATTCAATAATGCCGATCCAACAAAAAATGATGGAAAGAAAAACAGGAAAATTTTTTTGCCGGCCTATGTCTCATTTTAAATGTGATCTCAGGTAATACCGCCTTTTTTCTTAGACAACTGATGGATACTAGCATCGCAGACTAGCATCATAAGATAAATGAAGATTTATTCATTTAAGACTTTTTCTATGGGACCCGTCAATCATGATCACTTCTTCGATGGTTTGGGTTATGACAGGCACAGGCGCTCATATCGTCTCACAATACAGCGGGAATGAAAAAATGCATTTCAATGGGGCTTTTGGGTTATGCAATCGCTCAGATAGTCTAGAATATTACTAGAAGGCGTACCGCATGGTTAAGGTTCAAGAAGAAAAGGTAAGTGAGTGGGGACTGTCACGGAGTTTGTGGGTGAAATCCGTTTATTCAATGTTGTACCTCCCAGATGATACCGAACCCCAGTTCCGAAACAATGAAAACTGTGATATAGACAGAGATCATCCTAGCACGATACTACTTAGACATTTATGACAAGGAATACACAGACGCATCATGTACACTGCAGTGGCGTATCCAGGATTCGGAAGAGGGAGAACGAAAATTTTTATCTGATGAAGGTGCTCAGCGTCGGCCACTCACTCCTAAAAATTTTTTGGGGTGGTCGCAGAAATTTTGCCGACCTATAGCCCTTAAAATATAGAAAAAACGCTTGCGGCAACCACGAAAAAGTTTTTTATAAGGCTAAATTGAATTCCTAAAAATTCTAAAAATTGTATCAATTATTTACAAGTATAAACAGTCGCTTACACATTCTTACAACTCAGATAAGTAATTTCAAAAATTTCACGATCCATTCTCGAAGTGACCCCCCCTCCTCAATACGCCACTGGTGCACTCCTGCGCACGACCTGCGATTATTTAACGAAACTTTATTGTTACCTTGCGAGAATTTTGAGCTTGGAGGCAGTGTCTCTGCAGAACTTCTTTTTCCAGATTTTCACCTTTTCGGAGCCTTCTCGCCATAAAGAACCCATATCTTGGTTTTTCAGCGCATAAAAGGCAAAAATGAGCTTTTTCCGAAGCTTCCCAAGTCTGTATTCAGTGGAGATGTGGGCGGAGCCTGGAACGAGAGGCGGGGCAGGGCTTTTCGGGCGTATCTTCAATTATCTATAACTAGAAAGCTGTAAAAAAAGCTCATTTTCGCCATGGTCATGCACTGGAAAGCCCAGGTATGGATTCTTTATGGCGAGAAGGCTCTGAAAAGTTGAAAACCGAATTCCGCCGAGACACTACCTTTGATGTCGGATTATACGCCAAACATTTCTAGCTCCATAAAATTATCTGTGTTACATGTTCCTGATATGTGACGAAAACAGTCAATCCCGACATCCGCCTCCCCTCACACAATAGAGATCGCATTTCTTGGAAAAGTTACATACTAACAGGAAACAGAAGTCAGGAAACATAGAGGCAAAAAGAAAAAAACAAGATTGCAAACATCGATAAATCAGACAAGATGGGTTACCTGCAGTATTAGTTTGACACGTTCCATAGGAGCAATAACTGTTTTCGCTATAGCAGCGGCAGAAGCTCCGGCGAAGAAATCCTTAGAGAATTTCAAGACATCATCCCAAGCAATAGCTAAAGAACAAAAGATGTTGAAACAGGCAACTTAGAATATGACTTACTTCTAGGTCTCTTTCTCTCAAGCGGGACAACGCCCGATTTATAGTGAGCTTCAGAATCGAATGCGGCCATAATTAACAGAAGTAGAAGCAGCAAGCGTCAGGTAGCATGGCGAGGAGGAGGTTTAAACCTCTACTCCGATGTTAAGTTGAGGAAGACTTAATCTTGGGAATGATGGGGCGACTCTAGACTCTAGTGAAGAAGCAGAGGTAGCTGAAAAAAAACGCTTGAGCTAACCAAAAGAGCAATGAGTTCAATGCGTATAAACAACCAAAATCGAGTCTTGTGCGGATAAAAGGGAAATCATATAGACGCAAATTGGCGTAAACAGTGAAAATTTTGAAAATAACAACTACTAAAATATAAAGAAAAAGCACTGACGTAAAGCTGATAGACCTAGACACCTAGACAACCTATATCAATCAGAATGGCAAATTAGTACTTTTAATCAAGAATGCAACATATGACGCACAATCAATGATCAACGATCACCAGCCGCGTCTGAAAGCATGCAACACTGACGGAGAGTCGCGGGAACAGGTCGAGACTCACAGTCCGCGAATGTTCTCCGCGAACCGCGACGCGACATATTTTTCCAACGGCTGTTTGTCGCTGTAGAGCGTGCCATACGGAACTTAGACATTATCTCTATCTACGGGAAGGACTGTTTTATAAGTTCTCCTCAACACTCAAAAATGGCACACACAAATATTGCGAGCAAAGGAAACTATAGTCGAGTCACTTGTACTGTATGTGAGTACACACTTCGCACTGCCATCCACGACTTTGTAATTCTTCAGTAAACCTCTCTTTAATAAAATCGACTGATGAATGTGTATTGCTGCCTAATATTTATCTTACCAAGCTAAAGGAAGGAGGAAACAAGGAGGAATAGTGAGAGAGTGTCCGGGCAAAAATTCGATTTTTAAAATCCACTTACCGGGGGTTACCCGCAACGCTGAATCTGGAAATCCACATAAGAAGTCGCGAAAACGTTTAGAACATGCGTTTTCCAAAGCCTTGCAATTTGGAATTCAACGGTCCCGCCAGGCTGAGACACAGAGTCGCTGTGGGACCCTACGATTTCAACTGTGGCGGCATGCGTACTCTGCGCAGAGCAGAAGTTCAAACAGGTGAGGACCCGCCCCAAGGCATAAGTTCCCCCATTTTCCGATCGTTTTTCTTGCTCTAGGTCGAACATTATAACCTCGCAGTAACGCGATGCTGTATCTGAGGGAGGCCACTTTCGCATGGCACTGAAATCCCAAAACCGCCTTGTGCGGACGCTGCCCCTCTTAGCAGCTTTCAAGTTGAAGTCCTAACAGCTATCATACTGTAACACGCTTTACGCACAATTGTTGCTGTTACCGCAGTACAACAGTGATTTATACCGATGTGTCTGTCACATTATAGAAAGGAAAGCAAAAGCATCAGATATCACACCGCTCTTCCCAAGACTTTTGGGTTGAGGGCTTTGTTTACGAACTTTAGTAATCAAAGCGTCTATCGCCAACATCGGACGGTGGACTTTGGTGGCAACAAAGCTTCTTGCTCCCGAACTTTAAGGCTAGGCCAACCTTCAAGACCATGTTTTTTCAAGACAGTTTGTTCCGAAGTATAACGGCTGATAAATTTCGCGGAAAAGTGCCTTGCTTGAACCTGAGCTTAAAAAAATGCCCGCTGGCCAACGTTCTGGAATTCCGCGCAAATGTATGTTGGTGTGCAATCGCACTTACCGTTTGAATTTTCTCTATTATGCGAGTGTGAAATGCTCTCCCGATGCACTCAGCTGATGATTTAGATATCAGCGTTTATCTGTGCATGTCTCGTGTCTCCTTTTGTTTTCGTGCGCCAACAGTCCAGCGCTTTCTGAACAGTGAATCCAGACGCTACCAACATTGCGCGCGCGGCGCCATTTTATCGTACTTGTGACCCTGGTGTGCGTCCTCATGAGCGCGATTCCGCGCTCTTCATGAATTTTACCGATAATACCCTTGTATTAACATTAGTTTCTTTTTTCGAGTCTTAACGGTGACGGGCGTTTCTGGATTTGTTGCGCTTCGCACGTGTGGTTCTCTGCACTTTCGCTACGTTCGCGCTATCGATTTTTTGTGAACCTGTACTTTCATGGACAGTTCTTCAGTCGTTCTATACGCTTGAACTGTTATTTCGCTGTTGTTTCTTTGCATCAAAGATAAATGCTTTTAGGTTGCTGGCGCTTATTGTTCAATGTCCGTATCTGGTGTTGAGGGAACACCATTAGAAATCTTGAGCCAGACAGGTCAGAATTTCCTTTTCATCCTGCCTTTTTCTTTCGTGATGGAATTTTTTTTGTTATACATTTCTGAACATCGTGTTATTTCGATGCAGGGGATTATTGACGATGAATAGAGCTTGTATGTGTTGGCTGTCATACCATTTGTTTTTGTATTTTCTTTCTCTATTCCAATTAGAATCATTGCAGAAATAAGGCTCCACAGACCTTATTCAGTCCAACGTAGCTAAGCTAGCTTTAAGGGTCAGCTATAGGGAGGTTCAGAAGGAAATATTTTGGTTTGGAAGTAGGATTTATTCCAACACGGTCATGTCTTGACTGTGTTGTCTTTAATTCGCGCATATTGTGATCTTTCCATTTAATGAACTCCATGTAGCAGTATAAATCGGCAATTTAGAGCAGTGCGTTGTGTGTGGGGATTCTGCCGACGGATTTCACTATGGTGTACGTTCATGTAGGGGATGTAACGCGTTTTTCCGACGTGCAATCACTTACGACCAGCATTTTACTTGCCGTCGTGGAGGACATTGCCTTGTTGATAGAAGTGAGTTTGTTCTTCACATTGTCCCAGCTTTACACGGTTGGCTTTCCTTTCGAGATTTTTCATGTTCTTGATTTCAGCGGCAAGATGCGCGTGTCGAGCGTGCCGTTTAGCAAAATGCATCGCTGTGGGTATGGACAAAAAGGGTACGTATTGTTCCATATCTATCAACATCATCGGTTTCATTTCTTCGCTCAGACTATCTGATTAGAGTGCATTTACTGACATCACATTTATGTCTTTTTGAAGAATGAAGAGATATCGTGTTTCTGGCCATCGCACTTGGTTCTTTCTAATTTCAAATAGATGCTCCAAATTCATCAGCGCGCGGGACAAAGATAAGCAACCTGTCAAATTTTCTGCTCCTATCCTCTTGCTTTATGTCGTTGTACCCCTCTCGAAGGCTCAGCTAGCTTAAGGAATTAGATATAGAATTCTGGCGCACTTTGTGTGGGGTGATTTTCATATACTAATGATTTTTTGTACAGTAGCGCATTGCTTTTCTATGATCCAAATCTACATACCCTTTGGTGTATCCAGTGCCATCGTTTTGCCCGAACACTGCTTTTAGTACTTCGTCAACTGAAACCCGATAGTAAACTATGTTTTCTATTTCTCCATCTAGCCTCCTAGCAGTGACATTACATATTCCATAGATATGCTAATTAGGGTAGTATCATTGTGCTGTATCTTTACTGATAGCATTGTAGCCGTTCAACCTAAACGTGATGGACCACTTTCTACTAATGGAAATCATCATGATCGCAATTCGGGTAGCTATAATTCTGATACGGAATTGGATCGACAACATAGAGGAGTAAGTTTCAAACAATTTCCACAGTAGTCCTGAATTTGCAACTAATAAATCCTATTAAGAACGGGACTATCACTCCAAAACAAGAGGCTGATCAGGCGAATCATATCATGAGCCCTTGCTCAGCATTCAGTCACGTCGTCACTACCCCTACGGATGATGCAACAGTAGGTTTAAATTACTACAATTTGCGAAGATTATCAGAATTAGAACAGTGACATTACCTCTGATTATTTTTTGTCCCTATGCTTTCAACAAAAACACGGCCTATAGGCCTATGCCTATAGGCCGTGTTTTTGTTTAAGTTAGATAGAATGCGAGTGTTCGCGAGGCTCAAGATCTCTCGGGAGGGAGGAAGTGCTGCGAGTGAAGGGGTGTTCAAGTAACCTACAATAGCTGTTAGAATCGCTTGGTCAAGAAAAAACCCAGTTTCGCAATTACCAAGCGTAAAGCGAAGAATCGAAAGTGTTCAAAGTTTTCGTTTTGGACATCGTAACAATACACGTAACAGCACTGTTTTAATGTTTTATGGCATCTGATGCTAATTCGCAATTTTTCTAGAGATCTTTTCTGCCGACGATGCCTCCTAGTCCTTCACCTAGCAGCGGTCTGATTGCAAGGCAGTGCTACGATTTTGGAGACCAGAAAAGACGACGATGGGCCATGCTTTGCCGGTCATTAGAGGAAATACTCATTACGGACTCGGTATCAATTTTGGTACTTGTTTCAAATCTTTGATTAATTCTTCACTGCAGGATTCCACTCTACGTGAGATGGCTACTGCAGAAGACTACGCAGCGCTGTTTCAAGTGCAGATGGTTTTGATGTTCGAATGGGTGGAAAAACTGCCCGAATTTTGCCTTCTATTGGACCCTTCGGATAAGGTAATTGTATCTGAGTGAGGTATGGTTAGACAATGATCCCTTTTTCAGACTAAACTTTTACGTGCCTTTGCTCTTCGATACCTTTTACTGGATAATGTTTTTCACACAATGGAGCTGGGATACGAAGACAGGATTGTGCTCGTGAATAATAATTACGTAAAGCCATTTGAAACACCTCCCATAACTCAAAACGACATGACGGATGAGAAGAGAGTGGAGTTGATGTGTGTCTTCTTTCTTTGCTTTTATTTTAGCCTTATATAACTTTTGTACCAAGACTTTCAGCAAAATTCACGTAGAAAACATACTCATGCGCTTGAGCTCTCTAGAATAAGGTCTTAAGGTTTTTTTTGAGTTCACGATGCTTTTATTGACGTCTCAAAAAATCCTTCTTAGTGAGGAGTTAGAGCTCTTTGTTACTATAATAAGCGTTCATTTACTCCATAAAGGGCATGTATCTGGCCCAAAGGCGGGGATCGATTTTTGATCTCATTGGTCCTTTTATAACCTTTTTATCGTCGACTTTGATATTCTCTCGTGTGTCATCCCTTCACCATTGAATTGTGTGCGTCTATGTTCAGGATGTATGGAACCGAAGCACAAGCATTACTCGACGATCTTGTCATACCCATGAAACGAATGGCATTGAAAGTTGGTGAAATGATGACCTTACGGATGATCATGTTCTGGAACCCCGGAAATGTGGGGCTGACTCCCAGTGGAGTCGACATAGCTAGGACTGTAAGTTTTTTGGTCTTATGTTTTTTCTTCGAAGTTTGTATCATGTTCTTACAGGCATCCAACAATGCTGTAAAAGAGCTTCATCATTATTTTGAGGGAGAGGGCATCACTGATGTAGAGCACCGAATTGGTAACCTTCTACTTCTCCTGCCTGCATTCACCGTTAGTTCTTTTTTATTCTGTTTATAAACGCATATTTATTTTTTCCTACTACAGAAGCATGTCCGTTATCTATATGAATTGGTGAAACTCATTCCGTCGTTTGGTAAAATGAATGAATGGGACTCATTTATGGACGTTCTTCTGAATGGATTGTAAATTTCAAGCTTCCATATTGATTTGCATATTAGCTTATCTAAGCTGTATAATAACCTGCCATATATGAATTCACTCTTATCAGGTACTTGACAGAGTTGGACTAACTATCTGTTACTAATCAAGATTCGGTTGGTATTCCTCAATGTTTTGCATCATCTTATGTGTGCATGCGTCTTTCTTATTGTAGATTGTATCTTTTTGATAGCTATTCCAGTCATCTTGCTGCATGATAGATACTTCTAGCCATTGAATCACAGCCATCCATCACTGAGTTCACATTCATTTTTAGCATCATCACTTTGTGAAAGTTGTCTAGTCTTCATACGTTCTTGTACAGAAAGATGAAACGGGTATATGTCACATATTTGTCGCTACACAATGAAATTTCTATTGCTTGTTATTCAAACGATTGTTAGGTGGACTAGATCTAGTCATTGCTTCTACATCAAACCGTCTAGTTCCTCAAATTTAGTATTTAACATTCGTTATGCTACTGTTTGCACAGAGGACCAGTTTTTCTTACCGAATCTGTCTGACATGTCTGTCTGTCAGGACACTTTGATGCTTTCATGCCATTTTCGAGCTGGCATAGTGATTTTTGCATTTTTCTGTTGCCAGCTGCATCATACTCGCACTTAGTACATTCCACACAAAAAGAATTTCGCTTAACACTCATGAAGTATCTGGTATCTGCTCGAACAATTTCTAACCTTGCGCATACTATTATAGTGCTGGTCTATTTACTTTATTGTGAGTGCCATTTCTTATTTTTAAATTCGAGGCGTAGCCTAGTTTGTGAATAATATTGCAAATGTTATCTGACCAAATCTAGCATCCATCAGCCTGTAAATGTCCATCTAGGGAATCGCCTGTGGTATTTGTTATGGTAGAAGCTCCGTAAGACGGTTAAGAGCATAGTGGGGTATTGAAAGTCACTACGTTATTGATTTACTGTATTCTTCAAATCCCAGGAGGCTTATTTGGTGCTGCAGTCATCTTCAAATTTTCGTGGCTAAATCTCCTAACTCACAACGAGTAGGTAGCAAAGCTCCTTTTCCAGAAGCAGGTTCGAGGAGTAAGCTTCTTCGGACCTAGCTGAGAGGTGTCAATTATTAATTGTGATCGACTGATTCAGAATGCATCAGGTAAAGTATGCCACATTTATAAATTGAATATCAGCAAGTAGCATACGCAATTGGGCATACTACATGGACCCAGTAAAAACTCTGTAAGATAGCATTGCAGAAAAAATTTGCGCAGTAGTTGAAATGATAAGCTGTGAGCCCTAACTACGAACGTATAGGTCAATCGAAAAATCGTGACGATGGCGTGACCGCGCGCGACACGCACGCACCTTCTGTCAACGCATTTTCTTGGTTTCAATCTCTACATGACAGGTTTTCCTGTTTAGGTATGTTAGTACTTGGACACTGCAAGTGACTGAGTTGAGCGCAGCTGATGCATTTTTGTAAAAGGTGTTATGCTTCTGTGGGCGCAACGACCGCAGTCAAATCCGTCGTCACGGTTTTACAAATGAACCTTGAGTTCTCCTACACTTTTTATTATATTATGCTCGCTAAACTTAGAAATAGTTGAATAAACAAAAAAAAATTTTTCGCTGGAAGATACTCCAAAAATGAAAGGACCAATTTTCGGCTTCTTTGAAGAGGCGGAAATGAGCGCTAATTGTTTTGCTCTATTCTATTCAATGCTGAAACAAAAAGCAGCTATCCGTCTTCCTGTTTCCAAATTCCAAACCCCCTGCATAAAACGAGCATTCTGCATCAACTTGCTTTCAAGTTTGTACGTTGCTAAAAGACAGCAAAGCCCGAACATGTTTACGTGAAAAGAAAATTTTTTTACTTCGAAAAATTTTGGAAGTCTTATTTTAATGGGCATTTGTAGCACACTCTCTCGCTATCGTTGAGCACACTTTCATTTTGCACTTTTACAAACTTGGAGCTAGGGTTTTTGAGGGAAAAATTTTGGGACTGGATCTCTCGGTTTCAAGGCATGGTATCATGAAACGAATTAGTTTTACGGAAACAAGGGCACACTTGAGAAGCCAGAAAATAAGGACTCTTGTTAGGTGTACAAAGCTATCTACGAAAAATGGTTTTTCTTCGTAACGAGCATCTCAAGGATAAATTGCTGGAAAGCTTATAAATTGTATTCCAATTTAAAGATTCGAAAAAAAACAACAACATATGATGCTATTTTTATTGATCGCTGGCTTCTAGATTTGTTGAGTACATAAGAACAAAAAGCGCGTCAAAACTTTGACTGGAAGTATTCGAAGCCAGAAACTTTCCCAGCAGTTTGTAGCGCCTTCTATAAATGATAAAAATCCTCATTTCTTGAATGCGAATGGGGACCAAGGGGACATGAATGGATTCGTGGGATACATGCCTTGGAAGCTTGTGTAGCACCACTGATAACACCAACCGCCGCACTGATTACGGTGTTCACAACAACCGCAACCATGATGGCCGTGTCCATGATGGTCGGGTCCATGATGGCCATGTCCTGACCCATGAGTGTGATGGTCTTGCTTCTTCGTCGTTTCAGGGTTTGGCATCCTTGAAGTGGTCGTGGGACTTGTTGTGCTTTCAGTAGTTCTGGTAGTAGTCGTGGGACTTGTTGTGCTTTCAGTAGTTTTAGTAGTAGTCGTGGGACTTGTTGTGCTTTCAGTAGATTTAGTAGTAGTCGTGGGACTTGTTGTGCTTTCAGTAGTTCCAGTAGTAATCGTAGTTTCCCCCTTTTTAGTTGTTTGCGGGCTCGTAGGAGTTGTGGACTCCGTAACAGACCTTACAGTTGTGGATTTTCCAGATTGTTCATCAGGGTGAAAGTTAATCTGAACTCTGAATTAAAATTTGCAGAATCGATAGATTTTTTCAGAGAACTCACGCTCAAATTTGGGAAAAGAGGTATAAAAAGGGAGCCGGGAAGATAACCATATTGCGAGGGTAGATTTTGCGACCACTGCGGAGAAAATCTACCGTATTCTGGACAAAACTTTCACTGAATTTCTTCCAGAGTACAATTAAGGCTGCAATTACAAACCTGGTGGTTGAGTAGGATAAACTGGCGACCATTGAGAGGGATTATAAGGTGGATCCCCTGAAGAGAATTGATAAATGCTTGTAGGATTCAAAATTAGGTTACAAACCTTGCTGCCCTCGGTTATAAGGAATATAAGGTGGAAGTGTACGGTATCCTGAACAGAAATCGTATCCTGATCTTGAGATACAATTTATTTCACAAACCTACCATAGTTTGGTATTCCAGGATAAGTTTGAACATCTACTGCATAATGTGGAGAGTGTATTTGATCATTCGGAGCATTTTGGTACTTTTGGGAGTCCATAGGCCACTGATTTGAACTTCCCTAAAAGAGCTGCACTATGTATATTTTGCAAAACGTTTGGGTGATTTCGTCAGATTGAGAAGAGCTTACCTCAACAGTGTTCTGTGCATTATTATACAGTTGTCGATCTTGCTTGGAAGCATACGAGGTAATTGGTGCTTCTCGATCAAAAACCTATGTGTGATGGTCATGTAGACCGTTTTTATGAATTACCCACAATTTATGCTCTTTTAAATTTCTGGAAAAAGCTGCATAATTAATGTTAAGATCTTTTTGGTAAATTTGAAAGATAAAAAAGACGCCACTTGCGATGTGTCGAGTACGAATTGGGGGAGGGGGACCTTTTATGGATGCAGACTTCACATTTAAGTCGTACTTAGTCCTACCTACTACAATTCTACACTCCAAATTTCCACTATAGCTTTGCCATTCAAAAAAAGGGGGGACGGTGAACGTTCGTACATATTTTGAGATAAAACTACTTCGAGCTAATTTGAACATCCTTACCATTTTTTTTGAATAAGCAAGTTTCTCTCTCGGACGTTTTAACCAGAACCGTTTCCTAACTTTTTATTCTATATATACACCTTTCGCTACCTAAGGGCCTTCTTAATGTTTTGGAAAATGCCAGCACCGTTATAATCAACCCAGAAAAATTTCGAGGACCACTATCTCTGATATATTAGACAAGCAAAAAAATTCCTACCTTCTATCTCGTTTGCTAAAAAACTTACTACTGCCCATGCTGAAGTTACCAGCAGAACACAAATCGCTGCCAAAGGCATGGCTGTAGACTGGATGTTTGATGAATTTTTATATAGCAATGCTTGTACTAAAACTCGCAAATTTCGATTTTGTGTATATGAAAAGTTGTCAGTCATCATCGAAGAAGAGTCATTTGCAAAGTTGCTCGTTATGTTGTTCCAATGCTATCATTTCAAATTCGTCATAAGGCACATTGCATTTTCATCGCTTCAGAACTTCTATTTTTAAAATCAACAAGTCGATCGAGAAAAAAGAAGAAGAATGAGACGCCACTTTATTTCATTTCAGGTATCAATCACAAGCGATTGACAGGGTGCTGCATCCTTCTTAAGCCAAATTCTCAAGTTTTTAAGGAGTATGATATTTACGAAATGCACTATAACTCTTTTTTAAGCCATGATTGTGTAATACAAGTTTGTCATTGTACGAAATTATTCACGGATTTGCTGTTCGGTAAAAGAAGTTCGGATAAGAACGGAAAGACTGGAACTAGGCGCTAAGCTTTTTAAGAATAATCTCCCTGGATTCTTATCCAAAAATATTAGTAAGCGCGGGTAAAATGGAGCTTTTATGCCAAACAGACAATAATCTGATTAGTATGGCCTTCCTACATACAATAAAGGCAAGGCAAGAGAATGTCAAGTGCCATTCTGTAGTCTCTCTCGGTAAGAAGATTGTTGTACCTATGCAATTTCGTCTCAAGTTGCTGCGCTACTGAAGTGCTCTAATATGATCTTGCACAAGGTGGGAATTTCAAATACAGAAAGATAAAATTTGTCTGCAAAGCAATATTACGACTACAGGGGGGCTCAGGTAAAGGTACGGCAGCAAATTTGGTATGTAAGCGGACAAGGGAAGTTGTGTCAATGAACAAGGTGGCTCGAATCAACTTTTATCTCACCTAGCTTCTTCATAATATCACATACATCTCGCACCCGGAGTTTCCTCACAAATGGGATTTGGTTCCAAAACTCATCTTTTCCTTTCTGCTAGCCGAAATAATTGAAAAATTGATTCTGAGGAGAGCACGCTCGATATGTCCGAAAGTCCCTTTCCCAAAGATGGGCCTGCCACGCTCGTACTGAGTCCTGAACACGATTGAGACTATATGCTCCCATTTGCACTTTCCCATATATGTTACAAGAAAATCGCAATAAAATTGCTTGTATTTTTCAAACAGAAAAGATCTTGAGCCGGGTTTTGAGTGACTTATGACAATTTCTTCGTGAAGAAAATTGGTTTAGATATCAGCAAGCAACTCATCCCTGATTTTGTTAATTCGGCTGTAAATGTCGGAAAGTCGACACCGTTGTTCAATAAATTCAATAAATGGTCGTAACTAATCGTTGCTTATTCAGAATTTGATAACATCGATTTGCAAAGTAACAATCGCTTTATATGCTTTTTATCATTGATCTATTTTAGCATGGCAATATAGTTGCTACTCGACAGATCTACTTACTTTCCGATTCGAGACGTTAAGCTAATTAATATAGTATAGTTTATCGAATACTTATTGAGCTTAGTATTGACAGTTAGGGCTTCTTTTAACACGTTGACGACGAGCCATTTTTTTCTGAGGTCTGTCGCTGTGGACGAGACGTTTCCATGCATCCCTACGAGTGGCTCATGTATGCATGCATGCACCCATGCACAAAATGCAAAGTGCAAGCCCGGCCCGCAAGCCCCGTTCCTCTGGCAAGCTCCGCCCACTCGACCCAAAATGTTGGAAATTGCCCAAATTTCAAGTATTTATGCGATTTCCGCCACTTTTGAAAAATGGGCGAAGCTTGCCACTTAGGGGCGGAGTTTATCTGACGGTGGGCGGGCCTGGCTAAAAGTTGCTTGAGGTCTTTGCGTTCATCTACACCCTCATCCATGCTTTTTGTGGACAAAAAGGGTCTTTGTGAGAGGCATAGGAGTGGGCGGAGTTTGCCAAAAGGGGCGGGGCTAATACATGAAGTACATCTGAACCTATGTTGATGATATGAACAAAAACTGAGGAGATTGGACAGATAGCATTGAATTTAAGGCCGCCGCGCACCATTGCGCGGCACTGTCGTCAACGAGTTAAAGAAAGTTTGCTCCGTACCATAGCACATGGTTGTATGTCACCGCAATCACCGGAGCTACAAAATCTATTTGTACAGAGCTTCTTGAAACTAGTAAATTCTAGAGAAATGTGTTGACCTTGCTAAGCTGGGAAGTGCTAGTAAAAATAGCTGTAAACAACAACGAGTGCTCGAAAAGACATCAGATCAAACATTTTATTCAAGTTTTATGCAACCAATGTTAGCGGAAAAGGCACAGATGCCATGAAGTGACATTTTTATTTACTCAATAATACTAGGGAAGGACATGCGGCGAATATCTTGATTTTGTGGAATATTAAAAGGAAAGAGAACATATGGATTTCTGTGTTTATGGACTATTTGCTCTGGCGTGCATGGTTTGTCGCAGAGAAATTCGTTATAACAAATCCATCTGCAAGGAAAATCCTCCGTAGGTGGCTTAGGTTTACGTACTGTAGGACGGGGATACGTAGGTATGCTGGTCATTCCACGGTTTGGCATTGTTCTAGAGCTTGCTGGGATCGTGCTTGAATCTGTGGGTTCCGAAAATTGTATCTGTATACGCGGTGAAGTATGCTTGTCTGATGTAGTTCTTGGAGTGGTGTGAATCGCTGGTGAGGTGTGTACTTTCGGATCTGGTTCAGTGGGATCTTCTGGCTCACAATCACACGGAGTAGTCGTCTCACTCCCCTTAATTTTGCTCATTTTTGTTCTTGTGGGAGTAGTGGACACTGTAGTGGGTACAGGTCCTATAGTTGAGGATTTCCCAGATATCTGCTTATCATGGTGCTTGTGGTGATCATGTTGATTGTTGCAGCACATCTAAACCATGTGTACTGAAGAACTTATATGTTTAAGGCAGGCTTACGTTCATGAGTAGAAGAATTTGCATATAAGGACAGTTTTCATGCTTCTCATGGTCATTATCATGTTCTATAGTTGTACCATGATGCTAAATAACATTGTGGCGATTACAATGGTTCAATGTGTTATTCAATAAAAGTGATAATAAAGTTGCTATGACAACGATTCTTCCCACCTTTTTATCATTGTTGTCTGTTGATCCTGATATGTCCAGCTTTTGACCGACTTGCTTTTTGAAGTGGTGCGAACATCCACTACCTTCAAGGTCAAGAGAAAAAATAGTTAGTAGTTTTCAAACAAGGGTACATTTGGCCTGCCAGAGTAAACATCGAGTGGGATTTAGGATTTCTAACATGAAAGAACTTTAGTTATATCAAAAAGTTTTGCAGAAGATTTTGGAACCGATGTGGGTAAGTACTGGTTAGATTGAAAAAGGCCACTTGCCTGCATTTAGCAGCTGTTTCACAAGTTCGAGGGCTAGATTTTGCTGAAAGATTTCTCTACATTAGATCAGTCTTGAGAAGCACCCTCTAACACCTACGTCCTGCGGAAGTTCGGCAGTAGCTGTGCAAGCGACACTTGCTAGGAGTAGCGGAAGCAGAAGCATCGGAGCTGGAATGACGTATAGGCCGGAGACGATGCTAATATATCTTAGTGTTGGAATGTGCTGCACTAGACTTAATTTAAATGAAACAGCAGATGCTTCAGTATGATTCGTCGATTTAACATTTTCTATATGAAAATTGCGAAGAAATGTTGCTGTTTCATGACGTTATCGCTTTGTATATTAATATTACGGTTTTTATCTTGAGAGTGGTGTTGAAACACGTCATGAGGAACTCGAAGTGCCATAGCTAGGCTGTAAAATCACCTCAGTTTTATACACAAATTCGGAAATTCGATTTTAACGATCATTAAACTTCGCAGTCTGATACATGCATTCTTTGTCAATAGATTGAGGTATTTTACTGCTACTGTAATAAAAATTGAGTGATTGCTCATGCCTTAATATTTCTTCAGCCGTGAAGCATATTTCGGACGACAGAGCTTTTGTTATTCTTACGAGGGAACGATACTTGATGTTCGTGGCTTTTTGGGATGAGATGTATACCGTTACACTCGTCTTGGAGCGCTGATTCCGAATCTGACTTCCGTTTTTGCTAATCGTTTCTCTGAAAAAGTTGTAAAGGATTTTTGCGCCAAATGAGAAGTGGTCAAAATGCCAAAAACGCCGCTATGATGTGGTGTAGTGGCTACTGCGATAGCCTCGGAAGGTAATGCATATTTAGGTTCCAGTCCTTTTGTGTTTTCCAGTTTTGCATTGCCTCAATCAAGCGTCTTTTCAAAAGTAGGCACGACCGTATTTCTCTTAGGCGACCATTGACGCGAAAATCCTTCATAACTTCTTTCAGAGAAAATAGCAGAAATGGAGGCCAGATTCGGAATCAGCGTTTCAAGGCGAATGTGATGGTATACGTTTCATCTCAAAAGGCCACAGACACCAAGTATCGTTCCCTTCTTAGAAGGAAAGGACCTCAAAGTTTGTAAGTTGCAACTCACTGGCTACCAAACAACAGATTTAGTCAAATTTACGAAAGGATGGAAGAGACTTGGGTGCGAAGGAGTTTTACAATAAAACTATGATCTATTAGGTAGGGCATTACACTAGAATATAATTTACACGTACTGAACGGCTGAATTGCAAACCGAAAAGATGCACATGTATGTATCTATGTCATTAGAAGAGCAGTGGGCATGCAGATCTGTGTGTAAGTAGCTGGAATTCGTTTTGAGATCATAATTTGTTTACCGGAACTCAACCATGACCAGGGCTCGGCACAGGTGGCTTACAAGCAAACTGGATGTCGTTTTGGTGGCCGAAAAACGCAAACGTAGGTTACGTTTTTTTGTCGATGTTTCATTTTTTAGGGCTTTTTACGTCTAGGGTTTTGATTCGAAGGGGATTTCTTATAAATTTCCGAAAAGTCAAGGGGACGTCTTTCGTAAAGCCATCTCGTGCTGAGCCCTGGCCATAACTCTCGCCCAAAGAGTACTCTTTCGAAGAGGATCAATTAGCGTTTACGCAGAGAGTACGGCTTGAGCGAGCGGGAGTTTAAACTCGAATTTTATGGTTGCGAATGAATCGCGTGAGCTCGCGCTTGAGTGATTTAGGTAACAAAAGCTTCTAATTATTGTTCAAATTACAGACTCAGCTACCCTATGTTTCTTGGAACTGCTTCTGACAAGGGAAGGCACCTAACTTAGGTCGGCCTTTGATGAGCGGCACCTATAACCGGAATCAGCTTGGAAAGATGAGTCCAAATTTGTTGTTTCTAGCTGCGAAGCATTATTCTGAAAAGAGTTACGAGCTTTTTACTACGCGCCGTTAACGCGCTAATGAACATGGGAAGTTAGCCTATAAGTAGAAATCTGCTTACAAAAATCTGCTCTGCTTACAAAAATCTGCTTCTCGAGTCAAGTCTGGTGCTGATAGGGAACATTACGCATGTGCACTACCTCTGGATGTTGATACCGTAATTGTAAGTCGATTGAAAAGCCCATAACTCTGTTCAGAATAATGCTTCGCAGCTAGCGACAAGATATTTGGAATCAGCGTTTCAAGATGATTCCAAATACAGGTATCGTTTTTCAAATGGACCTAAATTAGGTGACTTTCCCCGTGAGCTGCAAAGCCATTTGATAATCACACAGCATCTTTTTGGATAAAAATATAACTCAACGTTAGCTAAAATGTGTAAGATTCTTGAAAATTTAGCCATACAGTTTGTTTCAAATATTTGGACAATCACTGATGTATTGCACAGTTAGGACTCGAGCAGAGTTTACGCGATTTCAACGTCGCCATTCATCGAGACAAAACAAGTGTTGTGAATTCATTGCATTCCGATCTTTTTGTATTTCGGTTGTCATAGTTAGTCACGATTAGTCGTGCTGGAAAACCATCACAGTCGAAATGCAAGAAGATCGGCCTGCAATGACATTGTTACAGTTGTCATGCCGCGATGAATTGCGACGATGATCGCGTGAACTCTGCTCGAGGCCTTAAAGTTTTTTTACGACTCTTTGCTATTTATACTGCCCTATTGCATTGCTTACTTCGTGCATGTTAGCTACGATGGAATATATAAATCATTCTTGAAATTTTCTGTGGCAGATTTGATAAGAACAGTTTATTCAGTATTACGTTTCGGCAACAATGTCTTTCTCAGAGGCATAGTAAGTCAGACAACCTGATTTGAGACTTTACATGATCAAGCCACTCCTCCAGACTTGCCTACCAATGATTCCAAGAGACATAAGTATGAATTTGTTTTCAAAATTTCATACAGATGATATCTCTCATTCCGCCTTTCACTGTGATATCCTCTAATTTTCAATTTCACTGCCGTAGAGTGCGAAGCAAAGTAGAAAAGTTGTAATATTATGTAGAGTTTGTCCTTGCCACAGGAAAATGCGGGTTTGCTTCTATTCCTCTTTTCGACAATTTATTAGGTTGGACTGAGAGTTCGTTCGCACCAATTTCAAAAATCCATAACTTCTGGTTTTCAATACGGATTTGCATGTTTCTATTTGTGTCTGAAAGAGCAATTCATTCTCTTCATAGCGGTATCTTAGCGGCGTTCTAATGAGGATACACTGCATAGATATAAGCGATAGAAAAAAATAACTCAAATTTTCGATTTTCTGTGTAGGGTTATAAAAAATCTGAAACCTACAGTAAAAATCGGAGCAGTCGGTATTGTACGTTCTTTCACCAGCTTTTTCTGACTGTGCAAAGTTTGCGCTGATTGAGCGTTTCTATGAAAAGTTATGATTTTCGAGCAAGCAATACAAAAGTGCGAATTTGATTTATTTTGGCATTTTTCAGGGAAATCATAACTATTCATAGAAACGCTCAATCGGCGCAAATTTTGCACTCTTAGAAAGAGCTGGTGAAAGAAGCTACAATACCGACTGCTCCGAGTTTTGGCAAGTTTCCGATTTTTTATGACCCTATACACAGAAAATCGAAAATTTGAGTAATTTTTTTCTACCGCTTATATCTATGCAGTGTATCCTCATTAGAACGCCGCTAAGATACCGCTATGAAGAGAATGAATTGCTCTTTCAGACACGAATAGAAACATGCAAATCCGTTTTGAAAAGCAGAAGTTATGAGTTTTTGAATTTGGTGAGAACGAACTTTCGGTCCAATATAATATATCCCTAAAATGGCTTCTGGAACGTAAGCTTTTTTGGTTAAAATAGCTCGCATAATTTTGATCGTCGTCGAAGTAATCATCCCTTCTTGTTCTGGTTTATCTACATAAATTTTTCTTGTTGCATGCAGACGATTATTTCTCATTTTTGATTTTACAAACTACCGCATTTGAAACAAGCTAGCATATTGCTTTACTAAGTGGAATGTGAACATTGATACCAGAAATAGCTTCAACTTTTATTTGCAAATGTGAGAACTTTTTCAGCAAATTTACTATTGAGAAAAATAAGTTTTTGAATGGAAGTTAAATTTTTAGAGAATCTCAAGATGTTTCCGAGACTACTATGTGCTCAATTGCTAATCTTCAATTTTTTCCACAGGAAACGGCGGATCTTCGTAATCTGTTTCCGTTTCCGGACTCTTCTTAACAGAAGGTTGAGCTGTTCCATTCGAAGATTCTTCCATATCTCCTGTAACAGGCGTAGCAGTTTCAGTCGTTTCTGGCTCTCCACTAAGCTCAGAATATTTCCAGTTTGACTTCGGCAAGCTATCCGTACGAGATGTAAGATCCACTGTAAGAGGCGTGGCAGCTCCACTCGTCCTTGGTCCCCCATCCAGCTCAGAAATTTTCGGGTTCAATAGCAGCCCTAGGCTCTGCATGAGACCTTTGAAGAAATCAGGTTGTTCTAAATGTTCCACTTTCTCCACAGCTGGGGGTAAATTTGGCATTTGGGGAATCACTCTCTCAGGCAATTTGAAAGGCTTCCCGTCTGTCTCAAAATCTTCTCGTTTTGCAGATTTAGCTGGTGGACTCCATGGCAAAGCTCCGTTTTTGACGTCGAATAACTAGATTTGTTATGCATCAATTTGAAAATTCGATCTTGTGCTGATACCTACCTTAGTTATTTCTTTCGCAAAGATGTAGTAATTGTTAATGACTTGAGCACTTTGCCTGGTATGATCTATCATCGGCGGTTCAGGATTATAAGGAGGATGAATCCCCTTCTGATCTAAATGAATAGTAATCAAATTCTTCTCGCAAGGCATGATTCTAGTTCTAAATGAGGTTATACTAAAGTACCAGAATTTGGAAAACAATGAGAATTTAGTTCCTTTGACTCACCAGAATGTTCATCATCATTATGTGGAGCATGTCCATGTTCTCCGGTTATTACAGGCAGCTGAAATCCGTATTTTTCAGAGAAACTATGATACAGATTTTCAAACAACTTTTAGGTAATTTGTCAGACTAAGAAAGTATTACCGGAACAATGTGGTGCGGCTTTTTATTGAACTTTCTGAACCAAAATGGTTCGAAAGGATCAATCGGTACTGGTTCCTCTATCGGATCATGTGGAACGTAATAAAAATCATTTTTTTGTTGGGAAATTACTCAAATACATGGATCAAGGAAAGTGCAGCGTAAGATTAGCTTTCCACAGTGATTTTGAAGATACACACTTTCAGCAAAAGCATTGCTTGCTGTTGGCCTGCTGAAATTTTGGGCCGATCGATGTTTTGAGATACTTCGGTGTGTCTAATATCAGATACAACGCTTACTAGTTTATAAAAGTCAGAATTAAATAGTCTTATCCTTAACGTGAATTTCCAATCAATTTCTGCTGCAAAATAGAGTTGAATGTAATTTTTTCCTGAATATATATTCGCAGAAAAAGTACTGATCTCGATTTAGGTTTGACATACAATACTTTCTTCTCATCTAAAAGCTCCTCAAACTATACACCTTTGGATTTTATGTTGAACATACCCACATAGTAGCTTTTATATATTAGGTTGTCCCGAAAGTTTTGTCGGTTTTTTTCATCGCTCACCAAACCTCACAGAACACCATTCCATGAACGGCCTAGGTGTCATTCTATTCACATTTTTATCCTCTTTCTTATAGCCGTACTTGTTCCCTGATCTACCCCGTCTTTGCGATGTTATCGCCATGGCTTTTTGAGCACCTCAGCAGTAACGCCAAAACTTTCCTGAATTTTCAAAGTTTTTATCTTAATATTTTGGACGAGCGCTGGTGACTGTTATGTAGGGCAAACCTTTGGCTACATTGTGGCTATTTTAGATTAATTGGGCCACGTTTATCAAGTCCGTAATAATTATTTATTTGAGAAAAATCGCGGCATTCTGAACACGTTTTACCACGTAAAATTACCGAAAATTCCAAAAAGCTGATTTTTGAAGCAAATCAAAGTTGGTTATGTTGCATAAATGATGTTCAATAGCACAATCAAGTTTGAATTCGCAAAAACTTCAAAAGCTTTCATGTTTTTGCTGCAGTTGCGTGTTTCACGACTTCGCCAAAAATTGAGATCTCCGAAGAAATAATTTTTTGAAGTGAAAATCAGCAAATTAGGAGAATCTAAAAATACCATCTTGTAGCCCGAGAGTTGCTCTATTTGACCCATACTTGATCTTTTTCGAAACTTTGTAACGAAATTTTCAAAATTGACAGGTGGAGAATTTTGGCAATTACCAAAGAAAGCATATAACATTATGGTATGAGAGTGCATCCTTAAGAAGGAGAAGGAAAAGCTGCATCGAATGCTATTTCAACATGCCGAATGCATGTTGAAACTCACTCAGATCTTTACTGTGCGTGGTTTTACAGTGGTCCGAAAAAACCGACAAAACCTTCGGGACAACCTAATATGAGAGTAAAAAAGGTCCATGAATGTGGTGAAATATCAGGTTTATGCAAAAATAATGGCCGTTTGCGAATTCTCACTTTGAGTGCTATAACTTTTTGAAAGATCCACATCTTCGAATGCAGTAACGATCTTCAGAAGCAGCAAACCTTCTGTAATACAGCGCACATTTAGTTATACTCATATCACGAACGGAAAAATATGGATTGAAAACCAAAAAGGTTCTTTTGCTAGAACCTTGTTTTTGACAATTCATAACTTCCTTCAAAGTTTGTTAGTATGAACGAAGAGTGGCCTATCTTGTAGCCGCAAGCCAGTAGTACAAACTACAGTAAAAAGAACTTGGATGAAAAAGTTTGCGAGAAAGGAAAAGGTTAAAGTTCAAAATCTATCATCTTTACATCATTTTTCAATGTACCTCAAAGTCCCGAATATAGGATTTTCTGCTTTTCTACGTACAGCACAACTGGATGTTTTTGCGAAAACTGCTGATAGGATGCCTCAGCCCTAATTACAGAATTGAGCAAAGCTTCGGCGATTGAATTCTTCGAAGAAAATTATCGGTCATAAAATAACTGCAACACCTACCCATGTTGATATTTCAGTCTGGATAACTTCAAAAAATACAGCTAAGCACGCATAATGAGACAATTTCTATTACATACAATAGCTGAACGTTCGAAGAAGTGTCATTCATACGCGCATGAGTGAACGCAATGAAATTCTGAATTTGGATGTGGTTATTTGAAGCTCATTAACTTTATAATAGATGAGGATGGAAGCACGCTCCAAACACCATTAGATAGAGCATGAAAACAGCTTCTTGTCGCTATACAGGGTGTCCAAAAATGTGAACACTGTTTGATCGTCAATAACCTTGCTTTCATGTCTTTCGCCGAGCTTAGGCTCCATTTTGTAGAGCGAGGTTCAACTTAGACTCTTAGCATGAAAAGAATTTCCGATTTTTCCCCGTTACTGGAGGATTACGGTATAAACTTTCAGCATATAGCGTCACTGTGGAATAGGCCTTATATTGAAAAAAATTCCAAAAAATCTGAAATTTGTGTAGTAAGGTTTGGCGTGCTGAATCAAGTACACAACTTTTCACCAGTTTTTTGAGCTCTTTTAATGGTGTAATCGGACTTCTGATGAACATTGAAAAAACAAATGTTACCCTGAAACAAAACAACTTATGAAGAAAGCATCACAGTAAAGTGCAAAAATCATATACGGAGTCGGCGACATCGATTAGTCCAGTACAAGAGTTTCTGGCTTGTTTGGCTTTCTTTCTGAGGCAAAAATGGCTTTCACTTTTCTAAAACTCTTCTCAAAGTTTGTGCCGTAATTCTACAGTAACGGATCGGAAATTCTTTCCATGCTGTAAATCTAAGTTGAACCTTAATCTACCGATTGGTATCTCAAGCTCGGCGAAAGACTTGAAAGCAAGAGAGTTATCAACCATCCAGTGTTCACATTTTTTGGGACACCCTGTATTATTTTAAAGAAGATGTTGTGATGGAAATAGTTGTCCTGAAAAAAAAAGCCTGGAAAATCGGCCATTGTTTTTGTATCAACCTAGTAATTCTTGAAATCAAAGATTTCGAGACCATACTAGTGGCACTCCAGCAGTATTCTAAAGTTAGTTTTGGAGACGGAACCATTGTTTTTTCAAAAGAAGCAAATGATAAACTCCCTGTATATTTTATTGAATGAGCAAAAATTCTTGGAGTGTCAATTCAGGCGAAAGGCTCATACAGGAGAGGAGTCTTAATCGGTCTTTGATTGAAAACTCACTCACCATAGCCCATGATGAGGCTACCACTAAGAAAGATATCGCTGCCGAAAGCATGTCGGTTGAAGCGGTCTTTTGTGGCCCCTTTTTATATAGTGATGTTTTATTTTCAATTGGGGACCTAGCTGACGCACACTTGCATGCCACTCAGTCAAAACTTATCCATGCAACAATTTATGACGAATCTTAATTTTGGATTTTTAAAGTTGTTTCTTTTCGGCAAAGAAGAGTCATAGGCAAGATTGCTCACTTTGTTGCTTTAATGATTGTCTTTATTTTGTTTTTGTTGTCGTGTAAATCATCACTTTTCCCCGGCCAAGAAAGTTCAGTTTTCCCCGGCCAAGAAAACAACCGCTTTGCGACTTTTCACACAAATTCAAAAACACTAGCTGTATCAATAAAACATTTCAATTCGATTTCATCAGTGGCCGCATTCATCAACGAACCCTGAGGGTTAAACTACCCTGGAGGGTTAGTTTAACCCTGGAAAGCGATTAACCCGTATTTATGAAACACAGGGTAGACTTAACCCTGAAAGTTAAATCTACCCTCGAGGGTAAACCTTACCCCGAAAGCGATTAACCCATATTCATCAACGAACCCTGAGGGTTAAACTAACCCTGGAGGGTAAAACTTACTGATTCATCAGGGTTAATTTAACCCTAGCTTAGAGCAAGGTTAACTGTACCTTAACATTTCATATAAACATTAACTCGCATCTAATAGTTTTATGGAAAACGATCAACGAGTATTGTAGTAAATAGTATTAGTTGTTGTTACAGTGTTTAGTCTCGACTTGTTTTATGTTCAAATTCGAAGTACATGAAACACTGACTTCGCGAGAAAAAGAATTCTAGCTTTGGTGACAAATGAATGCGGCGAGGAAAAATGGTTTTCGCTCTGACAAGTGCCAAAACAGAAAAACCCCTTTATGATAACACGCATTGACCCCTAAAAAAGTAGCACAAGCCCGGTATAAAACGAACTGCGCAAAAGTAGAACTTACACGGTACAATTGCACACATGAAAATAAACTCACGGCGTAAGATTGGATGCTGCACAAATATGTTAGAGATGTATTATAAAAACTAGTGTTAGAAGCTTATTCGTTGATTATACTACTATAACAATGAAAGAATAGAAGTATAAAGTGAATTTAGCACGTAGTTAGGCATTCTGTGATGTGAGTTTGCACAGCGCACGCGTAATTGACGCCTTAAAGGCAGCGTCCAGGCAGATCTGGATCTATGGGGATTTTGCCTGGAAAGTACTTTTGGGGCCCTAACTAAGGCCCAGGTGGCAGCGCAGGTAGCGCTCTAACGGGTGGGGTATTCCCCTCGAAACTGGACCCCGCGATCGTATTCGCATCGATTCATGGCAGTTTCGCGCCAGGATCCACGCTGTGCGCCATGAATCCATGCGAAATACGATCACGGGGTCCAGTTTCGAGGGGAATAACTCGTTAGAGCACTACCTTGGCTGTCGTTAGAGCACTACCTTGGCTGCCGGTTGGGCAGTGGCTTAGTTAGGGCCCCAAAATTACTATCCATGTGAGATCCCCGTGTGTCCAGACTTGCCTGGACGCTGCCTTTAACCCTCCAGGGTTAGATTGACCCTCAGGATTCGTTGATGAATACGGCCACAGGTTCGTTGATCCATACGGGTGGATCGCGATCCGTGGTAAACCCTACCCTTGGCTCAAGGGTTCGTTGATGAATACGGCCACAGAAGAGCTCGAAGTCCACGCACTCTTCTCCCAAAGACGGGGAGATGGTGTCATAGAAAATCATTTCTGGAAAGCGATGATCATTCGATGCTCTCCTCTTTTGGACATGAATGAAGAGGCGTGTTGCGGCTCGGTGTGCTCAGCACCTCGCCTAGTGCTCGTCCGTCTGGCCACACAACTCCCAGCTCCAGGATCTACTGCTTCGGCGCTATTGCGCGCACTCTAGCGCGTCTGCTCGGCGCCAACACCCACTTACCCGTACGACACGAACATCACACGCACGAGTAGATTACATTACATTTATCTAAAAAACACAAAATAACAACAACTACCAAACGAACAAGATCACTAAAACTACTAAAACCCACTAAAAACTACTCAGATTACTATACTACTACTCCAGGATCACGAAGACTATGCACAGGACGAGCCGCCTCGTCCCGTGCCGCCGATGCCTAGTGAGGATAAACTCTAACAAATAGTTCCGGGTTCTCCGAAGGGTCAACCGCAAGTCCTTAGCCCTTTCGGAACAGTAAGATTCCTCTCCACTTCCGCAATCCTTTCCGCTGCTCGTTAGACTGCAATATTAGCTGCGCGTCTCCATGCACAAGAAGATTATCAAAGGCTCAACCGCTCGAAACCGTTGATCATCTATGGGAGCTACTGGAGGCGCTGCCAGCGGGTAGATATCACCAAAAAATCGATAACGAACGAATCGAGGAGGCGTGGACTGCAGCCCACGCGCCCCTATGTACCCTAAAACTTGGCAACGCGCCCAGCAGGAGAGGTCTTGGCGCGATCTTGATAGCGCGCCAAGTAACGCGATAGCCAGCGCTCCCGGCTTCCTGTTTCGAGGAGTGGCTTGCGTCGCTCGAGCCGCGACACTCCCCCCCCCCCAAAACAGTGGACTTGGACGGTCGGATGGTGGTTACGTGATAACGCTGGAGTCCACAACGGAGAGCACCTAACCGAGTATGGCCAAAAAGAAATATTACCATCGGCAGCATAGTAGGGGCGCGCTAGGAAAGGAAAATGAAAAACTCGGCCCGTGCTGATACAAAACTTAGTAAAACGTAACAAGATAAACTCAAACGCTGAATAATATACAGGGGCAAGTAAATGGCTAAATAAGATTAACTGAGGTTAAACTAAATCAAAAATATATGCAAGTGGCTAAATATGAATAAATGTATGTAGAGGGCTTATCACTGAGCAGCTAGATACGTGACTATAGACGAACATTCCACATCGAACCACATGAAAATAACCACGACCGTGACGCGCGACAATCGCATCAACCATCCATACAAATCTCCAACCAGATGACCATACGCGTGTCAAGTGCGTACCATGCATCTCCACGCTCGTCCAACCCATTACATACGGCCAGATATTACTGAAACGAAAGTGGTTTATGGCGTCAGAACAATGAAAAATACTCGAATCACACTAAACGTTCTTTCGACTCCTTCCAGACTACTGTCACGCACTAGCTCGCCCTCAAGGTTTACTCACGCGCGCCAGGCTGAGACGAAGGTGTTCTGGGAGCGCCTGCAATTCCCCGGATGGTAGTGGGTTAGTTATTTCCTCAAGCCATGAGTAGAACGCATTCGCCGGTATATGCACGTTGCTTTTATCTATACCCGAATTACGTATGCAAAACGCGCGGTGGTGGCGCGGCCCGCAACAGTTCTTACAGTAAAACCTTAAAACAGCTCCCATAATGCACCGCAAGACACTTAGTACAGATCCCTTTCTGCTGCGCGATACGCACTCTCTCCATCATATCCTTGACCACGTTGCACTCCGCGCTGAAGTGTCTCGTCCCTTCGCAAAAAACGCACGACCGGTGTTCGCGCCTAAATCTTCCTTCAAACTTTACTTCCTGCGCGGCTTGCTGCACTGGCTGATTGGGCTCCTGCCCAGCCTCCAGCACGACGTCGAGAATGTGCTCAAGGCGGTGTTCGGGCGGGCTCAAAGGGCCTGGGTGCTGCTGTTCTTCTTCTGGGGCTGGTTGGCGCGTCGGGTAAGTCTGCGGCGATTCTGTCTGTTGCGCGTCCGACGGCTTATCTTCCAGTAGGACCTTCTCTTTCTCCAAATTCCTGGCTTCGGATAACGATATAGCGCTGATGTCTCGCGCGACTGAAGAAACGGTTATAGTCGAGGACTGCTCACTCTCTGGGCTCTCTTGTGGCTGCTCTTCATCCGACTGTACCGTAGGGCCTTCTCGCTCGATCATGTCGAGGAATTTCTTGATCAAAGAACTGTGGAGCATCTCGTCGTAGCTCTCTTGCCACATCCGCAGAGCTTGAATATAGGTGCGCGGCTGCAGGGGTGGTGGTTCAGGATCGGCCGGCGCGGCAAGTCTGCGGTACTCTTGATCTTCCTCTGTAAGGCTCAATCCTCGGCGCGAGATGACACAGTTCATCT
Source organism: Cylicocyclus nassatus (assembly GCA_958299035.1). NCBI lineage: Eukaryota > Metazoa > Nematoda > Chromadorea > Rhabditida > Strongylidae > Cylicocyclus > Cylicocyclus nassatus. The sequence continues at coordinate 5,668,817 of CATQJL010000326.1, read as the reverse complement.
GAAGGGCTTCCAATGTGCGCGTCAAGCGGGTGGCATGAGCTATAGCTGCTGACGCGGCCATAGTCTTCTCCATGATGGTGGCTTCGGTACATCCTAGCGCGGCCAAAGCATCTAAAAAGACTTGCAAGCGCGCGAACAGAGGTGGTAGTAGAAACTCTAGGATAAGATCGCGATGGACTGCGATTCCAGTGCTGATGTGCTGCACGACGTGTATATGGCCCATCAGCGCAACGTATCTCAGGTTCATCTTATCCTTGCGCAGCAGTATAACTTGCGCGTTCATAAAAACATTATTGGCGCAGTCTAGCACATCCGTTAGCTGGCGCGTATGAAATACTACTTGCGCGGCCTGATGTTGCTGCTCAGGTGTTGAAAGCGCAACCTGCTGAACTTCCTGCTGTACTGGCGCAAGCGGAGTGCCCGACGTTATAAGAAACTGGTACACCCTACGGAGCTGCGCGGCTGTTAGCTCTTCTACCGTATGCGGTAGCGCGTCTGTAGAATCTTGCAGAAGCGGTAGGGTAGGCGCCATCCTATCAGGTGCTGGATTAGGCAAAAGAGGCGCGTCTGGGTCATTGCTAGCGATGCGCGCGCGTAAACGCTGCTGATGTTTCTCGATCGCTGCAAGTATCTGCCTGCATTCGAGCTCGTTACCCATGTGCGCGACGCGGCGTCTTGCTTCTATGCCTGCCAGTTTCCTAATAGCGTCGTCTACTGAAGCCGGGCCTTGTGATCTGGCGCGTGATGTACTAGGCGCTGATGCTGCTGCGTCAAGGGATTGCGCGGCTGGGCGAACTGTGCGCGACAGCGATGACGATGACTTCTTCATGATGTTAGTGAAGACCAAGATTAAGGTTCTGCGCGGCTGGAAGAAGATGCGCTTAGTAAAAGTTAGATGACTATATGAGGGCTCAACAGAAGAAAGGAGCGCGGCTAATTATAAACGAAAAGAGAAAAAGATGAGTGGGGTATTATGTTCGCTATGATTTTGGAGAGGGCGCAAAATTTTCGGCGTGCACAGCCGGGGAAGCCCTGTATAACAAGGGGAAAAAACAAAGAAAAATAGTCTTCTTACTTGTGTTGTTCCCTCTTTATCCTCGATCCACAGCAGTCGACTTGATGACAGAAAGATTTATTGACAGTGGAGACAATCGTGCGTACAGAACGTGTAGCGCTAAATAACAACACTGAGTGAATGCTAGGAGCACAAACATACACGACAGCGCGAAAGAGGGGTCAAAGTTTCAAAAACTACTACAACAAGGAAAAAACTATACTACTGGAGTAAAAAAACATGAGCGCGGCTGCTCTCAAGTTAAGACTAAAGAATGGATGACGAGCGAGCGATCGATGATGTTTCGCAACTCTATCCGGCCACTCGAAGCTCACGGTCGCGTCCTATCGTATAAAGTATTTCGCACCGGGACCGACACTTGCTAAAGGTAGAGTTAGACGAAAAAAGAGTGTATGATCGCGTGAATACGCTCAGTCATGAGGAAAATGAATCAAATAACAAAAGAAAGACAGATTAACTAGAGAAATAGAAAAAAAACTCGGAAAAATAATTAAGTTATTTACATAAAAGAAACTTTGCCATCGTGTTCACATCCTAGACATTCCACGATGATGTTGTTGCGCCTTTGCGCGGCTGCGACAACCACGTTCCAAAACTTCTTGATCTTCCACGACTATCTCCAATGGCAATAGATGATTTACTGCGCGGTCGACTACTCTTCTTCTGCCTTTTCTGACTTTGGCTGATCTTATATTGCCGTCTGGTGAGGTGTGAAGTTCCAGGATATGTCCCAACGGCCAGCTGGATCTCGGCGTGTCTTGTTTCACAAGTACGACTTCGCCAACTCGCGGTGATCTTGCAGAAGAACGGAATTTCGCGCGTATAGCCTCTCTATCTGCCCGCGCTCTTAGATATTCTTGCTGCCAGAGATTCCAAAACCAATCAAGATCATTCTGCAAAATCCTATAGCGCGTATTCAAAGCCTGGTAGCTATCGCTCGTCGAATTCGCGATCCTTCGTGGTAAAGTGTCCTTGAGTCGCACTATCTTGAACTTAGGTGATATCAGGTCGATCGGCGAATGGCCGCATTCGCATTCGGGTTAACCGAATTCACTGGAAAGAGCGGTCTAGTATTCAGGATGGCTTTTTCAATTAGGAGTGTTTCGAAGAGCCAGACATCCAGGATTTGGTTCCGTATCGCCTTCTTCAGCGCGATCTTCACTGATCCGACTAGTCTTTCATAGAATCCTCCCTTCCAAGGTGAATACGGAGTGATGAAGGTCCATCGGATACCATGACTCGTCAAGAACTGGTCCATCTCAGCATCTTCCCGGCCGATGCACCGTGTTGCGGCTCGGTGTGCTCAGCACCTCGCCTAGTGCTCGTCCGCCTGGCCACACAACTCCCAGCTCCAGAATCTACTGCTTCGGCGCTAGTGCGCGCACTCTAGCGCGTCTGCTCGACGCCAACACCCCACTAACCCGTATGACACGAACATCACACGCACGAGTAGATTACATTACATTTATCTAAAAAACACAAAATAACAACAACTACTAAACGAACAAGATCACTAAAACTACTAAAACCCACTAAAACTACTCAAATTACTATACTACTACTCCAGGATCACGAAGACTATGCACAGGACGAGCCGCCTCGTCCCGTGCCGCCGATGCCTAGTGAGGATAAAGTCTAACAAATAGTTCCGGGTTCTCCGAAGGGTCAACCGCAAGTCCTTAGCCCTTTCGGAACAGTAAAATTCCTCTCCACTCCCGCAATCCTTTCCGCTGCTCGTTAGACTACAGTATTAGCTGCGCGTCTCTATGCACAAGAAGATTATCAAAGGCTCAACCGCTCGAAACCGTTGATCATCTATGGGAGCTACTGGAGGCGCTGCCAGCGGGTAGATATCACCAAAAAATCGATAACGAACGAATCGAGGAGGCGTGGACCGCAGCCCACGCGCCCTTATATACCCTAAACCTTGGCAACGCGCCCGGCAGGAGAGGTCTTGGCGCGATCTTGATAGCGCGCCAAGTAACGCGATAGCCAGCGCTCCCGGCCTCCTGTTTCGAGGAGTGGCTTGGATCGCGCGAGCCGCGACAAGGCGTCTGACCGATTTTGCCACGAACCTCGATTCACTCGTAACTCAATGTGTGAGTCTGCACACTATGTGCGGCAACCGACGACGCCCCCATTAGCAACTCCCCTGTAAAACCTTCCTGGTTATCAAGTTTTAGAATTGTGTTTTACTAGCTTCAAAAAAGGCAAGAAAAAGAATCTCTGGAAATGAGCAGGTTCTAATTTTATGAGTCTCCAAGTAATGATTATATTGTACACTCAGTTTGTCTTAGAACAATGATATCTCAGCTGTACGTCTAATCTCATGTCTAATCTGCTTAATGGTTTTAGTAGCACGCTTTAGAGCTAAAAAATGAATAAAAATAAATATAGTAGCCGCATGACATGCAGTACGCATTTCGGGTTACAGAAGACCTGACATTGCTCTTAGTATCCTGCCCTTTCATCGGAAAAAATTGTGAGAAAGAGAACCCACTATGTTACATATGTATTATCGTTTTTCTCCATAGTATATTATGTGGCACTACGAAATGTGTTAGTAAATTTAGTAATATGATTGCTAGACGGAAGTTTCGGTGTGAGGAACACGAAAATTGTGGATGTCGAGAACGAGGGGTATATAATACATAGATTTCCTCGTTTGAAACTATAATGTAAGACGAAATAGGAAGAAAATAAGTGATAGGCAGAGAGTTTCGATGACTATATATGATTTTCAAAAAAAAACGTGTGGTTTGATATAGTGTTTTGCTAGGTCGAATAGCACATACCAAAATTATCGATCATATAGACAAATTCAAAGAGCTGACAAGAGTTGTGAGACTTTTGATCTATCCTTAAGAGTGGAATATACGATTATCTGCTCATGAATTCTCGATATTCTCACCGCTGTATACTCTAATTGATGTTGATGAGTGTTTTGTGAAATTTGAAGTGCTTTAATACAATACCGCTCATATTTTTTGAAAAATAGACGCGAATGTATGGACATGTACGGACATGTCCATACATGTACGGTACGGTACTGTATTTCAGGACTTGACGAATCTGGACCAGCTCTCCATGATCCCGCTGCTATGTTACACTTTAAGTTGCTCTTGAATTGCGCCACAGTGTTCTAGATTTCCTTTATTGTTATAGATGGCGTTCTGTTGTCGAGTAATATATTACTGCGAAAACTTTCTCATTCATAAAATACTAAACGCTTCTTTAGTAAGAGCTTACCATTTACCAGCCACCATTTTTATCATCTACAATCTTCTTCAGCTAATCACTTGATGGTCAAACAACCAAAAACTTCTACTGTTTTGGAAATCCGCTTTTTCTTTCTCGTTTTGTATTTCATTCCGCCGATGGTTAATGATACAAATTTTTTTACAACTATTTAGTGAGCCGCAAAGAACCACCGTTGTGATATTCTCGAGCATACTAGCATGCACAAAATAGAACGTCATTATTGCAGTATCATCAAATTATACCGAGCGGACCAATCACCATTTCTGGGTACGGTAGAGAGTACGGTAGTGAGAGTTTAAAGTTGTCTCCTATTGATGAATTTTCTGAGTTTAAATGTGGACAATGCTTACGTCCTAACCAGCATCCACAAATATACTTCAATTTATACAAATCTGCATTGACACCCCATCTGCAGGCAAAAAGCCTCAAAGAACTTTTCTTCTAAATACAGAGGATTCTTTACTCACACAACTGTTGGAGCTTTGCAGCTCTTTGAAGCTTTACGAGATGTTAGGGTAACCAATACGTCATCTAGTCGAAATGCTGACATTCTCGCTCAAGAGTGGAGGCTGTAAAGCGTCGATCAAGCACCGATAATGACAATGTTTTTGTGTTTATCAAAGAAACGTTGTTGAGGGTATGACAAATCGCAAACAAACAAAGTTATCTATGACTATTATGCTATCTCTGCTTCTCGCTGTATGCAGTGATAGCGGCTATCCGTTAAAATTGAATCTGCTTACCGGGACTTCTTTATTAGCGATCGGGAGATATCAATCAACAGTATGATTTTGCTCACACGGCAACTTGTATGATACATTCGCTGCCGGCAAATACAAATTCAAACTCTCGCCCATACCGTATTCTTTCCGCGCTCACCAATCAGGCCACCGTACGCAGGGACGCCATAGGGCTTCATTCTGGGCTGAATTTTGAAGTCAAATTGTTCGACCACGAGTTAATCGTATGAGCTGCCGTCTGAGCAATGGCTTTACAAAGATCGCCTGATCGAGTCAAAAGCGCCTGGACTATGGATACGGTTACGAATCAATACGGTTACGGTTAATACAGTACGGTATTAATACGGTTATAATACGTTTTATTATGATAAACAATTTATTCGGCCTTTCATTTCTGTAAATGTCTTTCTCAGGGAAGGATTTTAACTTAGTTAGCAATTATGGATATGACTAGACGCGTTTCTGAATGCTGATCCCGAACCTGCTTCCTTCTGCGGAACAACTTTCCGAAAAAATTTATGACTTATATTTATTTATTTATTTATTTATATATTCAAATATGTTTACCATTATGTGACCTAAAATGAGCGAAAAGCTACAAAACAACACCTATGTGGATTTCCACCGGCTCTCCTCCTTCCTCGCAATTAATATACTTGATAAAGTATTTTATATCAGTTTCAGGTGTTTTTCTGGTTTTTGTTAATTTTGGGCCACCTCAAGCGACAAATATGGACGTTTAAATGCTCATAATTTCTTTCGGAAAGTTGCTCCGCACAAAGGGATTTTGGGTCAGAGTTTAAGGAAGCCTTAGTCATGTACATCTCGATTTTAATCGCCAACTTGTGCTGGCTTCCTTCTCCGAGTCCTAGAAATAAGAAGTCATCTGATCACTTAACATGATCAAACCTTAGGGGACAAATAAAAAACAATTACAAAAAAATATTCGTATTTATACCTATTATATTTAATATTTTATAATATTTTTTTATTTTTATTTTATTTTTTATATATATTATATTTATACATATTATATTTATTTGTATTATATTTATATTTATATTTAACATATTCATATTTATTTTTTATTCGATATTGGTACAGATTGCTTCTATTGGTCTTCTCAATAATTTCATCTCTCTTGGATGTGCTTCTGAAAATCAGAAATTTTTTTTGGTTAAACGTGAGTCTCATAGTTTCGATCGCCGTCGAACTGACCACCCTTTCTCTTTTTGGTCTGAGGTTTTCACCCATCCCAGCTCAAAATGCAACATTTCTTGTTGTCATGCAGAAGATTATTTTTCATTTTCAATAGTACAGCATTGCGTGCGAAACAAGCTGGAAAATACTTGTATACTATGTGGAATACGATCCTTCATACCGGGAATAGCTTCAACTTTTATTCGCAAATGTGACACAATTTTTCAGCAATTTTCCTATTAAGGAAAACAAGTTTTCGAATTGAACTTCAATTTTGAGAGGGCGTCAAAATGTTTCCAATACTACGGGGTGTGCTCGCAGATTCTTCCATAGGAGGCGGATCTTCCCCATCCGTTTCCGTTTCCGAAGTTTTGTTAACGAAAGGTTGAGCTGCTCCATTCGAAGATTCTTCCATATCTCCTATAACAGGCGCAGGATTTCCAGTAGTTTTTGGTCCCCCATCAATCTCAGGAATTTTTTGGTCAAACAGCATCCCTAGGCCCTGGTTAAAAGCTCTAATAAAATCAGGGTCTTTTAATAATTCCTCCACATTAAGTGGTAAATTTGGTTGTTCTTGGGGAGTCACTCTCTCAGGCAATTTGATAGCCTTCCCGTCTGTCTCAAAATCTCCTCGTTTTGCAAATCTGGCTGGTGGACTCCATGGCAAAGCTCCGTTTTTGACGTCGAATAACTAAATTTGTTATGCATCATTTTGAAAACTCAATCTTGTATTGATACTTACCTTAGCTATTTCTTTCGCAAAGATGTAGTAATTGTTAATAACTTGAGCGCTTTGCTTGGAGTTATCCATGTTCGCCGGTTGAGGAATATAATTCTGATCTAAAAGAATACTAATCAAATTCTTCTTGTAGGGCATGATTCCAATTCTAAATCTGCAGCATTAGGTTATAAAGTACCAGAATTCGGAAAACGATGTGAATTTAGTTCTTTTGACTCACCAGAATGTTCATCATCATTGGGAGCATGTCCATGTTCTCCAGATATTGCAGACAGCTGAAATCCGTATCCAAGAAAGATGCAGATTATCATACAGCTTTTAGGTGATTTATCAAACTAAGAAAGTATTATTACAGGAACAATGGGGCGCGGCTTTTCATTGAACCCTCTAAACAAAAGTGGTTCGAAAGGATTGATCGGTATTGGTTCTTCTGGCGGATCTGGAACGTACTCCTCTGGCGGATCATGTGGAATGTACTGAAATTCATTTTCTCTTTGATAAATTATTCGATTATATGGGTCAACGAAAGCACAGCGTAAGATCAACTTTCCACAGTCAGTTTAAAGAAAATTGCATCAGTCTTCTGAAAGCATTGCTTCTTGTTGGTCCGATAAAGTTTTGAGGCCAAACATGTTTTGAGCTACTTACTGTGTGTTCGACATCAAATCAGATCACCCTTAGTGGTTTAGAAAAGGCAGAAATGATTAGGCTCATCTATAAAGTTCATGAATCCCTAATTTAATTTCTGTAGTAAATTAGGGTTAAATGTAATTTCTTCATAAATCTATATTCAGCAGAGAAACTACTGAGATGAGGTTTGATATACAAGACTTACGTCTCATCCAGTAACTTCCAAACTATACCACTATGGATGTTATATTGAACATACCCACATAGTATCTCTCATACATTCTTTTGGAGTGGAAAAAGTCCTTGAATGTGATGAAATAATTTTTGCATTTCAACAAAAGAAAAGGCTTTCGAGATTACACTAGTGCCACTTCAGAGTGTTCTAAAGTTTGTTTCAGGGACGAATGACCTTTGCGTTTTTTTAACAAACACAAAACTCAGTCCCATAGGGATTCGAATAATATTCTTCCTTTTGATCTATTGAATGAGCAAAAATTCTTAGACAGAGTCAGGCGAACCTTTCAGGCGAACATCCCATACAAAGACAGTCTTAATGGGTCTTTGTTGAAAACTGACTTACCATAGCCCATGATGAGGCTACCACTAGGAAAGATATCGCTGCCGAAAGCATGTCGGTTAAAGCAGTCTCTTGTGGCCCCTTTTTATACAGTGATGTTATATTTTCAATTAGGGACCTAATGACGCGCATTTGCACGCTATTCAGTCAAAACTTATCCATGCAACAATTCATGACGAACAATTTTGAATTTTCGAGATTCTTTCTTTTCGGCAAAGAAGAATCATAAGCGATTGCTCACATTGTTGCTCTAATGACTGCTCTTTGTTACTTTTGTTTTCATGTAAATCACCATTTGTCCGGCCCGACAAAAGTGAAAAGGTCGCAGCGCCATTTCTGTCAAGCTGATACATAAGCTTAAATTTTTGCAAAGCATAATTGCGTTCCAGACCAATCTTTTGCTTCAATATACAGGGTGTCCGAAAAAGATGTGCCTACTGTCTGGTTGTTTTTAACTCTCTTTTAATAGAGTCTTTCGAAAAGCTTTGGGTACTGTTAGTTAAAGCTTGCTTCAACTTAGGTTTGCAGTACAGAGCGAATCGCCGATTGCTCTTCATTATTGTAGGACTACAGCAGGAACTTCAAGCTTATGGTATCCCTGTGAAAAAGCTGACGTTTCAAAAAGTTTCAAGAAATGTGAAAATTTGTGTATTAGGGTTCATGAACGCTGAGGTCGATACGCAATTACGTACAATATGGCGAAGTTCTAAACGGTGTAACCGCACTTTTTAGGAACATTGAAAAAACGGCCGCTACTGATTACCTCGCACAACTTTTCAAAGAAACATTATGATAAGTTGTAAACTTCACATTTAGTATCAGCAACTCTAATTAGCCTAGTGTGAGAGTTTTGAATTGGTTTGTTTTCTTTATTTTTTCGAGGAAAAGTCAATTCCTTCTTTATGATTTTTCGCCGATAACCTTTTCCAGAAGGGTGATTATCAAGAAGAAGATAAACAAGAAAAGCACTAGTTACGAAAATGCAAAGTTGTGATTTTGCTAGGTCGAAATACACGTCAAAGCCAAACCAATTTTGCAATGCGTCCTTTTTTTTACCCCGCATCGACATCCCTGTTTCCTAGGACTTGTCTGAATTGTTGCGCTCATTATTCTGAACTATAAACGCCCAAGTTGGAGAAATAACGCTGCAAAAACACTGAAATAGAACAACGTAAACAACGCACTTTTTGAAGCTTTTCATCAAATATTTTGTCACAATCAAGGAACTAAGCTCTGGGACGTTGTCTACTATAGATAGAATCAAGATCTATCGAATGCAGGAAAAAACCGAGGGTAAATGTTGAACTATAAAAACAACATTTTCGAAAACACTGTTTTTGCCGAATTTCTCGTTTAAATCAAAGATGGGGTTTTGGGACGTTATCAGTGTGAAAGTAGAGATCAAGAGCTTCATTATGATATACAGTTTGCTGAAACTGGATTCATAACAACGAAGAAAAGGGTACCAGAGCCAAGTGCCCCGTGCGTGCCCCGCGTTCGGGATAGCGAGGTAGCGCGCAACGCGCAGAGACGCAGACGAGTAGAGGAGAAAGACCGCAGCCGACGGGATATTTGGCTCTGGTCGTAGATCTCGGCGGGGTCTTAACGAAACTCTGCAGCATTTTATATCATTGTGATCCTCATGACACGAACAGGAACACTGACAACTTTGGGATGTTGAAAATCAGTTCATAACGAGATAAACCAGCATTTTGTGCGCGTCTCTCTGCGCAAGATTTAGGCGCAGTTTCTCATTTTTATTGAATTCCAACGCATTCGTGGACTCCCGGAGCTAAATCGTAGTTTAAAAGAGGTTGAATGAGAAATGAAGCCCTAAATTGTGGGGGAATTACACAAAAACCTTAAAAAAAATATTTCGGTTTCGATTTGGTAGTTTCGAGATATCACCCACTATACTTGTTTCACTACATTCATTCCGATATAATCATGGTCTTAACATCCAGGGCGAAACCCGGAATATCAGTCCTGTTTTTATTTTATTTAGGTGAAGGTTGTGTTCTTTTATGTCGCCCAAAGTGAAGGTTACCAGAACATGGCTCTATGTATCGAGGGTATTACCGTAGTGTTGGATAAACAGATTGTGGATTAGTCTGTTTATGTTTATGTTTATGTATTACGCACAGGACGTGCCATAACCAGAACAAAACACGAGAACATAATCAGGAACAAATACAAGGAACAAAACAAAAAACATCCAATAAGTTAGCTCAAGTCCAGTCACCAAATGTTTAGAAGAAAATAGGGAATTAAGCTTGTATAGACTATGTATAAAGTAGTACTCGAAAATAATGGAGTAAAGACTCAGTGGAGTCTGTCCCATGCCCCCTGCCTGCCCGGAAAGGCGCTCTTTACTATTCAGTATAAGTAAACTGGAAAACAGGGAAAGCGGTATATATGGAAATCCCGCACAACCAGTTTCTGGGGAGGAGCAGAACTCCGATAGCGGAGAAAAGATTGCATAGTGCAAGAGTTGAATCGAGCCTCACAAGCTAATCCCAGGTAGAAACAGAAAGGACCGGACTCAACCCAACGTATGGACAAGGTATAACTATGATGAAACACCAGCATCCGAAGATTTCAGCTGAAATCAGCTCTAATTTCATCGGTTCTTCGATAAGTACAGACATATTAGAAATAGAGACAAACAAGGCTCGTAGTTAGTACAAACAAGCAGCAGTGGGTTAGTCTAGAACCGATCAAAGTTTACTGGACAAAAAGCAATCCCAACACAGCAGAAGGCGATTGCTCCATACTGTAGCAACCATTAGTTGTCAAAACCACCCAGCCGAAACCCAGCGAAACTTTCAATCGAACCATGAATACTAGATAGATTAGGTTAGAAGAATATCCATTCCATGCCATCGCGTCAAGTCCACCTAAACTAAAAGACGCAGGGCCCGTTCAAGCAAGTGACTATAAGGTCGCTGTTCTTGAGCACCCGGGCATGGCTGAAAATGATTCATGGCTCAACTGCTTCAAAGTCAACAGCCTTTAGCCGTTCACTCTCAAGCAATCAAGCCGCAATGATTTTTGCAGTTTGCATCTAAAACTCTTGCTATCATCTGAATTGAAAACCTCGTATGGCAAGAGATCAAGCCATCTGGCGGTGCGGCAGAAAAAAGAATTGAAAACAATAAAAAATAGTAAGGAAGATGGTAAGTTTTCTGAAACTTTTGAGCCATACACTTTTCAGATATCTGGACAACAATCATATAGAGCTGATATAGCTTTCTAAATATGTGTTGCAACTGTTTAACGGTTTTCCCACAATCTACTATTTATGACTGTCCTTTTGCTTCGTCATTACTTACTTTGTCCATGCTACCTACGATGAATATAATTTTCTTGCAGTCTTCTGTGGCATTTTTGTTATGATAAACAATCTATTGTGTCTTTCTTTACGCAGCAGTATCTCTCAAAGGCATAGAAGTAAGTCATTTACCTGACATGACTTTACATAATCAAGGCACTCCTCCAGACTTGCCGATTCAATTCTGGAGTGAACAAATGCAAAAAACAACAATACAAAACAATACAATACAAAAATGAATATAATTTTTTTCGAAAACAGATGTTTTTCAATTCTCAATTTTACAACAATTGCGTACGAAACAAACTAGGAAAGCCTGTTGTGTTATGTCGTAGGGGAGTCACTGTCACAGGGAAAAATGTGGGTTTGCTTCAATTTCTTCAACAGTTTATATTCGTAAAATGTGCTTCTAATAAGCGGGTTTTTTGGTTCAAATGTGGCTCCAATGCTTGCGATCGCTGTCGAAGTGACACCCCTATTCTTTCAAGGTAAAGGCTTTTCACCCATCTCAGCTCAATGGAATAAATTTTTCTTGTTCTCATGCAGAAGGTTATTTCATTTTCAATTTTACAACCATTGCGTTCGCAAACGTTAGAAAATATTGTTGTACCATGTATGTGGAATGTGATTCTTGATAGCGAGAATAGCTTCAACTTTTATTTGCAAATGTGACACAATTTTTTCAGCAAAACTTTGCTGTTGGGCACTCAATATTCTTCAGGTTCCTCGGGTTCTTCAGTTTCATCTGTTTCAGCCTGCCAAGTGTCAACAGAAGGCTGAAATTCTTCCAAAAATTCTTCCACATCCTCTAAAACAGGCGTAGCAGTTGTAGTCGTTTCTGGTCCCCCACCAAGCTCAGAAGTTTTTTGTTTCAACAGCAGCTCTAAGCCATGCATTAAACCTCTAAGAACATTAAGAAGTTCTGATTGTTTCACATTCTCCACACTTGGGGGTAAATTCGGCAGTTGGGGAATCGCTTTTCCATGCAATTTGGATAATTTCCGGTCTTTCCTAGACTTCTTTCTTTTTTTTGACTCGGCTGGTGGACGCAAAGCTCCATTTCCGACGTTAATTACCTAAACTATTATGTACCAGTTTCAAACTTCAGTACTGCGCCAATATTTACGTTACTAATAAAGCTGTGGTCAATGTTGATGACTTTACCACCTTGCTTGGAATCACCCATTTTTGGCGGCTTTGGCGGCTCGCCAGGAAGGGAAGGCGGAAGATTTGTCGTGTGATCTGAAGCACTAGCCGAATTTTCCTTAGGTTGGCCTAATTCCAAAACTACAGCATTCAGTCATACAAAAATT